>CM077118.1:17766250-18407500 GCA_039645545.1 Dendrolimus houi
TATTTGCGCAATTAAAAAGAAAACAATATTTTTATTAACAATAATAAAACCGACTTCAAACTAAAAAGCAAAAAATAAATATTTAACTTACTTCTTTCTACAAAATCTTGAAATCGGTGCGGAGTAAAACATAAAAATTACTATATTTTTATTTGTTTTTTTAAGTATAAAAAATATAATTTTCGTAGTAGAAATGAATAAAAATTCGTATATTTATTGTAATTAGGGATTAATCTTCAAAAGTTGGTACAGTGACATACTTATATAAATAGGTACTAATTAATATATTTACAGTCTTATTCATATTGAGTTAGAGTAAGTTTGAAGGATTCTTTAAGAACCATAAAGAAGACTTCAAACTTACTCTAATCTAACTGAATACAAATAAGATCGTTAAACGTTAACGAGGCTTAGTATGACAACTAACTAAAATATTTAATCTTAAGACTAGATCCACAAGACCATCCCGTTCTTAAGATAATTGATTTAAGTACCTACTCTATCTAAGTGTACATTTAAGAAGTTGATGCACTTTTATCTACACTATAAATTAATTTAAACAAAATAAACTCTTACTTCCATATCTTTTGTAAGATCTGCTGTATTCCATGTAATAACGTTTATTTTGTCACATTCGCGTCGTATAAACGTGACGGAGTGAGCACAATAACGTAGGCTATGCCGTAATGGCCGTCGTCTCTGATTTATACCTATTCCTTTATGTGCCAACCAAATGGCTTTCTTTATAGAATGTTACTTTGGGGCACAACCACAAGTCAGTGTCGTAGGCCCTCACTAAGTGAGTTACGGAGGCACTGATGCTTTTACATCTAATTAAATATAACCTTTATAGTCTAGCTTTACAACATTAGACTTTTAACCTTGTACTTTTAAGCTCGGCCCACCTTATTTTTTTGTAAAGTGAAATTTACCACACCTAAGTGTAGGCTGGTGGATTTGTCATTGCAATTTCCACGCTTGTAGCCATCTTCGCTGTGTTTCCTGCAACGATAAATTTAATCTCCCTATACAGTTTTGCAACATTTTGGTTATCTAAATATCGAATGATCTGAAAGTTTATAAAACTATTGAAGAATAGCAGTAGGAGTGAAAATCGCAGAGTAAAAACATCCCGTGGAGGTCATTCTTAATGTTCACGTTTTCGATATTCTACTACATGTGTTGAGAAGGTGTATAGATTACATATGCCTAATAAATTTTATCTCCATATAACCAGTAGTTTTCGTGATAAATGACATGACTTTTGAATGTTGATATATACAAAGACACAAATAAGCATTAGTAACATTGAGATAACTGATCTGTCAAACCCGCCACTCCCCTTTGGACAAGTGTTGCGGGTATACTATCCGTTCTCCTACAGATGGAAGGCCTGAACCTAGCAGTGAGATTATCAGGGGCTGTTATTATTATTATACACAAAGACAGACGGACATAACGGAAACAATGATTTCATTTAACATTCCGTTTCATAATGAAAATATAATGATTGACAAATGCAAGGTTCTTTTAAATTAATAATAGCAACCGTCGCCTTTACGTGATGGGAACTTTGGTAATATATATTAGCAAGTTTCCGGGAACATTAACCGGTAAACTTATATCTGACATAAGCCTGAATAAGAAGAATACGGATAGGATTACAACAGACGGAAAGAAACATTGGTTTATTAGCTGCATTATGTCTTGCGGGCTATTTTTGTTCGGATACCAACGAAAGAGGGTGACATTATTAAATTAAAGAGAATAATAGATGGTCGTCGCTTTCTTTCTTTGTGTCTGTGGAGGCACACTGTGTCCCCTAAATAGCAGTTTCCCGCGAACATAAGACACGACGAACAATAGAGTATCATAAATCGTTAAACTATCAGTTCCTTATCTTCCAGCCTATAATCTAATATTTTAAGAGGTTTCGTAAGAAAGTTGTATAATAAAAATCCAATAAATAAAAAAAAAGAAAATTACTATTCTATTTTTCTATTATGATTTATATTCATTGTTTGAGTTAATATTCTTATACATTTTACTTTGCTTGACTTTATACCTTATTTAATATGTAATCTAGATTAACTTCTTTTTTATTAGATTTAAGTAAAACGTTATTGCACGACATAATATAGATGTACTCAACAACTTATAGTAACATCTCCATATCTTACCTATATTCGCGATAAAATAAATTTGAAAATATTATTTTCAGTTGAAAAATGGATTGCCTTTGTCCACCAATACGCATTTAGGTTTCTCGAATGTATATATATATACATACAACTTTTACGATTTTATAAATATATCTCTTCATCTATTAACTTAAATATAAAAAACCAGGATAAGATTTTTCTAAATTTATCTAATGATGTTTCTCCCTTCATACGGCTATTTACACTGAAAGTTTTTTCACTCGTCAGTTTCCACGTATACTGGCCATATCTTTAATGATGCCTCAGACGTCACTGTGTACTATGTTCTTAGTGCACTACTATACACTATGTATGTACATTCAAATATTTTTCATCCGCCACTAACGTGTATTTCACTACATCATTGTACATACATACATATTATCACGCCTCTTTCCTATGGACCCGTAGGTAGACACTATATAGATCTCCAATTGCGACGACCCTCACAAACAGCTTTTGCTTCATCTACTCTCATTAACATCTTCATAGATGCAAGTTTATTTGAAATGCTTTTTACCTGTCTTCGTTTTAACACTTCTGCTATTTGGCCATTATATGTATACGTCGCGGTCTACCAGTACCAACTGTACCATTCACAATACTGTCGTATACTTGTTTTGTGATATATTATTGTGTAGTGGCATATACGTATACTCATATGTAATATGTCTTCCTACTATCCATAATTATAGGAGCAGTAGCTTCTGAGAATTGCTGTGACATCCATAAGCAGGCATTTTAATAACTAGCAGATAATAGACATGATGATTCTATAAAAGAGCCGTTTCTGCCAAAATGGCTACCAGAGTCTTAAAAATTAGTATAAATTTGGAATCGATCTCATTGTCAGTATGCTCATTAGCAGTATAGGTACGTATAAAATATTATATTAAAAACATATTTATACATTGAAGCTGTGAATCATGTGGGATGTCAACAATATCAATTTTCAGATAAGGATAAAGCTCTATATTTGGGAATAAATGATGTAAAAACAGGAGACGCTGGCGGTGGGGAGGCGTAACATAATTTCGTGTGTTCCGTTGGCTATGCCCCGATAAATCTAATATAAACACCACTCGCACAGGGGGAGATAAGGAATGCGAAACAAAGGGCGGAAATAAATCAACATTTAACTGTCGTCTTATTACATTTTTTATGGTCAGCGAAGGAAAACTATGAAATCAATGTGTTTAGAATAGAATAGAATATTATACATACATACATATTGTCACGACTGTTTCCCATTGGGGTAGGGGTAGGCAGAGACGATGGATTTTCACCTGCTACGATGCTGACAAACACTTCGCTTCATCAACTTTCATTAATCTCTTCATACATACACACACGCTTATTTAAAGTGCTTTTCACATGACCTTTCTTCAAAATATCATCAATTTCATCTTGGCGAGTACGTCACGATCGAGCGGCACCGACTCTACCACTCACGTTACTGTATTTATTATTTAATGCTGAACAATGGTTTTTGTGTCATGGTAACCCTATCTCTTGTTCATACTTCAATACACATTCTTGGTGCATATTTCCTTCTCTTTTGTATACTGGTATGTATGTATATCTATCTCTGTTCCTCCCCAATTATGACTGACTTCACGAAGATGCTGCCATTGTGTCGGAATTCGTTTGCGGTGTAAAATAGACAGATATGTAAGAAATAATAGATTTTTGGCATGTGCAGTGAGTTGTTGACACAAACTAAATGGCGGCCGCCCTCAACAGTGATTTTTATTGTTATTGTTTGAATGATTGATTGAGCTGATTTCAAGATATGATATGTGCAAGATACATACTTATGAAGCCAAGATGGACATAGTGTTTGGACGGGGTTTTGGGTCAGTATATATAATAGTCTATTGTATTCATTTGTTATAATTCAATAAACACTTATACAACAACTGAAGGCAACAAAATTATACTATTATCTTCAACGATTTCGTGTATACGGAATATCCGGGATTTTTAACTTCGGATCCGCGCACAGGCGACTATCATATACTTGTTTTGTGATACTGCTTTCATTTATTCTCTCTAAATGCCCAAACCACCTTTACAGTCCTTTTTCAACTCGTGTTTAACCTCTTTTAATCCACAACGTTCCCATATCACACTGTTTCTTATCATATCACTTACATTAACCTCACATATATTTCGCAAATTTATTCTACTTTCATGCTTCTTCTGTCATACCCAACTTTCACTGCCACGCATTAGCGTTGGTACTAACACTCCTTGATGAATAGCCAGGTGTGTTGATGATTGATTCTAACTATTGTTAAAACTTAAGAAAATACTAGACCTGCAAATAATTTATTTACGATCCGGGTGTAGAATATAATAGAATCTATATATTAATACGTGAAGCAAAAACTTTGTACCCCTTTTTACGAAAATTGCGCGGACGTAGGAGTATGAAATTTCGCACATTTATAGTTTATATAAGAGAAGAAGCGACGAATGATAATAAATTTTTAAATTACGCAACAAACATTATATCAATAAAAAAAGAATTACACACACTACTATGTATTTGATACACACACGCATATATACTTTTTTGTTTATTGTTCAAGTCAAATAAACAGTGTTATTGCCTTGGCGAAATTTGTGATTATAGAAGTATAGTCTTTAAAATTAATTATTATGGTCGAATTTCAAGCACAGGCGACCACTATTATACTTTATTGTACAAAAATGCTACATAAATTCAAGAACATTAATATACAAATACAATCGGTGGTCTTATCGCCCATGGCGAGTTTTTCCAGACAACCTTTGGATGTAGTATAAAAAGGACAACAAAAATCGGTAGTTGCTAAACCAGCACTCGTACAATAATTTAGTTTGTTAATTAATAAATAGTAATATTTATACTAATATTATAAAGAGGAAAGATTTGTATTTTAGAATTATTGTATTTTTGTAACGAATAATCTCAAAAACACATAACCGATTTTAAAAATTCTTTCGCATTAGAATTCTAAATTATTCCAGATTAATATAGGCTATATCTATTACTAGAAAAAGTTAGGAATCCCTACTAAAACTTCAATAATGTAACCTAAGGTGTAAAAAAATTCGTGTCTGACTGGGTCTGGGGACGGTTTATATTCACAATTAGACCCGGCAAATGGCGCTGGAATCAGGTTCTAGATTTTTATTTTTTCAGGGCAAGACAAGGTCTGCCGGAATCGCTAGTATAAGATATTGTTACGACCGACAAAGACAAATTCACACCTGCATACCTGTTTTGCACGTTTTATTACTTTTCGGCATTTGGACTTCTTTTGTTTACTTTGTGATTAGAAAAACAGCCCATTGTGTATTGTAATATTTTATGGTAGTCATTAGCCAGGTGTGATTCTAAGAAATTCGGTCCGCGCGGTCAGGTAGACATATTGCATATGTGCAGCACAAAGCAAGGCCCCAATGGAGAGATCATCAGTCGAACGATAACCACAAGCGAAACAAGACTTGTGTACATTCGGTAATTTATTTAGTGACGGACTTTGCGCGTGTTATTGAATCGTGCATTACGTTTGGAGTGGTTGTATTCAGATATATTTGTATCTATGTTATACGTGTGTGTATAGTTCTAATAAATTCTATAATAATTCCAACGGCATTTTAATTCGAATCCTGCAACTCGTAACAATATTTTAATAAATATAAACAATAATACATAATGATTTACTTACTACAATGTAAATTGTATATATATATATACTTTGTTTGTTTTTAGTATGTTTATAACAGTTGCTTTTATAGCAATGGCGTAAGAGTTAATTTAATGCAAGGAATAGTCTGTCTTAAAGATAAATTACATTTATTCCATTGATCAGTAAGTTTGATAACGATTATATAAAATTGATAGTAAATATACATTACTTTATGGAATTTATATAGAATTTTAACTAATTGTAATGTAAAAGAATGAATAGATACATATGGGAAACAGGTAAAAATAACATGTGTCAAATTTCCCGAACGGGCTTAATTGTAAACTCGATAACTTAAAAGGTTTTCGTAAATTCTCATTTTTCCAAAGGGATGAACGGATATATTTCGAGTCGGAATATCATTGAACTAATTGGCATGTCAGAAACATTGCGTCAAGTGTATTACACGCTGAATGACTGTCAATAGGTATTGAAGTCAAGCGGCACTCGCTTGATAAACTCGTCGAACCAGAAGCTCTAATTATCGTTTTATTTTCCCGTGTAATGTTTTATTTTATTTCGATTTCTTGCTTCTTTTGGTATTTTGAAATAGTATTACTTTGCTTTTTTTTTAGTAAGATGGCTCCATTGGTAATAGGAAACGTGCTCGGCCTTCTAATGGTAAGCTACTAGATTTTAATGTATAAGCCTACGTGTTTCTTTAAATGTCTAAACTATATTAATATAAAGTGTCAGCAAAACCAGTTCAGTAGTTTTTGCGTAAAACAGTAGCAAACATCTGTCCATCTTGATAAATATTCTCCTTTATAATATTAATAGCATATTGTGGCGAGCGATGGTGGAACGATCTAGTTGATTTACGAAGTTTCAGAAAAATTTAGAAGATTCCAGAAGAAAAAGACAAGAACATATACATTTTAGAAAGTGATAGATGATGAACAAAAAAATACCGAAATGAAGATCGAAATTCTAGAATAGAAGGTTCAGGAAGGAAAAAACAGAGATAGATAGATGTTTAGAAAAGGACGGACAGTAAATAAAAGAATAACGAAAAGAAGATCAAAATTATGGGTTCCAGAAGATTCTTCCGGGTATATAAGCAGCGTAAGACGCGCCTACGGAAAGTTCAGTTCAAGACAGCGAAGCGACAAGTAGGATACGAAAGAGTTAGAAAAGAAGTTTAATAGGAGACAGTGACGAGTTTAGTGGTGAATTTAGTGAAAAGTTTAGTGGGCAGTTCAGTGAAGGAGGAGTGTAGCGTAGTTTAAGAGGAGATCCAGAAGCGAGCTACACGCGGTAACTTCGGAGGAGAGCACTGCAGTAGTAGGGCGTGGTCTACGCAATTTCGGCGACGGTATTGTGAGTGAGACATCTTATTGTCGGGACAGTGCGTCGTTAGTTGTGAGTGTAGGGGCAACCCTGCGGAGAAGAATCACGTACGGCTGTGTAAGTTAAAAAAGCGTTCGTTTAGTTAAAAGAACTGGTGTTTCCTTCCAATCCTAAGTGCTAACCCCCGCTCGCACGTAACAATATTGTTACGATCGACAAAGACAAATTCACACCTGCATACCTGTTTTGCACATTGTACTACTTTTTGGCATTTAGACTTCTTTTCTTTACTTTGTGTTTAAAATTTGTGATTAGAAAAAACAGCCCATTGTGTAATGTGATTTTTTATGGTAGTCATTAGCCAGGTGTGATTCTAAGAAATTCGGTCCGCGCGGTGAGGTAGACATATAGCATTTGGGCTGCATAAAGCAAGGCCCCAATGGAGAGATCGTCAGTCTAGCGATAACCACGAGCGAAACAAGACGCGTGTACCCCATGCGGCAATCTATTTAGTGACGGACTTTGCGCGTTTTATGGAATTACGCTCTCTCGCATTATGTTTGGACTGGTTGTGTTCACTTATATTTGTACCTGTATTATACGTGTTTGTATGGTTCTAATAAAATAAACTGTATAATAATTCCAACGGTATTTTAATTCGCGTCCTGCAACTCGTAATAATATGTTAAAGAAGTGAAAATTAAACTGTACATATAATATAATATTATATATAACGTATTGTCGAATTATTAGTTGCATTCTTCCTAGAAAGTATCACACCTGATAGTATCATATTTTCATCGCCATTATCGAAAGTACATTTTACCAAATAACATGATATTGGCCAATTTTATAAGGCATTAAATAGAATCAAATAAACGGTCATTTAGTAGTATGGATTAGTAAATATGTTTGCAGCTTTATTACTTTAAAAATGTTCCTTCATCTAAGAAGAAAATCTTGGTTAAGTTTATTTCACTTCGACAGCAAATTCATGGTTAATATCAGTACTTAATTGTAGCGTTAACTTAGAGGTAGGCAGGTTCCGTAAGTAGCTTAATCAGCGTTGGTCGGCTGTTATTGCGTTTAATGACTCGTGCTAATTCTGAGCTCGGGAGGTTCTTAAGTTTCTGCCTGGCTCAAAGCGATTTGCGCCTAATAAGTTTATTATAATTATTGTATAGGTGCTAAGGCAAGCTGGTTAATTTTCTTGTATTTTTTAAATATTATCTCGAATAGTTTGTGGATATAGTCAGTATAATGCATTCAGGAATAGTTAAGTTCTCATGCAACCTGCATGTATTTGTACACGTTAATGTGCTGAACTGACTGCTGTAACTGATACCCACCTGCCTTATATTTCTTATCATTCCTCAGTTACACGTACGGTGCTACCCCTAATCTTAAGTTTTTAGTAATTTAAATGCTATTATTTGTCTAGCTATCTAGCTACCTAATATTACAATTATCTTTTCAAATTTCCTCCATTTAAAGTAAACAGTTTTCGAGGAAAATGGCGTAATCTTTTGCTTTCTTCTTGCTTCTCAAGACGCGTCATATCACAGATCGCGTCGCGTCAGTATTATCGTCAATCTTACGCGCCATGTGAAGGTAGAGTAGCCAGAATTCAACATCCAGCATTAAATAAATAGATGAACGATCATGACAAAGTTTTAGCGATTTCATTTTGGACATTTTGCTACAGAACTCTAAAAAGAGGAAATTAAATTTTCATCAACACGCTAAAGTTACATTGACACGATCTGAGTACGCTCGGACCGAGTGCGCTTTCATCGAGTGCATTCGGATGGCTACTTGGACTCTAATCATAACGTGACAACTGGCAATTCATATACACTTGGACAATGGCGCCGAGTATACTCAGACTGTGCTCAAGTTTTAGAAGTTTACTCAAACGACTTCATAGAAACCCAAAATGGCATCAACTGCTAACCGCTTTCCATCAAGGTAGGCCGTCTACCTTTTTGCTGAAATCATGCAATAAAAAACTGGTCTGATGTTAATGGACAGATTGATACGACTAACTTTGGGGAAGTGTAAACAAAGGAGTATACTCTTATAAAGTAATTCTCTCTGAGCGCACTCCATCCAAACGTACTTTAACCGTGTAATCGCGTCTTAATGTAATAAGCATTAAAAATACATTAATCTATATATTAATACATGAAGCAAAAGCTTTGTACCTCTTTTTACGAAAATTGCGCGGACGGAGGAATATGAAATTTCGCATATTTATAGTTTATATAGAGAAGAACCTACGAATGCTATTTTTTAAAATTATGCTTAAAATACATTAAATCAGTAAAAAAACATTACACACACTACCATATACTTGAGGCACACACGCATATATACTCTTTTATTTATTGTTCAAGTCAAATTAGCAGTGCCACCTTGGCGATATCTGTGACTATACAACTATAGGTCTTTGACATTAATTATTATGTTCGAATTTCGAACACAGGCAACCACTAGTATAATAAAATATGTCAAATGGTTATTCCAAAATACACAGATTTTCGTGTTTTACAACAAAAACAACATTTTTAATATCCTTCAGACGAGTTTCTTAAAAGACACGATTATTCCGGAGTTTTAAGCAATTGATTGGAATCCGGATCGAGTACCTGGGTGGACTGAAATGAATGTTCGCGGCCATAATCTGCCTGTCATGAAATTACAGGTGGATGCCGTAAAGTTAGGATTTTTTTACAGTATTCCGCCACAAATTGGTAATATAAACTTTTATAAGGCGTTTTCGTTTTTCTAAAACATTATCTTATTTTATATGCCTAAAACTTGGAATTAAATGAAGAGGCAAATAAGAATTGTGATTAGAAATCATTAAAACGGCGTTTAAATTAAGTTACGCTTATGTTATGAGTAGCGTACAGTAGATAACTCTGAGCCCAAAACCAGTGACACCGAGAGCAGAATAATTAACGTCGAAAAGTTCGTTTAAGATATTTACTTTACCGATATTTTAGCCTCAAACCTACGTGTTCACACTTTTATTTTTACTTTTCATTATGTTATTACTTTTTTTTAATCTGCCAAATTTTTTGGCTAACAGCTTAATCCTGGTGGCCTGTACTACAGGTTTGCTCCACAGTGTATTTAAAGAGGAAATAAAGAATTATTATTACATGTTCTAATAAACTAGGCGACGCAATGTACGAATCATTAAACCACATAGACCGTGAAAATATTTTATTCATACTAGTTTATTATATAATTAATAAGTAATAACAAAATCCATATTAACGTGAGGAAATAAGCATATCAGTATACCAAACAGGCTCTACACGTCGTATCGTAGTCGTAGCTAATGGTTCGTGAAATTTGTAACCTTTTCGAGTGTAACGAGAGTACAATATTATGCCATGAGCGTAGTACTCGTAGCAAAGTAGCGCTACGCCTATAAATACTTAAGGTGCGCTCATACGTACCAGGATATCGTTCAGAAATTGGTACTCAGTGACATAAAAATAATATAAATAACAAGAATGCGGCAAATAAAATTCATAAAATAGAAGTGACAAGGTTGTCTAAGGTTTCAATGGAATAAGTAGGTACACATTTAATAATAAATGTGCTGCACACTGCCTAAGCTAGAATGTAAAAAAAATCTAAAACAAAATTCATTTAAAAGAATGGGTGTTAAAATATTTTATTCTCGTCATACTTTTAAAATACTGTGATAGAAATATTTTTAATTGATGCTTGAACAATAGTGAATAAATTAGTTGAGAATAATGAAAATATGACGTCATCATTTAACTGGCTACATTTGTATAAAATAGGTGGCTTCGGCCTTTTGTAAGATAATAAAAAGCATTTCAGTTGATTTGACTGTCAACTATCCTATTTTAGCAGAGTGTATACATCATTAGGAAAATTATTATTGTTTGTCATGTATATTGTTACAGTAATTTAATTAGACGCTGACGGTAAAGTAACACGTCGTAAGAAAATCTGCATTAGGATAACGGATGTATGAAATTACCGCTACATTTTTAACAATAGTTGACAGTATATCATGTGGTACATTGAAATATCAGGAAATCTTAGCCCAACATTGGGACATTGGTGATCTTATATTAACCGATTAACTCATTGATAACGTATTGATGATAACTCCTTAAGAAGAAATCAGCTAATCCGCTATGAACATTGGCGGATAAAAGTCACTCCATCCAAAAAGTGATCCGAGCCCAGCACTAGAATGTTCATTTTATATTGTTTTATAATAGTCTATTAATTTGTTTTATTTATTTACATGCATTTAAGGTGGTACAAATTTGCCATAATGGGATTATGATCGAAGTATGAGGTATTTTCTAATACATACATTTTATCCACTAAGATATATTTAATAATGTTTCATTTTCTTACTATTTATTCCTTTGCACATAGTTAGTACCTATCTATACGGCTGTTCATACTTTACAATGTAAAGGTTTGTTTTAAATATTTCAACTATTCATATGCGTTTAGTCATGTGTAACCACCTTAACCGACAAATGTACTCATATGCTATAATGAGCGATCGTTAGCATTTCCAAATCGGTTATAAGACTACGTGGCTGCCTTTACACGCATGATAATAAAAGTAAACACCGTATGGTACAGTGTACTTACTCAGGATAATGTCTAATTTCAGAAGCGTTTGAGGTTACCTTCTGTACAAACTTTTCATACATATTATGCAGGTTTGAGGCACCTTATTTTATAAGGAATATTTTACGTTGAATTATTTAAATTAATGTTGATTTAATTTTATTTAAAAGTTGATGCCAAAAGTGGGATGTCATTGACTTTGTGGCGTCTGGATGGTTTTATATACTAACTGTACCCGGTACTTCATGTCCGCGGAATCTGTATATTCGTATATTCTGCACTGTTGCTTTATTGATTAAAATTATCATTTATATCCTTTGGGCTGTTCCGAAGTCTGTGGCCGATAATCGATTCTAATGCATTGGTTTATTAGTTTATTATTAGCTTAAAACGTTTAGTGTTTTCTTAGTTTACTATTTGTTTCAACAATTTAATGATCGAATTATACTGACGATAAGATCATCATTAATGAATAAAGAGAAGTAAATGTTGATCAATTATCACGGTAGGTTTATAAGGTAGAACCGCATTCACATTAACACGCGCCACGTTCAATTTACCGTAATTCGAAATTTGGCCTAACCTCAAGACGGATTCAACTCGTAAATGCGCTGATTGATTTAGACAACATTTCTTATCAATCTATATGATGACAGAGATTTTTGACAATCAATTAATTGTATGATGCAGTTTTAAATTTATAAGATTTTTGTCTTCGTTGTTGATTCAAATGCATAGGAGTATATGGAGACGACTGTCATAAAAGAGTCTTAAGTGGTGTCTAGACAAAACAACGTAGGACGCTGACAAGGGGCGTTGACCTACGAAAGGCAGCTAATGACCAAATGAGAAAGAGCGGATAAAAGACTTGTCAAGTTAATTAGAAAAAGATGTCATTCTTAATTAAATATATCATGATATTCAAAGGTAATGTTAAAATATTTTTCTAATATAAGAAATATCAATGAGCAAAATACATTTCATGGTTGGGTAATATTAGATTTCATAATTCATAAAATAATAATAATAAAACGGCAGACAATATTCTATATCCCCAAGCTAAGCAAGTTATGCTTGTGTTATGGGTAATACACAACGAACCACTTTGGAGCCGATTCCAAACATCCAGACCATAGTAAAGTAATCAAACCCGGAGCCTCTGTGCTGCAGTGAGGTCGGCCCGCTAAGGCTTAAGCCACTTAACCACAGAGGCCTTAAATAATACTGTTACAACTTAAGTTCCGAAATAACAAAACCCACCTGCATATCTATATAAAAACATATTTTATTACCTGTCGGCATTTGAACCAATTGTAATTCTTTTATTATTGTCTTCTTTTGTTTACTTATTTATTGATTATTGTGGAGAACAGCCTATTTTACTCGTTTATGGCCGTTTGCAGGCATAATTACCTAGGTGTGCGGATTACGATTCTAGGAATTCGGTCCACGCAGCCGGGCGGACATGTTCCCTTTGTGCGATATAAAGCAATGGCCCGATTGAGGAAGGGCAGTGAAGCGATAACCACAAGCGAAGCAAGACTTGTGTACATTCGGTAATCTAGTTAGTGACGGACTTTGCGCGTGTATTTAAATTACGATCTTCGGCATTATGTTTAGACTTGTTGCGTTCGGTTATATTTATACCTGTGTTATACGTGTTTGTATAGTTCTAATAAACTCTATAATAATTCCAACGGCATTTTAATTCGAGTCCTGCGACTCGTAACAATACAATTGTTCGTTCAGAATTGAAATAGTTTTTAGCTATCAGATTTCTGTGAGTGTCGATAAAGAATGATGTATCTGTCGACATAAAATTAATACAAATTTCTATAATAATATAAATAATATAATAAAACATATATTTATGAGTTCAAAGTATTTTTGTAGATTAAGCAATAAATATTATTTTAATTTATATAGTTACATAAATAGGTACACAAGAATAGATATACTATCTCGCCTGTCTCCTAAGAGGGGTGGGCGGATAAAATGAATCTTCACTTGCTACGATATGAAAAAAGCACTTAATTTGAATAAAAACTATTGAATTTGAATCTATCTATAATATCATAAACATTCTAAACATGCCGTGTCTGTACATTAAAGCTATTTAAAAAAAAAACAACTGGTATAGACTATATAAACGATGGAGAACAGGATGCATTTTTCTTGTCTGTTTGTCTGTTTGTTCGGGATTCACGTAAAAACTACTGGGCCGACTTCGATGTGGTTTTCGCTGATCGACAGTTAATTCTTAGAAGACTTAAAATCTGCGCTACTTTTATGCCAGTAATCACGTGTGATTTTTTCTGGAAATTATTTAAAAAGACCAGATTTAAAAAATCTAATTTCAATGTGATTGTTTTACTGATCGATAGCAAGTTTAATGTAAATGATATTTTTAATCCTGGGAATTTTCCCGGGAGCGGTTTGAAGTTGTTCGGATGCATAAAATTAGCTTATTTCAACAGTTTCCACTAAAATGATAGCTGATCCGGGAATCCCGCGCGAATTTCAAGTCAAGCGTGGCTGAAGTCGCAGGCATATCCTAGTTGTTAATAAAATCTTAAATATCTTATTTCAAATATGTGATAGACAGAAAAACGGATGAACATGGCGACACTTTTGTCTCTATTTGACTACAGTACCTTAGAATTTACGCAGTTGCAAATATGTTGATGTTATATGACAGCGCTATTTCACATATAATTTATTAATGTAACGACATAATATACCTTAACATATACCTACTTTCGGTACCATGTATAAATGGCAAAGCCTTGTTGAGGAAATCCTTATTTAACTTATTGATTTTGTTCAAATCGGATTACGTTCTGTATTTATAATGAGTAGCCGTGTACGTATTTGAGCGATGTATTTATTATAAGAAGCTTAATATTTTCCTTAAGAATGTATTGTATATATTTGCAATACCATAATTGGAGATATGTATGAATGAAGACATGTTATAATTGGAAAGTATTGTCATATAGACAACAAAGTTTTTTTATTATTAGATATCATATTGCCTCCTTACAAATGCTTTATCAGTTGATATTTCTAAAAATAAGCACAAAAGATATTGATTTAAATTCTAATAGGATTTGTATAAACATTGCTAATTTATTCAACTTTAAAAAATGTACATAACTCCTTCATCGAATCATGTCTTCAATTATTTGTTTATAATGATTCTCTTAATAAGTCGTGGTAGCTTAGTGGGTAGCGCTCGCGTCCGAAACTCCAAGGTCGCGGTTTCGAGTTCTGGCCGGAAAGCATGTACTGTTTAGGCAGTCTTCTGACATAACATGCATATAGCATTTCTTTTATCGCCTCCTCCCCTTTCATAATTTAAGAAAGAAGGTGTTCTTTTCCTCTTTAGTGTTTCTTTCTTTTATATTATATATACATTCTAATACATTTCTCTTAATATTTATAAATTTAATCTTAATCTATATACCTTAATATATATAATCTTATTATCTATGTTTATTTCTACTTTTATATATATTTTTATCTTGTTGTTTTTATACAAAGATCTTAACAGATATTTCGGACTATACATTTTTATTATGTATTTTACAACTAGCTTTCCCGGCAAACTTCGTACCGCCTATACGCAGTTTCTAAGGGAAAGCGAAATTTAACTATATTCCAAGCATTTTTTTCATATTTACTCACCTTTTAAGCCTTCCTGGACTTCCACAAATACACAAATAATTCAAAACCAAAATTAGCCAAATTTAGCGAGACTAACGAACAGCAATTGATTTTTATATATATAGATAACGCTCGCGTCTGCATAGCGCGTGATATGCGTGCAGCGTTTTTATATGCCTGAATTTTTATTGACCACCTTAGTAACTACCTTGATTGCGAACTTAATGAAGTCCTCCCGGAGCTTTTTCCCAGAAGATTTTGTATATGTTGATGCGAATGTCGGTGTTATACCTGTCCACCGCGAAGAGGGAGCAGTCGAATATGATGTGCAGGGGGGTTTGCGAAATTCCCGGCTCACAGGTACACGGCGGGTCGTCGTTCAACTTAAACCTGTTCAAGTACTCAGAAAACCCGCCGTGCCCTGTGAAAATTTGGGTGGTGATGCTGCTCACTTCCATGTTCCTTATCGTTCTATAACCGCACACCGTGTCCGGGAAGAAAAACTTAGTGACGCACGCTGTTGGCTCGTTCCTGAAGCGCCGGTTCCACTTGTCAAGGGTCTCCATTCGGATCATCCTTTTGACAAATGAAGCCGGACACCGGTCATAATGCGGCTTTACCTTCAGGGTTCGAGTAGTGGCTTTCACCAGAGCGTCCCCTCTATCGTTTTCCCTCCCCTCGGCGTGCGCTTTCACCCAAAATAAGCTTACCCAATTGCCTATTGCCATAAACCTTCTTAAGTTCCGCCTTGCTTCTACCGCGAGTTCGTGTGTGGTGCTCCAATTGCATATTGTTATAATTACGACGTGCTAACGGTCAAGGAAAACATCGTGATGAAACCTGCACATCGAGATAATTAATGTGTCAAACCCGCCAATCCATCTTGGGAAACCGTGGCAGGTATGCTGTCCCTTCCGCTGCAGATAGGAGGCCCGAGCCCAGCAGTGGGACGTTTATGGGATGTTATTATTATTTAATTTCATTATTCTCTTGGTTTTGTGACTGTTACATATCATGAAAATGATGTATTAAAGGTTTTATCACTTTGCCGTCTCACTGCTGTTTTAAACTCTCACATTTATACGAGAACGTAACGGTATACCTGCCTAGTGTGTCCATGGCAAATGGGCGGCTTTCAAACATCTGTTATCTCGATTTCCTCACGATGTTTTTCTTCATAGTCAGCATTATATTCATTTTAAAAATATAGACACTATGTCTGGAAGTCGCATCGGCCGTATTTAGTTGATGATCAGTATTCGAACTCGCGTCATTTGATCAACCCGCAGATCATTGATCATTAAGATACAACGACGTTGACGAAATTTTTTATGTTTGCTCTAAGGTAAACTGACAGGCAGTCCCGGTATCAAGTGCCTATCGTCACCCATAGATAACAGCAACTCTAAAGTAGCCAATGTTTTGCCCACCTCCTAAAATTTCAAGAATCTGTTTACGGCCTATTTAAAAAACTCTATATTGTAACGCCTCTTGCAAAGTTCTCCTAGAGCAGTTGTGTCTCTTGTACAATTAAACAGTTTATTCTACAGGTGTGGCATAAAGAAGCAAGCGCCACGTATAGACCACGAGTTTTAAATGTCGACATAATCCCGATCGGCGGTGAAGGTTACGGTGGTAGAAACTGGTGGTAGAAAGTGGCGGTTGAAAGGCGACGTAAGCAATAAAATAAATAGTTTTTCAGAACACTTTCTATTGTACAGACGGTAGAACACATTTGTAAATTTTATAACTCTATTTTATTCAAGACAATATATTTTTCGTAGTTGATTAATTATTACAAATTGTTTGATAGTTATCTGCTTAGTTTAATGTTAAATAGTAAAACATAATCGCTGTATAATTGTGCTATATTACATCAGTTTGTTTTGTTAATACGGCGGTGATTTATATAAAGGGTCCCAGGTACGCCATTTATACTCTGTGATACGTACTTCGGTATACAATAAGTAACGTTTTGTTGTTGCAACGTACCATATACGAGTATTTATGTTTCATTTATGATGAAAAAAATGTTATAAATATTACCGTCTTTTTGATTGTCTTTCTAGCAGACAAAAATTTTAACATGAAGTTTTTCAGGCAGATTGTTAATGTACTTGTCCAATTTGAATACCTGCCCGTAAAATTTCAAGTTACAATTATGTTGCGTTTTTTTTTTTTGCCACTTATCCGTTGCCATTCGATTTTCCACTTGTCCGTTGAAGTTTCACTTCTACTATGTGTCCTAGCACACATTTTGATTTTTCGCAGGTTTACTGCAAATTATGATTTGGTTAGGTTAGGTACATTTTAATGAATGCATTTTTTATTTAAACATATGTTATTTTATCAAACAAAAAAACTGGACTCGATCCGGAACCAAAAAATGCATCCATAGTCTACTCTAAAATTATGCCGTCTCTCACCACGTCTAGTCTAAATTTATACCGCTCTTCCACGCGGCCGTAACGCTTTTTCGTGACAGAAAAATCCTAAGATCCCCCGTCTATATAGAAGTTTCACTTCAAAAATTGTATCAAGAAAACGTTTATTTGTTGAAGGTGATACAAATTCGTCTGCCTGTCTGTTGAACTCGTAAAAAAATTGACATAAATCCCACACGCCCCCACCGCGCTTACTCTACGGTAAGTTTTCAATCGGATTTCCCCTTGTTAAAAAAGCATACCTTGCTAGATTCTGGGGATATGAATATAAATTCTAGGTCCCACGCAAACAACGTATTTTTTATCGCCTGAGGAAAGGAAACAGGCCCAAGACCCACCTGTTGGAAAGCGATTACCGTCGCCTATGGACGTTTGCAACACCACAGGTGCCGCCAACGCGTTGCAGACCTCTAAAATTTTTTATAACGCCCTTAAAAAACCCTATGTCATACCGCGGAGGGAAAACCGTGGTGGGAAGTTCCCTCCAGATCATTATTGTGCCCGGAATAAATGTTCTAGATAACTGTTGCGTAGTTGAACGTGGGAGCTCACGAAAATGGAGGTGAACATCCCGTTGTATTTCCAATATATTTTACTTTAGAGAGCGGTTGCTACGAGACTGGATCAAAAGATGATCTACAACGAAACATGAAAACGACTTTGATTTAAAATGCCATGTTTACCCCCTATTCGAAGTTGCTACATCACACACCTACTTGTTTATGGTAAATTATTTATTTGAGTTTTCGTGCGAGAGATCATAAAAACGTCGTGTATCTTACTTTCGTGTATTATTTATCATTGTTAATGTGCTGTGAGGATGGGGGAAATGATTTAACGTTGTAAAGTATAAGTAAGGAGTTTTGAATGGTGCGATATATCAACACAAACAACCAACATCTACAATAAAAGCCAGAGCAAATGTGTTCGACTTTTTCTTAACTTAAGATATAAAATTAGCGTTGTGGAATAAATAATATTTATTTACATATTATATTGGCCACTTGATTTTCCATTATTATAATTAAATGAAAATCGAGTTGGTTGTGATTCGAACGTAAGGAAAAAATGGTGTTTTATTTTATTTAGTCCCATTTTAATTAATATATATAAATCTAAACTTATAAATTTTAAAAGAAACAAACTAAAATATGCTATAAATAAAGCTATACTTGCAAAATAAGATAAATCTATAAGTAAAAAACTGACTCCAAATCGCTGTCGGCGGGGAGCGTGCCCAAAATGCTGGCCGCATTTCCGCGTTGGATGGCAACGCTGATTCGTTGCCCTAGTGCAAGCCAGTCTTTTGGTCACGCGAGACCTCAATTAGATGCGTTGAGAGGTCTCGATAGAGATCTAGTATTATATATATATATGTATATATATTAGCTTATGCCCGCGACTTCGTCCGCGTGGTATAGTTTAAAAAAAAAGTAAGTTTAAAAAACCCTCCCGATTTTGAAACATTCTTCATTGGTGCACCGCTCCTATTGGTCTTAGCGTAATGATATATAGCCTAATTGTCTTTTAATTGTTTTTTAATGTACAAATTATTTTATTGTATGATGATGATACCGGCAATAAAATACTTAATTAGGTGCATAAGTTGCATAATAAGCTGTTTAAGTATAAAGTTTTTTTTTAACTATCCCACGGGAACCCAATTTTTCGGGATCAAAAGTATCCTATATGTTGACCAGAGATATAAGCTACCACCATACAAAATTTCATTTAAATCGGTTCAGTCGTTTCGGTTATAAGCCGGTACAAACAGACAGACAAACAGAAACAAAAAATTAAAAAAATCTAAAATAGTTCTATTTCACTTCTTACATCCCCCTGACTCGGTTTTTAGCATTTTTTTTCATTGTACAGAAATTTGACCTCTACAATTTTATTATATGTAAAATGTAAAATAATGTATAGATATATTATGCGTCGTTCGGGTCCATCACAATTAGATTATTAATCGGCAGACAAATAGACACGTTATATATTCCAAAGTTAAGTAAATTACGCTTTTGTTGTGGGTAATGGACGGACTGTCGTCGATTTTAGACCATAATATTATCCATGTAGGAACGGAGAAAGAATATTAATTCCTGTGGCCAGCCGACAAAATATGCCGCCATAACAACATTGAGTTGTGTTCCAGCATTAGTGGCCGGGTTCCAGTCCCGTCTAAGAGTACGGAAGAACATTGATAATACTTAGGTGTTGTAAATGTTTATAGGCGACCACTTTCCATCACAGTTGGACCGTCAACATGCATGTACTCCAGCAATAAAAAAAAAGAAAAGTTTGTTTATGAAATTTACCATGGCCGGAATCGAACCCGGGGCCTCTGCGTTCTAGTGAGCTAGTCTGACGACCGACGACACTAAATATAATTAGACCTGATTGCTAGTCAAATTGTAATTTTCCTTTTTTATTTTTATTGAACGTCATTTTTAAAATCAGTTAGTTCATTTTCGAGTTCGCGAAAAAAGAAACATGTTAACATCTGAACATCCAAACAAATAAATCAAAGAAGATTCTTTTTATCATCCTACAAAATGTCGCGGCCTCATAGATTTTAAAGGAGAGTACATAATTATGACGTCATAATTACATAAAAAGTTGTGTTAAGGTTGTATTTTTATAGATAGATAGATATAACACTGTTGCTCGCCAAAATAACAGACACAATACATTAATTACAATATTTTTAGGCAATAGGCGGCCTTGTCGCTTAGAGCGATCTCTTCCTGACAACCCAACTTATAGGATATTCTATGCTAATTTGGAGATGTAGGTGGTGCATACATTCAAATGTTTATAGATTTTTTAAATATATATAAAAAAAATAAGACAAATATATAATTTTTTTTTATTACAAGTGACACGGATAAATGGGTTGATAGACACCTTAAAATTTTTTTCACCAAATATGAGCTCTTAATTTCAAGAGAGCATCAATTAGAACCGGTAGGTGGCGCTGAGATCGGGTTCTAGAATCCGCCTAATCACCGGGACTGATTTTGGTGATTTTGTTTTTGTGTGTTTGAGTGAGTTCCCGGTTAGTTTAAATTCATAATTAGAACCGGTAGGTGGCGCTGAGATCGGGTTCTAGAATCATCCTAATCACCTGGAACGATTTTGGTGATTTTGTTTTCGTGTCCTGAAACAAAGTCTTTCAGGAATTCGGAAAATATGGCGGTACGAAGTTCGCCGAGTCAGCTAGTATATGTATAAAAGATAATATTGAACTCTTAATTTTCGAGATCAAACCCGTCATGGTATCAAAGCATTGAACTTCCGATACCACCCTCGAGTCTACAAGCAAAACGATTCTGGTATTCCATTCTTTGTAAGTTTATGTCTGCCTTTGGGAACCAACGCCGCCTCTGGTTATATAGATCTTGAACTATCGTTGACAAGTATGTCATGCTCATCTATAAATAAAACCTCCAGTGCCTATCACTTTCTTATGAATTAATAATACGCTTGTCTGTTCATGTCACCATATTTGATACATTATTTAGGGAACGCTACAGTTTACTCAACGACTGCTGGAGCACTGAATGATTTAGTAGAAGACACATGTGACAGCAGCATTTCACGTTTTATAGATAGGGTTTTATTTACTGAGAAATTTGGTAAAAAATACTAAAGCATCATTCCAATATTTCTAGGGCGTATTAGATGAAAATAAAATTCCAAATATTTGAAAAAATACGGAAGTAATCAATAGGAAATTATGTCGATACAATTTCCTCAAGTAAATGGTGCTGAGTTAATCATACACCCATTGAGTTTATGCGTATAATATGAATACTTAATCAATATTGTTACGAGTTACGGGACTTGAATTAAAATGCCGTTGGAATTACTATAGAATTTATTCAAACATGTATAACACAGGTACAAATACAACTGGACACAACCAGTACAAACGTAACACACGATTCAAGAACACGCGCAAAGTCCGTCACTATATAGCTTATCGAATGTACACACGTCTTGGTCTCGCTTGTGACCATCGCTAGACTGCCGATCTCCCCATTGGGCCATTGCTATATACCGCACCGATACAATATGGCTGCCCGCCCGCGTAGATCGAATTTCTTAGAATTCGTAAATTGCACACCTGCCTAATTATGCGTGCAAACGGCCATAAACGAGTACAATACACAATAGGCCGTTTTCTAATTACAAATTTAAAACAAAAGGTAAACAAAACAAGTGCAAATGCCGAAAAGGTAATAAACTGCAGGTGTGCATTGGTCTTTGTCGGTCGTAACAATATGTACATACATATACCACACGCACACCTATGTGTGTGAAATCGACATAGAAGATGTTGAATTTTGATGAAAAATCAATGTCTTTGATTTTTATTTGTCTGTTATGTAGATTTGAAAAATTATAATTAAACCTTTTTTAAATACGCAACAAAATAACAATTTTCGACTCAACGAATATTATTTCTGAACACAATTTCAATACAATCAAAAGTTTGGTTAACAATTAGATGTACATAAAGTTGTTAGTTCTAGCGATGAGTTGAAACAAAACCAGATATCGATATCTATAATATTATAAAATTCTAAACATGCTATTAAAAAAAAAAAACTAACTGGAATAGTTTATATAAACGACGAAGAACACAATGCAATTTTTTTTAGATTTGTTGTCTGTTTGTTCGAGATTCACGTAAAAACTACTGGGCTGATTTCTTATTTCTTAGACTTAAAATGTGCGCTCTTTTTTTATCCTGGTAACCCCACGGAATGTTCCCGGGAGCGTTTTGTAGTTGTTCGGATGCATAACATTAGTTTATTCGACACAGTTTTCACTAAAACGATAGCTTACGATATCTTTTAAATGCTGCGGTACTTTGTGTCCCGGGGATCCAGCGGGCATTTCAAGTCAAGCATGGACGAAGTCGGGGGCATATCCTAGTTAGAAATATAAATATCGTCTATTTTAGCTAAACTTAACACTCACTGCATTGTGATGGCATATTGACCCAGGGAGAACTTTCATGCGATGCGTGGAGCAAAATAGTGTACTTTCGCGCATCAAGATGAAGTTGCCCTTGAGTCTATATGTTCGCATAACAGATTATTCAAAAGTGCCTTACCTAGTAGGCTTCGCAGAGACCGTGTTGAAAAATTAATCACTGTTGTTTTTTCACCGACCCACGTATTCGGCTTCACGTGCGTACTTCTGTTACGTACGACCCTGTGTTGTCTATAAAAGATTTCTACAAGGCACGTGATGTGACCCTAAAAATTGGCGAGCCCAAACAAAGGATGTGCCAAGTCAAATAATGTTGATTTGTCTTTTGCACTTTTTGTATTCTCTCGACTTGTTCAGTTATATTTATGTATAGGGTTTTCCTTATGGTCTCGCTTGAGTATATCTACCTTCGCATCTTGCTGTAAATCTTGTATTTTCTGAAATAAAACGTGTAATTCACCGTCAGTTTCTGAATAATGTGTAATATAATAGGTTGGAGAAAAAGTCTTTTCGCATATAGTATGTATGAACTTGTAATAAGATCTCTTTGGCTATACCATTTGTATCTGGCTGGTTTTGGTATCATTAAAAAGTTTTAATTTTAAAAATTTCATTTGTTTTTCTTATTGTTAAAATGAGTGAATCTAATGAAGAAATTCGACACATTTTAAAATTTTACTATAAAAAAGGTAAAAATGCACCACAAGCCGCGAAAAAAATTTGTGATGTTTATGGACCTAATACAGTATCAGTGAGAGTAGCGCAAATTTGGTTTAAGCGTTTTCAATCCGGAAATTTTGATATCGAAGATGCACGTCGCTCTGGTCGCCCTGTTACGGACAAATTTGATGCCATTTTTGAAAAAGTGGAGCAAGATCGGCATATTAGTAGTTACGATGTAGCTGGAAAACTGGGAATTGACGACAAAACGGTTTTGGCACATTTGAAAAAAGCTGGGTACACAAAAAAGCTCGATATTTGGGTGCCTCATGAGCTCACTGAAAGAAACCTAATGAACCGTCTACTCATTTGTGATTCTTTATTACGACGTAATGAAACCGAACCATTTTTGAAGAAGCTGATAACTGGTGATGAAAAGTGGATCACGTATGACAAGAACGTGCGAAAAAGATCATGGTCAAAGGCCGATCAGGCTTCACAGACTGTGGCGAAACCCGGGCTAACTCGCAACAAGGTGATGCTGTGTGTATGGTGGGATTGGAAGGGCATTATTCATTATGAGCTGTTGCCGCCAGGCAGAACCATCGATTCTGAACTGTACTGCGAACAACTGATGAGATTAAAGCAAAAAGTTGAGAGAAGCTGCCGGAATTAATCAACAGAAGGGGTGTGGTTTTTCACCATGATAACGCTAGACCTCACACCTCTTTAGCCACTCAGCAAAAATTACGAGAGTTTGGCTGGGAGGTGTTAATGCATCCGCCGTATAGTCCTGACCTTGCACTTTCTGATTTTCACCTGTTTCGGTCTCTGCAGAATTCCTTAGACAGTGTCAGGTTAACATCACGAGAGGACTGCCAAAACCACTTGTCGCAGTTTTTTGATCAGAAGCCCCAAATTTTTTATAGCAATAGGATCACGTCCCTACCTACAAGATGGCAAAAAGTTATCCAACAAAATGACACATACTTTAGTCAAATGTAAAAAAAAACTTTATAAAATAACCTTTTGAATTTTTATATAAAACGCGAAGAAACTTTTTCCCCAACCTAATAAAACTAAAACGTAATGAAATTTAGTTCGCACTAAATTTTGTTACTCGGCTTGTGAAAATTGACTCATTTTTCTAAATAGTGTAATATTTAGGAAAATATGACAATTTTCGTTATCAAAAGGACATATTTTATAAGGTAAACTATACGAATGGCGCCCTTATTAATTTATTCTAACATTAAGAAATCTTAACACTTTTTTTTATTTTGTAATCGTATCGTTATAAGTAACAATAATACTCTAAGGCTACAAAATGAAAAAAAAAATGACCTGAACAGTCGGGGTCAGTTTGGTCAAATCCACTTTTTTTGTGGGCCGATGTTATTAATCATGATTATTCATTTCACGTAATTTACTGTCACGAAAATTTTTATAAACATTCTTTTCTTTACTGTGATCTGTATGTTACTAGAACGGTTATAAGACAAACATAACTTGCATATCTTGAGAATACAATTATGTGATTGTTTTTTAATTTATTATTTGCATTTGACACAGGAATAAAAAATTATAATTAAATTCAATGAATTCAATAAATGTCTTTCTATAGGATCTGCTGTGTAAAACTTTGCCACTGTTCTTCCTTCATTTCGAGAAAAAGTAATGCTTTCATAACAAGAGTTTTGACATTGTTATGGAAAATGACACGGAAATGTGAATTTACGGGCTTGTTTCACCGTCGTGCTGGCAGGAAATGAGTTTCCGACTTTAAACATTCCTTGCAAACTGCGCTCTTGTTTAACTTACATTAAAAACATTTGCTGTCCAAAAATTATTTATTATATTTGTATTTCTTTCTTCCGGGAAATATATGTAATGAGTTTTGTCCTTTTTGCCCAATGGGAACCTCTTTGAAATCTTTAAAGATAAATACAACTTAAATTGAATTTAAAATGTGGAACGCTTGCCTTTATTCTTTGTACGCTTATCTCATGGGAACTTAGTATTTGTGAAACAAAAATTATCGTTATTTTACTTTTGATATCGTAAGAACAATATCATCTGAAAATCTAGAATTAATATTAAAATCAAATAAACACACAAATAACAAAATCCAGTACGATTTAAATTACCAGATACTGTTTATTTTAGTATGTTCAGACAATATGACCTTGTAGTGTTACTTCTAAATGAAGGATTCAATTTACTAAACAAAATAGAGCAAATTGAACTGAAATTGTTTGCATTGTATATAGAAAATAAACAACAAAGTTTTTAACAATTAACAGTCTAGGTTAGGTATCACTCTGCATAATTCAATAGTCTTACTAGTTTTACTATCTTATTTATTGCAGTGCTTCGGGGTGTATCTGAAGATTTGAAGTTTGATCGTAACTGACTTATAAAAATATATTGATTTGGTATGTATTTCGGAGACCAGCGATAGATATAGAACAATAAAGTTTTATAGCCAATGTAGCAAAAATGATCGTTTTTGAAATCGTCATAGTAGCTTTTATCAGAGACGACTGGGTCTATATTCATGAATTTTAAGAGGAAAGAAGATTATAATTACATACATGCTGTTGTACAAAAATTAGGGAAGTTATCATAGGTGTATAATGAATGTTTTCAATGTACAATTACATAATTTTTTGTGGTATCTTTAGCAAGTTTAGTCATATCTGAAAACATCACGATAATTTTCTTTATATTTTTTTAATATTACTGAGGTTAAGTGCGATATTAGCTTCTAAAGACATAAAATATTGTGTGTGTGTGTGTGTTCCTTTAACTTTTAGTCTATGGGGTGGTAATTGCTGAAAATATTGATTAATGGCCGATTTTTCAATCACTAGATAAAAGCTATTCTATAGAATCAAACACAACTTGGGAAGATTAAAAATTATAGTTGTATGAATAAAACAATTGTTTCACTTTTGAATTTAGTCAGTTTAGAATTTATTCGACTGATAACTTTTATCTGATGATTGGAAAATCGGCCCTTAGTAAAGTAGAGCTTTAAAAATACTGTGTACGAAAATTGTCCGGAAAAAATCCGTTGAGTGTTTGAGATATAAGATATTTTCGATTAAACAATTCTTATTCACTTAACGGTGCATGGCCTGATACGCATCTGCCCGATTTTATACTGAAATACGCAAGAGCGTCCACATAATATGGAAGAAAGTTCACTAGTCCCATTATATTGTTATTTTCTTCAAATCTCATGAGTGCACGTTGCGACTTACCAAAGACACGTAAGCTTTATGTAATACGTGACAGCAAAGCCGTTTTAAAGTAAATAACATTTCTTCATTCGTTTCTTCATATTTTTATTGTAGTTATTTATACATTTCATTTCTAATATATTTTCAAATCTATTTATTCTCATATTCCATTTTGCAATATAGGTTCCTAGCTATATACCTGATTTTAATATGCATGAAGGGGATGCCCCGACTACATGGAGAAGCGAGATGGAATGTTCCTCCGTCTCAAAGGAAGATCTTCCAGGGAGGCTAGTGTTATTCCTCGCAGGCCTAGGCCCGTCTACTACTGTTGGAAATTTGTATATATTCTTTATACGTTTCGGGAAACTTTTACGACCTCAATTATTGCACAGCGCCATCTATTAACTTATAAGTGTTCCACTACATGCAGGTGTTTCTTTGTCTGTTATTTGTTTAAAGTAAGACAGCGATATATCATTATCTTGTTTTAATTAGTAGTAACAACCTTGTAGGTAAATAACGAAGGTATCATTGTACTACTCTGTCAAAAAAGAATCGGGAAAAGGTCAATAATACACAAAATTTTAGTTATTCATACAAATTTCTTTCATCACCTTTAAAGTATGCTCCTTCAGAAACGATACACTTACACCAACGAATGATCCAATCATCAAAACTTTTATTAAACGCTTTTTCCGGAATTGAGTTTAGTTCTCGTCGCGAATTCTCCTTTATGTCTTCTACCGAATGAAAACGGGTGCCATGAAGTGGTAATTTCAATTTAGGAAAAAGAAAGAAGTCGGCTGGAGCCATATCTGGCGAATAAGGTGGTTG
Organism: Dendrolimus houi; assembly: GCA_039645545.1. NCBI lineage: Eukaryota > Metazoa > Arthropoda > Insecta > Lepidoptera > Lasiocampidae > Dendrolimus > Dendrolimus houi. The sequence goes on from CM077118.1 coordinate 17,793,979, forward strand.
CTCGATGGTATTTGTTGAGTTTTTGGTCAAAAATTCGTTCACAATGATGGCCTTGTTCGAAGGCGAATTATCCTGGTGCAAAATACAAGAATTTGCTCTCTTAAACGCCGCATAATTCACAAATAATACACTTTATTTACCGTTTGACCTTCCGGTAAGAATTCCGAGTGCACAACACCGCGCTAGTCAAAGACAACATGACTTTCGACTTTTGATCGACTTTGGCGTGGTTTTTTCGGTTTCGGTTCAGTTAGAAGGCGCCACTTCGAAGCTTGTTGACTACTAATTTGCATGTCAAACTCGTAAACCCACGTCTCGTCACCAGTAACAATGCATTTCATGCATGTTGGGTTGAAATTGACTCGTTCTAGCATATCCTCAGCGACTCTTATGCGATTGAGTTTTTAGAGAAAATTCAGGTCCTTTGGGACTAACCGAGCAGCAACAGTTTCATACCCAAGCGATTATTTAAAATGATTTGGATCGACTCATGAGACACAGAAAGTTCAGCGGCTATTTCTTTCAAACTTGAATGAGGATTTTCAGTCACTATTTCCTTCACTTTTGCGAAGTTAACTTCAGTTGAAAACGTTGACGGCCTACCAGGGCGAAGCAAATCTTTCAGCATATCTCGACCGTTTCTGAATGCTTTGTACAACTCTTAAGCACGTGTTTTTGATAAAGTCGATTCACCGTAAGCCTTCTGTGACATTTTCAGTGTCTCCAAACACGAAATTCTATTGACGATGCATAATTTAAGACAAACTCTTTATTCGATGTTTTTGTCCATTATGAAATTCGCAATACACACTAGATATGATCTAACTAAAAACAGCACTGTATTTAATCAAATGTCCGATGCAACTCAAACTCCGCATCAAAATGAAAAACAGTTGTGCCAATCTAACAAACAACAATAAAAAAAACAAAATATTTAATTTGTTACCATAAACAAATCATCCATTCCCGATACTTTTTTGACAGAATGTATACGCATCCTTTCCCAACACGCTTTTAACGCCAACAGTGAAAATAGTTTAAAAATACATTATTTTGTAGCTATTTTATACAGTTTATATAACATTAGTAGGTACTTATTCTGAAATAAATCTGTATTTACATTTCTTGAACAAACATTTTAGGCGTACGTGTATATAAAATAAGAAGAGCATGGTTTTTTCTGAATATGAAATTTCAGTTCATTAAACGACCTATGCTTAAATGATGAAATAATAAATATGTCAGGTGTTGTCAAGGTACGAATGGTATGCAATCTTTATTTTAATCTGCTTACGTTTTGTCCCGTTTTGTTCTCAGGAACGGAAAGGGAAATTTTTCGAAAGGTTGTCGAGGATTTTATTCCGATACCCTGATTACTTACCATGAACGCCTTAACTACGCATACATTTAAATATTTGAACAATATCTCTCTGTGTCAATATATATGTTTTATTTACCAAAGTAGTTTTGTTACCCATACAGGATGCAATGATCCTTACTTAAAACAGTAACAAAAGCCAGCTTAATGGGCGTTTAGGTATCCACAGGTTAAAGTGGTGATGATAAACACCCACTGTGTTTGGCTTGCTATGGAACTATACAAATTCTATTCAAAATATTGTTCTCTATAGTAATTATTACAATGAGTTTTTGCTTCAGTATAATATAGATATATTTTTATTACTATAGTGGGTTATAGGTTTCGTTTTTGATTTTTAACTTAAAGGGCGCGGGTTCGATCCTGGCCGGAACGCGTGCACCACTTGGGCTGTTTTCTGACCTAATGTGAATACTGTTACAATTACCACATTCACAACGGTGAAGGAAAACATCGTGATGCAACCTGCACATCGAGATAACCGATGAGGCAAACCTGCCAAGCCGCCTAGGACAATCGTGGCGGGTATAATGTCCGTTCCCCCCCTATAGTGGGAGGCCCAAGCCCAGCAGTGGGACGTTCATGGGCTGGTATTTATATTACTCAAAGTTCAACAATTCAACTTAGGCTAAGCTGTAAACTACAGGGATCCGACTTTCGCTTGAGATTATTCTAAAACTCGAATATACATGAATACTTGACACTGACTAGACATAAAAACCGTGCAAACCCTCTTTCAAAAAGAAGATTACAGTTTTATGTTAAAATTAAGTTTTTCACTAATAGATTAAAGACTTCTGTAATTACACTCGATATTTTAAATAACAAAAGCAACATTTACTTATGTAATTAATGTTTTTGTATCAATTTTAGTTTTGTCTTTATATTTGCGGTGCGTGAACAGGTAGAAATGAGAAACCTTTTTTGCCTTTAGTTCGAGTGTATCATATTACGTGACGTGAGAAACTAAGCTCGTAAAAGGTCTAAGACGTTCGCATTTGGGTTTGTCTCAGGCAGAAATAGAAACCGCGCTCAACTAAGACTGTACGTGCTTTCAGGTTGATAGGCTTTGACTACATTGGCTTCATGGATTTTATCGTATAAATATTGTTGGATTACTATGAGTACTTATATGTATACTAATATATAAACGTGAAAGAGACTTCGTTTTTTATGCTTGCTTGTAAGCAAACGAGCAGACGGTCCTTCTGCTAGTTAGTGCCAAGTGTTACAGTTGCCTATAAACATATGCGATACTAAATTAGCTTGTATGTTATCTACTTTGTTGAGGCCAAGTATGTCTAAAATTTTAACCGATTATCCTGAAACCTAGCACATATGTGTTTGTCAATTCTATGTAAAATTTGCATAGAAAAATAAATGGATCAAAAATGTCTGTCAATAACTGGAATGATCATATGTCCGATAAGTAATGGAATTTTTTTATTGCATGAGTACAGCAGACTGGCAGACGGCTCATTTGATGGAAAGCAGTTACCATCGCCTATGGAAATTTGCAACACTAAAGATGTTACCAATGTGCTGCTGGCCTCGAAGGGAGGTTTGAAACCTGCCTACTAATGCCGGAACACAACTCAAGGTTGTTATGGCGGCATACATTAGACTAGGGGTGGTAGCCATGCAGCGGATTGTCACCTGGTTGTGGGTTGTTTTGTCACCTCTTACAACAGGCCGCCCGGCCTCAGGAAATTGTATCCTTCCCCCGTTTTCTTGCGGATAAAATGATATGTCTGAAATAAATTCAATGTAAACGTGATTGATACAACGAGAAAAGATTAATAATTCGTATTAATAAATCTAAAGAGATTTTTGTGTTAAAATGTGTAACAACTGTGAATTTGGTTTGATACTTTCTGCGTTGAATAACCTGTTTACTGATGGTGCTAGAAATATAGACTATAATATTAGGTAGCAAAGGTCTTGAATATTCAAGCCAAGATTTCAACTTTATGATTCTAAAACTTATTATGTAGAAGGACCCCGCTGCTAGCATCTACCTTCGACGCTCTGTTTCTAAATGAAGAAGTACCAATACGCATCCAGTATGAAAAGCGGGAATCTCAATAGAGATCTGAGATGTTAGTGGTTAATCTGCGGGGACATAGTTATTGTCAGAAACATCTAGGTTAATACAAAAGCAAAATACACAAGGACGTTATAGGTATAAACTCATAGTTATTTAATTAATCACTTAATTACAACTTCTTGGTCATTCATTGAGTGTTGTATAGATAATTAGATAGTATAGTATTTACTCTATATGGACGTCGGGACGGTGGATATATCGAAAAACTCCAAATTAAATATTAAATAATCCGAATATATTTTTCTCACATTGACATGAATTCTTTTTTTATCTTAAGTTAAGAACCATAAATTTACAAAGAGTTCGTACACTCATAGTACAACCAAAGAACCACGATGAGTATGCATGTATAATACATTCATATATTCACGAAATAAACTACTTCGAAAAAGCTCAATACAAATCTATGTCCAAGCTGGATAGGTACATTTTTCAAACCGTCCCATATTGTTAATATTACGTTTAATTTGATCCTATGTTTTGCATCTGTATGTGAGCGAGGGCTATTGTTCAGGGCCGGTGATGTAAAGGCGGGTCGGTGTGGCCCGCTCCGAAGCCCGACAGTGATAAATGTTTCATTTATTCTCCAGTATGCACGCAGACGTAATACGAAATCTGCCGCTCGAATTTTATTGTTTAATTATTTGTAGCCATCCGCTTTGGGCGGTTTTTCCGTTAAAGTGGACTTCTGCGGACAACCCATTTGAGTTATATTCACCAATTGCTCGAGAGCTCGTTATCGTCGTTCATTTTTTTTATCAATACCTTTTTCCTTTTATTAATTTTCTTTTACTTTTTTTAATAACGATTTTATTATTGCTCCGTGTTGCGATGAAGATACCCATATTAAAATTTACATGAAACACATTAGATATTATTGCGATTTAATTTAACGTTATTAATTATTGTTAGTAAATGAAATTTCATCAAATCAAATATCACATTCAATTTTCATCCTATGCAATGACTTCAGATCAAAACATATAAATAATTCTTTACAAAAGATATTTATGATTAAGGGCCGATTTTTCAATCACCAAATAAAAGTTATTCATAGGATAAAATACAACATGGTGAAATTAAAAATGATAGTTGCATAAACGAAACAGCTTAATTTTTTTACTTTTAAATTTAGTCAGGTATTCATTTATTCGACTGATAACTTTTATCTGGTGATTGAAATTCGACCCTTAATGTAATTACTACATGATTTTAATACATACATGAGAGGAGGTTAATAAAAAATGCACTAAATTTCCAATACTTTACAAAATTTGTAAATTTACACTTATATTTGGGTAGGTACAACGTTTTTAGCTTACTTTAAATATATAAATTATATTGATATATATATTTTTCAAAATCTCTGGCGAAAGTATGTCAGAGGCAAAGGTGCGTTTATTAGTTATGTTTTCTTTTTTATACTTTTCTTTCCAAACTATAAGTCTTAACACAATATTATTTCTTACCTATTTTATTCTATACCGTGTTTTATTGAATATATTTATTTATAAAGTTTAAGAATACATAGACTTAATATTTATGTTAATATTAATTAGAAATCCTCATAGATTATAAAATTTAGTCAGAAGCTCTTTTGGTCCGTGAAAGCCAAGCTTAGTTAAATTTTCTGTTACAGGTAAGGGGGGACAAAATAATAACAAAAACGGCTCATAACTTGGTAAGTAGAAAGAGAAAGTTAAATCGGTTTTCTCCTTGAATATTTAAGATCTATGCAAATCTCTTTGCTAAGTAATGCCAATCCGCCATTTTCATGTCAGTGTGTTGTGGTTTTGATAACTAAAAACTCGTCTTGTACCCTACAAGACGAGTTTTTCGTAATCATTTTGGCACAAACAGAACCATAATCTTTTCGTTACCTATCCGTCTGTCTGTCCATCTTTGTACGTGTAAGTAATTTTTCATGGAAAGTAGTGGATGGTCTATATGGATGAAATTTAATAGAACTATGTAATGCGGTTATATGGCGGTATACTAATGTCTAGTGAAATCTCTAAAAAAGACAAGACTTGAGGTTGGCAGCCGTAGTAACGATACGTAACGTAGTAACGCTATTCTTTATTGACTTTTATATTTAAGTCTACAGGTGAAGATAAATATAAGTACTCAGAAATTCGTGAAGTTATGTCCTCTCTTTGAACCATGAAGGGAAAAATTCAAGGTTGTAGGAGTTAAAAAATACTTTCGACTAGAATCACTTTGAATATATCGGTTAAATCTGTTTTGAGACATGGGGTATTTTCGAATCAATATTTTCGTGGTTGCGTAGTAATAGAAACAGTGGAATATCATTTCTCCTACGGGATCCTTTGTAGTTAATGGATAACCAAGTACTTGCAAGATTTTTAAAGATATGAGAAAGCAAAATTTTCATCTTATAACTATATTTTACAGATACCCGAGTTGATTATCAATTTACCAGTAACCTAATGGCCATGTAGTATAGTTTCTTCGTAACTTGCAGTACAACGTTGTTTATAATTATATAAAAAACCTTTATAAATATAAGTGTGATCACTTTTAAATAGGAATGATCATATGGACATAGGGTAAAAAATACACTTATTTAATTGAAGCTATTGTACGTATCTACCTTATTTTATTGTTATTATAAAGAAAGGTAACTACTTAACGAAATGCAAAATCAGATTTAATATTAATAATGGAGAATATTTTAAACCCACTTAAGGTTTGAAGGTTCCGTGCCAGCCTTTATTATGTTTGATGGAAATATTCTCCGGTTGGAGGGAAAATGTGAAGGGAGTAAGGTAAAACGCGTGTGTTACATCGTGAGTGAACACGATTTAGAAATTCAATTCTGTTATATTATGACCAAGTGAGGGATCGGCCCAATCTCGAGTAGTACTTGTATTCAAGGAAAAGTATTCTCTTTGGATAACCATGAGAATACTATTTTTATTGATATACATATATATTAAAGCGTTTGTAATAGTCCTGATTAAAATGAATACTATCTTACTTAGCCTTTAATATAAATCGACTAAATGAGTTCACGCGAATATAGGGTTCAGTAGAGATGATTTATGTTCGTTTTGATTTTGAAAAAAACTATTCAACCGACTTTGTTTAAACTAAATATCGGTGAGAGTATTTTTAAGCTCTTGAATTTTCCAGAATATTTTTCAAAAGTTACGTGGCGTCACATTACGACTTCGAAATCGACGGACCTATTAATTTAAAAAGTTATAAAGAAATATTGTTATGATCTTTATGATACATAAGTATTATTTATATAATACATTATTATGTACACGAATATTTTGTTTATCTTTCATTTATTTGTATATATATTCATAATTTTGCTAAATTATTAGGCACCTACTGGCATATTATAATTCGGACGCGAATTATCTCCGTTATTTACTATGATTGTTGGAACTGTTTAGAATTATAGGAGCGAAATATTATTATAATTTAGATTCGCTATATTATATTAAAAAAACACAATAATGGTCTGGGTGTCTGGGATCGGCCCCAGAGTAGTCCGTTGTGTATTACCCATAACACAGGCGTAACTTGCTTAATTTGGAGACATACAATATGTGTGTTTGTCTGCCGATTATTTATTTATTTGCATAGACATGCGGACAAACATAGACACTGACGATTCTATAAGGTTATCCGGTTTTGCCAAAATGCTTGAGGAGCCTTAATAAGGGAATGTTACCAAAAGCTTTTAAAATCCAGCCCTGTTAATCACATTTTGGTCAGTACAAATCCCGAAATAATTTGTCTTAGATAGTACTTAAGGTCCATCTGACTGTATTCTGTAAATACGGCGACATCAAAACTTTTCCAATTTCCGATTACATGAAACAATACTTGAGAAACAATGGCCATGTTTTATTCGTTTCAGGACTGTTGTAAGTGGGAGCGACGGACTTTTACTTCACTTGGTAAATAGAATTAACAATGAGGGTTTTGAACATTGGCATTACTATTATTTATGGAAATATCTCCATTTATCGGTACATGGCTTGTATGACTGTGTACTCTAATGGTATAAATTACGCATTTAAAATGTCCATGTCCATTTAAGATTTGTCGTGACAAATCATCGGTTCCTAATTCCAAAGAATCTCTTATTCTTCTGGTAGAAAAAGGATCATATGGTTTTGTCTATGTTTTAAAGTATATATATTTTATTTGGGGGCTAACAGCTATCACTAATAATAAGTAGAAATAAGCTAGATTAAGAGAAGCTATTAATAAGCCTCCACAGATAACAGTAAAAAAAAAAAAAAAAATGAAAATTACACAAAGAAATAATAAAAAAATGTGCATAAATATAAGGTACTTAAACTGATAAATCCGAGTTTGAGTAGAACTTGACCAACTTTGTGCTAAACAATACTACACTATTAGTAAATAGGTCTAAGTATATCTTCCAACTTACTTAACTTATTAAATTCATTTGCTGTTCTGATACAGAACGAATTACCTACGTCGGTAAACTGTGTTTGTCAATGATGTGTGTAATAATTTCCTAGGGCGAACATTAGTAGGGGGAACATACAAATGTAGTTTCTCAATGAGATTTGTACAATCAATTTTAGATTACCCAATTATATATATGTAATAATGTAATTTTTCGGGATCAAATGTATCCTATATATTGACCAGGGATATAAGCTTCCACCATACAAAATTTCATTTAAATCGGTCCATTCGTTTCGGAGATTAGCCGGTACAAACAGACAGACAAACAGAAAAATAGAGAAACATAAAATTTAAAAAAAATCTATAATAGTTCCATTTCACTTCTCATATCCCCCTGACTCGGTTTTTAGCATTTTTTTCATTGTACAGAAATTCGACCTCTACAGTTTTATTATCTGTATAGAATATTGAAAACAAATTAAAACTGTACCTACTTTGTACATCTAGAGTAATATTCAAAGTGTTAAATGTCACCGACGCGACGCAGAAATCCAGAGTACAATATAAACTTCAGAGGTTTCTAGTGATATGTAGAGTAGTTTGTTGTAAATATTTTTTCATTGTTCTATGACAAATAAATTAGGATAAAACCCAATTTTATGAAAATTACTTCTTATCTAAGGCCCTGAAGATGAAACAAACAAACAAACAATAAAAATAGTTTTTACCTTTACATACAAACGATGACATATATACACATATGTATGTATACCTATGAATAAACGATAGACTTACGAGAATAAATCGTAATATTTTCACAATTTTCCGTAGTTTCAGTGACACGTACGAAAATCACTGTATAAAATCGACGCGTAACTTTACAAAAGCAACCGAAAAATTCGAAAGTTTTCAAAACAAACTGGCCACTGAACGGTTGGTATCGATGGGGTTGTAACAATAGTTTTATTGCAGAACGGTGTCACATAGTCGGTGTAAATCTAACGCCAGATGGCACCTTATCGCCTGAAATAGAGATGAGTGTCCCAACTGTTGGTTTGTTTTAATAATACTTTATCTTACAACTCTGTTGTAAAACGAAAATGTTTAGGTATGCTACTCTACCGTGTAACAAGTTATTGCATACTTTATTAAACCAACGAAAACAGGAAAGTAATAATTGCCATAATAATATATGGAGTTATCATTTAGTTATTTATTTATCATAGAGATTCATATTATTCTATGTGTTAAGGCTTGTAATTAACAATATTATTTATGTACTTAATTTATATGGGCTAAACACAAAAACGGAAGGTAAAGTGTTCAAACATAAATTCAATATATACATTATTTGTTCATGTATTTTTTTATTATATAAAATTATGTTGTGATTATGTTACATTTGACAGTCTTTTGTATTTTAACAAATACTTTATTTTTTATTGCTCCCGTTTAAACCAAAATGTCTCCTACTGTAGACTGTTCGGATACTGAATACCTCAGTTTGGTAGACGTTGAAAAATAATACAATAACAAAAATTAAACTTTTTAATTATAGAAACATGTAAAAATTAAACAACTTTTCATATAGCAATCCATGTTTACGAATCAAAACATATAAACATATTGTTCTAACATTTGTAGTCTTCTATAGACATGTAAAACTTTTTTGTTTGACCCATATGGCTGTTTGTCTGTAAGCCTTATTTTTTTCCAATATGTTTTACATTCATCTGTGGCCTTGAAACTTAATGGGTTTATTCATGCCGCAAAGTAGTATAAAATACATAAACGTTATGATACATTCTTAGATATGTTAATGGATACATAGTGAAATTTTAAAATGAATTTACAAAATTAAAAAGTAATAAAAACAATGTTATGGTATATCAAAAATAGGAATAGAGGCAAGGAATTGTCGCACTTGAATGATAATACTTAATTCTGATTTGATAATAATAAAGAGAGTTATCATCATGCTACTTAGTATATGGTTCTGATTTAGTCCCAAGTCTGTACATAAATAAATAATATGATAGTAATATACTGTGTTTTTCATATTTTCCAACAAGACAATGTAACAACATAAAAATGATTATGAATTTGATAGTTCTGGACTTAATTTATGTGTTACTTATTGTTTTCTTCAAAGATGTTATTTTGCTATTAAATTTATTGTGTTATGCTAATTTATGCAATATCGCAGACTGTAATAATGAAATGTAATAAATTATATTATCATTTTAAATATTTTACACTCATTGGGTATGGAAGATTTTCGTTTTATTTGGTTAGTTTGTATGTTATTTCTAGAATATTGTTGTTATATCATATAAAGGATTTTTAAGTCAAATTTTATATTAAACTAAGATAGATTATTTAAACCTTTTGTGAAAATTAAACTCTTAAATTATCTTTTTGGTTCACAGTTCAAATATGTTTAAATTCGGCGAAGGTGTGTAAAAATTAAAAGTTGCATCAATATCGAATGAAAGGATATTTAGCATAATTAAGAACTATATAAGTATTTTGGTAATATCTATTTTCGAGTGATAATAAAGAATGTATAAAAAACAACGTTAAAGGAATTGATAAAATCAAAATCAGTGATTTATATAAAACATACCAAGATTCCAATCTAGTGTGCCAAACAATAAAAAGGGTTTATAGCACGGAAGTGTACTATAAACGTATCCACAAAATTACTCTTTTTGACCGGTGCCTAGAACGGTCGAACCGCATGACCGCATTTGCGGAATTCTTCCGTGGTCGAAAACTTCAGGTTTTAAGTGGTAGAACTATGCTTAACTTCGTGGCTAACCCCTAAGTGTTTGAAAAATGTTTCACACAACTGTGTAGTTTCGTGGTCGCAATGAAATGTATGATTGAACGAACCGTTTATTTAATTGAATTCTAATGACAATATTATGTGATAATGTTAAATGTTATTGTGTACGAAAATAGAAACATAAGCTAAATAATTAAATCTAAAGTATATTATATAGCAGATCACTGGCAGCGGGGAGCGTGCCCAGAAGGCTGGCTGCATTGCCACGCTATATGGTAATAATGCTTATGAGTTGGGCAAAATATGAGCCACCCTTCTAATCACGGGTAGTGTTTTTAATTTATTCATGTAGTATATATAATCCATTTGAAAAATGACCCAAGGATACTAGAAGTTCTAAATAAGCTATTTTTCTGACTTTCGTTAAAATTCAATATATTGTTACGAGCTACAGGACTCGAATTAAAATAAATGCCGTTGGAATTACTATAGAGTTTATTAGAACTATACAAACACGTATAAAACAAATACAAATAAAACTAGATGCGACCACTGCACGATTCAATACAATTTGACACGCGCGAAGTCCGTCATCTATATCGCTAATCGAGAGTATTACAAACGTCTTATAATATAAACAAGTACAATAACAATAGGCTATTGTCTAAACAAAAGAACTCCGAATAGAGAAAGAGCAATAAACCAGGTTTTATGGCAGGCAGATGTGCATCCCTTGTATTTGGCTCAACTTGTAACAATATATAAACTAGGATATACCCGCGACTTCGTTCAAGCTCGACTTAAAATTCCCGCGGGATTCCCGGGATACAAAGTACACGAATTAGCATTTTTTTTACGCAGCCAAACAACTTCGAACCGCTCCCGGGAAAATTCCCGCGAGATTCCCGGAATAAAAAATATCATACATTTTATTATATAAAATTTGCTTTCCATCAATAAAAAAATCAGATTGGAAATCGATATTTTAAATATGGCCATTTAAAATCATTCCCAGAAAATTTCCGTGGGAATCCAGGTTAAGAAGTAACGCAGATTTTAAGTAAGAATTTGCAGTTGATCAGCGAAAACCGCATCGAAATCGGCCCAGTAGCTTTTACGTGAATCTCGAACGAACCGACAGACAAGAAATCTAAAAAAATGGCATCGTGTTCTCCTTTGGTTATATAGTTTATTCCAGTTGATTTTTTTTTAATAATTTTAATGTACAGACACGGCATATTTAGAATTTTATAATATTACTAGGGTCTACCCCGCGGCTCTGCCGCGGGTCAAACTCTAGTGCGCACATCTTGTTTAAAGAGCAGGCGTTAAATCAGGTTACATTGTATTATAATTTTATTTCGGTGCTACTAGCCCTCGGAAGATTAACTTCATTTTATATCGCAAACCATCCCATTTCCCGGGATGAAAAGTATCTATGTCCGTTTTCGGTATTCAGACAGACAGATTGAGTTACTATCGCTTTTTTTTATAGATTATGAATTTTTATATCTATAAACATTTTATTTTCAAGTGATAAACCTCCATTTGTAAGTGATGTCTAAAAATTACAAACATGACATATGCATGACATAGTGCTCAAATGTCAAAAAGTGGTGGATTAAATTCTACAAGTCAAGAGCTTATAAACACGTATAAAAGTATAGCAGCGGATGAAATCCTACAATGTATTATAAATTTCAACGGACGTAAACATCGAGATGTATTTGAATCGCAGTGGCGAGATACGATACTATATCACATACAATACAAGAAACGCACCCGAATTTCATCGTCAGCCAGATAGGAAGTTAATAAAGACAATAATTTCGGCTTGCTTAGTGATAATGTGCTTGGCTTGGATTTAATTTATATTTATATAATGTAATAATTTAATATTTAGTAGATCTGTGGAGTTTAATTAGGGCGGTACGACAGTGCCACATAGTCGGAGGGCCTTCTTAAGCGCAGTGGTGCCAAGGGTGGGGTACCACTTTCGGGGTGGCAGCACATTGTGCTGGCGCTCCTAGCCCTAGTTAGTTGGGCTACTGTCCCGCCCCAAGAAGGGTTAACGTCAGGTAGGCGGCCGGTTGTAAAACAAAGCCAAATCTAAATATGTCTTTATGAATGATACAATGAATGCAAGGACTAGGGCGTACCCTGTAGGCGACGCGCAGGCGCAGCACCCGGCGCCTTCGAGAAGTATACAAGGGTTGTCGCACTATTCTGGACGAGGGCGACGTAAGAAGTTAGTCCAGGAAAAGAGGTGGCGAATGTGTACTTGGAATGTGGGAAGTATGACAGGTAGAGGGGCTGAACTAGCCGCTACTTTAAAAAGAAGAAGAATGAATGTGGCCTGTGTGCAAGAAACTAAGTGGAAGGGGATGAAAGCTAAGGAAATTGGGGAGGGTTACAAATTATACTATAGTGGTACAGATGGAAAACGAAATGGTGTGGGAGTTATTTTACATTCAGAATGGAAGAAAAATGTTATAGATGTACATAGAGTGAGCGATAGAATAATTTGTGTGAAGACCATAATAAATGATAGCGTAAAAAACTTTATTTCCGCATATGCCCGCCCCTCAAGCTGGTTTAGACGAAAAAATGAAAGAAATTTTTTGGGGTGATATGGACACGGTTCTGGTTAATATTCCAGTTAATGAAGATTTGTTCGTCGGAGGTGATTTCAATGGGCATGTAGGTTATATGAATCATGATTTCGAACGAATACATGGGGGAAAAGTTTTTGGCGCGAGACGAAATAGCGAAGGCAAGAGCCTACTGGAAATGGCTACTGCGTATGATCTGGCAATATTAAATACATACTTTAAAAAAAGAGATGAACACCTCATAACTTACAAAAGCGGAAATAATATAACACAAATAGATTTTATTTTGACCAGACGTAACAAAATTAACACTGTCAAAGACTGTAAAGTTATACCAGGGGAGCCCCTTACATCCCAACATAGACTTTCAGTAGCGGAATATAAAGCTGTTATAAAGAAAAATTTTAACATAAATAAGCCAGAACCGAAAATCAAGTGGTGGTTGTTAGAAAGGATGGAGTTCAAAAGTGCGTTTGTCACAAGAATGAAAGATGAGATGGGTGCTATGAATCAGATGGCCCACAAAACAGTAGATGAGTGCTGGCAGAGTATGACAGACTATATAAGAAAAACAGCGATTAGTGTGGTTGGGGTAACGAAAGGTGCTATCAAGATTAGCAAAGAAACTTGGTGGTGGAATGAGGAAATCCAGGGAAGAATAAAAGAAAAGAGGAATGCTTTTAAAGAATGGCAGCGAGATTTATGTGGAACTGATATTAGAGTCCCAGGTATCCTCCAAAGAAAAGTACAACCAAATGAAAAAGCAAGTAAAACAGGCGGTGGCTACAGCAAAAGCCAGGGTTCAGAATAAGCTATATGAAAACATAAGAAATAGCATAGGGCAAAAGCTGTTGTACTGACTTGCCAAAGAAAGAGATCATCAAAGCAAGGACATGACTCACATCAGGTGTATAAAAGACGAAGATGGAAAGGTTTTGACGGATGACTGCAGTATAAAAGCGAGATGGATGAAATATTTTGATAAGTTGCTGAATGAAGAAAATGTGTGGCAACATGAACTAGAAAACTTGAATGGAAATATGGGGCTAGTGAATGCAATAAGTGTGGATGAAGTGCAAGATGTATTGCGAAAGATGAAGAATGGTAAAGCAGTGGGACCAGATGGTATCCCAATCGAAGTATGGAAGATGTTAGGTGAGGATGGAAGGATGTGGCTGGTTTTATTCTTTAATAAGTTGATGATCGAAGAGACAGTACCCCAGGAGTGGCACCAATCATATCTGGTGCCCATATTCAAGCAAAAAGGTGACATCCAAGACTGCAATAACTATAGAGGAATAAAGCTGCTGTCACATACTATGAAAGCATGGGAGAAAGTGATTGAGGACCGACTACGAAAGGAAACGGAGGTGACGCTATCTCAGTTCGGGTTTATGCCGGGTCGTAGCACAACAGATGCCATATTTTCAATACGCCAACTAATGGAAAAATACAGACAGGTACATAAAAATCTCCATATGGTGTTCATAGACCTAGAGAAAGCAAACGATCGCGTTCCCCGAGAAGTTCTTTGGTGGGTCCTCAGAGCGAAAGGGGTGCCAGAGAAGTACGTAAAACTGATAGTAAGCATGTATGAGAATGTTAGTACACAAGTCCGTACTGCAGTACGAACCACGAACAAGTTCCCTGTGAGGGTAGGTTTGTTGCACCAGGGATCCGCCTTAAGTCCTTACCTGTTTCTGCTAGTCATGGATGCACTGACCGCAGAGCTACAGGATGAGGCCCCCTGGTGCATGCTCTTCGCAGATGATATTGTCCTGGTGGATGAAGATGGGGTGGCACTTCAACACAAACTAGACAGGTGGCGGCAAGCGCTAGAGGGCGATGGATTAAAAATCAGCAGAACCAAAACCGAATTGCTGTTTTGTGATTTTCGCGGGACCTCTAGTGCTGTGCCTCTTAAACTACAACCAGCCACACTACCATGTACCCCCGAATTCAGATACCTTGGTTCACTACTGCAGAGTAATTGTGATATAGAGAGGGATGTAAGGAGAGGAATAAATGTAGCATGGCTAAAGTTCAGACAGGTAACCGGTGTGACGTGCGACAAACTAATGCCACTGAAATTAAAAGGACAAATATATAAATCTGTCATACGACCAGTCATGCTATATGGGTCGGAATGTTGGGCCACTAAAGCGATAAACCACAAACGTCTCCACTCAGCTGAGATGAGAATGTTGAGATGGATGTGTGGTGTCACAAGAATGGATAAGGTGAGAAATGAGTACATAAGGGGATCTTTGAAAGTTGCACCCGTGAATGAAAAATTGAGAGGAAGAAGATTAAGTTGGTATGGGCATATAATGAGGAGGGATGAAAGTCACGTGACAAAAAGAATGTTAAACTTCAAGATAGATGGGTACAAATGTAAAGGTAGACCAAAAAAAGATGGATGGATTGTGTGAAGGATGATATGATGATATGTGGTGTGACAGAAGATGTATGTCAGAGTAGAGGAGTGTGGAAGGAAAAGACATATTGTGCCGACCCCAAATAATTGAGATATGGTGAAAGAAAAGAGAGAGAGAAACTGGAGAAATGATTGGTCTCCTATAGAAACTTTAATCCCCTATTTCAACCCGTCCTTTATTTATATATCCCCGTCTATCTCTCTGTAAACTACACAAATGACCAAAACTACAAAAACTACCACAACTACCAAAACTACCGAAACTACTCAAACTACCAAAATTACCAAAACAACCAAAACTACCATAACTACCAAAACAACCGAAACTACCAAAACTACCACAACTACCAAAACAACCGAAATTACCAAATCTATCGAAACGACCACAACTACCAAAACTACCACTACTATCAAAACTACCATAACTATTAGAACAACTGAAACTACCACAACTACCAAAACACAACTCCCAAAACTACCAAAACTACCATAAATACCAAAACTACCAAAACTATCACAACTACCAAAACTACCGAAACTACCTAAACGACAAAATTGATAAAAATAATCAAAATGACGACAATAGCAAACTACAAATAAAAAATCTACCACGTTTTCTGGGATAACCTTTACATAAATCTATCCCAAAATCTGTCCTATAATTCGGGATGAAAAGTATCCCTTGTCCACCCTCGGTATAAAATTTACATATATACCGATTTTCACCCCAATCGGTCTATTAGTTTTTCCGTAAAAGCATAACAAACAGAAAGACAAATATATTTTTATCCCGGAAACTATCCCATTTTACGGGATAAAAAGTATCCTATGTAATGTATCCTAAGTATCCTCGACATCGAATATATATGTACACTGAGTTTCAGCCAAGTCGGTCCAGTAGTTTTTCCGTAAAAACGGAACAGACAGACAGACGGAGTTACTTTGGCATTTATAATATTAAATAGGGATAGTTATAATATTATGTTTTTATTTTATAATATTTCTTCGACGTAGGTGCTTCAACGTAAGAAAAATTTGACGTAGCCTAACTAATCCGCAACCATAAATGCCTCATTAAACTTTAATAATATCATTATCTGACATGTTACAACCTTTGACCTTCAGCTAAAACTCTTTTGTGCACGTGCCGGGAAACCGAGTGAAAGGCCTCTGCGTAAATAACAATGTGTAAGTTGTTTTCCAAGTCCCGTTGGCGACAAAGCGAAGGTTTATTTTGGGAGTATTCAAACCCAGAATTATTTATTTGTTGTGTAATCCCTATAAGTGGATTCTTGGAAACAACTTTTGAATTGAATGTTCTTAATAAGTATTCGAGGTCATTAGCGTACTATAAACAACTTACCCACGACGTTCGGTAAACCGTGGTTCCACGACCCTGGCTCATAGTGAATGTAGAAACACTGAATTTGTTTTACAGTCGTTTACTATTTCATACTATTTATTGTTTGTGTTATATTTAATTATTGAAATAATATGAATATCTATACATATATAATTGCTTGGCCACACTTACTGACTGAATGAATGATTAACTGACATATCAGCGCACGGCACAAACTACTAGGGCTACGACCCTGAAAATTTGCATGTTTGTTCTTTCTATACTGCGGGTGGACACTAAGGATTTTTGAAAATTCAACCCGTAAGGGGGTGAAAAAGGCATGTAAGTTTGTATGAAAGTCCATCATTTTCAAAGTAAGAAGTACGAAATTTTAATTTGGTACCTGCTTCTGGTTAGAAATAATTCCAAACGTATGTTGGTGCTTTTGGAAATTCTACCCCTACGATGTAGAATTGCTGCTTTTAAATTTTTTTTACTTCTCAAACGACGACTACTTTTAATCTACGCGAGCGAAGCCATTGGCAACAGCTAGGAATCTATACAAGAAATTTCAAACTGGCATTAATAAGGAAAAGCGGGTTGAATGGTTCTGTAGAGGTTGAATTTTACCTACGTATTCGCATTTACAACCAAAAATACTTCATATTTCAAAAACTATAGTTAAAAATAGTTTCAACAACAAAAATTTAACAAATTTTTGTTTAATGTATTTTTTAAGATCACTAGAACCACATTTTTTCATACAAAATCGGGTAGCACATAATTCTGCAGCTTTTCTGTATATACTATAAACCACTCTAGTGCATTGTCTACAATGTTACATTATTGTACTACTGTTAAGAAGTTAGATAACTTAGGCTGGTGTGCGCCAAAATAAAGTCGATGATTAAAATGAAACAACCACTATAATTATATACTTAAACAGCGATTACTTTATTTTAACCATAGGTTAAATGTCGGTCCACACCAGCATAAGTAGATAATATTTGCGGATCGTTTCGTTGCTCAGATATAAAACCGAGTGGGCGTAGCAAGAATCAATCATTTTTATTTCAGCTTTAATCCGATGCATATGTCGTAGTAGTGTTCTAAGATGCCTAATTATTGTGGAAAAATCATAACCCATAATTAATTGTACTTAATTAATTATATGGGCATTGTAGTGGAAGAAGCATGCTCAGATTAAATACGATTTATAAATAACTATTCAATCATGATAGCTTTACCGACTATTAATATTGTAATTTCTAAAAGCTTTTAATCATATAAACAAAGCACAAATTTTAATATAATATAGGTATTTAAATACTGCCGTCTAATACCTTTATGTCTTTGTCTGAAGCCTTTCGTTATAAGAAGCCATATAAATTAAGTCTAAATTAGAATAATTGGATAAGACTGTTTTGTCTAGACTTAAGTGACTATAGAGGTTGAAATAAAGAGAATGATAAAAAAGTAGTGTGTGTTTTTGTGTGTGTGTGTAGTTCACACGCAATAGAAGTGAAACTTCAGAGAATATACTCACAGATAAATCTTCTTTAACTTTTATTAATATAAATATAATTCCTTTAACCCACATCCCTCAACACATTATAATTCAAAATAAACTTCTTAAGTATCACTTTAAAATTTTCACTGTTTTAGTCTAAAAAATATTATTATCAATTTTATTTCGGTCCAAAATGGACCATATCTAATCATCGGTCTTATTGACTTTCTAATCTGTGCTACACAATATAAAGCTCGTATCTCATTCTCTCGCAGGCTTAGTTCTATAGATTTATGTGTTTGTCTCTTTGTAGTGTCGCTTTTTCGTTTCATCGAATTTCAAATCACAACGATTCTAAAGAAGTTTCACTTCAAAAATATCGATCTAATAAATAAATAAATACTGAAAGAGTAGTAGTAATAATTTTAATGAGTTTTTAACAGACCGAAAGTTAATATACAAACTTTTATATATTATATTATAGTGTAATATAAGAAAGTTTGTTTTAGGAAATTTATTCTACCACAAATCCACCCCGAGTCCGCATTATTGTAATGTTGAAATACAATTTACGCAGGATTCCCTGCAAGTCCGGTATACCCACTTGTACAGTATGCCTGACATGTGCAGTACAAATGTACTGTTCAACTAGTATGACGCGTATCATTATTATATACTACTGCCTTTACGGTTGCGTATTGACTGATAATGACCCTTACTTTCAAATGTATCTTATCATATAGCATCATATAGGAAATAAGATTCAGTTCTCCTTTAATTATGTTTTGTAGGGATAATAACATTCCCAACGGGCATAGGTACAACCATTGCTGGCGTGACCATCAATGGTTGTGATGTGTGATTGATCTATATGCACGATGAGCGGACATTTCCATTTTAACGTCTGTGCCTCCATCTCGTTAAAATAATTTGCTTAGTCTTAATACAGCTAAAACCAACCATGTCACTTTTTCAATTACAAGAAGAACTAAACCACATACAGAGTCACTCAATATTTATGCACACTCCGTATTGTGTCAAGTCAATGATCCTACTATTAATTGCCAATGTCCACGTCTTATACGTCAACCAAAAGTAAAGTACTTAGGAATAGTTATTGATACTTTTCTACGTTATGACTCCCACATTACAGCAGTATCTAATCGCGTTCGTAGGTTAATGGCAATCTTCAGAAATATAAGACATGTTGCTGACTCAAAACTCTTAAGGATTTTGTACCTCGTTCTATGCCAGTCCTTGTTAACGTATTGTATAAATTCCTGGGGTGGCGCAGCAAAGTCTCATCTGCTTGTAGTGGAACGCACTCAAAGGGCGTTACTAAAAGTTAGTTAATTCAAATCGTTTTTGTACCGAACTAAAAAGCTAGTCCATGAAAATAAATTATTCACAGCGCGACAATTATTTATTCAGTCATTATTATTAAAACAACACAAGTCAAATAATATTTATAACAAACTTGATATAATAGATAAACGCAACAAATATCTTATTATTAAACTAGAAAATTTCAAAACTGATTTTATGAATAGATTTCCTTGTTACTTAGGTAAATATTTATATAACAAAGTAAATAAAATACTAGCTTTTGATTCTTTAAATAAACGTGATTTTAAATGTAAAGTTTATAATTGGCTGCAAACTCAAGACTATAATGAAACTGAGAATCTACTCAAAACGGAGATATAAGTAATAATCTTAAATAAACACATAAACACACACACACAGATACAAATACACACTCAAACACACACACGCACGTACAGATACGTGCACACATATGCATGCAAGGTAAACATAATGGTTTGTATTAATGTTTAAAAAAAAATTGAGCATTGGAAGAGCCTAATGACCGACACCTAATAAAATATAGGTGTAATAGTATAAGTAAGCATCTTTATATAAAGTAGAAAATAAGACTAGAATGTTTAGATCCCAAAATTGTTTTTAAATATATTGTATTGGAAAAATAAATTTGGCAATAAAAAGAAAAGAGAGAATAAAAGAAAAATAAAAAAGAAAATATAAAAAACACGAACAAAATACCCTGACAAGCGTGTGCGTCAGGAGAAGGAGAAAAAAAATATAATATAGGTTCTTACATAGTTTTAGGTGTTGAAGCCATCACACATTAGATTTTAGTGCAAACATTATTGTCTTTTTTATACTATGTTACTTTTACATGTTTTTACTGAATAAATTATTCTTATATTATTCTTGTTCTTAGTCTTGGTACAAGTAATTTCTGATGTCGCCCCCGCGAGTCACCTGCGGTCGTGCATTTACGTTGCCCGATCACCTAGTCTTGATTAAGTAAAGAGGAGCAGAGCAGGTCTCTCCGACACCTTGGACATGGTTTCGTAGGAAATAATAGCGTATTCTATCTGGAGACCCCTGTGTCTGAATCAGTTGGGCAAAACGCTAAAACCACTAGCCTACTGGAATTATCTGTAGATACTTTTTTTGTTAAAGGATACATGTTAATATTGGAACAATTCCAAATGGACGAACTCTTTAATATTAAATTAAAATAGTTTATACAGTACTTTAATGTTATAATCTATTGGTTTGTTCAACTACGTATTATCCTTTGTTGCGGTAAACCTTAATACGAATATATTTTATGACCCATTACCACGAAATAGCTGAACGAAACCCTAATATATACATATATTGTGGTTTGAATTCAGCTCCATAATATATGTATTATCGAGGCAATCGTTTAATCAAGCCAGCTAATAAAATTTACTATTTTATTTTAAAATATACGTGTTTATGGCAGTTTTTAACTAATCGACTAATTGATTATTCATATTTTGATACAAGCATATTTTACTAACAAATCTTACTTGTATTCTATTTGTAATTGTAGGTAAATATAATTTTATTTTGTATCTAAAAACCCTCCAAAAGTAAAGTATATACATGTTATATATACATATCACTTTACATTTTTTAAATAAAATAGTGTGCAGGAAACGCAAAAGTTACCTCATATTAAATAGTTGATATTTTCCACAATTATTTTCTGAAAGACAGTTGTTGTATCAGTGTAGATATATTTAAATAATAATAATATATATATTATCTATTTAAACAATATATCAACGTATTTGAAAAAATAGTGTAAAGTAAATTGTCGTGAAAAACCGTCCGATTTTGTAATCTTAAAATGTAGATAGCGAACTGTAAAATTCAGATACTTCCCAAAACTCAATTGAAATTATCGATCCAAACGGCATTGGCCGTAAGAAGCTCAACATTAGCAAAACAATGATTAATAGTGTAGTTATATTTACTCATATCTCTATTGTCCACTAATTCACTCGGCAGCCTGGTATTCGGGCGGTTTCATGATTACTAACCGAAGGGCAAGCAGCATTCTGCGGGCCACCTTCGGAGTTACCGGAATGTCCCTTCAAACTAGAAATGCTTACTACATAAATCTTTCATTGTTTTTGTCCAGTTGGATTTAAATTTAGCCTAATTGTTTAAATAATTGTATGATTATATGATTTCATTTTGATGTTGTATATTTGTTTATATTATGTTCTTCGTGGCACTGAAAATGAATTGATTATAATGAAAACCGATAAGGCTTCGAATTGTAACTTGAACGAAACCATGTGGTGGTAACTTCTAGTTATGAAATATATTTAATTATAATCGGCCAAGTCCTTGTCAGTTCAAGTACAGTGAGGGGGGGTTTATTTGGGAGTGATGAACATCTATTATCTTTGTTATTTGGTTACCGAAACCTATACAAATTATTTGATAGAAGACATCGTATATAGCAAAATCTACTCTACAGATCTTGTTTACACGTTTATTTTTACTGGTAGCTCTCAGTGCTGCAGTGGTAACTATTATGAAGATAACAATGTTACAGTGGACAGTGGGTAAATTGTTATATTTAGAATATAATTATTATGATAAGCTGATGTTTGCGTTCAATTATTTATTCCAAAATTACTTACTCCAAGATAGAAATATTAAAAAGCCCTTGAGATAGATAAAATTTGCACATTTTAGCTGACCCGAAAAAAAGGAACAAAGAATACATTTATATCCATGCATATTTCATTACTTTTTATCCTTATCTTTTCGACAAACATTGGAACGTAACTCCAATTAAAAACGTTTTTTTCTGGAAAGATGTTTGCATTTTCCTTCTTCCTTTGACCTGTTGTTGTTTTAATTCTTCGCGCTCGAAGCGATGACAGCATTTTACGTGAGTGGTTAATTGAATATTTTCTCGTCCCTCATCGTCTGGCGCGTTGTTTGTTTACCTGCAAAGTGCTCAATGAATAATTAACAGGAGATTTTCTTGGAAAACTGCTTTTAATCAATTTATTTATTGAAAAAGCAACGTTGAAAGATATTTAGAAATAAATAAAATAAGTAATTATGCGTAAACTGACTTTTGAAATAATAAACCATCCAAATTTAAAACGGTTAACGTCATGTGTCACAGCGACACATGATATTTCAATTTTACCGATTGTGTATTTGAATTCTTATTCATGGATTATAAGTAATACTTATCTAAACCGGTTTTGGTTGCAATGACCACCTTGGAGTGTAAGCATTGGTGCTATAAATTTGGACAAAATCACATTGCCTTTGGCTCTTATCTATAGTTGAAGAAAAATACCCAGAACTACAATCGTTGAAAAAAAATCTACTATAAAGAATACGAAGGATTTGGAGTCTTTTTCAAAGCTGAGTTTTTACTGTGCCATTGTCATCGATATCTCTATTCTCTATTCTGCAATGTTTATAGGTAAGCACATATATGTAAATGCTATTAGATTATTTCAGGCGGCATCATGACAGCTAGCCCATTTTATTAGATAAAAAGAAAACTATGTTTAATCCCGTACTCTTCACATTAAAAAGAGATTCCCTCTTTCTAATGTGAAATGTAGCAGTCATATATACTTATTATTTGTATTAGTTTGGATTTTGTCGAAGACTTATTTAGGCTTTAGGGAGGACCCTAATGGGTGGAGGGAGGCGTGGAGGAGCGAGATGGAATGTTCCTCCATCACAAAGTGGAGAAGATTTTCCGCAGAGGTTATTGCCAGTATAGCCTTGAGTTGTATTTCGGCATTAGTAGCCAGGTTCCAGTCTCCCTTAAGAGAGCAGCAGCGTATTTGTAGCACCTTTGGTGTTGCAAATGTCCATTGGCGATGGTAACAGCTTTCCATCAAGTGGGCCGTCTGCTGAACTCATGCAATAAAAAAAAGACTGCGGAATACCATATTACGTTATTATGGTTTCGATTTGATACGCAGCAAAAACGATATTATCCACTCCTACTATTGTCTTACCAGCCTACCATCAATCACAAGTTTTGCCTATAAGCCTCAACTGGTAGAAATTTGTATATATTCTTTGTATACGTCGGCTAAGGTTTGCGTCTTCAATTATTGTACAGTGCCATCTATGGGCTTATTAGTGTTTATTTTTTCATAATTTCTCATATCAAGCCTTTTAGTTTTTCCACAGAACCTGGAATAGAGAATATCAAATAAATAAGACAACGAGAAATATTATGTTGATTTCAAGCATTATTGAAATAAAAATCAAGTGTAAAATTCAACATCGATATGTAGTTGATCCTGCGGCCCTTGATAAATAGGGGAGCCTGGACCTTACGATCCACCCACGCGTGCATAATACGTAAATTTAGTGAATTTCCTTCTCAGCGAATATAAAGTTACGACGCCGATCTACACAACCTTAAACTCTGATCAAATACTCCCGTATCGAATATTTCGCATTCGTTTAGATTATCCTTCTGTAATGGGGACATAAACTCACCGGTTTTACAAGATTGGTCGTTTAAGAGTCCACCCTATCCAATAGTAGTGATGTTTGGTAGTCGATATCTTAAATTGCATTTAAACTCAAGATCAGGTGAAATAGCTGTCAAACGCGAACCTATACGACCACAAAAAAAAACTACAAATATATAGGAAAATTCACAGAAAATCATTCGAACATAAAGACATGATATTCTCAAAATTTCCTGTTTTTATATATATTTTTTCAATGTGCTATTTTGTTTCTTTGTGACGCCTTTACACCTTAACCACGCAACAGACCGTCGTTAAATTTTGCAAACACATATTATGAACATACCTTTCATTAAAAAACGTACTTTACAATCGCGTCTTATTGGCACAAACTTTACAATTGTAATAAATAAAGCATCATGGCAACGAAATTGACGGCAGAATTTTAATGTGTTGCTTTCACGGTTAGTTCGCTAAATGGCCTTATAATATTTACATGAACCCGAACGAACCCTGGCCAAAAGCTATTAGTTTTATAATTATTAACATTTATTTAAATTGAAGTCGTGGTAGCGTAATGGCTAGCGCAGAAGTCCCAACCTCAATGGACGCGAGTTCGAATCCTGGCCGGAACGTATACGCGACTTAGGCAGCTTTCTAACCTAAAAGGTCCATATTCTTACAATTACCACATGCTACCTACGGTGGAGGAAGACATCGTGATGAAATCTGCATATTTCATTATAGGCGATGGTAACCGCTTTCTATGAAGTGGGCCGTCTGCCGAACTCCTGCAATAAAAAAAATTGAGATAACCAATGTGACAAACCTACCAAGTCGCCTTAGATAAGCGTGGCGGGTATGTTATACGTTCCCGTATAGTGGGGAGGACTGAGCCCAACAGTGGGACGTTTATAGACTCTTATTTAAAAAAAAATTGTTGCTTAAGTTATTTTAGTGTTTAGGCGTTCGGGGTACTCCATCTCTTTTAGTACTCATAAGAAAAGATTGCGCTGTCATATTCAGTTTTTGCTGTCAGTGTGTGTCAAATGTAATATACACTATACTCCTAAATTTTCAATGCGTATGATGGGCTCTTAAGTTGTTTATTACTTCCTTAATATTTCACCACTCGAACGGGGTTGTTCAAGCAGAGGGGGACGGGCAAAATAAATTGTTTATGTGGCCTATATTTTATTGGTATTTTCGAACCTTCCTCTTATTAAAGTGGTGAAATACCGATCGAAGGCAATGTAAATTGGCCAGTAAATTGTTGGGATAACTTTGAACCTTTATCAAGATAAATAGTTTGATTAAGACTGCTATCAGTTTAGTCAATCGAGATTATTTAAATACCAATACAATTCTACTAGCAGTCTGATTTTTTTTATTTTAATTCTTTTATCCCAGGCTATTATTCTAAACTACAATAATAAGTCTGCGATTACTTAAGCATAAGCACTGAGGTGTTTTTGCACAACAAATTTTCTTTCGAATCATATGCAATTATTCTCATGTTTTGAGATAATTACGATTTTTATTTGATGCATTGAAAATACATATACCTATAACAAATTTCATTATAGTGTTTTTCTTTCCAAGGTTGGGATTAACATACAAATATTGACTGTGCAGTAATATTTTCATATATGTACATACCGTGGCAGTTGAAAGCCTTAATAACTTATTTTTTAATTTATGACTAAATAATGTATATGATCTAAAACTACGCGTTTTAAATAATGAAAGTCAAAAAAAAAGAAAAAGAAATGACCTACTACTACGTAGCGTTATCTGGCTGTTCTTGATATTGTAGTATAAGCGGTTAGATAACATTTTGTATTATGATCATCATAATACAAAATGTTAAGCATAGAATTACGATTAAAAAAATGTAAATATCATATTATTTATTGACTACAACTAGAATTAAATTTGAAGCATTATCTAGTCATTTGTAACAAATGGTGGACGTTAGCAAATGTGTGAAACGACGGTGTACCTCATAAATCCAAAAGTTTAGGAAGCGACGACTTTAGGAAGAACCCCAGTTGGGAAACAAAGGCAGCTGCTTACAGAATAACAAAGGAAAGAAATTTAATACTTTTTGCCCTTTGGCTGAGTGAACGTCGTTTCTATATTGTTATTATCTTGTAATTTCCGCAGTCAGACAAAATCTTTAGTGTTATGGGATCTCGTTACATTTTGGGTTATCTAATTTAATATTTATAGAATTAGAGTTTATTGTTGTACTGGAATTACAATACAGTTGCGTAGATAAATCGCTAAAATAATAAGGGATAGTGGCTATAGACTGAGGATTGAAGATCAGTGTAAAAAAAGGTGTGGGAAAGTCGTTGTAAATGTAGTTGTTGAAAAATTATAATTATGTTAATCTTAATGACAATTGGATATCGCGCCGGTACCAGTTAGTCGAAAATAATATTTGACTGAAGCAACACAAACTAACAGCAAACTAGTAGTAGTGTACACACAGCGGGATTTGATTGGACCGAGGCCGAAAATACATTGAACCGTGAACGGCATTATAGTGTGAATCGAGCCTTAATAGTTTTTGAGATGTAGAGTATTTTGGATTTATCGACTTTTTCTGTTTTGTATCCAAATTTAAAACTCAAAGGGTATCAGTTACTCCTATGGTACCTGTTGCTGTGGATTAGTAACGCGCACTCCTATGAGACACGGATCTAGAGTTTATAAGGACGATAGTGCTTGTAAAGCCGTAATCTATCAAATAAACAGTCTGCAAATTCCAATTGTTTTATACATATTGATACGAGTTACGAGATTCGAATCAAAAAGCCGTTTGGAATTGCTATAGAATTTATTAGAACTATACAAACACGTATAACACAGGTACAAATATAACTGGACACAACCAGTACAAATGTAATACACGATTCAATAACCCGCGCAAAGTCCGTCACTATATAGCTTATCGAATGTACACACGTCTTGTATATTTTTGAATCTCGAGCGAATCTCAACTTAACCGCCGTTCCGTTTTTTTACAAACTCTCTTTGACAGTGACATAGTTTGACATTAGTACTGTCATTAGCTATGTCTATGTTTTTTTTAATGGTGCAAGTGTAACGTTATAATTGTTTTGATTAAAATAATATAATACTCCGTTATCTCTTTAGTATTCTCTGGTGGATCGCCCTGATATGTAAATTCACGATTAAAGGTTATTGACTTGGTTCAGCAAGCATTTGTTTTTATTCTTCGAGCTTTTTACTGAGTAGGATTTATGCTCCGGCCATGCAAAAAATGTAGACAACATTTTAGCCTCCTTAGGGTCCAATAATGTCTATTTAAAGAAACTTTCCTCGTAGATTTCGGGTTTAATAAAAGTATGAGGCTAGAGTATTTGCTTCCCAGTAGTCTATTCCATTTTGCTGTCTTAGTTTTGAGCTTTTGGAAAAATGTTTATTGACTAATAATGGTAATGATGGTAGAAATTGATTGTTAGCTTTAGGTAAACTTTTAATAAAATACACATATAATAAAATATACATTTTAAATACTACTACTTTGTGTCCCGGTAATCCCGTGGGAATATCAATTCAATGAAGAGACAACGTGCAAAGTTACGATTCCTAAGGTCTGACTAACTCCTTATGTCTACGTAAATGGAAACAGATGGAAAGATCGACGGACATGTACATTTTAAGGTCTCATACTTGTTATAATGTCTACAGAAACCTAGTAAATGGAAATGTATAATTTATTCTGGTAGTAGCAAATGTCGTTTTGTTAAAACTAGTGAGCGAGTTAAAGCGCTTTAAGAAAACGGTTTCGGTGTATTTTTCTAGAGCCAGCAAATTTTCTAACAGACAAGAGCATGACTAGTCGGTGTGCGACGTTTATTAGCTTCCTCGGGGCGACCATCCACGACATTGACTAACGATCGACTCGAAAACGAAACGATGCTTATTGGTGACGATTTTTCAAAGTCATTGCACTGTTCGGGGAGCTTTCTCATTTGACTGGTTTCGACAGCTTGCTTCATTTGATTTCGTTCTGTTATTTGTTTCCTGCCTTTTTGGACAGGCGACACTGGAATAACTTTGTCTAGTGTGGTCAAAAAATTCGCGTTTGACTAGACATAACTTGGTTTTTTGGTAGTGGTGTTTCAAAGTGACTGCACGTTTTGTTCGTTTCTGAACGTCTGTTAGATTGTTAAATCGTACCTGGAATAAACTTTCACATGCCCAATAATGTATATATGTATTATAATGTGATTGACTATAGTTTTATGTTCACTTATCTCTTCTTCTCGATTTTGGGGGTCAATGATCCATAATATTATAAAATTGTAAAAGTGTAGTCTTACGTTACTTACATTTATTAAAATGTAAGTAGTTCGTACTATATGTTACTTATACCACCATCGCCATTATCATCTCAATTCATGCCTGAGGTTGTCTGGAAGAGATCGCTTTTTAGCGATAAGACCGCCCTTTGTACACAACTAGATATAATTTTAGTTTTTAAGTTCATTTTTGTATTGGTGTATAATAAATTGACCAATACAAATACAATTTTTGTATTGTTCTGTCTATTTTTGTATTTGTCTGTTTGTTCGGGATTCACGTAAAAACTATTAGGTCGATTTCGATGCGGTTTTCGCTGATCAATAGTAAATTCCCGGACGTAAAACCTATGGTACTTTATATCCTGAGAATCGTACGGTAATTTTTAAGGGAGAGGTTTAAATTGGCCAGGACGAATAAATTGATTCTGATCGATAAAATCTTCAGCAAAACAATTGTAGTTGTGTAGTCCTTTAGTAACATTACTTGTCCCGAGATGTTACGGGAATTTCCGAGAATTCCCTTATTTTAATTCTAA
Organism: Dendrolimus houi; assembly: GCA_039645545.1. Classification (NCBI taxonomy): domain Eukaryota; kingdom Metazoa; phylum Arthropoda; class Insecta; order Lepidoptera; family Lasiocampidae; genus Dendrolimus; species Dendrolimus houi. Next base: position 17,823,270 of record CM077118.1, read on the forward strand.
AAAATCCGTTACCTTGCTGAGAATAATCTTTGATTTTATATTTAGGAAAATAACTGTAATCTTTGATACCTGTCCAACGTAGATACAGTCGCAGGCAAATTTTAGTATTATTATAAAATTCGGTATGTACTTGTTATTTTTTTAATGTGAATTAACATAAAGTACTCTTATAAAATATAATTGTTTCCGCGGTATTCTCAAATAATAATAAAAAATTAGAAATATTTGAGTCGATTTTGAAATTTGTTATATGTTAACTTTCGGTAAAGAATTTTACCAAGTTTTTAAAGATTATTATGAAAAAATTACCGCATTTTTATGAAAAAAAAATCCATTTTGTTTTTAAGCTAGGAAAATATAGTACTTTTGGGAAAAGGGGGAAAAATGGTACTTACTCAAATGAGTAGGTAAAAATAAATAGAATATAAAATAATTCATGATGATGAAATCATCATGTACAAATATAGTACATTTCATATTCTATTATTATTTTATAGTATACAGTACAATTAGCTAAAATATAGTACGATACTATACATTATATTACCCTACATTTTTAATTTTTCCATGTTATACTTTTATTCTATAACTAGGATATGCCCGCTACTTCATCCATGCTTGACTTGAAATTCCCGCGGGATTCCCGGACACAAAATGTGACAACTTTTAAAAAAATAATGTAAGCTAACGTTTTAGTGAAAACGATATTGGAAAAGCCAATTTTTATGCACCCGAAAAACTTCAAATCGTTCCCGGGAAAATTTCCGCGAGATTTCCGAGATAAAAAGTATCACACATTTTATCGCGTAAAATTTGATATTGATCAGTGAAAAATTCGAATTGGGGTTCCAATTTTTTCCAATCTAGTCATTATAAATCATTCTCAGAAAAATTCCCGCGGGGTTGCCTGAATAAAAAGTATAGCACAGATTTTAAGTCTAAGAATTTACTGTCGATCAGCGAAAACCGCATCGAAATCGGCCCCGTAGTTTTTACGTGAATCCCGAAAATAAACAGATAAACACACGAACAGACAAGAAATCTAAAAAAAATGCATCTTTTTCTCCATCGTTTATATAGTCTATTCCAGTAGTTTTTTAATAGCTTCAATGTATATTATATTTTATAATATTATAGATAGATTACTTTTATCTGATGGAATAAAATGGAATTAACCATTAAGGCAACACATTGAAGTAATGGCATTGCCATTTCTATTAGGCGACCTTTTTTCATGACCTTTTATATGAGTGAGATCATACAAACAAAGTGCAACTATTGTTAAAAATTATACTGTTGAGATTTTACATTAGTACACTTTTAGGTATTTTACTTGCAAAGAAAGTCCCGTAACCAGCATAATTTTTTTATTATTCTTCCTAAAGGCTTAGCTACAACTTGGTTATGTCGCCTTAAGAATTAACAATCAACATATATTTAAATTAGGTGGTGTGTGCAAGACATTTATAATTTGTTTTTGGCATAGTCTGATAAGGGCTCTGCCAAAATGCTGTTGCACCAGACTATATCAAATAAATTTATACCACTTCTAAGGCTATTAGAACCAGCGTATTAAAATACATAACTATTGTGTGCACTTAAATTACGTTAAACACGATTGATAGTTGATGTCGTTTTATACTCAAAGCCAGTTTCCAAATTTTATGAAGCAAGCTTTACTACCATTTACTGTTCGCTTTTCTAACGGATGAACGTAACTTTTCTGGGACACAGAGCTTTATTGCTCCACATCATGTCCTGGTCTCAGTTGTAAATTTCACCAAATAGTAAGGACGATGCCGTTTTACAGCTGAACATTATATCTTAGCCAAACTCGTAAAATATAGTTTGGTATAAAATTATATGCCTAACATATTTGCTGTGGTAAATGATATACCTATTTAGTATTATATATACTTTTATGTTCACATTTTATATCATTCTGTTCTCAATCACCAACGATTTGGGACTTATATACTACTTATTTTTATTTTTTTTACAACTTTGTATATAGTTTAATTAGCTTTATATAAAAAACATTAAGATAATTTATATTTATATTGAAGTATTATTTTTTATTATGTAAATAATCTCTTGTAAATATGTTGTTGAATAAAATATTATTTCTTCCAATGTCTTATATTTTTATGCGTTTCGAGAGCTAAAGAATAATACACGCGAAATTAATATTTTCTTAGATGTTCTGGAATGTTCCTTAAAATTACAAGTACTTACTGTTAATCATTTAGAAGGTTTTTAACGGCAGAAAAATGCATAATAAGTTTAAAACACGCGTTCAACTGTTACGACATAAAATAGTAATATGTTAGTGGAAATTCTTTAAAAATATACTGTTTATTACTGAAGACAATCGCAAAATAATTTGACCTATTTTAGTAACATAAAATTACCTTGAAGACATACGGATTTAGTAAACTTTGAATAAGGATGTAGTAAAAGCATAAATAGTGAAAAAGATAATTGAACTTAGAGTTAAACCAAAAAGTTATAACAGGTGGTTGAGGTATTGCGTTTATTTTTTCACAACACTTCATTAAAAGAATCAAAATAATAAAAAGTATTGTACAGTATAATTACTTTGAACTTCTACAAATTTTTATTATGCTCAAGTGGACATTAAGAGTTTTATTTTGAAATTATGGTTAATGACGCCAAAAATATCATTTTCTGCAAATAAAACAAAAGATACCAGTGTGTATTAGTACACCTACAGAAAAATTGATCAGCACAACCCATTTGCCATATTCAATCGGTAATAGCACCTCTTGGGATTGCTAGTACAAATGCCAAACCACTGACTGACCCCTATTGATTCCCAATCAGAAGTACGCAGTAAGTATGTAATGGCGCGCAGCGTACAGACTCTGGGCTTCTCCGCCCCCATCCTATCGACCTCCCAAGAAGCTGTAATTAAACTGTAAATTACCGCTAAGTGCAGACCCTGGCTGAAGGTCGTATCGATAGCCTCCCCCAAGAATACCAATGAACCGGCGACCGTAATCAAAAATTTATTCCACTCTACGATTAGCTTCAGAATATACTCGCAGACTAAATTGCTCTTACAAGTTTTGTATTTTTGACTCTCACGCTTTCAAGATGGGATATTTGCATTACTTTCCAATAAAGAGGGCCGCGATGTTTTCTTTTTTGATTTCAACTTTTTAAATTGAAGTTAAGTAATCTTCGTCGCGAGTTCTGTGCTTAACTACTTAGCCCTAATTAGATGGAAAGTTTTTTAATTATATTTTTTGTTTAATTTTTTTACTTTGAGTTATTGAGGTGAAATAATTAACTTTTCAGAGTTCGCTGTATTCTGTTCTTTCATTTATTGCATTTTAGTGTCTTTAGGGAAAAAGAGAGCCATATTGAAACATAGACGTTGGTTTGACTTCATCGGCGTCGATAGCTAGGCGCGTCGTATCGCTTTAAGACACTCCTGAAACAGCATCAGTTTCTGAATATCGCATATTGGGGTACACCTATGTATATTATTTCGATCTGGCGTTTGCGCTGGTTGAAATTGTAACAATAATAAGTCTACTTGATATAGTGGATTTTCAATATTAACTGTTTCCATGAAATTAAATTCAGTGTGAATGAATGAATAACTTTATTGCATAATACTGATTTTTTCCTTATAAAATCTTCATATCTGCCTAACTATGCGTGTTTCTACATATGCATAGCTATTTTTAACGAAGACTATAGAGACGATTATGGTGATTCAATTTTTTACTCTTTTTACTTTTTTTATCCTACTTTCCCAATCTTTTACCCTCTGACATTGGAATTGGTTCCATACGTGAAATGTGTTTGTTTTTAGCTTTTTCGGTGGCATGGTACATTATGACAATGACAAATGGGCCACAAAAACTGACAGACAGCGCAAATTTCGCAAAACAATTTGTCATCCACTCTGTTGTTCAGACTATCTTGTATTATTTCGTTATTTAAAATTACGTGTAAATGCAAGGAGAGATTTGGGTAAGAAAGTACCAAATATACCAAATATTAACTATATGTTCAGCCTTTGATGTGAATATTCACACAGCACAGTAAGCAATGAACACTGTCTACATGCCACTACGCCTTTTATACGAAAATGCTACCCTACAAAACAATAACATTGCATCATTGCTAAAAATAGCAATTACATCATAGTGTTGCCAGGATCATAAAAACAATTATAATAATTAGTTACTGATGCACTAAATTATCTAGATGATAATTTAGTGGGCTTATAAAATTAACTAACCGGTAGAAAATGGTAATTTTAATTATAAATCGAATCATCTGATAAATAGACTAAAAATATTATCTATGACGATTGTCTATGTCATATTAATATACATGGTTCTCATGACTACTGTGGTGGACATCTTGTAACATACGCTTTGAAATAAATATTAAAAGCTTGATTTTGATTTTCGTTGAGATTCGGATTTTGAAATAATGTGGATTTATCATTTCGTGACTAAAATATAATATTGAAATATTTTTCTTTTCTATTAGGTAAATCTGTATTTATTTAAATTACTTTAGTAACAGTTAACTTGCTTAGGTACACTTAGGACATGACAAATAATCAACTTTCATTTCAACTATTTACCTTGTTACTATTAAATGTTTGTTCTGGTAGTAATTCTTACTACCTTAACAATAAATAGCAGTAGAGGTGTAAGTATAGTCTATAAGTAAATTAAAAAATTAAATAAACGTATATACGTATTAAGTGTAACGTAAATTCAAAAGAAACTAGGGTGAATCCCGGTTTTTAGGTTTTACTAAATTCACGTCAATATGTACAATTATCATAATTTTATATACTTCCCTCAATAAATCAAACGATCAATATGTATATTGTATACGTAACATACAATACACATATTGATCGAACCAAATCTACTAGTACAAAGAAATTATTATTTTCATTTACGTATTAGTATGAAACGTAGTACGAGGTATAGTAGTGCATTTTTCTGAACTAAAAAGGATTTTCATAGAAATTCAAACATCGACTGAGCTCCGAGAAACTCATTCATATTTATAGTAGAGTAGATTTAATATTTTTGCTATGTATAAAAATGAAGCCGAGAATTGGATTTTCTATCAAGTTATCGGAGCGCTTTTAGCAAAACAAACTATTTTGATAGTAATATGCCTATCATGAAAATTTTAGTATACCATCAAAGCGATATTTCAAGTTCAATTTTCTAGGCGCAATTTTGATTCTTTTTACTTTAGTTGTCATATATCGTCGAGTATGTGCATATTTCTCCACTAAGTACACAATGTCTATGAGTATTTTGGTTCCGGTCTAACTGTACTTAGGTATTATTTGTTATTTTAAAGTTCTAAATTATCTTAGCAAAAACGGACGGTGTCTATGGTTGACCGGGCTAAGTCTTAGCTGGCCGAGCTCGCTGGAATGCAGAGGTTCCCGGGTCGATTCCTGACATGGTAAATTTCGTAAACAAACTTTCCGTTATTTACTGTGGTCTGGATGGCTGTGATCGGCCCCAGAGTGGTCCGTTCTATATTACTCATAACACAAGCGTAACTTGCTTAATGTGTGTTTATTTGCCAATTATGTATTATTTTAGCAAAAAAGGAACCCTTTTTGTCATACTCGTCCGCATATCTTTCTATCATAGTAATTTTCGTATAAAGATAAAATTTGACAAGAAGTAGATAATTCTGAAAATATTTCAGGCTGTAGAACTGCGAATATAATTATAAGGAATATCTGTTTTAATAGTACCTCTCCTATTATATTAACTCTGTGATAGTACTTATCCATTGAGTAGTTTTTGCGATATGACGCATTTTCTATTAAATGATTTTTTATCGTTCCGTAGCTAATGGATGAAAAAGTTGAAATTTGTAACCTCTACAGAAACTTTTACAGTTCGTGGATCGCCACACACTTCTTCTTCAGCTAATTAATGTCCACTGTTGGACATAGCCCTTCCTTTTGCGTCACATATCCCTGTCTCCCGCTTTCGTCATCCAGCCCTTGGTCTTACGCAGTTCGTCGGTCCCCGGGCTAGACAGTGTCCTCGGCTACGTTTACCGAGACGCGGTCTCCGCTCTAGGACACGTTTGATCCATTGCTCGCTGATTCTGCGATAGACGTGACCAGCCCACGGCCATTTCAACTTATTAATTACCTTGCGCTTATCCGATTTTAATAGATGCATTCATAATACCCATCTGCTCACAGAAAGTCTTTTCTTTTCTTTACTGCGTGAGTTCAGCAGGCAGGCAGATGGCCCACCTAATGGTATGCGGTTACTATCGCCTATGGACATTTGTAACAACAGAGGTACTACCAATGTGCTGCCGCTCTCTAAAGGGAAACTGGAACCTGGCCACTAATCGCGGAACACAACTCAAGGTTGTTATGGTGGCATACTCTAGACCAAAGGTGGTAGCCAACCAGACGGGTAAATAACATACCACCTGGCTGTGGGTTGTTATTACCTCTTACGACAGGCCGCCTGGCTGCAGGAAATTTTATTCTTTCTCCGTGCCTGCACGGATAAAAGTGAAGTATTTTAAATTATTTAGTCTCTACAGATCGACTCCATGCGGTTAGGTTTTAACTCTGCGGTATAATTCTACGTTGAACTTACATACGTAACATTGTCAGCCAACGATTAAGTTGGTTCAAATGTATTCTAAGATGGGACAAAGTTGCGTGCAGAAAACGTGACGTGATACCGCGACCAAACTTCCACGATGCCGTTTAACTCGTAAAAGAACGTTACTGCTGCTGTGAATATATAATAAGGATTTTATTAAAATTCCTTGTCCTTGTCTAACTTGTCTTGTCAGTCGTAGGGCTCGTTTGGCGGTCGCCCTTTGTTCTGGTGGCATGCAATACTAAAGCATTCCCGAACTCGCCCATCGTCGTGCCAATGAAATTTCACTACCTCATTTATTCCTCCCTTTTGTGTTTATTTTATATCAACTTTATGCCCTTTGTAACATTGTTTTTATCTTGTTCGTTTAATAATATCAGCCCTTAAACTTCCTTTTTCTGGGCTCAGGCCATCCTTTATTTAAGAACAGATGGTACACAAACCAAATAGGTCCAAAGCAGATCAGCAGAATATACACATCGATTTAATTGCCTCACGTAGTTTTCTTACACAATCAGCATGTGTTTATAGCGTGGAGACTGAAACTCTGTGATAGCTTAATGGAATGTGGGTTCGAACCCTGTTCGGAAAGGTATGTACTACTTGGGTCGTTTTTTGACCAGATGTGCATATTGTTACAACTTAGCCAAAGTTCCACGAAGCACGCCGACAAATGTGAATGCACACCTACCGTCCATCACGCACGGGTTATTACCTACCCGCATTAGGATTTCTTTTGTTTACTTTGTGTTTAATATTTGTAATTAGAAAAGCCGCCTACTGTGTATTGTAATCCTTTATGGTAGGCAGTGACCAGGTGTGATTCTTGGAAACCATTGTTTGCCCGGTCGTGACATATTGTAAGCTGAGTATAAAGGAATGCCCGAACGGAGTCCGGCAGTCAAGCGACGATTACGATACGACCAAGAGGCGTGTACATTCGATGAGCTATATAGTGAAGGAATTTGCGCGTGTTATTAAATCGTGCATCACATTTGTACTGCTTGCGTCCAGTTATATTTGTACCTGTATTATACGTGTTTGTATAGTTCTAATAAATCCTATAGTAATTCCAATGGTATTTTAATTGGAGTCCCGTAACTCTTAACAATATTACTGCAATTACAACGCGCTGAAGATAAAGGAAAATATCATGATGAAATCTGCATATCTAGATAACCAATGTGTAAAATCTGCCATATCTTAACAAGCGGGGCAGGTTTACTGTCAATCTCCTTTTGTAGAAATTGGGAGGCCCGAGTCCAGCTCATTGCTAATGTACTCCATAATATTATAAATTCTAAACATGCCGTGTTTGTAATGTATATTGCAGCTATTAAAAAAAACTGTAATAGATAAACGACGGAGAATACGATGCATTTTTTTAGATTTCTTGTCTGTTAGGTGGTTTGTATGTTTGCTCGGGATTCACGTAAAAACTATGGGACCAATTTCGCTGCGGTTTTCGCTGATCGACAGCTAATTCTTTGACTTAAACTTTGCGCTACTTTTTATCCTGGGAATCCCGCGGGATTTTGTGTGGGAATGATTTAAAATGTCCAGGTTAAAAAATCGAATTCCAATGTATTTTTTTAAATGATTAACAGCTTTAATGTAAAATAAAATGTGTGATATTTTTCATCTCGAGAATTTTCCCGGGAGCGGTTGGTTCGTAGTTGTTCGGGTGCGTAAAAATTAGCTTATTCTCACAGTTTTACCTAAATCGATAGTTTATATTCTTTTTCAAATGCTGCGGTATTTTGTGTCCCGGGAATCCCGCGGAAATTTCAAGTCAAGCGCAGACGAAGTCGCGGGCATATCTTAATAGGTAAAATATATGTAATAGTAACAATAACATTAGGTCAGAAAAACTGCCGAAGGGGTGCATGAACCTCGGCTTGGATTCGAAGCTACCTCATCTGAATAGGACACGTATGCGGTCTTGAAGCTACCACAATTTATCGTTCGTTTATCTCGTATTTATTAAATAAATTCCGATACAAAATAAATTTATTACTGTAAATATAAATTTGAACTGGAATCAAGGAGAGTAATTTGAAAGCCTAGAACAATATTGAATACCCAACAAATTCTGTGTAAATTTTCATTAATAAAAAACGTTATTCTTCCAGAAGAACGCTGTAGAATTACAAAGCGGATCTGCAACGAATGTTAAAAGAACTATAGATTTTCTTTTAAAGCTCTGTAGTCGATCATACGTATATTATGAAGTGCATTTATGTAACGCAACATGTATTGTTAGACCGCGCTAATCTAAATGGCTTCTCCAGATTACTTAATAAAGCTTGTGCAATACCTGTTCTTTATAAAAATCGGTCTATTACACAATCATTAGCTGATTATGTTATATGGTATATAGCCGATTTAGTTACCACTTTTGGTAACTAAATCGGCTATAAAGTTTTCAGCGGACTTACATATTGATTAATTTGTCACTTTCAAATATTTCATTCTGCATCTTATATATTCTTCTTTTCTCGTATTTATACACATATAAAAGTAAATTGCTGTTCTTTAGTTTGGCTAAAACTCAAAAACGACGACCGATTTGAATATATTTTTTGTGTGTGTTTGAATGGGTCCCGGAATTGTTTAGATTTACAATTGAATCCGGTAGATGGCCAGGGGTTTTACATTTTTGTTTTATCAGGGCAGGACAATGACTGTCGGGTTCGCTGGTTTGGTATAAAAAGTAAATCAGATTGACATATGCATTCAAAAGTTAGTATTATATCTACTATGTGGCTGCATTTTTTAAAATAATCCTTTCTTCATAAGCTTATGTTCGCACGTACTTACTTAGCAATATGTTCACTCATAAAGCATCGGAAAGTAACAATTCTTCAAATGTCTCCAGGGATGAAGCGTGGTGATATTTATTCCAATCTACTCTTAACATCTCCCAATACTCACGTCATGAGCGAAATAGGCTCTCTATGAAGTTACCATTTTCCCATGGGAGTCGTTGAGGAAGACTCACACTCGCTTCCTAATCTGAAGATATTTTAAGGCTCCATCTGGATGAATAATGCTTTCCCCGTATAAAACAGTACTCGGGAAAAAATTGAACGCTAACAACAGTTACAGAACTTTAAATTGGGGTTGTGTTTTGTTGCTTTCATAAAATCTGGATGGCGGTTCGTTTTGAAAGCTTTTCAACGACTACATGAAAATAAAACTGGAATGTTTATGCTTATTTTGCGTGTTAATAAAATGAAGTACTTCAAATGTTATTTTACGTAATGCATATGTATGTACTAGCTGTTACCTACGACTCCACGTGGAATTTAATTTGCCTTCCGGCGCGGCGACGGCGGCGGAGTGCACGTGAGCCTTTACATTTTTTTTTCTAAAATAAAAGTAGCCTTAGTTAGTCCTCATAACATCAGCTATCTTCCAGTGAAATTCCCGTCAAAATCGGTTCAGCCGTTTCAGAGATTATCTGGAACAAACAGACAGACAAATATTTTAAAACTTGAATTTTTAATGTAAGTACCGTATACACCTACTTTTATATGCATTTAGTAGTTGCATATTTAGGAAATATAATAAGGATTGATCATTTAAACACCGAGTACGCGACACAACTGATTTTATTTTAAACTACCTGCCTAAATAATACATTGATGTACTGTACATACACTACACCTCCCCCTTTTAAGAACACAGATAAATACAAAATAACAATTAAAAATGAACAACTACTAATACAAAGTGAAAAAAAAAATCGTTACATTATTGGTTACAACAAAATAAATTATAACAGTTTTAATTTTTGTGACAAAAAAAATAGTATCTAGTTTTTTTTTTAAGAAAATAATAATAAAATAAACTGTAATTTGTATATCAAGATTGCTTAAGTTAATAAGTAAACTGATATGACTGACTTATATGACATTAAGTATGTATAGTATACAATAGGAATGACAATTTTAAAATTTATATTTGCCCTTAAATCTACCGGGACGTTTAGACTTGCCTTCACAGTTATCAATTGGAATAGGTATTGGCTTTGGATTTATGTCCTGTGTGTCATTGCTAGGACTCCCGATGGGATTTTTATTGGTTTGACCGTTTTCTACAGACGCAGTGGGCGTGACGTCAGTATGCTCATCGCCATTGTTAACTGCTATATCAATCTCATTTTCGGAATTTTCGATATTACTAGCCAATGAATGCCTAAAACCGGATGATCTTTTGATTGGTAGCAATTGGTCAATGTTACATTTCCATTCTTGTCCATCGGAAACGCGAACTTTGTAAGTTAGCGGAGCTTCTCTAGCTGGCACTGTAGCAGGAGCCCATTTCTCAGTCCGCGCGCGGTAGTCGCGCGCTAAGACCTCTTCACCTAACTGTACGTGTCTCTCGGCACCGGGACGTGCCCGTCCCGCACGTTCTTCCGCTAATTCTACAGCTCTTTCGACTTCGAAAGATGGTTTCAATATATCTAATCTACCCCTTAATCGTCTACCGAGCATGGCTACTGCAGGTGCTACACCTGTAGTAGCATGCTCGCAATTTCTGTGCTGAAACATAAACCGAGCTAATGCCGTGTCAATGTCGACACCTTCATGAACAGCCTTTTTCATTGCCCTTTTAACTAATTTAACTGCGTTTTCAGCAGCCCCATTACCAGCTGGCCTATATGGACTTGTGATTGTGTGATTGATCAAGTTTCTTTTAATGTAATTAGCAAATTCGATAGAGCTAAAAGGAGGACCACCGTCGCTAATAATTTGAGATGGTAATCCGAAACGCGCGAGATCGTACTCGGTGTTTAAATGATCAATCCTTATTATATTTCCTAAATATTCAACTGGCGACGATAAAAATCCATTAAAAGACTTATATGTGTGTGTCTTGCGAGTGAAGTGCAAATCAAAAATATATATAAAATGCCGATAGGTAAAATCGAACAATTTGATTTAGCAAGTAAAAAATGGTCGACTTACATAAGACATGTCGAACAATTCATGGCATTAAATGAAATTAAATCCGATTTGCAAGTGGCCACTTTAGTTACATTGGTCGGAGGGCCCACGTATGATTTGATGTGTGATTTATGTGCACCATGCAATCCGGAAAGTAAAAAGTTTATTGAACTTGTTAATATAGCGGAACGCCATGTTTTTCGTCAAAGGCGTCAGAATATGGGCGAATCATTGAGTGAATATTTACAAGTACTTAAACATCTTGCTAGTACATGTAATTTCAATACAAGTTTGGAGGAAAATTTACGCGATCAGTTCGTGTCTGGGTTGATCAGTGACGAGATGAGGTCTCGTCTTTTTGCGGAACCGAAAATCATCTACAAAAGAGTGGTGGATCTGGCTTTGGCACTGGAGGCGGCGGAACGGCACGCACAGGCCAGCGGCGCCGGCGGCGCGGTTGCGCCCGCGGCGGTGACGGGCGAGGCGCGCGACTCGCTGCACCGGGTGGCCGCGGCGACGCGCTCGACTCGGCCACCCGCGGGCGAACATCGCAGCGCGACATGCGTGCGTCTGAGCCATCGACGTCACGCCAGCCGCGTGCTTGTTGGCGGTGCGGTAGGGATCACCGGTTCGATATGTGGTTTTAAAAATTATACGTGCGATATTTGCGGTGTTAAAGTGATGTGTAATAATATCAAACGGGGCTTTGTTCAAGGGGGAAGTCAGTCGTCTTTTGCAACACAACGACAAGTGCATAATTTTTCCACCAATAGTGATGAGGATTTGGAAATGGAGATTAATAATTTAAGTGTGCGCGGCATAAATGACAGGCCATACATGATTCCGGCGCGCGTGAACGGCACTGAGGTAACATTTGAATTGGACACTGGAAGTAAGTTATCAGCGATTAGTTTATTTTATTATCAAAAACATTTTTCTAAGTTACCTATTAATAGTTATGATATTTCCCTTATTCGTACGTGGGCAGTCCGATTGAACCTGTCGGATTTATTTATGTTGATGTGGAAATTGGGAAACACATTTGCTAGTAAACTTAAACTGTTTGTAATAAAAAACGGTGGCCCGCCATTATTGGGCAGATCTTGGCTCCGAAAACTTAAAGTAAATGATATTCAAATTAATGAGTTTATTTGTAATATCAGTGTACAAGATTTAATAGAAGAATTACGGAAAGATTTTCCTACTGTGTTTGCCCCGGGACTTGGTACGTGTACTAAAAAGATATCTTTGAAATTAATAGACAATAATCCAGTGTTTGTTAAAGTTAGGCCGTTACCGTTGGCTTTACGTAAACCGGTCGAGCGTGAGTTAGAGAGACTTGAGGCCGAAGGTACGATTCGTAAAGTGTACTATTGGGATTACGGTACACCGATAGTGCCGGTAATAAAGAAAAACGGTGAAATTAGAATCTGTGGCGATTATAAGATCGCCATAAACCCTAAGTTACTTCGCGAACCTTATCCTCTGCCTCGAATAGAGGAACTGTTTACAGCCTTAAGTGGGGGTGAACAATATTCTAAAATTGACTTGACGCAAGCTTATCAGCAACTTTTTCTTGAAGATTCTCAAGCGTGTACAGCTTATAACTACACATATTGGTACATTCGTTTACAGTCGCACACCTTTTGGATTAACTTGCATTCCTGAAAAATTCCAAAAGTTTATGGAAGAGACCGTAAAGGGACTTAAGGGAGTTGCGGTTTTTCAGGATGATATAGCCTGCACTGGTCCTACACGTTCGGAACACTTAGCCAATCTTAGAGCTTTATTTGAACACTTGCGTCAGGTCGGTCTCAGAATTAAATTTGAAAAATGAACTTTTATGCAAGACTGCATTACATATGTGGGATTCGTTATAAATAAACATGGTTTGCGTCCAGATCCTAACAAAATAAAGGCTATAGTTGAGGCCCCTGAACCAAAAGATGTAACGCAATTGAAATCTTTTCTCGGTATGGTTAATTATTACGGTAAATTTATTCCAAACTTGAGTACAACTCTTTATCCTTTACATGAATTATTACGTAAGAATGCTGTTTGGTTCTGGTCGGCTAAGTGTAAAAAAAGCTTCCAAACGGTTAAAGAAACTATATCTAGTAGCAATGTACTTGTTCATTACAATCCTGAGCTACCACTTGTACTTTCCGTCGACAGCAGCTCGTATGGCTTTGGCAGCATTTTGTCGCACCGATTTCCAAACGGCGATGAACGTCCTATTTGTTTTGCATCGCGCACTTTGAACTCAGCTGAGCGATCGTACAGTCAATTAGACAAAGAGGCTCTGGCTATAATTAGTGGCGTCATCAAACATCATCAATATCTTTATGGTCGACATTTTATAATTAAGACGGACCATAAACCTTTGACGTTTATCTTTGGACCTAAATTCGGTTTGCCGCAAACTGCGGTTAGTCGTTTGCAGAGGTATGCCACTAAACTAGCAGCTTACGATTTTGATATTGAATTTGTAAAATCGAAAGATAATTGCAATGTCGATGCATTATCACGCTTGCCATTGCCAAAAGAGCGCAAAGAGAGTCTCGGTTTGGACGTTATGTCCTATGTGAATTATGTTGAGGAGTCATTCCCTATCAGTGCGAAAGACGTGGCGCTCAGAACACAGGAAGATGAAGTATTGAGAAATATTTATAATTATATTATCAACGGTTGGCCAGCCCAAGTGGCGATAGATAAGGAAAAGCCTTACTTTTACAGAAAAGATTGTCTAACTATTGACAAAGGCTGTATTTTATATAATACATTGATGTACTGTACATACACTACATTAGTAAAAAGCTGTTATTTTGAAATTACAGACTTCAGTTTTATTTCTTTATATAGATATGTAAGAATATCGTCACTAAAATGAAAAACAGGCCACCGTATTCGTGAAACTGTCCATTTGTAATTTTTTCATGTTATGTTTTGTTCGATGAATAACTTTTAACCGGTGATTGAAAAATCGACTCTTAATTAGTTTACTAATAGAATAAGTTCGACGTAGATTACAAAATTTATTAATAATCTTAGGGCCAATAAACTAACGATATTGGATTTCAAAGGCTCCTCGAAGTAGAGAAAGAAATAGAAGCAGACGCTCCGAACTCAACCGGGATTTATAGCTAGGATGATGATGAGAAGTGGCAGCCTATCAGCCTATTACTTCTGATTTAGATAACCTAATTATGAATCCTAGCCCGAAAACATGCTTGGATCAAGAAATTTTTGTGCACATTATTATAATTATGCTACTACATGCTGACAGGTGACGGTAAAGAACTTCGTAACGTTTCATATTGATGAGCAGGTCTCATCAATATGAAACCCGCGTTGGATAAGTGCGGCGGGTATATCTCCTGTTCTCCTGAAACGTGAAAGCACGTGGCCAACAGAGGGTCACTGTTTATACCAATTCGTTATCATGTTCATTTTGCGTTTTAAACTTGCAATTCGTCTTGTGTTAAACATATGCATTATTTTAGCTTACTGTCTACATTACACCTAACTCACTTGAGTATACCGAAATCACGGCTGCTGGCGGTATAGGTAGGCTTCAGAGAAATGTACCGGCTGTTATACCTTTGTTTGTCGCGCTGATTTGTTTTTATCAAAATAAATATCTATTAGTAATAGTTAAAAGTAAATCAGGTCTTCAAATTCTATGTCAACTATTGAAATAACACAGTTTGTCAGTACCATGCATCATGAATAATAATAAAGTATATAACAATAATATTAAACTTTTATACTCAGTTATTTAAAACATAATTAAGCAAAGTAAGTTTCATTCAAACGTCTTCCAAGAATGTTAGCATAATTTAAATGATAGAATTAGTTTATTAAGTTGTCAGGTGTTACTTCAGAGTAATTATAATTAATTTCAGAATCATGGAAATATGTTTTATTGCTTGATTTTAAGGATTGCTTTGCTTACTCTCGGCGGCCGGATACTAATCCGGCAAAAATAGCAAGTAACATATAGTTCCTCTAGTGGAGACGATTCCTCTTTCAAGCACCTTAGAAGCTCTGTGCGTACTGGTAACAACTTGGAAACAGAAATTTCTTACTAATCCGGCAAAAATAGCAAGTAACATATAGTTCCTCTAGTGGAGACGATTCCTCTTTCAAGCACCTTGGAAGCTCTGTGCGTACTGGTAACAACTTGGAAACAGAAATTTCTTCTCGCATCACAAGAGCGGGTGTATATTTTGGCAAACTTCGTCACAGAGTTTGGCATTCGCATGATATTCAACTACGTACAAAGATAGTCTGTAAAGCAATCATATTGCCTATTCTCCTTTATGCTACTGAAACGTGGTGTCTGTATAAAGCTGATATTAGACGCCCCGATTCTTTCCACATCAAGTGTTTAAGATCGATCCTTCATGTGAAGTGGCAAGACCGAATACCACGTACTGAAGTGCTGCGGCGGACGAAGCTAAGTTGTGTGGAAGCAATGCTTATACAGAGGCAACTGAGATGGTGCGGCCACGTTGTACGCATGAAAGGTATTGGGAGTGCGTAAAGCTGTCTTTTACTCACAGCTGAAGGATGGAAAGCGCAAATCTGGATGTCAATTTCAGCGTTATAGGGACGTACTCAAGCGCCGTCTGTCTGCATGTGACATTTCAAGTGACAGTTGGAAAGATCGTGCACTGCAAAGAATCCCTTCTTTCGTATCGTAGTTCTATTGATAAAGCTGTGGCTGCCTTCGAAACGCAGCACCTAGAACACTGATGAGCAACGCCTTATCAAAAAGAACCGCCCTTAAATCTCCTACAGCTACACATGTGTAGCGCAATACAGCCGTCCTAATAAGTCATGACTTATCAGGACGGCTGTATTGCGCTCCTTGAAAAAGAACTTTTAAAACCAAATTTGGTTTTGCTAGCCACCTACGCTCGCACAGCCGGACTTGACAAAGTTCGTCGTTGCAGGATACGTCAAGGAGGACTATATCGAATTTGACGATTGATGTATATTTGTTTCACCTTACTGAAGTTAGCATTGATTGTCTCAACCAATCAAATGATTCTATGGCTATTCGTCAGTTAAATATCAATTGAAAAATTAGCCATAGCCTTGGACAAATAAACAGTCCCATAACTTTATTCTTTATGCAATTATTAAACAATTTATCTGACTATTGAAAAATAAGCCTTAAATAGAAATTATGATAATACAGCATTTGAATAAGCTAATTCCGTATGTAATGTGTAATGTATATAATACATTAAATCATCTAATTAAGCCAAATCTGTTCTGAAATAAGGGAGTTAGTGAATACGCTGATGTGTAACTAAACTTGTTATCGTTCCAGAAACAGTTTCCTTGATCAACATACATACCAAATGAGACCTTCACTTTACCAATTACCAAATATACTTAATTGATTCTGGAATAATTCAATTCGAGTTTCAAGTAGAGAATATTGCGAGAAGGTCGTCTCTCGCTCATCTTGACTTAGACGATAGAGAGATCTAATCTATTTTACTCTATTTGCAATTGTACTCCGTAAGAATATAGGCATTGGATTTAAAATATTCAAACATTTCATAAAAGGTAAGTTCCTTATGCAATCGAAAAAAGTAATTGTAATGATATTAAATAGAAAATCTGCCCCGGTATTGTTTTAGGACCAAAATAAGTTACCTATGTAGGGTTTTATAATTTAGTTAGACCTCGTTTTAATAATTTTAATATTTGGAAACATCCAAATACATATTTAAATTCGTTATATATCTTACATATAACAAATTTACAATATTATAAATATACAAAAATTTACAAAGTCACAACTCTATAATATGTGCGACATTGCAAGCTATAGTGACTTATAAATTAAAATACGTGTATAATCCGCCGAAACAATGACAACCGCGAATTTGTTGTTCCGAGTTGTCCCGAAATAAACGTACAGCTCTTGTCACCGTTGATGTTGGAAACCGACCTTCTGGATTAATTTTGTGCGAGTAGGCGAGATTTGAAACCGCTTCAAACTACGCCATGAATGGCCTTAGGTGTAATGTTGAAAACCCGCTAAGTTTAGGATTAATCGATTAAGCGCGGGGAAGATCGGTCGAGTTTTGCCGAGGCCTCCGATGAGCCAAGTTCGGCCATTTGCCTGATACGTACCCAAATTGACCCTTGATGGAAAAGATTTGACAGGATATTTACCATCTAATCAGTGTTCTAGACAGCATATCAGAAAATTTTAAGAAAATATTGGCATATAAATGTTTGTAAACTAAATGTATAAAGAAAAATAATTATAAATAACAATATCAGCTGATTAGGATATGGCTGCGTCAAGCCTCTCAATTTTACGTACTTACGTGTTATTTTTATTATATTACCTTTCTCTGAGTTATTTCTTGACACATGTTTACAATGTTGCACACGTCTATAGCGGCGATGTTCACTTTTCTCGGGTTAGCCTTCCGTTTTTTTGCCTACATCAGACAATAAAAAATCTTTCTAAATTACAAACATCCAACATTATCAAGATAGCTGACATTTTAAAATGGGGCGAGTCTGCCTTCTCCGACAAAATAACCACGGAGTGGCTGCTGGACAATGCCAGGCTTCACCGTGGCTGACCATTGCTTAAATTGTCCATTGAATTGGAGACATTTTGGCGAGGCTACTCCGGCAATGCATCCAATTGAGATTAATGGATAAAAGAAAAAGAGGTATAAAAATGTCTTACCCCTCTTGATGCAACAAGCTATATTTTTTTACAAAAACGATGAGAATGCGGAGTCGTTGACTTGACATATTTTCAATTTGCTTTAGCAGGTCCTTTCGCATCGTCGTTAGTTCGGAAACACTGCAATCATACTGTGAAATTGGTTTGCTCAGTGATGCCTAAATTACATAAGTTGCTACACTATCAACGAGATCGATATCTTTATATATAGGACAGGTTGACTTCAATATTTTAGGCGAGATTAAATAGTTGTGAATGTGTTTAAATATCAATAGTTTTAAAAAAAAAAATTAAATGGTTTTTCTTTCTTTTCAGGTAAGATATTCGTGGCGAGTGTTTAATGACTAAGGTATTTAAGGTTCATATGCTGATCGGGGAGTTGCACTGCTTAAGTAGTTTTTTGATATAAGATTTATAATATCGTTACGACCGACAAAGATAAATTCACACCTGCATACCTGTTTTGCGCATTTTATTACTTTTCGGCATTTGGACATCTTTGTTTACTTTTTGTTTAAAATTTGTGATTTGTAAAACAGCCCATTGTGTATTGTAATCTTTTATGGTAGTCATTAGCCAGGTGTGATTCTAGGAAGTTCAGTCCACGCGGCTGAGCAGACATATTGTATTTGTACAGTATAAAGCAATGCCCCAATTGAGAGATGGGGAACTCGAGCGATAACCACGAGCGAAGCTAGACTTATTACGTTCGGTTATATTTGTACCTGTGTTATACGTGTTTGTATGGTTCTAATAAACTCTATAATAATTCTAACGACTTTTTAATTCGAGTCCTGCAACTCGTAACAATATTGTTAAAGCAATTGTTGATGGTGAAGGAAAATATCGCGAGGAAACTTGTTACGTATCTGAAATTATGCCAATGTACATACTTTGGTAAAACATAGCGGATATGCTGTCGAGAGAGACGAGAAACAAAAGTTTTGAGAAAGCCAAAGCTGGGCAGTGTGAAGTTTATGAACTGTTATTATAAAACTATTACCAGAAGTATTCATACGGTATCGCTTTCATAACTCTGAATAGAGTATATGTCATTGTAAATTATCCCATATTCCATGATAAAAAAATATCACACAATTATCCTCTTATCCAATATATAGAAACAATGGAAGTATATTAGGATTGAAAGTAATTTTGTAAAATATGGAAATCTATAAAGATTTAAAATTATACATAAGAACTACAGGTCACTTAATCTCTCGTTTCTTGAAATTTTAATATTTATAATATATTTTTAAATCAAATCAATAAAAAATTGAAGGTCCTGATCAAGCCAACCAAGATACTTTTTTACCAAATACCACCACTTATTGTAATTATAACTATAAGAGACATTTCAATAGACTAAGAAGAGTTCTCTTATAAACAATGTGTAAAAGTAACTTGTTTCTTGTAGGATATTTCGAAACTTGATATTTGATACAAATTCACATTCAAAGGAAATCTTTGAAGTCAGTAAGGAAAAAGGGATAAAATAATGATCGTGTACCTTCTTTGAATTTCTGAGACGTAAAGATTTTTAGGGTGGCCTTTTCTCAAACATCAACGGACGTTTAAGGTTAAATATTGGAAATGAACCGTTTAAGGCACGTCCCATCATGTCCTGTTACCCACTCTTTGTATAAAACGATTTTAGGGTTCATGCTTGAAAATATATTAATACATCTTTTTAATTTGTTCAATCTGTTGAATTGAAATCCACATCAACTAATTAAATAAAGGCAAAGTTAATACATATTAAACGTGCACGAAGCGAAAGTTGTTGGTCAGGATCGTCGCAAGTGGAGATCCAACATTTGCCGACCCTCATGGGAAACAGACGTGGTAATATGTATGTATGTAAAGTTGACTATAAATATAAATATCCACACTAACATAAATGCTAAACTAACTGTATATCTGTTACCTTTCGTGACTAAATAATAATAATAATAAACTAATCTCGTTAATGCTGAAACTGATAAATTAACGAAACACCTAGACCTCGCGCACGAGATTACGGACATGTGACATATGGAGTTAACGATCATCGTACTGATAGTGGTGTCCGTTAACGGTTTAGTAGCGAAGAGCCTCGACCGACACCTAGAGAGGCTCTCGCTCGGTAAATGGGTGAAGACGGTTCTCCTGAGCACGGCACGCATTGTGAGGAAGTTCCTGTCTCTGGAGCCTTAACCACCGGTAGCTTATTCTTCTTTTTATATTTTTTAAATATGTGTTTATTTTATATATATATGTATTAAAAAAACATAAAAAGGAATATAAATAAATGTATATGTGAAATAATAATAATAATTCATTTATTTAAAAAATTGAGTTTTTCCATATTATACAGTTTTATATTTTAAATTATTTCAATGTAATCAAATTTTAACTTTCAAATTAATTCACGGCACAAAAATTAATCGATAAAACAAATACTAGGGCATTACACCCGCGTCACTATAATCACTATAAATGTTTATATTCCACGGCATCAAAGGGACATGTATATACCAAATGATTTCAAGTATGGACTCTGCCACCGGGCCGCGAGGCGGCAGAAAACAAACAAACTCATGCATTTAACTGGGTGTGCAGCTGCACCCATTTACGTAGCAGTGGCGAGTCCCATCGATCTACAAAAAGACTGAGCATGCTGTTGGTGCTGCCGCGAACGCGGGCCGGTATGGGAGGCGCATCTCTTTCTAATGATGGCCGCAAAGCCATCGAATCGCGCTTCTGTGAACATCCCTGACGCACTGCACTGCCACGGCAGTCCCAACAACACCCTCAGACCATTATTATACTGGACACGTAGGTCGCTGTATGCCCGCTGCGTATAACTAACCCACAGGCTGCACGTGTAGAAGGACTGACAGTATGCTCGGAAAAGCGTCTTCTTTACTTCTTGCGTACAGCGTGCGAACCTGCGGGCCAGCATGTTACATCGGACAGCCAGCGACCTACGTTCCCGGTCTATATCACAATGATCCTTTAAGTCTTCGATTACCCAATGCCCCAAATACTTAAACTTGGAAACCCTTGTTATCGGTTTGCCACAGAGGTATACGCCAGGAATGATATCGTAAGATAAAACCTTGAACCTTTCGCTATGATATTATGATGAAAAGGAATAATACTAATTTATTTTGTCAGGGAGGCGATCACATTTTTAAATACTGATTGACTTTTAGTTCGTTTATTAATGTTTAGAAACATTTATGCTGGAGCGCTATTTACAATTTACATTAAATAAAAACCCTTCAAAGAAACCGATATATGCCTTCTTTTCGAATTTCGAAATTCTTCGCTTGATTTCAAGTTTCAACAATAATCAAGGAATTATGCAAAGAGACATTGTATTTTCCCAAATAGATTACCACGTTCCTGTTTGATTGATCTGGCTCAAGTGTTAGGAAAGTGATGTAGAGCTAGTGTACTATATACATTTTATGTGATCCTTGAACACGTATTATACATTTCAATGAAAACTAAAGGTATTAATTTATATTATTATAAAGCTCTATCATCTTTATAGCTGAATCATTCATAATGATTTGTAGAGCGCTTTCTTTGCCCTATTATTATGAAATGTAGGAGATTCCTAATATAGTTACAAATGTAATTTGTACCTAATATACAGGGAGTTGGTTATTATTAATTTTTACCTCATCAAACTTTGACAGGGATCATATTTCACTAGAAGATATTAATTAATCTCAATCCTAGAACTTTATGGAATATTCGAATAATCCTTACTAATATATAAACGTAGAAATAAGTTCGTATGTTTGTTTGGCCATACTCAATCGATTATAAGGATCGACCGATTATAAGGAATAAATCGATTATCACGAAATAAAAGTTCCTTTTTTGTTATGCAGATAAGCGTAGGATAGTTTTCGGGGAATACTAAATACACGTTAATGCATGAACTTCTATTAGTCGGTTATCATTATATTAGCTTGGGGAAAAAGTTTCTTCGCATTTTATATAAAAATTCAAAAGGTTTTTTTATAAAGTTTATTTACATTTGACTAAAGTATGTAGGTGCCATTTTGTTGCATAACTTTTTGCCATCTTGTAGGCAGGGACGTGATCCCATTGCTATAAAAATTTTGGGGCTTCTGATCAAAAAACTGCGACAAGTGGTTTTGGCAGTCCTCTCGTGATGTTAACTTGACACTGTCTAAGGGATTCTGCAGAGACCGAAACAGGTGAAAATCAGAAGGTGCAAGTTCAGGACTATACGGCGGATGCATTAACACCTCCCAGCCAAACTCTCGTAATTTTTGCTGAGTGGCTAAAGATGTGTGAGGTCTAGCGTTATCATGGTGAAAAACCACACCCCTTCTGTTGATTAATTCCGGCCGCTTTCTCTCAACTTTTTGCTTTAATCTCATCAGTTGTTCGCAGTACAGTTCAGAATCGACGGTTCTGCCTGGCGGCAACAGCTCATAATGAATAATGCCCTTCCAATCCCACCATACACACAGCATCACCTTGTTGCGAGTTAACCCGGGTTTCGCCACAGTCTGTGAAGCCTGATCGGCCTTTGACCACGATCTTTTTCGCACGTTCTTGTCGTACGTGATCCACTTTTCATCACCAGCTATCACCTTCTTCAAAAATGGTTCGGTTTCATTACGTCGTAATAAAGAATCACAAATAAGTACAAGGTTCATTAGGTTTCTTTCAGTGAGTTCATGAGGCACCCAAATATCGAGCTTTTTTTGTGTATCCAGCTTTTTTCAAATGCACCAGAAGCGTTTTGTGGTCAATTCCCGGTTCTCCAGCTACATCGTAACTACTAATATGCCGATCTTGCTCCACTTTTTCAAAAATGGCATCAATTTTGTCCGTAATAGGGCGACCAGAGCGACGTGCATCTTTGATATCAAAATTTCCGGAATGAAAACGCTTAAACCAAATTTGCGCTACTCTCACAGATACTGTATTAGGTCCATAAACATCACAATTTTTTTTTCGCGGCTTGTGTTGCATTTTTACCTTTTTTGTAGTAAAATTTTAAAATGTATCGAATTTCTTCATTAGTTTCACTCATTTTAACAATAAGAAAAACAAATGAAAATTCACACATTTTCCTAATTTGAATTTGGAATTATCTTCTTTAAAATTAAAACTTTTTAATTATACCAAAACCAGCTAGATACAAATGGTATAGCCAAAGAGATCTTATTACAAGTTCATACATACTATACGCGAAAAGACTTTTCCCCAACCTATTATATAATAATCGGCAGACCAACACACAGTATATATCCCCAAATTAAGCAAGTCACCCTTGTGTTATGGTTAGATAATGTACACTGGACTACTCTGCGTCCGAAACCAGACACCCAGACTATAGTAAATGACGGATAAAATTCGTTTAAAAAATTTACCATACCAGAAATCGAACCCATAGCCTTTGTGTTGCAGTGAGGTCGGCCAGCAAAGGCTTAGCCCGTTCAACCACAGAGGCTACCCGTATGTTTTATATGTACATTTAATAATTCGATATAATCGTCTGGAATAAACTCAATTTGGTACTTTTTAAACAATGCAAGTTGTAGCGCAGAGGGACAACCTTGACGAGATGTGAGATGTTCCCACCAGATCGGTGTTCTACGCAGATTGAACATTCTAGAACACGGTCGCATAGTTGAGTGAAGCAACTCAAGGAACTACAGTTGAAAACACCCCTTACTTATAGTTTCATGCGGAACCTTATAAAATGAGTTTTGTACACACTTGTATGGTTTTATATTTATAAGCTCTACGCGTCTTCTAACGATCTTGAGAAGGGTTGGATGACAACAAGCGACCGAGGTCGTCTTTTATTCTCACTTCTAAGGGATTTAGTCCTCGTGTCAGCATCAGCATAATATAGAATATATGGTAACCAACATTATTTCCAAATTAGCTTTACGCCGTCTAAATTGGAAATGTTTAGAAAATGCCGTAGCATTTCAGACACTTTTAAAAAGTTTTAAATTTTACCACACATGAGGTTAAGAGAGTCTTTGTAAAAATATTTAAGGGATATGTTAACTTGTTTCTTAATAGGGTAGTTGACAGTGAAATCAACTGAGATGCTTTTTGTCAGCCGTCTTAATTTCGTATGAGTAAGGTTATGACATCATAATTCTGTCGAGTCGTATAGCTTATTTATTATTATTGTTTATACTGTAATTATTTTTTTTCTTATCAAGATATCATAAAAGTAATATGTTAATAGTAGATTGTTAGACGAGAGGCGAAAGTGGCCTATTTAGGCATATGATGGTTTGGCGTACGAGCGTAGCGACGACGCTAATAGTTTGAGTGCCATATCTAAATCTGATGAACTCATTTAATACGTCACAAGACATATGAAACGTCAAGTTTTTTTTCTCTGATATTATACTAGCCAGTATGTTTTTGTCACTGATGATAGTAAAATATTTAGCTCAAATTAATGTAAATTAAATAATAAATTAGTGAAAAATAATTTATAAGTATAAAATGATGTTGCAAAATTATTGATTTTTATTTATGCCGCGATTAACAGTGGCTGTGAAAAAGAGTTGGCTCATGAGTTTTATATATTATCTATGGTTCTAGTAGTTTTTAATTTTTTGACAGCAGGGAAAATGGTTTCCCAGGTACAAAAAGTATTGTTTTCATCGCTGTGATCAGGCAATTCCAAACGTTTTAGTGAAAACTGTGTCAGAATAAGCTAATTTTTATGCACTCTGTCAACTACAAACGGCTCCTGGGAAAATTCCCACATGATTCCCGGGATAAAAATATCACAGATTTTATTACGTGAAATTTTCTATCGATCAGTGATAAAATCACTCTGGAGTTCGATATTTTTTTAATGTGGTCATTTTAAATAATTCCCAGAAAAATTTCCGCGAGATTTCAAGAATAAAAAGTAGAACAGATTTTTAGTCTAAGAATTTGCTGTCAATCAGTGAAAACCTCATCGAAATTGACGAAGCAGTTTTTACGTGAATCGCAAACGAACAGACAAGAAAACTAAAAAAAATGAATGGTCTTCATCGTTTATATAGTGTATTCCAGTTGTTTTTTAACTAGCTCCATTTTACAGACACAGAACAGAATTACATAATATTATACATATATATATATACCTATATATAACAAACTGCGTCATATCTTTACTGATGATTTCCGTGATTTGCTGAAGGGAAGTGACCAAGAAGATCTATTACAGCCTTGTTAAGGATGTGTTCTGAGTATATTCCCTCAAGTCGGTTCAAGCATTTAATGGGACTGACTGTGTCACCAAATTGTTCAACCTGTGGTGTACCAGATGTATTTATTACACGTGCTGATGGAGTATGCCCAGAATGCAAGCGTACAAACAATAAACAAGAGGTACAACATAGGTGTCTGTAACACTATCTTGGCCTCTCCCCTATCTCAGCAAGCAAAAGGCTTGTGCTGTGTGTTAACCAATTATTAAAAAAAAAAAGATTATTGTTTTATGTGCATTATTTGATGTATGTCTCTAGCGTGGCTTGTCACTCAGTGATAAAACCTCTTGAAAATAAAACTAATATAAAAAAAATCTTTACTGATCCCGTTAAAAACTCATTCGGAAATTAGTGTTTAACGTTAGTCTAGTCCTTATTCCGGTCTGAGCAACAAACTGATTATGTTATGTTGTAAGGTACTTCTTTCTGTATACATAAATGTATGTAAGGTTATGTTACTTAGTTATCCAGTTAGGCTCCTTAGCATAAGGCTTCCAAGTCTCTCTATTTCCTTTCAACTCTTACCAATCTGTCAGGGTCGGTCGTAGGTTGTAGCAATCCAAATTCTTCTATTCTAGCATAATACTGACTAAACCGATTTCAATTACAGCAGCCACTTGTGATTAATAAAGCTTTGATTTTCGAGCCGGTCGTGTGCACGTTTGGTTTTTCTTATAACTTTCTTTGGCAAAGACGGGGAATGCATTTGCATTGTGGGCCCGGGTGGAGGTTCCCGGAGGGCATGTAGAACCTCCGATGGTCGGTTCTTCACGTTATCTTCTAAAGGAAAAGGTTTCAAGAAACGTTTGCCAGATTACCCACTCAACCTTATGAGTGCCCCCAATCTGCTTTTTTACAAGGCGCCATAGGAACTAGAGCCATAGGTCCTCACCATGATGCTTTATTTGTACCCTCTTTTAACTATTGCTATATAATCACACAGACGTCATGACAATATTTGTAAGTTACAATAACAGGAGAGCGGGACTTTCGCATGTGACATCAAGCTTCCTTATTCACTTCAACACTATAGATATTGTGATTTATTAGGTGCCTCCACTCTAAATTAATGGCTGATGATTCTCTCTACTATAGACCAAGGTCACATTATTTCATAAGTTTTGAGCACCTCTTTGAATCGTAGACGCTGCCCTGTCTTGTTTCATTTTGCTTTGATTTTACTCCCTGTTTTACAAAAAGATCTCTGTAACATCATAAATATTTCACAAATCACGCATCTCTTTTTAACCCTTATTCTTACACCCACCAATCTTCTAGTCTTAAAGTATTTTTGTCACAATTATCGCAAGTATTTGAACTGTACAATAACAAAGTTAGGCGCAAGGAGTTACTTCGGTCAAAATACATAATATTATGTCTAGTCTTGCTATCTTAGATTAAGATTTTACTAGCGAGAATGAAACCATACACTATTAGTTATCAGGCAAGCTGGTTTAGACTACACTGTTAGTATAAATAAACTACGATATAAACCGGGGGTATACTTGTAACTTCTGACCGCGAAATAACGCTGTAAAGTGTCTGTTACGAGTCACCAACAAACTTTTATATAGCCGCTATTTGTCACAATGCTTAGAAAGTTTCAGTCATAAATGTTGCAGAGTTGCCGCTGTCTATCCGCAGATAATTTTAACTTCATTGAATGTTTTATTTATTTAACTTTCGTTTATATCCTTGTTAATGTATCAACATAATTGACATTTTATAGTGTTAAATGCTATTTTGAATTTTGCAAACAAAAGATTTTTAAAGTCATCTTTGGTAGTGAACTGTTGTCCTACCATCACCTCTTATCGCGATTCAAATAAAGACCTAAACTGAATAATTTCGCTATTTTGTACCATGACATAGATAAGACAGGTTTTTAATTACTTTAGGGACTGTAAACGATAGGTTGAAGACAGCAGATACAGTTTGACGGACACTTGAGGGATGATATCTTATTTTCCTGTGCATTTTTATTTTTAAGTTAAAATGGTATATAGTCGTAGAATTCTGATTATTTTAGACGTGCATTGGATATTTTTGTTGAAATTCTCTATTGAGAATTTCAACAATGTTTAAATCATGTCAAAATTTCACTTAACAATAGTTAAGTGAAATTTTGACATGATTTAAGCATTTTTAAATCTCTTGGACAACAACCCACATCTAAAGTTAGATATTACAGTAGAAAATATTTTATAATCATCTAAAGACACAATTTAACTAAAATGTTATTCAAAATTTATCTCGTAAGACAAAACAAGGCATATGTATGTATATATATTTGATATATATACAAGTTTAATGTAATTATCGCTTCAAATAACCGATAATAAAGCTAAAAATATTATCACCAGCTTGTGCGTTGTTTTGATGAGCAATAAACTATTTTCTTAAGTTTTCGTGATTAGTACACTTAAAACCGTTAAAACGTAGTTTTATTATGATAAAGTGTTATTTATATAATAATGCGTTATAAGCGCAGTACTTTATTTTATTTTTATTTCGACGTTTCGACTACTTTCCAGTAGCCGTGATTACGGAAGACAAAGGTGTCAAGTGTCAATGTGTAATGTTAAAGATTTATTTAGCCTACCGTACCCGTTAATTTTAATTATTTGGTTTAAGTTTTTGTTTATGGTTATTATTTACTCTGTGGGAGTCTAATCTAATTTACCAACGCTTCACAACATGTTGTGGCTTAAAGAGATGAAGCAGCGCAAGAAACTCTTCAGCAATATACTTAGCTTTAATAATGTTATATATAATATAATATTACTAGAGCTATGTATTAAGTTGAAAAAAGAAAACAAGGTACATATATATATATATATATATATATATATATATATATATATATATATATATATATATATATATATATGCCTATACACTTTTTTTCTTTTGTTTTTATCATACAAGATAATTTTTTGTATAAAATTTTAGTTAGATTGTGTCTTTAGATTATTAATATTAGGTTGGGGAAAAAGTTTCTTCGCATTTTATATAAAAATTCAAAAGGTTTTTTTATAAAGTTTATTTACATTTGACTAAAGTATGTAGGTGCCATTTTGTTGGATAACTTTTTGCCATCTTGTAGGTAGGGACGTGATCCCATTGCTATAAAAATTTTGGGGCTTCTGATCAAAAAACTGCGACAAGTGGTTTTAGTAGTCCTCTCGTGATGTTAACCTGACACTGCCTAAGGAATTCTGCAGAGACCGAAACAGGTGAAAATCTGAAGGTGCAAGGTCAGGACTATACAGTGGATGCATTAACACCTCCCAGCCAAACTCTCGTAATTTTTTCTGAGTGGCTAAAGATGTGTGAAGTCTAGCGTTATCATGGTGAAAAACCATACCCCTTCTGTTGATTAATTCCGGCCGCTTTCTCTCAACTTTTTGCTTTAATCTCATCAGTTGTTCGCAGTATAGTTCAGAATCGATGGTCCTGCCTGGCGGTAACAGCTCATAATGAATAATGCCCTTCCAATCCCACCATACACACAGCATCACCTTGTTGCGAGTTAACCCGGTTTTGCCACAGTCTGTGAAGCCTGACCGGCCTATTCAATTCAAAAATTCAATATGTTACGTTTTTGAGATCAAATCAGGGTCAGATTACTACGGTTTCAAATTTAAATAAATAATTGGTTTAATTTAACTTTGGTGAACTAAGCAGAATAAATCAAATCACTCGTTTTCTGAACTCATTCAAATTAAAATAATTCAAATTAATAAAATAAAAAAAAAGTGTCGCGTATATATGTTCAAAAATTGTTTGAACAAAATTTCTTTAATCCCTTTTGAGATATTAATTTTGTAATAAATAGATTTTAAGGTTCGCTTTAACAAAACACAAAAAAACTTGGACACTGGTCATCTCTACGAAAATCTTCCAAATGCGTAGAGTTTACACTTGGCCGATTCTATTTGGATTAATATACATTGTACATCTCCCAATATTCTAAAATAACATACTTTTTTTACAAACTATTTGTATTATATCACTGTTGTTACATACATAATATAAAACGCTATATTCTCTTCAAATTGTCAGTTGAAAGGTTTTATTGAGACCCCTTTGTATTCTTATGTAGCACTTTGTAACAATAAAGTACTTTTCTATTCTATAAGTACTAGTAATATTTTATTAAGTCGGTCATGGTAGACTGGTTTTCAAGCATCGAACGTGGGTATGCACCGACGCTTTGGGCAGGCACTCGTAACAAATAACTTGTTGTGGGGGATAAACGGGCGGAGAAACTTAGGCACCCCGGAGGCCACTTAAAAGTTATGTGGCTTCGTTAACCATAGTCCTCTATGCTTACCGTTGTTGAAATCGTCTAGAATAATATAACACTAGCCGCCAAGTTCATGTACCGTGCGGTTCATTTTCTGGGCAATGTGTTTTGTTTGAATGAAGTATTTTGACCTACATATAAACACGCATATACGCGCGTGGATTAGTGAAGAATATTTTTAACCGACTTCAAAAAGGAGGAAGCTTTCAATTTGACTATATGGTTTTTTGTATATTAGTTACGTGATTTTTCCGTCAATTGTGGATATACATATAATATACTTTTTAGGTGATCTCATTGTCACCAAGTCAGTATCTGATGAGTGATATATATATATATTATTTCTACAGCTATTTCAGTATTTAAAACTAAAAAGTAGAAAATAATTTGTATTTTATAATATAAGCACACGGCTTTGTTCTAGTAAATTCCGAATCAATATTCTGTGAAAACTGTATCGTTTTTGGATAGAAAGTATACTTTGATCTCATTGTAATCTGCTCATTCTGCTTCGCTCGCATATATACTTTCTATTCGCATCTTGTGAAAAGTATCTTGTTTCCCAAGATAAAACTGGTCTTAAGTATATTCCCATTTTCGAAGGTAACATACCTCTCTCTTCTAAGTTGTTCCCGCCTCCACTTATTTGTAGATCTTCCACAAGGTGTCTTGTCTTCAACTTTCCAACCAGCCGTAAGTGTCTCTCTATTGTGTGGGTTTTTTTGGGCTATAGGGCCAAAGTACTTAGTGATTTCCAAAGATACATACATACACACCTAATCTCATGACAACACATTTCCAAGGCTGTGAAAAGAGACGATCAAACATCCATACATTTAAATCCATATTTATAGAATTATTATATTCAATACATTAATGGGTGTACGCTGTTTAGGAAAAATATGCACATGTTATCATGATAGTTTAGTGAGTACTCACTATACTCTATACTCACTCATGTCTTATTGCAGTGATATGAGTTTAAATCTTGGTCAAGAAGCATAACGCATGCAAGCTTAGGTAATTCATCTAAATGGCTATATTGTTACAATTAGCACGTGCTACCATGAAACTAAAATATCTTCTTGAAACCAACATATCAAAGTAATTAATGTGTGAAACTAGCTAATCCCGCTTGCACAATTGAGGCGGTATACCACCTATTCTTCCAAAAATAGCGAGACCGGAGTTCAGCAGTGGATCATCTATGGGCTGATATTATGTTGCATGTTAACTAGATTGAAAAGCATATTCGCAGCTTATTACAGTCGTATTCAGGGTTTAACAAATAAAATCTTTTACTCTTTCTTACACTTTATCCTCTTTATATAATGGAACATGTCTCTCCCAAATGCAAACAACTTTATGATAAAAGTAGAAAAGGAGCAAAACTAAACAATATATTTGGGAGAAATATGCAAAAATATATATCCGTAAAGCTGACGAATCCAAAGCTATTATTATTAAAAATTGAGATTGCTTAAAAAAATTATAATGAAAATTTTATATCTCATTTTTAAATCTACTTTGATGCTATTATGATTTTCTTTTTTATATTGTTTTAATTATGATTTTGTTTTATCAAATTGTTAACCGAGTTGGAAGTATGTTAAAAGATCTTTATCTAAACATTCTCAACATCAACTATGACAATCTGCTTAAGACAAATTTAACTAATACTGTTTTTGAAGCCAAATTTTTGGACGCTAGTTGCCAGATTTCCCGTAGGGATTGATGTACTACGAGTATAAAAAAGAATGAAGGGGCGGCGTAGCTATAGCGCTTCGTAAAAGAATCACCGCTTAATTTCATGGGAAAGTAGTTTTTTTATACAAACTGCCCAAATAAGGTTTTGATATTAAATAAAGGCACTGAATTTATTTTAATGGTTATTTAAATTCACCCAATATTTACTGGACAAAGTTTGATAATTCTTTAACGATGATTCCAACACCAGCTAACGATACAAAATCTACTTTTCTGTTAGAAACAATATCTATATCTGGTCTCAATCAATTTAATAACATACCTAATGTTAATAACCGGTTTTTAGACCTCGTACTGTCGACCGTAGCCAATATTTGTGTCTATGGATCTACTGGGCTAAGTCGCATAGATCAACATCACCTTCCCTTCATTGCCGATATTTCATGTTTAACCCTGTAATAAAGACCATTGAAACCAAGTCTGTTGATAGGCCTAATTTTTATAAATGCAACTTTGAGGAAATCTGCAAGGAGCTTAACTGCATACAATGGAAATACATTTTTAACCAGTACAGACATAAACAGTGACGTACGCATTTTTTATAATACACTAAACTGAATAACAAACGAACACACACCGATGATAAAAACAAATCGGCAGGGTCACTGCTTGGTTCAGTCCTGGGCTAACACGTTATTTAAAAGAAAAATTAAAATACCACAGACGATATAAAAATTTGGCAACCCTCTGGATTATGACGTTTTGAGCATATTAGGGACTCGATCTAAAGGACTATTCAACAAGTGTTATAATTCCTACATAGAAACTACTGAAATCAACATTCAAAATGGCATAAAACAGTTTCGGAGGTTTATTAATGACAAAAAACAACCTTACTCGATACCTACTACCATGAAACAACAATATACACGTCACACAAATATTACACACTGTGTATACAGTACAACATTACACTTATATAAATCTAGATAGAATCAAAATTAAAATCAAATCACTTAAATGTGAAAAAAGAGCTGGACTTGACGTTAGATTTCAAAAATCAACATACAATCATTTACCTCTTCTGCTCTCTCGTTCGAACATTACTAGAATATGCCTTAATAATGTGATTCTCCTTATTTTTTGTAACATTCTACGCTGTGCATAGCAACCTCTTCTGCTCTCGAACATTACTGGAATATGCCTTAATAATGAAGCAAGAGAATAGAAAGAATTCAGAAAAAAAATGTTAAATATCCTTTATTATAGACTCTATGTTGGCCTCGAATACAGATCCTACATAAAAAGATTAGTTAAATTTAAAATCGACTCACTCAAATCACGTCGTGAATGTAATAAACTACTCTGTTTATTTAAGCTCCCAAATGGTTCAATTGACTGTCCAGTGTCCAGACATACTTTCCTTTATTAATATTAATACTAGATACAAAATTCGCAATCCTTCACCATACTCTTTTCCCTTCAAGTTTTTAAAAATAATAAACACATAATTTTAGAATCCCGTCACATAAATGTGCAGTTTGTATAATGTGATTGCAAGTCGACATAGATCCATTGATATTTTTAATTCCTCCTTCTTTAAATTTAAACGTGAAATTCGGGCTATTATTTGCATTAATATCTCTGGCATAATTATATAATAATTTTGTCACCTAACCACCGTAAAATTAACAATATACCAAGTCATACTAATAATATTAACCCTTAAATATCTTGTCAATATATGGTACATTATGTGCTCACATGTTTAGAGTTACGGCTTAGACCTAATAATTGATAAATAATATGAAATATGTGAGTTTTAGATGATTCTTGGTTTGTGTGCCAAATAAATAAATAAATATGATGTTAAAGATCTCTTTAACAAAGTTGGCAGAGTATGATATATTTTAATATAGACATTATTGAGACAATATCGATTTGCTCTAGTTTAATTTTACTTGAACAAAATTGGAACGAAAATTTTATGACAACCTTTAAATGGGAATTTAACCTAAATTCACGTTTAGTCTAAAACGAGCCTCAAGTATCAAGTAACAGTAGAGATTTATGTACACGTTATTTGCTTTGGAAAGTTAGGTAGCATAGATAAAACTTATATTGTTAGGTAGGCACTGATACAAAGATTGCATTAAATAATAATGGTAAATTTATTATTTTTAAAGTTGTTAAACATAATTATTATTATTTGCGACTAGTATACACGAAACTACGTTGTAACGGTTTTAAGAGCGGTATTTTATTTGATTTTTATTATGAAGTTTTGGTCACTTTTCAGTAGCCGGAATATAAATCAAATAAAATATCGCACTGAAAATCGTTGAAACGTACTTTTATTATAATAATTATTTATTTATTTCAATTTTTAACATTTTACTTGTATACATAGGTATTTTGTTGTTTTCATTATTATTAATTTTATTTTCTATTCAAATCCTTACTGCATGTGCTACAATTTAATAATTAGGAATAAAAACACATTCAATCGCCCCATGTACTATTACTGTAGTAAGTACTGCAGTTTTATCGACGTCGCTTGCAGCATTACCTTCCTAATATAGTCTTAGACTACTTACATTTATATCAGGTCGGTTGGAGTAAAAGATACCTGGCTTTAATACAGTGTCTGGACGACCGTAGTTTGATATATCAACGACAACAAAGCGAATGCTCACAGTGTAACGAAAATTTGAGGAGATGCCATCATATAACAGCCTTTTTTTGTCAACAAAGATTTTATTTCCGTTGTCAGTTATTTAGTACAATATACTATGAGCTTTACATGCATGCTCTAATTAATATAATATATGTAGTGTTACGCAATGATCATAGCTGATATTTATGGTGTTTATAGTCAGTATCTTTTTGATCTTTAATAAATTTGGAGTCATCTTTAATATCTTATAAATCCCAGCTTGTTAAATATTTTATTGGCTATTGAATTTTTAGAAAACTAAGGATTTTCTCAGAATGTACAATGTCTACTAGAACATACTAGTGTATGGTATGTATTTCAAATTCAATGATATATGAGTTTCTTTGTTCTTACATAGTTGCTTAAATTGAAATTGGGTCAATTGTAGCTAAATTAAGGCAACCACTGGCTGATTTTGCATTTAAAAAGGGGATCCAAATACATTTATTCACGCTATCACCATATATCTTTGTAAACGAAGGTGACAAAGCCGTCCTATACATTGCAGAGCTGAGTGAGTCGTGCATATTTTACAAATCGGTATGCGCCGACAATCTGTACAGAATTCCCTGGTGTGTGTTGGAGTGGCTCGCAAACATTTAACCAGCGCAGCTATTGTTGATTAAGAATACAAACTGTTGTTTGTAAGTTTTTAAATTTTATTTTTATGAAAACAAAATTTTAAAAGGACGAATAAATACTCCAACGCCATTCATATCGGATGTTATTATGTATTTTTTTCTAATATGCTCTTTACTACTAATTTTACTAACATAAAATAAAATTTGCTATTAAAGACGTAGTAGAATAATATGTAATAGATATAATGAAACTACGTTTTAACGGTTCTAAGCGGTAATTTATTTGATTTTTATTATTCCGACGTTTCGGCCACGTTTCAGTGACCGTGATCACGGAAGCCAAAGATGTAAAGTGACAATGAGTATTGTTAGTTTTATTTAGCTTACAGCCAACTTGTTCATTTTAATTGTTTAGTTTTATATTTGTTTATGGTTATTATTACTCTATGGGAGCCTAAAAATGGCTTGATATGGATAGATTTGTTGTAAGTATTTTTTTAGTTGTATTTACAAATAAATTTGAAGTTTGTTTTAAAAGAAACTTAGAAAGGAATATAAGGTACACTATAGCTATATGTTCATAGAAAGCACGTTTCTTGAAAATTAGCATTAATATTAGACATTTGCCTTATTAGGGTAATGTAATTTTAAAATTTAAATAAATATTTGTAAAGTTAGTTATGCTACAAGTAGATACTTTAATTGAAACATAATTAAGACGAGATCATTTTTTTATTATATTTAATGTGCCTAATTGGTCTGTTTTAAAAGTAAATATTTTTATTATTTATATTAGGTAGGTATTCTGGCGTACAAACAATAGTGTTATATAGTTATGTTACTTTATTATAATATGAAATGTAAAATTTTATACAGATGGTACATAAAAACAACTGAAGGTAATTATTTTGTCTGTAAATATGAACAAAATGTAGTTTAATTAATTTAACTGCGGTTTTGTGTATTTAATTCATACGCAGTGCAAATAAGCAAGCGCCTGATGAATGCGATGTTTGTTTGTGGAAACAGAAACTTCGCTATGCGAATTGCAGGCGCTCGTTGGAGGTGAATGGCTTGCCTGCTCCGGGATATGGAGATGGTTAATTACTATAAAATGTATATAACATTCAAAATAATTTTTTAATTTCACTCTACATTCACTTCGAAATTTACATAAAAACGGGTCGGGAATGTATAACTATTGTGACTGGCAATTAATGTATTTATTCACAAATAAATGTTCACAAAAAACACATACAATATAATCCCGAGTCAAGTTAAATAAATAATAAATAAATAAAATCTTTATTATATAGCCATTACAACATAATTGTGTTACAAGTAAAAGGTACAAAAAGACAGAATTTTCTAAGAAACGCAAGCTGTGAAGTCAGGTGGTTGCCAAGACCCCGCACTAGGAGCAAACCTGTGTTACAGTTAGCATTGGCAGCCATCCGACTGCAAGAATTTACTTGTAGTCAAAGCTAATTTGTTACATACAGAGAAAATTCTGAATCCTAAACTAGTACAACTGTAAAATATTAGGATTCAGTTGATGTTATATTTATTACTTTAGATTTATAATTGTAAAAATTAGGATTCAGTTGATATTATTTTAAAAAAATCGGCAGACAAACACGCACACTGTATATCCCCAAATTAAACAAGTTACGCTTGTGTTATAGGTAATATACAGTGGACCATTCTGGGGCCGATCCCAGACACCCAGACCATAGTACCTAAATAACGGAGAAAATACGTTTCCGAAATTTACTATACCAGGAATCGAACCTGGAGCCTCTGCGTTGCAGTGAGGTAAGCCGGCAAAGGCTTAGCCCGCTCAACCACAGAGGCCGTCTACATTAGGTTGGGGAAAAAGTTTCTTCGCATTTTATATAAAATTAAAAAGGTTTTTTTATAAAGTTTATTTACATTTGACTAAAGTATGTAGGTGCCATTTTGTTGGATAACTTTTTGCTATCTTGTAGGTAGGGACGTGATCCCATTGCTATAAAAATTTTGGGGCTTCTGATCAAAAAACTGCGTCAAGTGATTTTGGCAGTCCTCTCGTGATGTTAACCTGACACTGCCTAAGCAATTCTGCAGAGAACGAAATAGGTGAAAATCTGAAGGTGCAAGGTCAGGACTATACGGCGGATGCATTAACACCTCCCAGCCAAACTCTCGTAATTTTTGCTGAGTGGCTAAAGATGTGTGAGAGGTCTAGCGTTATCACGGTGAAAAACCACACCCCTTCTGTTGATTAATTCCGGCCGCTTTCTCTCAACTTTTTGCTTTAATCTCATCAGTTGTTCGCAGTACAGTTCAGAATCGATGGTCCTGCCTGGCGGTAACAGCTCATAATGAATAATGCCCTTCCAATCCCACCATACACACAGCATCACCTTGTTGCGAGTTAACCCGGGTTTTTGCGACAGTCTGTGAAGCCTGACCGGTCTTTCACCACGATCTTTTTCGCACGATCTTGTCGTACGTGATCCACTTTTCATCACCGGTTATCAGCTTCTTCAAAAATAGTTCGGTTTCATTACGTCGTAATAAAGAATCACAAATGAGTAAACGGTTCATTAGGTTTCTTTCAGTGAGCTCACGAGGCACCCAGATATCGAGCTTTTTTGTGTACCCAGCTTTTTTCAAATGCGCCAAAACCGTTTTTGATCAATTCCCAGTTCTCCAGCAACTACTAATATACCGATGATGCTCGACTTTTTCAAAAATGGCATCAATTTTGTCCGTAACAGGGCGATCAGAGCGACGTGCATCTTTGATATCAAAACTTCTAGATTGAAAACGCTTAAACCAAATTTGCGCTACTCTCACAGATACTGCATTAGGTCCATAAGCATCACAAATTTTTTTCGCGGCTTGTGTTGCATTTTTACCTTTTTTGTAGTAAAATTTTAAAATGTAACGAATTTCTTCATAAGATTCACTTATTTTAACAATAAGAAAAACAAATGAAAATCACACATTTTCCTAATTTGAATTTGGAATTGTCTACTTTAAAAGAAAACTTTTTAATGATACCAAAACCAGCCAGATACAAATGGTATAGCCAAAGAGATCTTATTACAAGTTCATACATACTATATGCGAAAAGACTTTTTCCCCGACCTATTATATATATATATATGTGTGTGTGTGTACACATGGGTGTGAGTATGTTACGATAATTACAGAGTGTATGGTACCAAGAGTAGAAACCGCCATTTAATCAAACAAATAGTAAAAGTTAAAATAAAAACTGGCATCAAAATTGCTCATTCAGTAATAAGCCGTTCCGTATTGTCATAATTAAGGGAGTGGAACAATTTAGTTAATTTTCCTTTTTTCGTTCACTGAACCAAGCGGGCTAATACAAAGACCACTACAACAGACAAGAGGTTGTTTAGGGACAACAGTACACTAGGAAGATTTCGTAACGATCAAACTATTCATGACATTCACTGTTACGTCAATATGCTACACCTTGATTTGCGATGTATACCACATACATATTATATTTAAGACACTTTGACGGAGTTACTTAGTCGCCTTCTTTAGTTATACCTACTTATGCCCGGTTTCTGAGGCACTTTTATCAGTTCAATAACTTATAAAATTGCGTTTTAGGCGATTATCCATTCCATATCTTTTGTTTGACGTTTTGTTGTTGACGTTTTTGTTTGAAGAAAATCGAACTCTTCCATACGTATTCAAAAACTCAATGACATTTAACCCTAAGTTTATCTATTATATAACTTTATGGAATCAATTGTTATTGAAATCATAACTGGTAACCTCAGAAACCAGGCATTACTAACAAATGATTATTTTTTTATTAAAAAAGAAACTATAGCTACTCATAAATAACTCACCAAGTCTCTTGTCAGCGACAGCATCAAAGAACCTTGTGGCGGGTTTCTTGGAGAAATCCTTAGGTAACGAACGTCACGGATCCAATAATAAATTTAAATTATTTTTTTTACTTTTCTACTCGTATATTAGATTCATTCTTTTTTGACGTGGGTTCTATTTTATATTAGTATTCTTATCACAGAGGATAATATATGTACAAGATTCTCTTTACAAGAGGCTTCAGGACACGGCTTAGTATCAATATTCATGTAATCTAGTTGTTAGTCTAATTATAGAACAAGGTAATTATGAGCTCAATTTTCGTTAAGCTAATTAGAGACCACAGCCTAACACTGGCTTACATGGGCGATTCTACGAAGCGTTATCTTGTTATTTGATTCCTATGATTTCCCTAGCGGTATACCGAAATTAAGGCACACAAGTGTATATATATCGCCAACAACTACTAGTCGAATAGAATATTAACTTCCTAAGAAAACATCAATGTTTACTTACCACTTGAAGGATATTGACTAACATAACGTTGAATGGAAGTATATCGCATATTAGTGCCATTTTAGCTAGTTATCTATTCTAAATGTTATTCTAATCTCAGTTGATATTTTGTAATTTCCTTTACTGACTCTGTTACACTTAATTACGTGAACTAAACATAAATATCTAAAATTAAATAAAGGATTTCAATCTCACTGCCAAGTAAGTGGGCTTAGAGGGCTGGTTACACGCCAGTGGCAGTGCTGGTTCGCTGCACTTAATCGACTTTAGCTCAAATTTCTTACTAACAAAACCAATGTTACGCTTTTCTGATTTAAGAGTCTATCTACCATATACATTATTCTTTAACACAAATTGATAGTAATTGAAAGAAATAAATTTGATAACGAAATGTACTCGCACATGCCACAAATTGGGATGCAAATTCCTATTAATATTGTAAATGCGAAAGTAACTCTGTCTGTCTGTCTGTTCCGTTTTCACGAAAAAAATACTAGACCGATTTGTCTGAAACTCAGTATATGTATATATTTGATGCCGAGGATGATCATGGGATACTTTTTATCCCGAAAAATGGGATAGTTTCCGGGATAAAAATATATTTGTCTCTCTGTTTGTTATGCTTTTACGGAAAAACTACTCTACCGATTTGGCTGAAATTCGGTATATGGGTAACTAGAGTTTACCCCGCGACTGCGCCGCGTTTCATACTCTGGTGTGTGCCTCTTGTTTAAAGAGCAGCCGTTAATACAGTTTACATTTCATTATTATTCTTATGTTGGTGCTATTTGCCCTCGGAAGATATACTTCATTTTATATCGCAAACTATCCCATCTCCAAGGATGAAAAGT
The DNA here is from genome assembly GCA_039645545.1 of Dendrolimus houi. Taxonomy (NCBI): domain Eukaryota; kingdom Metazoa; phylum Arthropoda; class Insecta; order Lepidoptera; family Lasiocampidae; genus Dendrolimus; species Dendrolimus houi. Next base: position 17,863,426 of record CM077118.1, read on the forward strand.
ATCTATTTCTTTTTTCGCTATTCAGACAGACAGATGGAGTTACTATCGCAATTTATAGATTATGAATTTTTATATCCATAAACTTTAGAAGTTATTGGTGACCCATACAAACTTTTACCATATTTCAACTCGTTCTAGTTTTATTTATATATCTCCCGTCTATATCTCTGTAAACTACATAAACGACCAAAACTACACGAAGTATAAGAACTACAAAAACTACCACAGCTATCAAAACTACCACAACGACCAAAACTACAAAAACTACCACAACTAACAAAACTATAAAATCTACCTAAACTATAAAAACTACCAAAACTACCACAACTACCACTACTATCAAAACTACCAAAACTACTAAAACTACCACAACTATCAAAACTACTAAAACTACCACAACAAACAACTACCAAACCTACCACAATAACCTCAACTACCACAACTACGACAACTACCAAAACTACCACATCTACCAAAACTACCAAAACCACCAAAAACCACCAAAACTACTGAAACTACCAATACTATCAAAACTACCGAAACTACTAATACTACTGAAACTAACGAAATGACCAAAACTACCACATCTAACAAAACTACCAAAACAACTAAAACCACCAAAATAAACAAAATGACGAAAATGCCAAACCACAAATAAAAAACCTATCATGTTTTCTGGGATAACCTATATATAAATCTATCCCAAAATCTATCCTATAATCCGGGATAAAAAGTATCCCTTGTCCACACTCGGTATAAAATGTATATATGCTTAGTCTGGCCATAAATACTGCTACAATTAAAAAGAAACAAAATATTACATTTGAATTTGGAATCTGTCATTTTTATATGATTGTTCAGTGTTTTCTCATTTTAGCGCAAATACATTGTACAACATTTTCCGATATTAAAATGGAGTGGGGCGATAAAGAGAACCGAATCGTTGTGATTGCATTACACAAAGTAGGTATGGAGCCAAATGCAATTTTTAAAACTCTCCATACGCTTGGTATTAGTCAAATGTTTGTGTACCGGGCTATTAATAGGTACAATGAGACCTCTCTCTTCGTGCAAAAAAGATCTGGCCGTTCACGTAGTGTTCATATGAAAAAGGTGGTCAAAGTAGCAAGGGAAAGAATTCGAAGAAATCCTGTCCGAAAGCAAAAGATTTTATCTCGGGAGATGAAGATATCACCTAGAACCATGACGCGTATAAAATACGCGTCATGGTTCACGTCAAAGATCACTTAGGACTTGCAGCCTGTAAGAGACGCACTGGTCATTTCTTAATACATAATTTAAAAAAGAATAGGGTAGTAAAATCGAAACAACTACTGAAGCGGTACGCAAAGGGAGGTCACCGAAAATTTTTGTTTACGGATGAGATTTTTTTTACAATTGAGCAACATTTTCACAAACAAAATTACCGTATTTATGCTCAAAGCTCTAAGAAAGCTTCTCAATTAATCGACAGAGTGCAACGTGGGCATTATCCGTCTTCAGTGATGGTTTGGTGGGATGTTAGCTATGAAAGAGTGACTGAGCCATATTTTTGTGAAAAAGGTATCAAAACATCGGCACAAGTGTATCAAGATACCATTCTTGAGAAGGTAGTTAAGCCCCTTAACAACACGATGTTCAATAACCAAGAATGGTCCTTCCAGCAAGACTCGGCGCCGGGTCATAAAGCTCGGTCCACGCAATCTTGGTTGGAAACGAACGTTTCGGACTTCATCAAAGCTGAAGACTGGCCGTTGTCTAGTCCCGATCTTAATCCGTTGGATTATGATTTATGGTCAGTTTTAGAGAGTAGGGCTTGCTCTAAACGCCATGATAATTTGGAGTCCCTAAAACAATCCATACGATTGGCAGTGAAGAATTTTCCTATGGAAAGAGTGCGTGCTTCTATTGATAACTGGCCTCAAAGTTTAAAGGACTATATTGCAGCCAATAGAGACCACTTCGAATAAGCTTTTTATATTTTAAATTATGTTATATTTATGTATTAAACTAACATACTGAAAAACTTATAAATGTTATTTGCAAAAAAAAATGTCTGTTACAATATTTATGGCAAGAATACCGAATTTCAGCCAAATCGGTGCATTCGTTTTTCCGTAAAAGCATAACAAACACAAAGACAAATATATTTTTAACTCGGAAACCATCCCATTTTTCGAGTTAAAAAGTATCCTGTGATCATCCTCGGCATCATATATATACATATACTGAGTGTCAGATAAATCGGTCTAGTATTTTTTCCGTGAAAACAGAACAGACAGACAGACAGAGTTACTTTCGCATTTAATATATTAATAGAGATTTTAATACCGAGGGTGGACAAGGGATTATTTTTATCCCGAATAATGGGTAGATTTATGTAAAGGTTATTCCAAAAAGTAGGATAGGTTTTTTGTGATTTGCCGTTTTCGTAATTTTGGTCATTTGGGTCATTTTTGTCATTATTGACCATTTTGTCCCTTTTGACCTTTTTGTCCTTTTTTGTCCTTTTTGTCGTTTTTGTCCTGTTTGTCCTTTTTCTCCCTTTTGCCTTTTTTGTCCTGTTTGGCCTTTTTGTAGTATGTCCGACATTTATGTAGTTTTCATAGACGGGATGATATGATGATGATGATGACGGGATAGATAAATAAAACTAGGACGGTTTGAAATAGAACATGAAAGTTTCGATGAGACCAATCATTTCTCAAGTTTATAGATGTAAAAAATCTATAAAATATGCGATAGTAACTCGATATGTCTTTCTGTTAAGCTTTCACGGAAAATTACTAGGAATACTGGATCGGTTTTGCTGTAATTTTGTTTAAATTTAGTTTTAATACCGATAGTGGACATAAATACTTTTCCTGCTGGGAGATGGGATAGTTTGCGATATTAAATGAAATTAATTTGCCAGGTGCAAATAGCACTAACATAAAAATTTAGTACAATGTAACCTGTATTAACGCCTGATCTTTAAACAAGAAACACGCACTAGAGGTTGACCCGCGGCGCAGGCATGGGGTAAACTAACTCTAGTATTTATTATATACGCTTGAAAGTTGAAGTAGCTTAAGCGGAATTCAATAAATTTTATTTATAAAAAATTGAGCCACGTTAGTTTTTTTTTTATAAAATAACAAATTAGAAGTCAGGAGTGGTCAAATATATTTTTTTAATAAATGAAATAGTATCAAATACATTTCAAAATCGTATCTTTACAAGAACCTACCTTCAAGAAATTTGAGGTTAACAATTGAAATTTCTTTAGTTTAAAATGAAATATATACGCTGTTAGACATAAACGCGGTTGAATGTTATGTTAGTAGGCTGTTGAGGCATGTATGTAGGAAATTACGAGATTATCCAATTTACTAACTTAATTCAGAGACTACTTTCCATTTCCAAGTATAAAGGAAAGGGCTTCCGTTCATTGTCTTCTAAGTTCGTAATTACATGTATAACTTTCTATTTTATGAAAAATCTTCGCTTGTTTTATCTCCACTTTTCTTTCCATTATTACCCTCAATAATTTACGTTTTGTTTATAGAAACGCAAATGCTCCGTAAAAATATATGGGGCACTAAATATCGGTTAGTAGCAAGAATTCAGGTGGAAAACTTCCACTATGAATTTTACAAGCGCCTCTGTTATAAAATTAATTATGAGATAGAACGTTGTGTAAATATTAATTTATTTAGTTATTGCGTGGTTATCGCTTGTTAAATTTTGTTTTGGAATTTCCTATGTTGAGCTTCGTTCGTATGTTGCTTTTGATGAAAAGTTTGTTCTTGTGTTTTATATTTCTTAATTATTTTCTACATTTATTTAATATTTTTATACATCTTCCAATGACCGAGTCAGGGGTTGGCAACGCCGCCGCTTCAACTATATAAATCAATAAATAATTAGTCGAAAAATTATAATTTATTTATTTATTCCATTCCATGTGGTGCTTCCAGATCATGCCAAAAAACATAACAAGTTGCATTTTTATATGCATTTTTAGCTCTGTTTCGCTTAACCGATCAGTACTTACATGGTCGCGCATTACTAAAATTGGTCTAATGCACAGGTACAGCGGGAGGAATTATTTATTGTGTAAAACTGTTCAAATTACAGGATTTTCTAACTTAAATACTCAGAACTCAGTTTTTGCTATTTATTTAGAAAATGTGTATTTTTTATACTTTAAATAATTTAATAATGAAACAAGATTGTATTTGCATACTATCTTCTTGTAAGCAAATCATAAAGTTGCGGTCAAGCCGTCTGTGTTCTATATATAGATTAAATTATTTCCAATATTAAGCGTAGATAGGATCCTGAGGAGCTCGAGCTATCTTGTATATTGCTCGGATGCTATTAATATCTCCGGATCCAAGCCAAGTATTTCGGTTATAACCGATACGAACCAAAGGTTTTAGTTTCGAAATAATACTTACGTGTTTATCTGGACTCAGACCGAGCTGTCCGTTAGTTTAATACAATTTATAGTTGTAATACATATTTGATGTCACTATTCAATAACAAATAACTAAGGCAGTTGTCAAATCAACTAAGATACTGTTTACCGCACAAAATGCAATAATTACCTTCATTTTATATAATTGTATTGTGTTCTGATATCATCTGTTGATGACAACAACAACAATAATACTCTTTATTGTACACTAACATAAAAACAGTTACATATTTTTATATCTTAAAATTAGAAAGTAGTAGTACAATAGGCGGCCTTATGCAATCTCTTCCAGGCAACCTTTGGATAGACAAGGATCTTATTGACAATAATTTGTTAGCGTGCAGCTTAAGATTATACTAATGATAATATATATATTAGGTTGGAGAAAAAGTTTCTTCGCATTTTATATACAATTCAAAAGGTTTTTTTATAAAGTTTATTTACATTTGACTAAAGTATGTAGGTGCCATTTTGTTGGATAACTTTTTGCCATCTTGTAGGTAGGGACGTGATCCCATTGCTATAAAAATTTTGGGGCTTCTGATCAAAAAATTGCGACAAGTGGTTTTGGCAGTCCTCTCGTGATGTTAACCTGACACTACCTAAGGAATTCTGCAGAGACCGAAACAGGTGAAAATCTAAAGGTGCAAGGTCAGGACTATACGGCGGATGCATTAACACCTCCCAGCCAAACTCTCGTAATTTTTGCTGTGTGGCTAAAGATGTTTGAGGTCTAGCGTTATCATGATGAAAACTACACCCCTTCTGTTGATTAATTCCGGCCGCTTTCTCTCAACTTTTTGCTTTAATCTTATCAGTTGTTCGCAGTACAGTTCAGAATCGATGGTCCTGCCTGGCGGTAACAGCTCATAATGAATAATGCTCTTCCAATCCTACCATACACACAGCATCACCTTGTTGCGAGTTAACCCGGGTTTTGCCACAGTCCGTGAAGCCTGACCGGCCTTTGACCACGATCTTTTTCGCACGTTCTTGTCGTACGTGATCCACATTTCATCACCAGTTATCAGCTTCTTGAAAAATGGTTCGGTTTCATTACGTCGTAATAAAGAATCACAAATGAGTACACCGTTCATTAGGTTTCTTTCAGTGAGCTCATGAGGCACCCAAATATCGAGCTTTTTTGTGTACCCAGCTTTTTTCAAATGCGCCAAAACCCTTTTGTGGTCAACTCCCAGTTCTCCAGCTACATCGTAACTACTAACATGCCGATCTTGCTCCACTTTTTCAAAAATGGCATCAATTTTGTCTGTAACAGGGCGACCAGAGCGACGTGCATCTTTGATATCAAAATTTCCGGATTGAAAACGCTTAAACCAAATTTGCGCTACTCTCACAGATACTGCATTAGGTCCATAAACATCACAAATTTTTTTCGCGGCTTGGGTTGCATTTTTATCTTTTTTGAAGTAAAATTTTAAAATGTGTCGAATTTATTCATTAGATTCACTCATTTTAACAATAAGAAAAACAAATGAAAATCACACATTTTCCTAATTTGAATTTGTAATTGTCTTCTTTAAAATTAAAACTTTTAATTATACCAAAACCAGCCAGATACAAATGGTATAGCCAAAGAGATCTTATTACAAGTTCATACATACTATATGCGAAAAGACTTTCCCCAACCTATTATATATATATATATATATATGTGCATATATATATATATATATGTGCATATATATATATATTTATATAAGTATATACGTACATACACGCACACAAAAAATATACATATTATGCAGTTAGATAGTGCTCCCTCCTCACAAGTCTGTTGGAGATATGGATCGATTTAGATAGATATAGATTTGACCGATATCATATAATATTTCTAATGTCAAATATGGGATGGAATTACTTAAGTTAGACTGTACAGGTGCGAGGCCCGGGCAAGCCACGAATTTAAATATTTCAAGAATTTTTTTTAAAGAAATCCATGCTACACCCAGCGGCTTCCTATTATGATTTAAGTGACTGATTATATCAATCAATCAATCAATAACTCTTTATTGTAGACTAATACAAAAATGAACTTACGGACTAAAAAAATGTCTAAATCATGAAAAAATCTTATCGCAAAAAGCGATCTCTTTCAGACAACCCCATATATTATTATTTTTATGTTAAGCTTGTTAAAGATTGTGATCTATCATTTGTCGTTAATTAATGCCATTTACATTTCTTTTTAATACACATTTAATCAGAAGTAATCACTGAATAACCTGTACAAATTGTAGCCAGTCTTTATGAAAAGTTCGACCTAGTAGAGGATAGTAGGCTATCTATCAAGTAGCTTGACGTAATATTGCATTATTGAAATTCAATATAAAATGTCTACTTCCACAACAAAAGGCCTCAGGCGAAACTCATGTTGTGAAAAGGCATTCTTTGTTACCGTACAATATGGAAAAATTTAATTTCGATATCTCATACCACGCGAAAGGTAATGTTGTTTTCTTATGAAAATCTACATTATTCCGCGCTTCGTATGAGTTTAATGGTTCCGTAGTCATTTGGGCATAAACGGAACCCTTGTAAAATCATAATGATATGGGTCTAGGTATCCGTTTGTCCTTCTGACTATGCGTACCTATGAAAATCATTTTTCTAAAAACTGCCTATTACTAATATATGGATAAAATACATGTATTCTACATGCCGCTACATAGCGGGCTACATAGTGAAATTGTGAAAAGTCTAAAGATTAGAGATGGCTGTTATATATGCAACTAAAAGGTGAAAAAATGTTTAGTGTAAAGACAAACCTTTAAAATTACAACGATATTTGTTAATGACCTTATTAATTAAGTTAATAGATTTTCGTATCGTTTTTTAAAAGAGTATCTATCACCTCTCCCTTTTTGAAGATCTCAGTGAAAAAAAAATCAAGTTGCTAAAGCTAAAAATATTTTCAACAACAATTGGCTTAACCAGGACTATTAAGTCGTCGTTGAGATATGTGGTACTTTATATGAAATGCGTTTTACTTTTAGCATTCTATAATCAAATGACAACAACGATGTACACCGTCACAGAACCCATTAGACCGGTTACAGTGGTCCACCGACCGTCAGTGCGTACGGTCCATACTGACGGTACGCATTACCCGATCGTCAGTTTGTTACGTTCAGTGTTCTCCTGATTAACAAACTGACCGGACTGATACAGTCGGTACACAAAATGGACGCGTTTGTAAATAGTTTAATTGCTGCTTATTATCTTCGTAAACGTTTAAGGAACAGAAGACGTTACATATCACGTTCACCCAATCGTCGCCCAAAGAGCATTTCAAGGTGAATTTACTACTTTATATTCATTATTGCGCGAAGATGAAGAAACAAATTTTAATTACTTCAGAATGTCGATCATAAGTTTTGATGCATTATCAGCGAAATTAAAAGAGATCTGAAAACACCAGAACTTATTTCAACATTATAACTTCAGTATGAAATCGCTTTTTTTATGATACACATATCCGTACGATCAGTCCACCGATCGGTGTAACATTGAACGCGTTCATTTGTTTCCATAGCGCGTCTGTCGACCGACGACACGCATGCGGGCGCGCTCGACCGACGGTCCTTGTACGCAGTGCGTAGCAATATACGCGTACGCGTGCGTACGGTCAGTCCAGCACTGTAAGGATTTATACATTTTCATATAAATGACAAGTGCGGCTGACGTACGCACTGACGGTCGGTAGAGCACTGTAACCGGCCTTATTGTATATCGACTAACACGCATCTTGCGCATTTTATTCACTAATAACACAAATAATATAAGTGTGTTTATTTTTTCAAAATACGCCGATTCGATTCCTGACATAAATAGTAACAGAAAACACTATACCAACAAGTAAAGAAGTTGATAAATTACATCTACTTTCAAATGTTATCTAATAATAATCTTCAAATATATTGATTGTGACATACAGGCAACCAGGGTAATTGGTTTTCAATAATCTAATTATCCGAATTTAGTTTTCATCAAAGCGGCCTCGAGACTCCTTTGAGTGTTTTTCGCTATTTAGCATAGTTTATGATTTGGCCCTGAAGGCCTAATTGAAAAATTCACTCTGTATAAAGATAATGGTAAAATGAAAAAAAAATGTGCAATAGGTGTTGAGTGGTCAGAGCTAGATTGCCGATAATAAGGAAACAATCAAGAGACAAGCAATTAATTCTCAGGACAAGATAAAGTTTTAGTAATAGCGACTTATTAAAACTTTAAACAAATATTCCTACCACTGTAAGCAAAGTCATAAAACTCAGCATAATGCAAACATCGATGTCGTTCACTACTTATCGGTTTTGGTAAATATAAAATGGCCTGCTGGTTATTATGTAATGTTCCCAAAATCCAATAATGGCATGTAAAGGAATTTTCATGTAAAGCTAGCTAGCTAGCTAGCTACCTAACGCGAAATTTTTTCTTACCAATATTAGTATTATGTGTTCCGGCGGCGCTGGGTTTAGCGATAAGCAAACTGTATCAAAATGAGAAAGAAAGAGAATGGGACAATTTTGATGGGAATTTGAGAATGAGCACAAATGTACCTGGTTAAAGGGCATGAAATGTAGCTGCTCCTCTGCTCTTCAGTCCACTTCACTTCACTTCAGTTTATTTTTTATAATATGATTTACAAGTATTTAATTTGATGTGTATATATTTGTTTGATATTTATTTACAATGAAACGTGGAACTGTATTTATTTATTTTAAAGCGGTGCAGTGTGGTGCCATTTATATTATTTTACATGTTTTTTATTAAGTTATATATTTGCAATGTGCGGAGCGTATTATTTAATTTATTATTTTATTGAGGACATGATAACGAACGATTGACATGCGTGCGAAAACGGGGAACACACCGCCAGATTTAAATGAAGAATTTAAATATGTCGAAGAAAAGTATGAATAGGTCGAAAGGAGGTTTATATGGCGGTACCAATTATGTACTGATTACAATTTTAATTAAAGAGAAACTAGTAAGTAGGTATAGAACAGAGTTGTAAAATAGATTGCAATTCTAGTCTAACGTAAATGATTGATTAAATTAATAGGCGCTAGGAGATCTTAATATTCATAATTATGGATTGAAACAGAAATACTAGGGTAAAATAAAACAAAAAAATATTAATAAGAACTGCACTACGTAATAACGCGTTTAAGTAATAAAGCAAAAACTTATATTAAACATCAGTTTAATATAAGTTTTATAGTAATTGTTACAACTTAGCCAAAATTCTACGAAGCACGCCGACAAATGTGAATGCACACCTGCCGGCCATAAAGCACGGTTTATTACTGCCCGCATTTGGACTTCTTTTGTTTACTTTGTGTTTAATATTTGTAATTAGAAAAGCCGCCTATAGTGTATTGTATTGTAATCCTTTATGGTAGGCAGTGGCCAGGTGTGATTCTTGGAAACCATTGTTTACCCGGTCGTGACATATTGTAAGCTGAGTATAAAGGAATGCCCGAACGGAGGGACCGGCAGTCAAGCGACGATTACGATACGAACAAGACGTATACACTTGATAAGCTATATAGTGACGGACTTTGCGCGTGTTATTTAATCGTGCAGTTTGTACTGGTTGTGTCCAGTTATATTTGTACCTGTGTTATACGTGTTTGTATAGTTCTAATAAATTCTATAGTTATTCCAACGGCATTTTAATTCGAGTCCCGTAACTCGTAACAATATTATTAAAAATATGTTGGTAGGCGATCGTCATAATTCAGATTTCCTTAAAGAGTTCTCTAAGAGACGCTCGAGGGCCGAGGTTGTAAAAATTGAGTTAGTATTAATCAAATAACCTACAGTAGATATACATTCATAATAGTTATACCGATGTTTAAAGGTTCGTTAAAAACGAGTTGTCAAAAAGTGTTATCCCTAATCGCATATATATCTATCTAAATATATATAATTGTAATCCACGTATATAGGACTCATCACGATATCGCAGGAACTTTAATACCTATAGATTTGAAATTTGCCCTGGACCTTTCTTTCGCCAAGTAGAGGTCAGCTAAGAACGGATTTTACGGCTCGCGATGAGGGCGGGTATCAGCTAGTTAATAATACTTTTATTAACGAGACTAAGCATCGTTACTATCTATAAAATTGTAAAAGTGTAGTCTTTTGTTTCTTACATTTTTTGTATTTGTCTGTTTTTATTTTTATTTTTTTATTGCTGAAGCGCAACAGACAGGCTGACGGCCCAACTGTGATGGAAAGTGGTTACCGTCGCCTATGGACATTGTTTTTTGGGATTCACGTAAAAATTACTGGGCCAATTTCGATCGATATTAAATTCCCGTACTTTAAATCTGCGGTACTTTATATCCTGAAAATCGTACGGATTTTCTTGGGAGAGATTTAAAGTGGCCAGGTTGAATTGTTTTTTATTCCGATGCGAAATTTTCATTGATCGATAAAATCTTTAGTAAAACAATTGTAGTTGTGTATGCCATTAGTAACATTACTTATCCCGATTTTTTATAGGAATTTCCGGTATTCATGTATTTTCAGACTAAAAAATCATTACCTTGCTGCAAATAATCTTTGAAATTATATTTAGCAAAATAACTGTAATGTCTGTTACCTGTCCAACGTCAACAAAGACGCGGTCAATACTAGTTATGAATAAAAGGGTAAAATATTATCCCGTTAATTACTCCTTTAGTAATAATTGATACCTACAAGATTCTACGTAATAAGGCAGAAAGCATCCGATTACGGCAGTCCGACTTACATCCCTTAGGAACTTGATAAATTTTTCATAGCAACGTAGAAATCTCTTAGATAGAAATGGCAAATTAATTATGCAAGGCGACGACCACTGAACAAAGCTCGTCATATTTCGTGATAGCCGGCACTTTCACATTTACGGAAAATATTTATGAATACTTTATTTATGTTTCACGGAAGGTAAACTGTGAGTAATCTACATAATACTGTGTTTTAGAAGAAAGATTTCTTGTATATTCGGAAAAACTAAAATATTTAATCGCTGAAGTACAGATTTTGACAGAAATTTATAAAGTTTAGTCGAAATCTCGTTACAATCAATATAGTATATAGTATAGTATAGTTTACATCCTTATCTAAAACGTTCAACAAAATATTGTCTTTCATCGTTTAATTTGAGGTTTTTATTGTTAATTTAATTTACTGATTCGATAAATTTTTATTACATTTTTAGAAAAAAGAAAAACCAAATAACGTAAACATAACCGATTCATGTTTACTTTTTATTCATACATAATAATATAACATACTACAATTAACAACCAATATTTTTTTAGCCTTCATAATAAATTAAAACTGACTGTTGTTGACAGTGTCCATGACAGCTACGAGTACAATTTTAGTGTTTTCATAAAATTAATTAATTTTACAAGGTTATATTATTATAATTACTCATAAAGAAATAGACAAAAATGTAAAAAACTAAATATTGTAAATATCTAACAATTTCTGTGTTGAATTGTGCAATTAGTGGCCAGGTTCCAGTCTTGCTTTAGAGAGCGGCAGCACGTTGGTAGTATCTTTGGTGTTACACATGTCCACAGGCGATGGTATATGCTTTCCACCAATCAGTTGGGTCGTCAGCCTGTCTGCTGAACTCATGCATATAAAAATGTAACTAAACTTTTAAAATAAAAAAAAAGTGGTGAAAAATAAACAATCACACGTTTAAATAAAATTGCGTTTCATGTCATTAGAAGTTAATGTTAGATAGTCAAATATGGTCTTCATAGATCTTCAAAAAGCATACAACCGCGTCCCCCGAGAAGTTCTGTGGTGGGTCCTCAGAGCGAAAGGTGTGCCAGATAAGTATGTAAGATTGATAGAAAGCATGTATGAGAATGTAAGTAGGTACACAAATCCGCTCTGCAGTAGGTACCACGAACAAGTTCCCTGTGAAGGTAGGTTTGTACCAGGGATCCGACTTAAGTCCTCACTTGTTTCTGCTGGTTTTAGCTGTACTGATCGCAGAGGTACAGAATGAGGCCCCCTGATGCATGCTCTTTGCAGATGATATTGTCCTGGTGGATGAAGACGGGGTGGCACTTCAAAACAAACTAGACAGGTGGCGACAAGCGCTAGAGGGCGTTGAATTAAAAATCAGCAGAACCAAAACTGAATACCTGTTTTGCGATTTCGGTGGGACCTCTAGTGCTGTGCCTCTTAAACTACAATCAGCCACAATACCATGTAACCCTGAATTCAGATACCTTGGTTCACTACTGCAGAGTAATTGTGATATACAGAAAGATGTAAGGAGAAGAATAAATGTAGCATGGCTAAAGTTGAGACAGGTAACCGTTGTGACGTGCGACACACTAATGCCACTGAAACTTAAAGGTTAAATATATAAATGTGTCATACGACCAGTCATGATATACGGGTCCGAATGTTTGTCCACTAAAGTGATAAACCACAAACGTCTCCACTCAGCTGAGATGAGAATGTTGAGATGGATGTGTGGTGTTACAAGATGGATAAGGTGAGAAATGAGTACATCTTTGAAAGTTGCACCCGTGACTGAAAAAATGAGAAGAAGAAGATTAAGATGGTATGGGCATATAATGAAGAGGGATGAAAATCACGTGACAAAAAGAATGTTAAACTACAAAATGGATGGGTACAAATGTAAAGGTAGACCAGAAAAAGATGGATGGATTATGTGAAGGATGATATGATGATTTGTGGTGCGACATCTTCATGTATGTCAGAATAGAGGAGTGTGGAAGGAAAGACATATTGTGCCGACCCCAATTAATTGGGATATGGTGAAAGAAAAGGTAGTAGTCAAATAAGGGCTCTCAAAGAGAGATTAGAACAGCTTACACCGAAGCCTTATAGGTATATAATTTAAACGCTTAATAGGTCTTATTTGGATTTCAAATTAGTTTTTAAGAAAAATGCAGGGCTTTGTTAAAACTATATCCAGATCAAAGGAAATAATTGCCTGTTTAATTTATTTTTAAAATTAAAGTAATTTATGTTAAATACAATTATTTGAAATGTATATTTTGATTTTCATGTCTAAGTGTATTTTCGATTTCACACTAATTTTCACGACAGACATAAAATACTAATACTTTTTTATGATTTGGGAATATAAGTAGAATTTGAAATTATTTAGTGACTAGCTGATCCGGCACACTTCGTACGGCCTCAGAATAAATTTTTTCATATTTACTCATCTTTTAAACCTTCCCTGGACTTACACAAATAATTCTAAACCAAAATTAGCCAAATCAGTTCAGTCGTTCTCGAGTTTTAGCGAGACTAACGAACAGCATTTGATTTTTACATAATTATAAGAAGATATGGAATCGACCGCATATTAAATTTTGACATTTTATTCGAATTCCAAACTCGGAGTTAGATCGACTGTGACTCTCCAATTCTCAATTTGAAAATATTTGAAACGGCCTATTTATTAGCCAATAATTAATAATTAATTTAAATTTTGAATAATTTTATGTTTACATACCTGTCTGCTGAACTCCTGCAATAAAAATTAAAAACATACACATTAGTACTTTGTTTGAAAGCTGTAACATGCAAAGGCAGACGAATGGACAGACAAGACAGTTGTATGAGGGTCTGGTTTTTGCCGAAGTGGCTACGGAATCTTAAAAAAACTTACGACGAATGCCGTTTTTCGTAATAAAAATATTCATACTTTCATACAACTTTGATAAATATGTAGTTCCAATACCGAGAATGGATATAGGATATTTTTTATTCCGGAAAACGGGATAGTTTTTGCGGAACGTATTGGTATTTTCCGGGGCCGAATAGTGCTTAGATAAAAATTAATTTATTAAAATAGTGTCAACATACAGGTTACACTGAACTAATTTTATTTAAGTAATTAAATTTATATATAAATTATTAATAAGCAGTATTGGCTTGCTCTCAAAGTAGTATTTTGCCAGGTGGTAGGGCATTTGTCGACTGAATGGCTACCACCCCTGGTCTAGAGTATGCCGCTATAACAACTTGAGTTCTGTTCTGGCATCAGTGGCCAGGTTCCAGTTTCTCTTTCAAGGCCGGCAGCACATTGACATTGACCTCTTGTATTGCTAATGTCCATAGGCGACGGTAACCACTTTCCATCACAGTTGGGCTGTCAGCTTGTCTGCTGTGCTTCAGCAATAGAAAAATAAATAAAAAAAAGTATGCATGATACAATTCAAAATTATACGTGGGCGAAGCCACAGGAAAATCTCTGATCTCTTATCCCTAAAGAAGAGAATTTTATAGCATACGCAGGTCTTATTTCTATTAAGTTTATTATACCTAAACAGCATAAAGTTAATAATTTCGTCATTTCTGCCTATTTGTCTTAACTCTATATCGTCTTCCACATCTGCTGCTGGACGTAGACTCTCCCGAACATTGCTTTGTGCTGTGGCACAATTCCCTCAACTTATTATCTCTAAGCGTTGTAAATAATAGGATTAACTTCTGTAATACCTATAACAAAAAGTGCCTATAACATTTATTAGAAACATTTCAAAATGCTTAACATCCCTCAATTCAATTACATAGTAATGAGGTCGCCCAACGAGCCCGCCATTGAACGTAGCGACCGAAGTCCTTCCGTAGGCCACAAGTCCGCGCCATAACTTTATTACGACTTTCCGCCCATCGTAAATAGACAATAAACAGGTTCTGCATATAAACGGCTTTCGCAAAATAAAATTGTATCTTTAGTTTATTAAAGTGTATCATTATTGATAATATCATGTTGATAGAGGACTTTGTAGGAATTATAATGAGTTTATGAGTTGCCATGATTTAATGTTAGTAATAGGTATATTGTGTAGTGGTATTACTATCACTCGTTAATCCCATGGCGACGTTCTTATTAAAAACTAACTGGTCTCCTTTCCTTTCTATATTTTTATCTTTTGAACCTTGCAAGCTATCGAAATGAAAGAATATTCTTGTGTTGATTTTAAAAATTTAGATTCAATTCGATTGAGACGTTTCAGAAAAACGAAAGTTTCGTACTTTAACCCCTATAAAGCCAGTACAAGAGGACACATATACTATATACGTATAGATACATAGGTACATACACTACTACACATGTACATACATTAAAAGGTCACAACTCACAAGTGTTAAGTCCGTTGGAACACGTCTTTTTGTCGGTGTTGGATCGTAGCCAGCTTCAGGACAATGCTGTTATGAGATTGTACCGTCCCGGAATTAATGTTACAACGACCAAGCTTATTTATAAGGTGAGCCTTTTGTCCATAGCTTTGCTTGGAATGAATAAAGAAACTAAACTTGTTTTAGATTAAAAATTTGACGCTGTGAAGCGTAGGAAGTCTTCATTGAAGCACCTTTTGCTCGCTAAATGCGTATATTTCAAGATTTTAAAATTTTACAATAATTTGTATTTGCGCGTACAATAAATAGTTGGTTTTGGGTTCCGTACAGAATTTCGAAACTTGGCGGTTGGCCGTAGACTACGAGCGATTGTCATAGGCAATTTTTGATATTGCGTGTACACCCCGGCGCGAACGTACTGATTTCATACTCGGCTGTACCTGTGTGTACCTTCCTATAGTAAATCGTGCGGCGACACGCTGTAATAAGATATATTCAGTAAAATGAATAAGCAAATTTTTAAGAATAACTATTACATTTGAGCATACAGTAACGTATTAAATTTGAGTAACTACCCAAGTTCCCGCTGTAATAAAATCTTTAACTGTGGTAGATAACACTTTATTGCTCACCAAAATAACAGACACAATACATCAGTTACAATATTTTTAGACAAAATAACAAGCAAACTTATAGGTTAGAGCGATCTCTTCCAGGCACCCTAACTTATAGGATACTAGAGTTTACCCTGCGACTGTGCCGCGGGTCAACCTCGAGTGCGTACCTCTTGTTTAAAGAGCAGTCGGTACAGGTTACATTGTATTAAATTTTTATGCATTTGCCCCCGGAAGATTCACTTTATTTTATATCGCAAACTATCCCATCCCCCGTCTATCTGCAAACTACATAAATGACAAAACATGGCAAAAATGACAAAATGGACCAAGTCGAGTGGACGAAATGGTCGAAATCACAAAATCTATCCTACATTCCGGGATAACCTTTACATAAATCTATCCCAAAATCTATTCCATTATCCGGGATAAAAGCATCCCTTGGCCAACCTCGGTATTAAAATTACACATCTACGGAATTTCAACCAAATCGGTCCAATAGTCTTTCCATAAAAGAATAACAAACAGAGAGACAAATTTATTTTTATCCTGGAAATTATTCCATTTTTCGGTATAAAACGTATATATATTATGTTTATCCTCGTCATCGAAAATATATATATACTGAGTTTCAGCCAAATCCGTCCAGTAGTTTTCCCGTGAAAACGGAACAGAGAGACAGACAGAGTTACTTTCGCATTTATAATATTAATAGGGACTCTTCACTAATTTGGAGATGTAGGTAGTGCATAAATTCAGATATTCCTAAATTTTTAAAATATAACATACATACTAAATTTTTAAGATATCTACATATACAAAATATACGTACACTAGAGTGTTAGAGTTCTAAGACTAAAAATCCTACTGAGCTTCTACGAGTTGGTTAGTTTGATTTTTGTAATATTTTTCAGATATACATATGTATTAGTGTATTTACACTTAGTAATTAATGTCACGACGTTAAAAACAGAGTAATAAATTCTTCATAAAAAAGAACTTTGATATTCTGTTAAGTCAAAATCCATTAGCATAAATGTACAAAGTATTATGTAAATACTTTTTCACCACACGGCCCTTTATGAGATGACCTTCAATGTAATATTTTTTGCAAGTCGAAATCCAATCCATTACATCGAACGAATGGGTTTATCCTAACTCTTTTTGGTAATACATTAGAATTGGCGACCATTTCGTATCCAATTTAAATTTCAATCGTAAGCTTCAGGCAAAAACATGAATCTCTGTACGTGCTCACTACGGTTGACCGGGCTTGTAAAATAATATTTCGCTGGACCACTCGATTATTTTTATACATATATGAAGAAGCAGTCGTGCCTACGTCTGAAATATTTAATATAATTATAAGATATATCCGGATTCGGTAATGTATTTAGTTAGGTCTTTGTCTATTATCCGGGCATGAGTCAAGTCGTCCGTAATTTCTATAATTAAATTAAAAAGAAATAAAAATCATGTTGAATTTAACATTTTTGTTAAATTCAAGACAACAGTCGCTTTTAATTTCTAATTTAGGTAAATTGCATTTCTTCAAATGCACAATGAAGCGAGTGAATGCTATTTGAGCGAGTGAAAATATATATATAGACCTAAACCTATATTTTTAAATAGGTAGTGTTCAAAAATCCATAATATTTTCCGGAGTAATTTTTGTCTGGTAACCTAGTTGCAAGAGTATTCGCGAAAAACTCCCTCATAATATACACGAAGATATAAAGTACATGGTGTGCTATAAATTTCTCTCGAAAGCCCTTGCAACATAGGCTTTGAAAATTTGTGGTTGTGCTGGCAATGTGCCTGTTGCTTACCTATTCTAATTTCGAGAATTAACACGATATTTGCGCTATTAGTTTTCCTTACAAATCGGCCTTTTTATGTTTTATTTTATATGTGACGTTGGATTAATATATTGTACAGACTAACATACTTTATACCAAGATAAGTAGAGATGAAACATATCGCTGGATCATAAAGTTAACATTTAAGTAAGTTATGGCACGTCGTTGCGAGGATTTGTTGCAAGACTTAATTTTGTGACATAAAAATGGAGAAATACAACATGTTTAATGTGTTTTGCCATTTTTATTAATTTTACTAGGCTTGTTCTTGCAGCTTCGTTCGCGTTAATTTTGAGTCCTTATCCTGAGGCAAATATGTAACTTTTTATGATGAAAAGTATCCTATGGTTCTTCCCTTTATGGGCACTTTCGGCCCACATATGTATCAAATTACAGTTTTCTTTGAGTACATATTATGCCCGTTTCTGCGAAATTAATCCCACCGTTTTTACGAGTATATGTGGTTATCCTGTGACTAGAAATTTCACATACATCGATTTTCGTAACAATCGGTTTATTATTCAGATTTGTTTGCGTGAATTTGGAATTCCTAACCTATAGAGGACGACCTACGTAGCCCGGTGGGCCGATGAGACGAGAAAGTTCGGTAGGGGTTGGATGACGAGGGCGGAGGCCCAAAATGACTATAATATGACTAAAACTTGAGGACGTTTACGTCCAGGAATGGATTGGAATTATCGAATGGAAACAACATCGCGGAAGCTGTCCTAGAGTCCGGTATGTAACATATCATTGAATTTGTAGGTAGAGAGAGAGAGAGATAAAACTTTATTGCACACCAAAATATACAATTACAAAAACAGACCGCATTTACAATATTTTCTAGGCTAATAGGCGGCCATATCGCTCAAAGCGATAGGTTCCAAGCAGCCTAAATGAAAAAAAAAATGAATCAGGCGCTATAGGTGGTGCAGGAAAAAGGCAATAGATACATAAATACTCTAACTAGTTTAAGAAATGAATATACAAATACTTACATATATACATAGTCATATATATACAATAATACATAAGTTATTATAATAAATATATTAGCATGATTATATTCTGTTAATCAGACATAGCTATTTGTGGACAAATAGTGTTTTCTGAGCATATTTCTCAGTATTGGTAATGATTTGATTTGGCCTCTGACAATAAGAGGCAGCATATTCAAAAGTTTGACAGCCTTCACCGTAAAAGAATTATAATAACATATTATTATAGGTAATTAATGAACTAGTATAATACCACGGTTCCGCCAAAATATAAATAAATCGAGTATTTAAAACTTCAATTAGAAACGAATACAAACTAAAACTATAGTTTCTCAAAAATATCTAAAAGGATTAAAAAAGTTAGGGTTAAATTACTAATATACATACATACGAAGAGCTCAATTCACGATGTACCATATAGTAGTGTTGAGTTCAGAATAAAGCTGCAAGTATCGCCTCACTGGTCGCTGTAAACTACTTTCATTCGACCGTAACCATGGTGCCTGGGGATTTACTAGCGGAAAAATCTTTCGCATGAGTTTAGCTTCTTCAATTTTGTTGCAATAATTTTTTACGTTCTTAAAACTATGACCGAGTATCCAGTTATGATATCAGACTACACCCACATCTTACTTACCTTCCTAGAAAAGTGTTTTTGGTTAACGGTTAAGTCTCGTCGCAACTTTAGCAAGATGTAATTCGAATGACAATTCTAACAATATTCTGACTATAATTTTATGCTGGTTCAGACTTCGAACTATGAGATAGTATTAGAAAAATGTATACGAGTATTTCAATAGATGTACGCCTCTGACCTACTTAAAATGTAGCTAAATAAAGTGGCAACAGTGGGATGGGGCTAAGCAAATACACAAATGCTTATATAAAACCACGTGTAAGAAAACGCTTGCCTACAAGCTAAAATAATGATTTAATATAAACGTCGGAGCGAATGACGTTTATTGGCATAGGTATACGTCGAGCATGTGCTTTCAATTGATATATGGAGGGTAAAGGCAAGGAGTATCATTGTATATGGAGGGGAAGTTGAAAAATGTCCAGCAGTATGCTGCAAATAAAGGTTCAAATCCCTACCACAATAGCGCTGGCGGACGAAAAACTGCGATATGAATTGAAAATTGTTGAAGTGCCATGAAATGAATAAAATGCCAAATAGAAACTCTCAACGATTTACATGGTCTAAAATAATTTAGTAAATATTATTTATTATACGTGAGAAAACGTGTAGAGTGATTTACCTCTACCCTCCACAAATTGACAACTAATTCTCAATGATGTTAATGATACCAGAAGCTTTATTCTTTGAGACTTTAATAAATCAAAGAGTGATGGACGCTGTGACAAATTATTAATTCTATTAATTCAATATTACCGTGCCATATTGTTTATTTATTTTATTTTACTCGTATATATGGTGAAAACAGCTATAACTCGATTTAACAGCCACGTTATGTTTATTTTAGAGTCTCTTTATTACATTCTAGGATGATAAATTCATATTAAAACTTTTGGATAGTGATGTGATGAATTACTTGAAGCCTTTTATGTATATCTACTTGAACTTTTATTCATATTTATGTACATTATTATTACTTAGAATATGTATGAATAGTACTACCGTACTCAGAAACTTTAAAGGAAGATTAACTGAATAAAAATGCAATAGGTAAACTTATTAAAATTGTGAGTTATATAAATGACTGTAAAAATTACAATTTTAAAAAAGATAAAAAGAATCGTATTTTATCACGTCGGTGTATGTATGTCAGTCTGCATGTGATAACTGAACAAACTTGTCAGTGAAAAAATTGTCAGGACTATTTATTACCAAAGGTATGTAATATTTACTTTTAAGTATAGAACTGCAGTATATCTACTAAGTGAAATGCCATTGTTTATGTTTTTTATATAATATTAAAAACGGGGCTAATTGAACAAGCGGAAATTTGGATGCTTAGCAATTATTTTTCCAACGTTTTGAGAGTAATCATTCATCACGTGCTTTTTAATTATGTCGCGAACAAGATTTATTTTTAGTTCTTGATGAAGATCGTCTAGTTTGATATACCAAAGTGTATTGAAATTATTCTTTACTAATATCGCTTTCTCTTCGAATATGTAATTTCTTCTTACATTGTTATAATACTATTAGAGTACATCTGCGTTAGTCACATTCAATAAATATGAGCAACAATCTGACTGTAACATATATAGGAGAAATAGTAGAGAGCGAATTTTTTTTTGTTACCTTTGATTTTGTTCATAAACAGGATCTAACGGGTACGCCTACTACTATGACAACGTTAGATGTTTTTTCCTTGTAGATTTTCTTTTCAATTTCATAGCAATATATACCTATATTTTATATATATATTTTCCTTTCTTATAATTCATGTTTCTACTTTATACACTGTTAGTCATGGTAAACGCAAACGGGAAATTGTATAGTACAGAATCAGCAGTACAAACTGATTCGCTCAAATTTAGAGTACCGGCAGTTTGATATGATATCACAACAATTAATTAGAAACAATGATCGATTTTAGCAAGAGAGAACCAAGGGTCTTATAATTTTGGGTAAGGTTATCTCTCAGATTTGTTCTTCTCAACTTTATAAGCATAAAGTTTAATATGGGTATTTCGAAACTTGCGTGTAACAAATTAACGTTGTTTCATATATAATTTTTGTTATGATAAAATTTCATAATTATGAAAATTAGATTACAATTAATATTAATAAAATATATTAAATAAAGTATATCCTATATCTCTTTAAGAGTGGCTAAATATAACTTTAATTTACTTGGAATATTCGAAACGAAAATAAAGTCAACCATTAGTCAGAATAATTCAAATAGCAAATATATAATAATTTGTATATGTAATTTATTTTAACGTTCAATTTTAGTTTGTATATATTTGTAAATTGTTTAGATTTATAATACTCTCAATTAATAGATAACAAATATTATAAAAATTAAAATAATGTTTTGCAATTAATAATTATGTGTATTATATATTCGCAGATAATTTATGTTAATATGTTTCCTTGATAGCAATCCTGTAAGATACAAAACTGCAAAGAGAGACTGTGTCATCTCGAAGGTGGCATACAAAATTTATAACGCGCGAAGCGCTCGGAGATGCCTTGTTTTCACATGTCGACTTGGGGAGCACTGGAGGAGTTATTGTTTTCACATGCCATGAGGGAGATATATCGCTCCTTCTGCATACTACACTATAGCCTCACTAAATAATACTGTTTAGGTCATATTGCTTTTTTGACGGAAGGTTTTAAAAGAAGCTGCGTTTTCTAGATGTTTTATTTTGATATCTATAATATTATTAAATTCTAAGCATGCCATGTTCGTCTGTGCCTTGAAGCTATTTAAAAAACAACTGGAATAGAATATATAAACGACGGAGAGCAAGATTCACTTTTTTATAGTTTCTTATCTGTTTGTTAGGGATTTACGAAAAACTACTAGACCGATTTCGATGCGGATTTCGCTGGTCGACAGGCAACTTCCTAGACTTAAAGTCTGCGCTACATTTTGTCCTGGCAATCCCGAGGAAATTTTTCTGGGAATTAAAAAATAGCCAGATTGAAAAAAAATAAAATTCAAATGTGATTTTTTCACTGATCGATAGCAAATTTTATGTAATAAAATCTGTGATACTTTTTATCCCGGGAATCCCGTGGCAATTTTCCCGGGAGCGGTTCGAAATTGTTCGGGCGCATAAAAATTAGCTTATTCCGACATAGTTGCCACTAAAACGATAGCTTACATTCTTTTTTAAATGCTGCGTTTCAAGCATTTGCGAATTTCAAGTCAAGCGTGTGTTACAGTTACTTAGCAGCATAGCTGTTCTTGTCATGTTTCTTTTTAAAGTTATTAATTAATTTTGTTATGTACCCTCTTATTTCTAAAGTATACAATCGGCCATTTCCTTAATTGAATAATGATGTTATATTTTTATTTATTTTGTGATTAGCGCCTGTTTTGTATATAGTAGTGGTCTATAATTTACCATAATTTTATGTAACAATATTTATCCTTTGTATGATGTGGTAATTGTGTAGATTATAACTCAAAATGTCTCAATTGTATATAGACGGTATTCATTACATTTTATTTTCACGTTGGCAGACGCGATAGATTTATTTATACTGTGTTCGTTTTATTTTATTACATGTAAAACTTTAAGTATAATATCTTATATAAAATTGAAGAGTGTGCTGTTATGATATTAGACGTAATGTAAGGCTCTTGAATAAATATAACTTCAATCTTAAAACTGGCTTTTATTTTTATTTTAGTAAGTATCTTTCAGTCGTACAAAATGGTGTCTCCTTTTAACTGAATTTAATTCCCGTGTCGTTTTTACATTTTTGAATTCCCACCAATGAGAGCGAGTTTTATACACATCTCTCATTGGTTAGTCGTATCCTTACGTCCAGGCTAACATAGACATATAGGCATTGATTAACAATAACAAAAGTAGATCATTAAGTAATTGATAAATTAAATTTAATTAAATAAATAAGAAAATTGAAGTAGATAATTAAATATAATTTATTTTATGATTAGAAATTATGATTATAAACATAGCGCAGATCAAAGGAATGTTGTTGCTATGTTTTTCTTAAGGTAGCACTTGTCAAACGTCGAAAGCCAAATGCCAAAAGATTGACCTTGAACTTGACCTACTTTTGTTTATGAGAATTAGATTTAAATACAAGTCTTATTTATTACGAAAGTTTCTAATAGAATTGAAATGAAACCTAAGAAATGTACAAGCAAATAATTGAGTTGCAAATCCGAGCGTGTGGTAACCAGGATTTATATTAAGCAAAGGATACATAAATAATATAAAACTATCTACGACTATAAACATTGTAAGAGCCTCCACTACAAAATATTATCTAAAATTTCCAAACAATAATGTATTAAATCATTTTCATTCATAACCCTTTAATTAAAATAGTTTATCAATGACTTCAATCTGCTATCGGTTGTGGTAATTTGCTAAGTTTCATATACTGTTAAATTGTTGGAGGGATGGCGAGGTATTCTAAAAATGCTTGTAAAGTGTAAAATGTCAGTGTATTCAATTTGTTAAAACCCTAAGGTTATCTGATTGTAACTATGTGACCAGTTGCTGTTCTGTTATTACCATAAACCCTTCTGAATTATTGCAAGTATTACACGTGGACGAAATCACGAGCATATTCTAGTATATATATATATACACATTAAATATATAAAATATACATATTATCAGTCAGGAACTGAGCGGAGCAAAATTATTTATGATCCTTTCTTTACATATGGAAGCGAATACTAACACTTGTATTTATAAAGAAGTAATTACTCATTACTAAGTAATTTCTTAGTTAAGTCATTACTTGGTGATAGAATTTCTGATTGAAAATTCTTATTCTATAGTCGAGTAAAATACATTACTTATTAAAGTAATTGCTAAAGTGTAAGTCAATGCTTGACGGTCGTTCCCTTCTGGCAACACTTACTTGCCGCATTTTGTTACACGAGAGGTATACGTAAACTTTGAATTTTTGTACTTTAACATGGATAAAAAGATGTCAGTATTGTTTTATATATTATAGCTTATAAAATTGTATTTATAAATACTATTTTCAATTATTTATTTTAAATAATAATTTAACTTTCTATGAACAAAATAATTAGTTGTTTGTAAAAACAAAACGTTTGACATGGTATAACCTTACCAAAGTTAGATATAAAATGTTGTCTAAATTAGTTATTGTATATATGTCATTTTAAACTTGTTATCTTATCAATCACATATTTGAAGTTTTGAAGTGTACTCTTTACTATTTCTTAACCCAAACAAATAAGGAGAATCTACTGGAACATTCAGTGAAAAATAACCCTTTCGGTTTCGATATTGTCCTGTATGAATAATACCTCTAGGTTTTGTGATTTTGATGTGAGTGCAATCTATTGCACCTACGATATTTTTTAGTCCGGGTGATCTCCCTATGCAACCAAGGTTTTCAATGTTATCTTTCACTTTTCTTAAGTTATTTGGAAACTTAATGAAATCTTGCGTTAATAATGCTAATGCACGACTGACTCTCTTCACTATAGAGCAAACGGTTGCTTGCAATATATGCATGATGTCGCCACATACAATTTGAAAACTGCCTCTAGCATAAAAACGTAAAGATGTTAGTAACTGGCACAGTGCGCTCACAGGAAGTCCTCTCTAAGTCTCTGCTTGCAAAGAGTTTATAATTCTTGGTAAAATATTATTTATCACAACACTTTTGGAGAAGCGAAATCTCTTTTTAAAGGAAACTTCCGAATAATCATAAATTGGATCTATATCTCGAAAGTAACCTTAAACTTTAGGATTTCTAGGTTCATTAACATCAATTTCCGGCAATAGACTATCGAGATCGTCTAAAATATTAAAAACTTCTTCGATGTTTTCCATTTTTATTGCAGATAATTTGACAATAACACAAAAATGACAGATCAAAAAAATAGTCTAGCAAATTCTCATTGCTTAAGTAAACAAAATGATTACTATTACTTGGCTAAGAATTCTATCTATTGACAGCTCTAGTTTCAAGTAAATACTTCACTATAAAACAAAAGTTCCTGCTTAAGTAATTACTTTTATTTTATTATAAATACAAGTATAAGAATGACGACTGTACACTAAAACTTATAACTATGTATAGCTTTTGAACTCTACGTAACTAGATGAAGTGTTCTCATCCAATTCAATTTTTGACGTTTTATTTTTAAAAACATGTTCTAAGGTACAATAAAAATATTTTTTTAAGTTTCTTTTTAAATTAACATACTAAACATTCTGATTTGTCGATGCACCAACGATGCGGAATCTTATCGAGCACCATAAGCGTTTCTTGATTCGTTCGGTATTGATGCGGGAGCAGCAAGTGTCAACAAATTAGAGAGCGACCTTTGGCTCGATTCATACTATGGTGCCGTTCACGGTTCAATCTCGCTCCGATCAAATCTCACTGTGTCTACACTACTAGTCTGAAGTTGAAAAAGCGTATTCAGACTATCGGTACAAGGCATGACAGGTCTGATATCGCTTCAGTTAAATATTCTTTTCGACGATATGGTACCGGCATGATGTGGAATCGGAATTAGAGCGATACGGTAGTGAGAATTCTGATTCTTTCTTGTAAGAATATTTGACCGGACCGGCAACATACCGAGACTAGAGCGAGATTGAATCGTGAACGGAATTATATGAATCGAGTCTTAGCATGTAATAATACAGATCTAAGATTTACTGCAATAACACCAGGTAAGAAGTGCTAGTGTAAAACTATTGTACAAAAATATATTGTTTAACAGTTAGGCAACATCAAGTATTTACTTAAGTCTTTACATGGCTACCCGTCTCTGACATTACCTTGAAGATCTTGGGGTCTTTTAATCAGATCTCGGCAAAGCAGCCCCATTAATTACATTCGGTGTCGCGAGCTTAAAATATTGTGACGCTTATGAAATATATAACCTGTTTTAATTTATTTTCATTATGAAAGGCGAGTTATGGTTAAGGTTGTAAAAAGAAGGTTCTATATTCGTTGGGTACTTTTATTTTCCTTTCCATTTTATATTTTTTTCGGCAAGATTAGATTCATCTAAAATGTACTTACATATTCTTTTTTTCTGGGTTGTTGAAATTTATTAACTTTACCTTAATTCTATTAATAAACTGAGCAATTGTAATTTACATATAATCGAAATATAATAATTATATTATAAAAAACTGTCAGAAGTGAAAACTTCTTAGCTTTACAAACTTATAAACATTGATACACACATCTGTATGTATACATGTAACTGAGCGAGAAGGTCACACGAGTTTAGTGCTTTTTCCCCATCCGAAAAGTGTCCATACATTCACACACACATCGGTATTCAGGTATTTGAGCGAGACGGTCACACGAGTTTAGTGCTTTTTTCCCATCCCAAAAGTGCCTAAAGAAGATTTTAATTCAAAAATCTATGCTTAATTAAAGTAAACGTCTTTTGGTGCAGTTTTGTTTTGTTGTGATTTGGGTAGTTCTGGCGATGAAACCGAATTAAAAATCAACGCAAACTGGTAATCCGTTTATCTGAAAAGTATCAACTAAACATTGGGGAAATTATATTTACCTAATTAATTCTTCATGTGTGTATTGAATATCCGAAAAAATTACACTGATGATAATGAAGAGATAAAAAGTGATAAACTATTTTAATTAGGCAATCAATTATAAAAAGAAAAGTTTATTTTTATTGCAATATCTTATACTAGTCTCTAACTAAATAGCGTCTCGACAATATCTCAAAATCAAAGGTACAGTATTATTACATTTTTACTACAGAATATAATATGCAGTCGATTCCTGTGTGTTTACTTTTGCTTTTGCTACTTATTTTATTTTTGCTTGATATCTTCGCTATGTATCAGGTTTGCTTTGGAAACCTTGTTTACTTTTCTATTCTTTTAATCCGCGCTCTATTCGACAACGAAACAATATATTCTGAAGCTGAGAAGCTAATTAGGATAGTGTTTGGACTTTAATCTGTTAGCACTTTAAACCAATATACTTATCATTCTTTTCGAAAAAATGTCTCGTTTCGAATAAAACTTGGTAACTTGGTCTGTTTCTAAGTATTATGGATTTTATGTATATCTTATATATAAAAATTAATGAATGAAAAATGAAAAAATAACTACCGATTTTGATGATATTGGTTTTGTGTGTTTGTATGGGTCCCCGGATGGTTTAGATTTACAATTGGAACCGGTAGGTGGCGCTGAGATCGGGTTCTAGAATCCTCCTAATCACCTGGAGCGATTTTGGTGATTTTGTTTTTGTGAGTTTGAGTGGGTCCCGGATGGTTTAGATTCGTAATTAGAACCGGTAGGTGGCGCTGAGATCGGGTTCTAGAATCCTCCTAATCACCTGGACCGATTTTGGTGATTTCGTTTTTGTGTTTGAGTGGGTTCCCGGATGGTTTAGATTCACAATTAGGACCGGTACGTGGCGCTGAGATCGGGTTCTAGAATCCTCCTAATCACCTGGACCGATTTTGATGATTTTGTTTTTGTGTTTGAGTGGGTTCCCGGATGGTTTAGATTCACAATTAGGTAGGTGGCGCTGAGATCGGGTTCTAGAATACTCCTAACCACCTGGACCGATTTTGGTGATTTTGTTTTTGTGTCATGAAACAAAGTCTTTTAGGAATTCAGAAAATATGGCGGTACGAAGTTCGCCGGGTCAGCTAGTTTTGATATAAAAATAGCTTTTTGTCGAGTTTTGGCATATATAAACGACCCCTAAGGAACCTAAAGCAAACAACCGACACTTATGTTAATTGAGTAATAGCCGGTTCTTATATCTTAACGAGCATTCATTTGCGTTAATACTGGTTAAAGTTTGACATAAGCTCCATACAAGTAATGTCAAAATTCAACCAATGGCAGGGCAAGTGAATGAATAGTAATTATGAACCGGTCATAAACCACCAGACCTTACTTATTTATTAAAAGAAATTTAAACGAAAAAAATTACGGGTTTGCTCATTAACATGAAACTCTTATATGCAAAAACCTATCGCTTAATCACAATTTTGACGGCCTCTGTGGTTGAACGACGGCCTCTGTGGTTGAGCGGGCTAAGCCTTTGCCGGCTTACCTCAGTGCAACACAGAGGCTCCGGGCTCGATTCCGGGTATAGTAAATTTCGGAAACGTATTTTCTCCGTTATTTACTATGGTCTGGGTGTCTGGGATCGGCCCCAGAGTGGCCCGTTGTATATTACCCATAACACAAGCGTAACTTGCTTAATTTGGGGATATACAGTGTGTGTGTTTGCCTGCCGATTTATTATTTATTATTATTAATTTTGAAGCATTAATTGCGAAACTCGATATAAATTAAGTTATTTGGTTACTTTGTATACCCATATTCGGGGTACCGGTGGCTTTAATTACACGCGCCTTTATTATGTTCGGTGTTTTAAGAAACACACACCCACTAAGTTATTAAACTTCTGTATTAAATATCCGAATTTCTTGGATACATTACTTTTGTGTAAAACTTGAACCACAATTTCTTCAATCTATACCATATTAAACATAATTTCAGACGATATGATTGTTTATTATAATATCCCCAGAATTAGTTATTTTACGAAAATTTTATCTTGGAAGCAAAATACCTACCACTGTAGCAATTAACACTAAAAATTTTGTAAACCGTTGTATCTTTTTTTAAACATTTTATTGTCTAAGTAGAGTTTCTTTAACGGAATAGTTTCTACTGGCGAACATATTTTCTCAAATAAATTAAATAATTTGCTAATTTAAATAAGTTAATAAATAGTCATAAAAATAGTTTCAGATGTAATTTTACAGTAATAAGGATTTCAAATAAACATACTAGTTTATATTACAATATAATTACATGTATATAATATATATTAGGGTGATTTTTTTTCGACTATTTTTTTTCGGTTTCGGGTGGGGAAATTTTTTTGTATATGTTAGAAAAAAATTTCCCTGAAAGTTACAGCCATTAATATTAATTATAAGTACTTTCTCCGAGAGTGAAAACATTTTCCATTTAAAATACACGTAAATCAAGATTATTATTTTGTTTATTTCTATAACTCAGCCGCATTTTATGCCATCACATCAGGATTGGTCGCGATTTACTCAGAATTAAACAATCTACAATAGTCTCCATTGCGGCGAAAGTGTAACATATACTGGCGAGTTGGTACACGTCATTGAAGTTGATTTTCACCTAAAATTCTAGTATTTTGCTGTTATCTCCGAAAGAATGGACTTGACAAAAAAAAATGCAAACAGTAAATTTATTGTAAATTTAATTTCCTACAAAAAAGTCTCACAGACCTAATTGTTTAGATCAATATTTTCTGAGATATTGAACTGTAACTCATTAGTGGTATACATTTTTCATGGTTTATCGGATGAAAATTTTAGCTGATAAAAAATTTCGACACGAAAAAATATGTTATTCCTAGCGAGCCCGACAGACGTTGCCCTGCTAAAAAAAAAAAAACCTGGTTGCAGCGCCACCTACCAGGTCCAATTATGAAATTAAACTATCCCGGGACCCACTTGAACACACACACAATAATTTCATCCAAATTGATCTAACTGTTTAGGAGGAGTTTAGTGACACGACTAGAAGAATTTTATATAAGTATTAGGATATGCCACGCTTGACTTGAAATTCCCGCGGGATTCCCCGGACACAAAGCTTTGCAGCATTAAAAAAAAAGAATGTAAGCTATCGTTTTAGTGAAAACTGTGACGGAATAAGCAAATTTTTATGCATCCGAACAACTTAAAACCGCTCCCGGGTAAATTCCGACGAGATTCCCGGGATAAAAAAATCACACATTTTATAACATTAAAGCTATCGACCAGTAAAACATTGGAAATCGATTTTTTTTAATCATTTTAAATCTTTTCCAGAAAAAATCGGCCCAGTAGTTTTTACGTGAATCCCTAAGAACAGACATGAAATCTAAAAAATTGCAACGTGTTCTCAATCGTTTATATAGTCTATTCCAGTTGTTTTTTTTAAGTAGCTTTAATGTACAGGCACGGCATGTTTAGAATTTTATAATATTACTAACTGTACCCGGTAGACGTTGTCCTGCCTTAAAAAATAAAAATCTAGAACCCGATTACAGCGTCATCTACCGGGACCAAATGTTAATCTAAACTCGAATCAACTTGAACAGAGTAGAAAATTATTAAAGTACTTATATCGCTATTAAAAAATAGGGGTTGGTGGTAGAATGATGACAATTTAGTGTCGTATGTGTTTTCAATGCTAAATCATAATAAAATATAAATAAGAAATTTTGTGGAAAAGTAAATATTTAGGAGTGGGTCACCCTTATCATTAAGGGGTATGAAAAATAGATGTTAGCCGATTCTCAGACCTACCTGATATGCACACAAAATTTCATACAAATCGGTTCAGCCTTTTCGGAGGAGCTTGGTAATAAACACCGCGACACGAGAATTTTATATATTAGATAGATTATAGGTAAAGAAGTCTTTTGGTTCCGGCAGACGTTGTCCTGCCCTGAAAAAATAAAAATCTAGGACCCGATTCTAGCGCCAACTACCGGTTCTAATTGTAATAGTACGCTATCCGAGGACTCACTCAAACACAATTTTTTTGAAAATCGGGCTAGTGGCTTACGAGGAGTTCAGTGACATAAACACAAACAGGAGAATTTTATATATAAAGATCTTCAAAAAATTCTATACCGCGTTACTTTGCCTCCCATTGTGTGGAATTATATTACTACTACTACTATCAGGGCGTTTCATTAGTAGCTCACAACGCCCAAAATGCTCAGTTAGCCGTTCCACCAGGCAACCACGGTCGTTGTGGTCGTGGCGAAAACGTCACTAATGACGTCATAATTTTCGATCACACAACGCTCACAACGACCCATGTCAATAGGTGGGTCGAATAACCGTTCCACTTGGGTTTACGATTCTAATGCCAGCAAGCAAGTGGAACGGGATAAATCGCGGTCGTGAACGTGGTCGTTGTGAGTCCCTAATGGAACGTAGCCAACATGGTATTTTGATTCGAAATTCAAAAAATTCAAATATTTGACAGTGGTCACGTACTCCTGCTGCACTTTCTATTATTCGAAATTCAAATAGATTCAAAAAATTTAAACTGTTTTTATTATTGTTAAGAAGTCCCACAGACGCGGCGGTGCAATGCCGTATTTAATTCTGTCAAACTAATTATTCGCTAATCCGTAAATCGATGTAGGTAATTACTGGATAATAAATACAAAATATTCCATAATTTAAGCTATAAATTTTAAGTAGTCAGTAATTGCAGTAATCGGCCTGATTACTTTACGAACCAAATTCTATTAAATAGCGAACCGGCCACTTTTAGTTCCTTTATTTTTAGTGGCACTTTTTTCGTGGCGTGGACTCTACTTTATTTTATTAGAGTTCCTGGCTTAAAGGCCTAGCAGCCAAGCCATAAACCTAAATAAATAAATTATTGGAGTTCAACAGCGCCACCTAACGCGTCCAATTGTGTATCTAAACCATTTGGGGAACCCACTTGAATACACAAAAACTTTCATGAAAATCGGTCCAGGGGCTTAGGAGGAGTTCAGTGACATACACACGAGCAGAAGAATTTTGTATATAAAGAATAAATACATATAAGCATAATGAAATATTTACTGATACATTCATGGTTGTTTCCCGAAACAGATGTCATAAATTCTACTATTCTCCAAACCTTGTGTTTATATAGAGCTCCCCAACGTCTTATCGAATAACCGCCTCATATATTTTACGAACTTGTGGGCATATAATATTGTTTGCTTATATTACGTGGAGAACGTTTCGCTATGTTTAATATTCCTCTTAGTGCCTTTTATTTGCATAATTTAGTTATGTGGCAACAACTTACAAAAAACGATGTTATTATGAAACATGTAAATTACTTCGATAATAATTATTATGTTGTTTTCACGCAACAAGCTGATTAATCTGATCGCAGATATTTGGAAGAAAAGATCAGGTAAAATACATTTCCAATAAACATGCATGTCTTTGTCAGAATCGTAATAAGTGGAGATCTATTGTCTTTAGTCCTGAAATAAGTGTTTATGTTGAATATAATAATATTATTAATAATATCATACTTTATAATTTATTCCCAGAAAATCTCGAACGATATAATTATATTGGTATCACCCCTTAAACTGATAACATTGGTTTTCCTTATGGACGGTTATTCTTAAAATTTATTATAAGAATACTTGGAATCTCTTCTTGCAAGAAGCCAAGTTGAATTACATAAATAAAAGGAATAAGAATGAAAAAAAAAGGAAATGCGGTGGTTTATATTTTAATATATTTGAATATAAACAACATCTTAAAATTTTATTAAAAGTGTAGAGCTTGTTATACATAATACAATTATTTTTTGTGACTACATAATAAGGGCCAAAGCTTAATGTATTCTCTTCGACACTCGGCCTTGTCCCTTGTTTAATTAACAGTTTATTTTCTAATAGAGTACTTTAATATTACGCTAACGACGTAACACAGGGGTAAAGAGAAATTTAAGCAGTATACAAACATCTTAGCTCAGACTTTACGTCTTTTCATTAGTGTGAACTTTCGATGTCTTTTTAATGTATGGTATTATATGTACTGACTTACTATTATATATACCACTTACGGTACTTGCTAATCAATTTAAAGTGATTATATGAATTTTCCCCTAAAATTAGACTAAAACGGGTTTCTTTTCACATAACAATACAACTTAACTACAATTGTAATTCTAGTTTAAAGTCCCTCAGCAGACTATGGAATGAGCTTTGTTAGGTGTCTCTCTGAAGGATAACATCAGAAATGAGGACATCCGTAAGAGAACCAGAGTAACCGACATAGCTCATAGAATTCTCAAGCTGAAGTGGGCTGCCCACATCTGTCGGAGGACCAATACCCGTTGGAAAAGATGAACCCTGGAGTGGAGACCATAACTTGGCAAGCATAATGTAGGACGATTTCTAGTCCGGTGGACAGACGACTTGCATAAATTCGCTGATTGAGGCTGGATAAGGAAGGCGGAAGACTGGGGTAAGTGCGCAAACTAGGGGAGACCTATGTCCCTTAATCGAAAACTTTCGATTATGTGTTTATTTTGTCGTGCATTTAATGATTTTGCAAATCAAATAAAGATGCAACTTAAATACGTCTGTAATCTGGGTATTGTGAAGTTAGGTTGAAATAAAAAATCCGATTCATAGATAATATGTACGTTTAAAACATTTCTTTTTGTGGCAGTCATGTAAAAGGAAGATAAAATAAATTATACATAAATCGGGTAAGTGCGTGTTCATGTGTTCTGTATCTGTTACATATACTTTTTAAGTTCGACCACAGTAACTTTATTCAAAACTTTTTAGTCCAATAGTTGAAAGTTACAGATATATTTACAGTTATTGAATAAAATAAAAATGAAATAATAAATAACCTTGTGATTTTTCAAATTCTTACTAACAATGTACTCACGACTATGCACATGGAAAAAATAATAATGGCCTAATTACATGTATGACCGGCCACCCCTAACATTTATTTCTTACACGATTTTAGGACATCATTTTGTGGTGACATTTAAAATACTTCTTGTCAAATTTCGTATATATAAATATAGCGATTACTAACTTAATAGTTATTTTATAAGGGTTCAGCTTTTGCCAAAATAGCAACTTAACCCTAAAAAGGTTTATACGTAATGTAGAAACTAAAGCCAATCCTCATTTTCTTGAAAGTAGGTGACCTGAATAGATATCTATTTCCCTGTGAAAACAAACTGGCATTGTGAAAAAATCTAAATTGGTCCCTTCTTACTTTTGTATTCAGGATGTTTATTTTTCGTTCCAGCCGCCGGTCGTAGCGGCTATAGTGACGTAGGTCGACATACAATTTCCTGTCTATGGCGCGGATTGACCGCTGCTCTTTCCCGAGAGGTTTAGCTTTTACTGACAACCTGGAAATGTTCTCCGGATATACGACGTCAGGCGGCCAACCTTCGCTCGAGGGCTATCGAAATTGCTTCCGACAAGTCTACCCTACGCCTAATACAATAGACTGTTATTTTACTTTGATTTTCGGGATTGCTTCGTAAAAATATTTGTTAATATTAAATTGGATCACTAACAACGCACAGAATAATAAATTACATTACTACATTAAATTACAATGCTAATAAATGCGATTGAAGTGTCGGTTTATGAATTCAAAATAAATACCAAAACTATAAATGAAAACTACAATTATAAGATACTATAGTTTTCGGTGCGGCTACTCCAGATGAAAAATTCTAGGTAGAAGTAGCTCTATGTTACTCATATAAAAATTAAATCAGGTGTGTTATATTTATTAGACTCAAAACTTTACTGTTTCTTGAAATTCACTACAATAACGTATAGCCTAAACAGCTGTCCAGCAAAATATAGAGATGAGTCGAAGACAGCCTGATTGAAGTAACACAAAGAATGAGATGTTGTTTACAACAACGTAGGTATTTGTTGGTGAATGGAAAAAAGGCGATTGCTGCGCCATCTATTTAGCTAATCCTTCTTTGGAAACAACATCATTTATCGGGATAAAAAGTATCCTAAGTTACTTTCCGGGATATAAGTTAGCTCTATGTCCAGTTAGATTTAAACTCGTTCAGTAGTTTTCACGTGATTTTCTAACAGACAGACAGACAAAACTCCTGAAAATTGCATTTTCGGAATCTCCTGGTGCGAATTATCCCTCCTGATTTTTATCATGTGATTATGTCGGGTAAAATATATTTAAACGTGAATTTAATATGAAAATAATAATATAATTTAGTTCGTAATATGGGGAACTTATTTATACAAGGATTGTTGTAAAACGTGATTGATAAATTTTTCACTGTAATTAAACAATTATGTTACCTAAATGCCACATAATAACATGAGTATATAAAAGGATTTTGATCAATAATCAGAAGCAACTATTATTCATTAAATGAATAGGCACTGTGTAATTTCAAACCTTTTTGATACCTATTATAGTTCGGAAAAAGTTGATATAGCAATTTTCTAGTGACGTGACCGCATATACCAGGTGCTACCTGGTATCGATCGTTTTTTTTGATATTCACCCAAATCAGAATAAATTAATACCATATTTTTATAATTAAATGATATCTTTAAATAGAGTGCTATCAACTGGATCCACTGGATCCAATTATTGACAGGATATTTATGGCAATTATTTTGAAAATTACATTTTAAGCGCGGCATGCGTTTGATTTTTATATTGACGTTTCGGCCACTTTTCAGTAGCCGTGACCACGGCTAAAAACACTTAAAACGTAGTTTTATATATGTGTATTAGTATCGAAAACTTAAGAAAAAATATTTTATTTGTTTAATGTTACAAATTTCTAATAATTTTCTGACTAATTCACGTCTTTGAGAACGGATTATTGGTATTATTTTATTTTAACACGTGACGAAAAGACAACCAAAGTCATTTTCAATACACAAATGTATAATATTATAAAATTCTAAACATGCCGTGTCTGTACATTGAAGCTACTGACTTAAAAACAACTGGAATAGACTATATAAACGATGGAGAACACGATGCATTTTTTTTAGATTTCATGTCTGGTTGTCGGTTTGTCTGTTGTTCGGGATTCACGTAAAAATTACTGGGCCGATTTCGATGCGGTTTTCGCTGATAGATAGCTAATTTTTAGTCTTAAAATCTGCGCTACTTTTTATGCTGTGGATTTCGCGGGATTTTCTCTGGAAATTATTTAAAATGGCCAGATTAAAAAAAAAAAACGAATTCAAATATGATTTTTTTACTGATCGATAGCAAATTGAATGTAATAAAATGTGTGATATTTTTTATCCCAGGAATCCCGCGGCAACTTTCCCGGTAGCGGTTTGTAGTTGTTCGGGTGTATAAAAATTAGCTTATTCCGACATAGTTTTAACTAAAACGATAGCTGCGGTACTTCGTGTCTCGGGATTCCCGCGGGAATTTCAAGTCAAGCGTGGACGAAGTCGCAGGCATATCCTAGTATTATATATGTAAGAAAGTGAGTGAGATCGAAATCGCTCGTCTCGTGCAACACTATTCACTCCTTCCTCCATGACTCACCGAATACCCCAATTGCCATGTCGAACTATATATGTAAATATGTATATGTCAATGTAAAATACGCGTTACATAAACAGACATACGATAATCAAGAATATATCATGCATACATTTTGTAATGAATATTGTTTGTTTGTAATATTCTTTATGAATTTTGTATCACAGCATACAGATCGTATAAAAAGCTGGGGGTTTACGTAAAGTGCTTTTTTATGTTTACGAAGCGTATTCACTGTGAACATTTGCGTTACCAATAGATGAACGCATCAGCGAAAATGTGGTATAAATAATTCATTGGTGAGGCGATCAATGGTAGCAATATGTTTGCTGCGAAGTACATACAGTATAAGAGTGTAAGGTGCGTATATGAAAGTGCACGCCTAAAGAACTCAAAGGATTTTGTCCAAACAAATTTTTGTTGCCTGTATTTTAAGCTCTATCACCTTGATTATTTTCAGAATTTTCTATTTCATAGTTGAAACGAGAGTAGCAAGTTTTTATGACTATACAAGTGAATATTCTCCTATCTGTTTCACTTAAACATTAAAGTCGTTACGGGACGTGACTATGATTTTATATTTTTACCTGTAAATATGTTTATAGTAGTTTTTATTTTTTTTAGTATATAATGTAATCTAATTTATGATTTAATTTTAATATACTTAATAAAGCAGTGTATGTTAGTACCAGTATAACAGATAATACAAGATACAAGTAAACTGAACATTCTTTCAGTTACACATACCACAACCACCTGTATTTTTTAGTATCTTCGCGTTTTCGCTAGACCATTTTTAACGGTATTTAAAACACACCTACTACCACCATATTTCAACAATTTTGACCAAAATTGCAGTTATGTAAGTGCAAACATAGAGAGACAAACAGACGAATGGATATGGCGAATTTGATAAGAGTTTCTTTGGGCCAAAATGACTACGCAATATAAAAAGGCCGTTTTGAACTTCAATATTAATTCTCGTTTTAGTAAAGTTTATTATACTTTGTTACCCACTTAATATTCTGGCGAAACCAATTTGGTTCAGTAAACCTGTTGTAAAAATTGCCAATTGTGTTTCTGAAATAAATTAATACACCCACATTTATCCAAAAATTGTAGATATAGTACCTAGTCTAGAGTATGCCGTCATAACAACCTTGAGTTGTGTTCCGACATCAGTGGCCAGGTTCCAGTCTCCCTTACGAGAGCAGCAGTGCATTTGTAGCATTTTTGGTGTTACATATATCTATAGGCGATGGTAACCGCTTTTCATCAGGTGAGCCGTCCGCCTGTCTGCTGAACGTTGCAATATAAAAAATAGATATATAACTCACAAACGTGTCCAATAGTAGTAGACATATCATTTTCCATTTGAATTACTCTACAATTGTACTATTGCGATACACTAATTGCAAGTGTACCCTGTCGCGGTTTACATGATTGATGTTATTGAAAAGCATATTTATGTCATTAAAATTGAAAATTAATTAAAAATAACCAAAAAAGAAAATCGTGATTGATTTGTGGTCCTAAATGGAGTTTGCCGTATCGCTCATACAATGTCACATTTTTGAAGATATAAATGGAGATAATTTACTTACGACAAATCCGTAGTCTATGGATTCTTAACAATAATATGACGATTGTTTCATAGTTTCATTTTGATTTCACATAAATTTCTGTATATAAAAATCAATTCTCGTAAAAAATGTACCAAGAATAGATACATAATTATGTAATAGGACAGGGTAAAATGTTTATGTGCTCGTAACCTTTTTTTCATTTTATTGCTGAAATACAGCAGCTAGGCTGACGGCTTAGCTAATTTAATTTACCTTTTTTATAATTTCGTTGCGCTTTGAATTGAAGCTTTGAAATGAAATTACCACTAGTAGTTTTTCGTACCCATGTATTTTAACTCAATAGTGCCATTAGTAAAAGATTTATTGTAATTGTATTTAGAAACGTGACGTGCAGTATAAGGAAAATAAATACAGGTCCATTTGTTTAGATTTACATCGTTTCGCTTTTACCGTTAGCTGAGTAAAAAATCCGTACACTGTACTATATAAAGCTGCTGTTCAAATCCTATTTGATCCCTCAGTACACACATTTGAAAACATGGCAGTGACGTGAATTTGGCGACGGTTGAGTTAATCTGGCTAGCTTCGATCCGATCGACACAAAATCACATCGGATGCTCCAAATATGTTCAGATTACTCACCGCCCTGATTGATGTTCAGATCACTCTACAACACAGTCAGTGCTTTCAATGTTAACGCGGTTTTATGTGATACTCGCACTACGCGCTTTCCATGAATGCTTTTAATCAACTGGTTTAATTATAGACGAGCAGTACTTAGTCATATTATTGTAATTTCGTACAAACCAAGTACCAAACTATTAAGATTACGGGAAATGGGGAATAATAATCCCAATACTTTAACGCTCGCGCATTAACAATCACATTTTTGAAGATACTTATAAATTGGCAAAAATCACTTACGACAAATCTGTATCCTACGAATGAATTTTAATAATAGTATTACGAATGTTAGATGAATGATTGATGATTTCATATACATTAATATATATAAAAATCAACCAAAAAATCAAACATTGACTGAAGCAAAATATTATTTTTTAAACATTAGTAATATTAATATTGAGGTTCTTAGAATTTGATTTGTCGTAAGTAAATTCTGTCAATGTATATCTTCAAAAATGTGGTAATGCGCGAGCGATATACTGAATTCCATTTGGATAGTTCTTTAATATAATATGTTGCCTCAATGAATAATTTTACTATATTTTCTAGATAGCAATAGCAACGATTCTTCGATTCATTAATGTGAAAACTTATTTTTCAACTCATTTGCTAAAATATGTATTTACGAAGCCTGTATACATTGTTCGAAAGTTAAAATTTACGCACCATACAACCGAACGTGTGGTGAAATAGGTATTTAGGTGAAAAAAAAACAATTCCGCTAAGGAGTTTCACATTACGAGATAAATAAACTGAACCTCCTTGGAAGTGCTTTTGAACAATACATTTGTCTCACTTTAATATTATAGAGAATGAGACGAAAGATGTAGTTCTAATTTTCACCACGCACTTGTGACGCCATTTGCAAATGCGCCTATGTCCGGTCAGGTTTTGGGTCTGGAGGCTCGTTGGCTCTAGGAGCTTCATGCTTTTATTTGCAAGACATACATCGGCGAGCAAAAATTAGGTGACGGACGCTTGTGGCTCTTCCCTGTATCTCCGGTTCCATTTGTCAACGGTTCCTAAGCGGACCTGCCGTTTGACAAATGAAACCGGGCACCTATAATAATTTTGGCTTTATCTGTAGGGAAAGTGCCGCTGCTTTTGCAAGCAGTACTTGTGTTATAAATAACTATATTGCGTTCTCATAAAATTGAAAAATAAACATTAAAGCGTCCAATTTTTAACTGGTTTGTTATAAAATGTATATTTTAAATAATTATGAGTCAAAAAGCGAGAGAAGAGTAACTTGCAGCATCATTAACTCGTGTAGTATTTCGCAGCATTTCAAAGTTACTGAAAACTTAAATTAGCGAGTGAAAAGTCAATATTAATTCACTGCTGCTTTCACTAAAACAATAACGCAATCAATATTATATTTCAAAATCTTTATGAAAAACTGTCAGATCAGAATTAAAATACTATCCGTATCACAGTTGATAAACAAAAATATGCCCCAGAAATACACCACGATCCGAAATATATGCTTCGATATTAAACTTCTGTCACGAGTCACCCGACGCAGACATGTACTTACAGACTCAACCAAATTGAGGTGAGTGTTTTAACATTCCAAAACAAGAGCCTAGATTTCAAAAATATATGAAATATTGCACACAGTAGTTGTTATCAGGCAAATGTTTTACTTCTGTTCTTTTTTCACCCAACCTTAGAGATGACTCGTATTTTAGTGTCCTGATAAGGTGAAGATACTACATTTAGGAAACTAATTTTGCAAAAACTAATTTTATCCGTGCAGGAACGGAGAAAGAATACAATTTCCTGCGGCCGGGCGGCCTGTCGTAAGAGGCGACAAAACAACCCACAGCCAGGTGGTAGGGCATTAGCCCGACTATCCAGTCGGGCAAATAGCCATCCGGCTACCACCCCTGATCTAAAGTATGTCGCCATAACAACCTTGAGTTGTGTTCCGGCGTTAGTGACCAGGTTCCAGTCTCCCTTAAGAGAGCAGCAGCGCATTTGTAGCACCTTTAGTGTTGCAAATGTCCATAGGCGATAGTAACCGCTTTCCATCAAGTGGGCCATCTGCCTGTCTGCTGAACTCCTGCAATAAAAAGTAAAAAAGATACATTTTCATTGAGATTGAATTCAACATTTACCCTATAATTATACCACTGCTATTCTGTCAGATGCTTTAATAATCATGGGCAGGTAGGTCGTTGTAAACTGAATCCGTGAATGTAAATAACTTCTGCGAATAAAACTAGAAACTAGTAGACTATAAAATGTAAGGACCATGTGACAGTCGATTTACGTAATTAATGGTTTAACGAAATATAAAGGCTAATAAACATTTCTTAATAAATAAGATTTTTTTTACTTAAATTGTGTATTTTTATATTGGTACTTACTGGAAAAATGTATTACCATTTATTTTAAAACTGGTAATATTTTATTGTATTTTATAATATTCGGTCAGCTTATATTACATACTAATAAGAGATTAGTGATAGTTACTCACCACACACAACCACACACAATATACATTAAAATGAACGAGTTATTATATATTACTTAAAAATTATATAAATTAAAACATTATCAGATAAATAAACTTGAAAAATAATTTAACACACTAAACTGCTTACACACTGTAATCCAAAACACAAAGAATTTAGCATCCTTCTAAAATTGGTCATGGGGGTAGTTTTACCTGATATAGCCAAATCGTAGCTTAAACTTATTTCTTTATTGGTGGCACACGATCGGCATAGAAAACTATTTTGAAGGTAATTCGTGTCTATAATTGACTTCCATTTAATCAAAATATTTTCTTGTGAATTTTTTATGTTTTAATATAAAGAAGTCGATATTTTTTTTGTAGCTAACTTTGATCATACGTTCTTATAATATCAGCCCATAAATGTCCCACTGCTGGGCTCGGGCCATCCATTATAGGGGGAACGGACAGTATACCCGCCACGCTTGCCCAAGGCAGGTTGGCAGGTTTGAGACATCGGTTATCTCGGTGTGCAGGTTGCATCACGGTGTTTTCCTTCACCGTTGTTAGCACGTGATAATTGTAACAATATGCACAATATATCAGAAAACTGACTAAGTGGTGCATGCGTTTCGGCCAGGATCGAACACGCGCCCTTTGAGTTCAGGACGCGTGCGTTAGCCGTTACGCTACCACGACTTTTATATATGTTTTACATATGTTCTTATATGAAACGAAATAATACATTCGTATTTCAGCACAAAAGAAAAAGCAATCACCCAGATGAAGATTTTTTGCAATTCCCATAGCTTACCTTAGTAAAAAGAAAAAGTCTTATGATGTAACCATGCCACTTACTCTAAAATATCTGCTATAAAAAATCATTGGTTATACATGCGCTTTAGCAGGACACTGCTCGAGCTAAACGAATTTCCCATCGGGTGGAACGATTTCTATTGAGTTTTCCCGTACAAAGACGATTTCTTTCTTTCATGGGCGAGATAGCTGAGATGGGAACATCGTGTTCGTGGCACTTAAAAAGTAATAAATTAATGGTGCTCGGCCGCAGGCTGCCGAGGTGGGCTTTGTGTGAGTTATGGCTTTCAAGTAACGACGCTCTTGTTAGCGTTTGCC
Organism: Dendrolimus houi; assembly: GCA_039645545.1. NCBI lineage: Eukaryota > Metazoa > Arthropoda > Insecta > Lepidoptera > Lasiocampidae > Dendrolimus > Dendrolimus houi. The sequence goes on from CM077118.1 coordinate 17,906,203, forward strand.
TTAACGTCTTTCACTTAATTCATAATTTACATATCGCCTCTTTGCGAGAACAACATGGCATTTAATAGACAAATTTTCATACTATAATCAAAATCGCCTCAGTCAACTCTATTCTCTATAAAAACTACAGAGGTTCTTCAAAGTTGACGTATGTCGAACCTTCCCTGGGCATCCTTAGGAGTATGGCCCTGTACGGTGCACACGTATGGTCCACTGCACTTCACCGCCACAATAGGACTTTGTTGTGCCGCGCACAACGGGTCCTGGCGGCGAGGACCATCCGAGGATACCGTACAGTGTCGTGAAAAAAGAAATGTCGAATCTTCCAAGTGTCGCAGATATACTCTCCGTTCCTCCCCTAAAAGTTGGAAGGCTTGAATTAAGTAGTGGGGCGTTTATGGGTTATTGAAATAATTCTGTTGTTTCTGCCTGTAGCTATAACAAATAAATTTATTTATTTATTTACAAATGAGTAGTTGAATGTAATCTCGAGACGAAGGCGAGGGCTTACCATAGTCACGAGGTTGTAAAAATCAATAACCATACGTGTCTCATACAACGTTTTCAACATATTTGCGAGAAAACAGTACTATAGGTAATGAAACAATCATACATATCAGTCGGAAAGTCGCAACAATCTTTCACGTTTCTAGTATGAAAATGGCGATACGTGCGCGTGGTGAGAATTAGAACTAAATCTTTCATCTCATTTTCTCTATAGTAATAAAGTGAAACAAATGTATTGATCAAAACAGCTTCCAAGGAGGTTCGATTATTCAGTTTATTTATTTTCGTAATGTGAAACTCTGGTGGAATTTTTATATATTTGTTTTCACCTAAGTTCCTATTTTGCCGCACATTCCATTATCGTAAATTATTTTTTTGAGCAAATGTGTTGAAAATATTATTATTTATGTAGTGTGTAGAGTTTTATCTTAAATTTATGACTTTTGCAGTGTTACATATCTACTTGGCGTTTATCATATCTAACACATACTTTAATGTTAAAATCAAGATAATTACATATTAGTATGAATTTGTGATGTGATATTTGATAACACACTTGAAAGTTATGTTCGGAATTGTTATGGTACGAGTCCAAGGTATTTCTAGCTTTTGACCAAATTGCTGTCGTGCTCCACGTTGAGGGCACTTAAAGGGCCATAAATTAGTGGTAGCTGCCCACAAACGGTGAGGTGGGTGGTTTGGCAAGTGAATAATGGCCTGCGGGATGCCCATAGACGGCTGAAATGTTAAAAATTTCAGCATACATTAATTCAGTAGCAAATATCGTGAATAAAGTTCGCGTAATAGCAATTTCGCGTTCGTGCGTCTACGTTGACAGTATTTAATTTGAAAATGGAAAATATTGTATACATGCTTTTATTGTAATTCCAAAATAACTGTTTGTTTTTTTGTTTTCATTTTACGAGCTCTGAGGTCCCAAATCCACCGCTTTTGCAGATTCGTATTAAGGATATGAGAAATATCAAAGTAAGGTGGAACTCTATCTCGTATACATACTAGTATGTACTGTCGCGGTACGAAAAACTTCGTCACCTTAAAGTCAACTTTTGCTTACACGAATACAAGAAACAGTGCTCCCGACATTTTAATAAATGACTTGTTTATAGAATATAGACACGTGAAAAAAAAATTACAATGTTGACAATAAGCAACAAAAAGGATATAATCACTACCCTTATCATAAATATTACAATTAATAAAAAGGTTTTACATCTCCAAACAAATCTTCTGAGACAAGATGGAAACAAACTTTGATCCTAATAATTTTAAACTTTATTGTCAAATAGTTAAACATAATTTTCTGTGGAACAGTCTGTTCTTTGACTTACTTTGAAAAGGTAGCATGTACTCATGGAACGTTAATTGAATCAATTTGAAAACTGGAGAACCTTTTCATACCACGACTGTACAGACACGTGTTAACTTCTTGTGATTATAACTTATGACGGCCTCTGTGGTTGAGCGGGCTAAGCTTTTGCCGGCTTATCTCACTGCAACGCAGAGGCTCCGGGTTCGATTCCTGGTATAGTAAACTTCGGAAACGAATTTTCTCCGTTATTTACTATGGTCTGGGTGTCTGTATCGGGCCCCGAGTGGCCCGTTGTATATTACCCATAACACAAGCGTAACCTGCTTAATTTGAGGATATACAGTGTGTGTGTTTGTGTGCCGATTTATTATTAACTTCACTAAACGATTCACCAAGATTGCTTTAGTAACACTGAACTTGTAATATATTTGATATAAATGTCATTTGATGCCGAAGGTAACGAGATTACTTTTTAGTTCGTATAATTCTAAAGGCCTTGTAAGGAGCAGATCTTTAGTTTAAAACATCTAGTATGTAGATAAGGAAAATTGACATACAATATACGTTTGTGTTATGAGAAACACAACGTATAACGCAGCTCCACGTTTATCCTAGTAACATCGAGACTAGAACAAACATAGGAAAGGTTGTTTTTAAGATTAATGTTGCCGGGAATCGAATCCGGTGATACTCATATCAATAGACAATACCAGCCATTAAAGTTAAATTTCCTTTTAACTAATTTAATTACTTTTTCCTTTTAGGTAAGCCCTCAATTTGTTCGCATCAGTGAACTCGTTTTTTCAACAATCTCCAGACATGTAAGTAATAATTTTATTGTGTTAATGTTATACTTATACCACAGATTAATATTATATAGTTCAAAACATTCATTTAATTTATTTGAGTAGTGTATTAGTGTAGTATTTTCCAACTGACAGCGGTCTGGTTCTAGATTTTATAGTTTAATTTTTGTTTGTATATATAGTTTATTTTTAGTTTAATTTATTTATAATTTAGTTTATTTTTAATTAGGTATTAATCTTGTTTAAGTAGTGTATAGCGAATATATTTAGTTTGGAATAACTTACAATATAGCTGAGCTGATTCATTATTTATTTATGACCGTTTTCTACCTATACCTTACCGACTGTTCATTTGCTTTACTATCGGTTAATTTATTTTATTTTATTTATTTATGTAATTACAATGTCATAACGGTTTTAACTCTAAACCGACAATTTAAGTATATTATTATCCTTAGTCTATGGCTGACTCTTATACTCTTCAATGCCCTTGCTGCGCATTTCCACAAAAGATACGTAAAAATATCTAAGTCTAGATTTTCTTCGTAAATTTGACATAGACTGACATGTGAGCTTCCAGAGTTCCAGTAAGAATTCGTAGGCGCTAATTACTTGAGAATAGCCAATTTATTTATTTTAAGACTACAAGCAGTCGGTTGAAGTTGGTATACAAATTGTAGTTCTAAAAATGATGTAACGTTCTTCTTGTGTGTCACGTTGACGTTTTTAATTAACTTTGACATTTGATGCTTGAAGTTGTAGTCGCGTTTGCAACAACAAGTTATGTTAAAATTCAACCGATGGTAAGGCAAGTCAAGTCTAAGACATAATAGGAACCGGCCATTAATAACAATTTTAACATTAACGAATTTATTACATATAAATTTTCTTCAATTGGAAATTATCTAATTTCCCTAAATTATTCAATGCTTTATCATAAAATCTAACCAGTGCTTGAATGAATAATACTTTATTCATTCAGATTATTTTTAGACGGTACTATGTATCTGTCCTACGGCTTCATAATGACTTATTTGTGATGTGATATTGTTTTTAATTGTTAATGACGTTACATATTGACAGGTAACGTACATATGTATATAGACTAATGTGGCCCTTCGTTAACGAAGTTATTTTTAACGCTATAAATAATACGCACTTGGCCACAATCAATCACCATAACATTATCGCAAGTGAAGTCCGACGGTCACAAAAATTGTATAATAAAAAACATCTGCCGTCTGCGGCCAACAACAATAAAAAACGCACAATACTGTAGTGAATATCAAAAATATTAATGCGAACGATGCTAATACATAAGCGTTGCCGAAAGCAAAAACGCGCTGTCCAACTGTAAGATATTTAAACTATCATTCCATCGAATAAAGACTTTATACCCAAACAAAGAGCTACGTAGTCTCCGATAACTAATTGGGTCAGACGTGGGTCAAGTGTGGTCACCGCGATCAGTATTGATAACCCGCACGCGTTGTTACAACGTCATATCTTGATGCCGAGTGGCGTATGCGAAATGGTCGCACTGTTTCATATTTATGACTCGATTAGAAAGCCTGAATTGAAATGTCATACGATTCGAAACGCTCGAGATCCAATTGCACGTCCTCTTAGGGCTCCTGACCTAGAAATGAATTGTACAAATTCGAAAGAATTGACTGAATTTTATTATTTCCTACAAAGCTTTTCATTACATGAACACTGATCATTATTGGTATATTACATAAAAATTGTTGTATTAAATGGAATTATTTATTGTTCGTATGTGTAGATATATAATGCAATTTATAATATTATAATCTTTTTATGTATGTATGTATCGTCTCGTTGCTTCAATAATGTATAACACACACTGAAAATTGAAATTCTAGAAAATAATTCATTTAATTAAATTCCTTCAAAAAATACTTTTATATCCAAAGAAACAACCTTTTTCTGTCAACCTACAATGTATTTTAAAAGTACCACTTCAATTGTTTTGATACAATAGTTTTTTATAGTTAAAAAAATCTTACAAAATTTCAATTTTCAAAATAACACATTATTGCAGTATAGAGACGATATATATATAGTAGTTTATTTTTAATGTTTTTATTAGTAGTTAATGATTATGATTATATTAGTTTTATTTTAGTTTAGTACACCACTAAAATATATATACGTTTTCTTTAAAATCTCCTTAGACCCTAAGTTGCCTGGAAGAGATCGCTTGGAGCGATAAATTCGCCCGTTGTTCTAATGCAAATGAATTCCATATTAGTTGTCTAGGTTTAAGCTTGTGGTGAACAATAAAGAGTTTTTATTCATTCATTCATATTCCGTACAAGATATGGTATAGTAGCTGTGATGGATCCCACAACACATATAATATTATCGATGAGTCTACATTTTTTATGCAAACAAAAAATGCACGACAAAACTATGTTACATATTTTATGTGCACAGATATCTGTAACTTCATAACGCAAATCCTTAGACACATATTTTGTATAAATTAAAGTCAGATAGATGTCTTTTTTTTCTTCTAGAAACATATTCCTATATAATTCTGAAAATAACACACAGTAGATTATATCTAACCACGGTAATTTATAGGTGAATTTATTATACGTATAAATCTGAAATTGGGTTTGTACGTTTGTTTGTTCCTTCCTCGTAGTATTGGACGTGAATCGATTTTCATATTATAGAACATTTATTATTCCTGTATATAGGAAGTTTAGAGTTCGGAGATGAAAATAGTAAACTACATCCTGAAAAATGAGTCAGCTCTATTCGGATATGTCTATGAAGTATACGCAAGTCAAGAATGAAGGAAATGAAGCTACAAAACAGATAAGACCCATTGTGACTACATAGTCATAAAATTAAACAAGTCTTTGTTTATCTTCCTAAAGTCCTAGAGCCAATGAATGAGACAAAATTAAGCGAAATATCTATACTAAGATTCATTATTTATGCCTAGTCATATGATAAACAGACGTAATAATATGCATGTGATATTTATCTTACCTCTTCTCTCGCTTCAGAAATATGTGCACATCAACATAAGAAGAGAAAAACCGCATCCTATTAAATTCCTTTCAGCGCAGTGAAAACAGTTCTGCGCGCTGAAAGTGTGAACGATGTTATACATATATACAGTAACTATGTGCCCTAAGCATTATCGCTTTGAGATTTATGCCCGGAACCTAAACTATTCCGCACTTGACTTTCTATTTCCGCCGGATTGCACCGCCTTATCCTACGGGATCTTCACAAGGATAAATGAGGAAACTTGCTTCCCGGCTTTGTCTCAGTTAAGTGGGATACTCGATTGAGAGTTCATTCTATGTTCCCATTTTGCAAGGCTGAATGTAGGTCCCCCTGATAATGAATGCCGCTCGTTTTCTGAGATTCTGCGCAATAATAATGATAATGCTGAATGAAAAGTAACCTTTGGCCTTGATCTACTAATTTATTCTAATCTCAAGAGATGTCTGGACTGGAATGTTACGTTATTTTTAGTAACAGAAATACAACAACTAAATATTTTGTTTTCATATTTTCAACTTTATCAGTATTCATCCAAAACATACGTCGCATACATTAAGATTTGTCATACATGGAAATGAATATGAATGAACAGGAAAAAGAATTGAAGGTTATGTTACATAGACAGAAAAATAACATTATAATGACGATGAATTTGTATTAATTCGCATTCCAGAGGTTGAGGGATTTTCGTAAACTCATTTATTCGTAATTATGTTATATGACAGGATTATATTATTATTAGGAGAAACTATACACTGTGGGAACGTTCTCAATAATTGACAACGATTTGGGACCAATATTTTATCTTATTTCAATTATACCCTTTTAATAAAGCGTAGTTTTATTTATGTATACAAGTCTTGAAAACTTAAGAAAATATTATATACCCTTTTATTTAACTCTAGTTTTTAATATAGCTTAATTAACAATATATTTTTAAATTTGTATTGTATTTAAATTATGTTTATTTTTAGTATTTAATTATATTTTTAAATTACTTCAGTTTAATATACGTATTGACTTAAGTAATAAAGATATCCTAATAATCTACATGTTTGTTAGAAATCTCCGTATTCCATGAACTCTTCAAGTTCTTCTTGGAACCATCGTTCACTACTAGTTCTATATAAATCTCAAGTTTTCACATGTCCTGAGATATTAAACATTGATATAAATACTTCCTTCTCGTTAAAAAATACAGACCCGTACGCTACACGAAAAATGCAATATTGTATTGTGTTCAAAGAAAAATATTGCAATTCCGCTTTCGCGCAATTTCCCAGGAATTGCTTTTTCATATAGTGCATATTCCATTCATTTGTTCTCGCTTTTGTGGTTTATTTTTTTAACCATGTATAAACTGTCTAGGCTATTACCGTTAGACATAATATGAATGAAAGCTAATTAAAATCGATTTTAGGTCTTAAGATTTTCAGTAATTCGTATTAACTTATAACACAGTTATATAGCTTAAATTTTCACTTATTTGTATAGCAGAGCTTTGAAAACAAGCGAAATTCAAAGGCGCTCTTTGTTATATAATATTACTACGATTGTTAAATAATGTTAAATAAATGTAATTACTATTTATACCATGTACAATTTGCTGAGACCACTTTTTGACAGATTAAGTGTAAAAAATACTTCCAAAATAGTAATACGACAAAAACCAAGACAGAAATAACCTGTGGCGCAATCTACTCATGTAACGTTTAGGAGCTTTTGAGGATTACGTTTTTACACAGCAATTGGTATGCTTAGTATTTAATTATTTAACAAGGCCCTAAAGAAGCATAAACAAGAAAATATAAAAAAAAATGAGGTGTCTATAGGGTGCCTGGTTAGAATGAAGTTTCGAAGACCATCGAAGGCCACCGGAGGCAATCGAAGGCCACTAGAGGCGATCGGAGACCAACGGAGGCTATTAGAGACCATAGAAGAGCATCGTAGAAATTCTTTCGCTAACACTTTTTTGACTAAATTAGTAAAATGTAAATAGGTGAATTGGATAAAATAATTTCTCCACTTATACAAATAATTTAAGTTTCAATACAAATTGCAAATTCAAACGTTTTTATTCAAAATAAGTTCCACTGGGGAACATTTATTGAAAGCCATACAGTTAAAATTTAAATCGCTGTTTAAAGAGTAGAAGCTGTAAGAAACTTCCCAGCAACACGTCTATTTAAAAAAATATTTTCTTCATATTTATCTATCTCAGGCTCTCTTTTTGGTAAATACTGAAGTATGTTATACAATTACTTTTCGAAGAATTCATGGAGTTATAGTAAACTGTGCATACTCAATATGACAAAGACAATTTCCAAACAGTATGACGGCAGCAACTCCAGGCCACCTGTTCCGAAAATTGTGAATTCTGATAAGTTAGTGCATCTTAACTATTCGGAACGGCATCAGTCGTTCAAAGTTTTCTCCAGCGAAAATCGTATAAACGTTAATGAAAGTCAGACGTCTCTAATGAGATTACCGCTCCCGTGAAATTGGAATCGCGTGGGACTTCTTTAATTTTCATTCAACTCGAAAATTAGGTGGATCGGAGCGCGGCGACGCGACTGGATCCCAGGTGAATGGTTCTCATTGAACATTCCTATTATACCTTTGAGTTTTATTAGCCGATAATTTTATTCAATAGATTTATATTTAAATAGGTATCACACAAGCACGTACATATCTCGATTATTCAAAGGGCTTTGAAAATACCGATCACTTTTATAAAAAAGTGCCATCAATATAAGATTATTACGAATGTCAAAGGCACTGGGTACGTGCCTTTGGGTGTTACAAAAAGGTATCTGGGATATTAGCATCTATATTTGCTTAAATTCAATTTATCTATCCAGTGTCATAATATTTTTTTGTATTGACAGGAGTATTATAATGAGTGACATTTTATTAAATTAAAATCTGGATTTTAGTAGTAAAATAAATAATAATAATAATAAATCGGCAGACAAACACACACACTGTATATCCCCAAATTAAGCAAGTTATGTTTGTGTTATGGGTAATATACCACGGACCACTCTGGGGCCGATCCCAGACACTCAAACCATTGTAAATAACGGAGAAAATACGTTTCCGAAATTTACTGTACTAAGAATCGAACCCGGAGCCTCTCTGTTACAGTGAGGTAAGCCGGCAAAGGCTTAGCCCGCTCAACCACAGAGGCCGTCAAAATTAAAGCAAAGGTCAAATGAAACATATCAAAAATAAAACGATACATACAGCAGACGAACGAAAATGTCCACATAGTTGTTTTAAATGACGTTAGGCGTAGGTATGGCGTTCGACCTGATTCATGCGTAATCAAGATTGCCAATACCAGGGGCCGAATTCGGCTATTACTATCTTGTAGAAACGTCGGAATAACATAAATCAAATAAATTACCGCGCTTAAAACCGTTAAAACATAGTTTTTCTATATTACTATCTCATCAAAATCGCCGAACATATTTTATCAATCGTAGTTTTTACCTGATTTTGGTATTCTGATTATTTTGCCGTGCCAAGGGCTTGTCATTAGGATTTGTATAAATATTTATAAGCGAAAACACGCGAAATAGTGTAATTTTGGTAGCCTTTTAATATTAATTTGAGCTAACGCCATTTCTGCTAATGGTAACACCAATTTTTTCTACTATCATTCCACCGCAACGATATTGTGGATTTAGTAAACGAATTTTTGACACTATAGCAATGGAATCTTACTCTGAATATCTTCGCAACGCCAAGATACTGAAATAGCAGAATTGGACGCTAGTAAGTGATTATTTGATACTCTATGTTTGGCCACAAGTGTTTGGTGGGTAATCGAAGAATGATCTTTTGTGTTGCTGCAAGAACTTTGTTGTTTGGTCAAATATATTATATGGCTCCGACTTTCACCTGATGCCCATTTATTTCAGTTTCAAATTCAAATCTGGCGTCTTTCTAAACTAACAGTGGTTTAAAAATCAGTAATTAGTTAATAGTAACATCTATAATATCACAAAATTCTAAAAATGCTGTGTTTCTACATTGAAGCTATTTAAAAAACAACTGGAATACACTATATAAACGATGGAGAACACGATGCAATTTTTTAGATCTCTTGTCTGTTTGTTCGGGATTCACGTAAAGTACTGGGCCGATTTCGATCCGTTTTCCAAATTATTAGACTTAAAATCGGCTCAATTTTTGATCCTGAGAATCCCACGGGAATTTTTATGGGAATGCTTTAAAATGATCAGATTAAAAAAATCAATTTCAATTTGATTTTTTCACTGATCGATACCAAATTTAAAATGTAATAAAATGTGTGATATTTTTTATCACGGAATTCTTGCGGGAATTTTCCTGGGAGCGGTTTATAGTTGTTTGGGTGCATCAAAATTAGCTTATGACAACAGTTTTCACTTAAAGGATAGCTTACATTTTTTTCAAATGCTGCGGTACTTTGTGTCCTGGGAATCCCGCGGAAATTTCAAGTCTAGCGTAGAGGAAGTCGCGGGCATTTCCTAGTATTATAGTATATAGTAATATATTTATACATAGTAAATAGTTACTTTATATATATATATATATATATATATATATATATTCAGTTATTTTGAAACTTTATCCATCCTAACAATATACGCTGGTAATATATAATGATTTGCATTAATTTACAAATTCATAGATACGATAGTAGTCAACATATATACAGGTTCAATCAGTCAGAAGTGCCGGCACACGTCATGAATTTCACAGTATGTAGGTTCTGCAATATTCACCCCTATATGTCGCTACAAACCTACCAATTTATGGCGAGCTATATTTGAAATATACAACACCTATGTTACGACCATTTCGACATTTCGCTGCTTGCGTATGTATTGTATTATTTTATACGTTTCCTTCTGAACTGTATTTAAGGTAACTTCACTGTGATATTTTTTTCACAAAGTCATATGAATAAAATAATACTAAAATGCTTGAGGCTTTTGTTATGACTAGAGCTTCAGTCGTAAATTGACAAACGTAATATTGTATAACTTCTTTAACTGATGTATTTATTATACATACCTATATAACGTTTAATTTTGAGGCTGGATTGATTAGAATATTTGCTGTGAATTAAATGCATTAACCTCTAGAGTGAATATGAGATGATAATATTAGATACTAGGACATGTCCGCGAATTCATCCACGCTTGACTTAAAATTCCCGCGGGATTCCCGGGACACAAAGTATTACAGCATTTAAAAAACAATGTAAGCTATCGTTTCAATGAAAAGTGTGTCGGAATAAGCTAATTTTTATGTACCTGAAAAACTTCAAAACACTCCCGGGAAAATTCCCGCGCGATTCTCGGGATAAAAATATCACTTTTATTACATAAAACTTGCTATCGATCAGTAAAAAATTACATTGATATTAGTTTTTTTTTTAATCTGGCCATTTTAAATCATTCCCATAAAAATTCCCGCATGATTCCTAGGACAAAAAGTAGAGCAGGTTTTAAGTCTAAGAATTAGCTGTCGATCAGTCAAAACCGCATCGAAATCGGCCCAGTAGTTTTTACGTGAATTCCGAACAAACAGACAAAACAAAAAAAAATTTACATCGTGTTCTCCATTGTTTATATAGCCTATTCCAGTGATTTTTTTAAATAGCTTTAATGGACAGACACTGCATGTTTATAATTTTATAATATTACAGATATTCGCGTATATGTATAAATGGGAATATATCTAATATTTTCTTAAGTTTTCGCGACTTGTATACATCGAATATATCTAACATTTTTCTACTTGTCTTGTACAAATTGAGCAATAGTCTTGCTTAATTTGTATAAGACGTAACATTTTTTTATTGCATTATTATAGTTCGGCAGACAAGCAGACAGCCCACCTGATGGAAAGCGGTTACCATCCCCTACGGATATTTGACACACCAAAAGTGCTACCAATGTGCTGCTGCTCTCTAAAAGGAGACTGGAACCTGGCCACTAATGCCGGAACACAATTCAAGGTTGTTATGGCGGCATACTCTAGATTAACCCATCCAGACGGGCAATAATATCCTACCACCTGGCTATGGGCTTTTTCTTTGTAATATTGTTGGGTATCGAATCATAAATGGCGGCTTTTTGGAGTATTGTTTTAACGTGATGTTATATAGCTTGAATATCAGGCACCTTTAATAAACGGTTTGTCTGTTTACACCTGTAAGTTTTGCTTGCTTAAACCTTTACAGCTAAACGCGCTCTATGATTTATGAATATCGAATTTGAGTCAGAAAACATTCGTAATAGATAAACGTAGTGCATGTTTAGCCTTAGAAGCTTACGCTAGTAAATTTACAGGTGTAAGGCCAGGCTATCGCATACTATTTGCTCCAATCGTATTGATCGTTTTGATATAAATATCTATAATTTTAGACTAAGCTTTTGGCAAGGACTCTAACGGTGTTTTGCTGTAGCTACAGTTTTATTTTAAAAATGAACAATATTTGTTGAAGAGTGTGTGTGTGAGAGAGAGAGATATATATATGTTGTTTTAAAGAAAAAATAGTGATTGTGTAGAAATTTTCAAATGTTTAGTGAAAAATTTGACCTACCCCCAAGAACATCGTTATTTGGCGTCAGTCAAGGACCTACTTACAATTTCATTGAATTTGCGATTTTGATATATAAATGCGGCTTTAGCTTCTACATATTGTTTAACAGGGGATAGATCCACAAACCAAATATAAATAGAGCTAGTGCAACGGCATTTTATTTAGGATAGTATTTACATACTTTCCTTAATAATTTTTAATATATAACATAAACATGTTTATGAATTATAAAACATAAAATTCACATAAATATGTTTGACATGCCGTACATTTTATTTTTTAAATAATTACTATTGTATGTATGATTAATATTATTGTTTGATCATACTTATTTACAATTATTAATTACAATTAATAGATTACAAAGAAAATACTGTAAAATTAGTTTTGCACGCCTTTCTTTGGGCAGATTGTATTGGTACTATGACAACTTTAACATACTTGTACATGTTTTTGTGTTTTTGACATTATCTGTATAAGGGCAACCATATAATATTTAATTTAATTGTATGTAATTATATACATTAACACACATATAAAAATTATCTTTTTGCAATTCTTCTATTTATAAACTATGCCCGATCATACACTCTGCAGGGCGCGAAATACGTACGCCTAGAATGGGATACAAAAAATCTTCTTCACTTCATAATATATAGATTAGTCGCAGTGAACAGGATAGCCACTAGATTGGACTGTATAATATTAATCATACATACGATTTATAAAAAGTCCTATAGTATTAAAAAATTGCTAAATTCAAACGGAGATAATTACTCCCATTTGAATTTAACAGTTTGGTTACAGCTACAATTATAAATTAATATTATCATTACGTGAACGTAAATTTGAATATTTGTGTATTTAGATGATTTTTTCTTCAAAATCTTGGACATGCCCCGATTTAAATCAAATTTGATATATGTAGGAACTTTCTGTAACGGAGATGAACATAAGATACTGTTCACTGTGAATATCAGATAGTTTATGTGGAATCGGGATTCAAATTACACACAGTAATCTGAACGTAATTTTTATATATATTTTCTGTTGATACAGTGTTTGTTCTTGGGATAATTTTTATCTTGAGAATGGGATAGTTTCCTTGCAAACAGAATCCTATATTTTTACGAACGAAGCTAAGAGGAAAGCTCTAGTCAAGATAATAATATTAATAAAGACAATATGGATTCAAATTTTTTTGATCTAGATTTGAATTGCAGCAGTCGTAATTTACCTGAAAATCTTGCTAATTTTGGATTCAACTCTAACAAAGAATAACCGGAAAGTTGTGTGTTAAACAAACTGAGTCACGTTAATTTCATGACAAAGCGGACTTTCACGTACGTTCCATTTATTTTCAACGCATATTTTTTTTAATTCCTGGCTAGTTCATATTTATAATAAATCTTATATAAAATATTTCATTCAATGTTTTAAAGAATTCTATGAAAATATTAAGACAAGTGTTAATAATACAGTATCGTATACAATTACTATAAGAAGAAATTTTGTTCCAGCTGTTAACGCCTATTTGAAGAATTAAACTTAATACTTTTGAAAGTGTCACTAAATAATAACAATTGTTTACCGTATATAATAAATTTATAATACTATAAAATACCGTGTCTGTACATTGAAGCTATTTAAAAAAACAATTGGATTACACTATATAAACGACAGAGAACTCGATGCATTTTTTAAAAATTCTTGTCTGTTTGTCGGTTTGGCTGTTTGTTCGGGATTCACGTAAAAAAGACTACTGGGCCGATTTCGATGCGGTTTTTGCTAATCGACAACAAATTCTTAGACTTAAATCTGCACTACTTTTTATCCTGGGAATCCTTCTGAAGGAAGCGGGAATTTTTCTGAGAATTCTTTAAAGTGACCAGATTAAAAAAAACGAATTCCACTGTGATTTTCTCACTGATCGACAGCAAATTTTATGTAATAAAATGTGTGATATTTTTATCTCAATAATCCTGCGGGAATTTTCCCGGGAGCGGTTTGTAGTTCGGGGGTATAAAAATTTGCTGGTTCCGACACAGTTTTGACTAACACGATAGCTTATATTACTTTTTAAATGCTGGGGTAAACTTTGTGTTTCGGGAAATCCCGGGAGAATTTTAAGTGAAGCGTGGATGAAATCGCGGACATATCCTAGTTAAAACTATAAAATAAATCATTATAGCGTATATGTACGATTCGGGTTCTAGTTAGTATACTCAAGCTGCTGTAGGTATACAGGCGAGTCGATTAACCTATGCAAAATGCTCTATTACTACTTATTCTATGACCAACCGCCTAGTTTGAAAATTCGTATCAGACGCATGATGTTCTCTGTACGAATAGTATTTATTTTTCATTATGTTTCAAACTTTTTGGATATCATTGAAGACATTAAGAGAAGTATAGGCGAAGTTGCTTTGGTCTACATACTAAATGCGTAGCTTATACACTATTAATATATATTTTTAGATATGTGTATATCTAATAATATATATCTAACAATATATATTATTAGATATACACATATCTAAAAATATATATTAATGAACATCACCATTATTACCCGAGGTATTATTTTACAACTTTCCGTTATTTACTATCTATGGTCTGGGTGTCTTGAATCGGCCCTAGGGCGATCCTTTGTGTATTACTCATCCATAACACAATCGTAACTTGCTTAGCTTGGGGATATACAATGTGTGAGTTTGTCTACCGATTATTATTGTTATCATTAAAAAACTCAATTTTACTTATTGAAAGTAAACATTAATAATTAATGTTATTAATTATTAATACAGATTGCATGCATAGAATTACGTAAGTTCGCAATATCCAATGAATGGAGTTACAATATAATTGTTACAGATGCTAAGAGCAAATCCAATCGAAATCACGGTGCATCGGACCGAACTTTGCAATTCCACTCATTTGTCCAAACTTGAATTGCGTAAAGGTCTTCACGTTCTTTCTGCCTACGTAGTACATATTAAAGTAGAATTGTCATGATCAAAGTTGTGTTGGTAGTTTAAGCTGTTTTTGTAACTGAATATTAATTGTTACGATTGGGTATTTGACACATTTTATAATAAATTCTAAATCAATGTTCATAATAAAAATCATGCGTTAAAATGCTCTGATATCATCATACTTTTAATATTTCATTATAGAAATAATTTTAATTGTTGTTTAAAGAATAATCAAGAAGCTAGTCGACTCGATAGAATCATAATTCTTTCGAGTAAACTAGCAAATGACGTCACAAGGCAATACACTATTACAAAATGAAGGAGGCTGCGACGTGATGTCTGTGAAAAAATATCCCAATTGATTTGACTGTCAAATACCCCATTATTATTTACAGAAATGACCCTGTTATTATTATTATTATAACTAGAGAGATTGTTATCGCCGTGTATTGTTAATATCAGTGTAATTAATTTGTATAGCATTTCAAATATATTAACTAAACGTTGCCAAACTTGGTTAATAAAGGTTAACGGTTGTTTACACGCTTTTAATTAAATTGCTACTACACTAACAGACATCAATTAACATTACAAATGATCGTTGTCAGTGTTAGGTTCGCTTATGTTCTGTGCTCTCATTTACCCACGACTTTGTCTATTATAGATGCTTAGCAAAGATCAAAATCATAAAACAGGTTTCCTTTATTTCAAATTATAGGTGTTTCTTATACAGTGCTTTGACAGTATTATATATAGTATAATTAATTCGGGATCATGTGTTCCACCAAAGTAGTGATACGTAGTTTTCATGTTTACCTTATTTCTTTTATATTTTACAATTTTTGCAATACAAATACAAGTGTAAAGGGAGAGCAAAAAGAGACGGATGGATTGTGTAAAGGATGACATGTTTTGTGGTGTGATAGACGACGTTCATATATATATCAAAATAAAGAAGTATGAAAGGAAAAGATATATTGTACCGACCTCAAATGATTGGAAGAAGGTGAAAGAAAAGGGAGATAGACGAAATCATTTGCATAAGTAAAATTGCTATCTAATGCAAAAAGAGATTTTTAAATCGAACAGACAATTCCTGATATGCCTAAGTGTGCATAGAATATAAAATTCTGTATTAGAAAATTGTGTGAAACAAATAAAAAAGATCTCAGCCGTAAGACTGCCCGTCAGAAATGAAAACTTTGTATCTGAGTGTGACGGTCACGCGAGTTCAGTGCTTTTTACCCACCCAAAAAGAGCCCTACGTGCCTAACGAAGTATTTATTCCCTTCAATTACTAAGCACTTGCCGCCGACAGTACCACAAAACTTACTACCGATATAGACATAGACATAGACAACACTTTATTGTTCACAAATCAAAAATTACAAAAATGCACAAGACAATAGTTACTTGGTAAAACAAAAGGCGGCCTTATCACTAAAACCGATCTCTTCCAGGCAACCTGACTCAAATGAAATTCTTAACTTATCTATAATTATTATGCAACACAGAAAAATGAAAATAAAAAAAGACATTTATGGACAGCAGATTACAGTCTATTGTAAACTAGCACATACATCATTGCGTAAGACTTACATAATGATTCCTAAGTGAATTTTTGAATATGGCAAAAGATTTAGCTTTTCTGACGTCAGTGGGCAAAGAGTTCCAAAGTAAGACAGCCTGCATGGCGAAGGAGTTTGAATAAAATGTTGAAAAGTGTGCAGGTGCCATTAATAGGAGATTACTAGTGGAGCGCAAATTGAGTGTATGTGATGTATGAAGGAAGTTGAAACATTCCATGAGATAAGGAGGGGCATAAGGTATAAACAGTATACGATATAATAAGTTGAGAAGATCAGCATTCCGGCGAAGTGAGATAGGCAACCACTCGAGCTTTTTGCGAAATTCAGAAACGTGGTCATATTTATATGTATTCATTGATATATATGCATACATATCTATGAACAAATCAATTAACGCAATTTAATTAAATTTTGAGGGTACAATGTAGCTTACGTAGGCTTAATATGCATATAATGCAATATGGGCCACGTAAACCCGTAACGCGGCCTGTACAAAGCATTTACAGATTGGGAGCCCGCCTGCGGCACACCGCAGTCAGGCACAAAGCAGATCTGACCAAAGAGCCTAACAATTAGCGTAATAGACGTTTGACCGTCCACCTTTCCAACCGTTGCACTGGAAATCCCGGCACCGAACAGATGACTACATATTTGTTCGGGCGCAAATGTATTGGTTCTCAAAATGACTATCTATTCTATAGCAATAAACAAAATTGAAGGGTTTGTCTGTTACTTCAAAATACATGCTAAATTTAAATGAAAATTGTTATTTATACTATACGTGACATGATACTTATTAGAATTTTTTCTATCTGTCTGTCTGAAAGTTTGTCTCAAACGGTTTTCGAAACGGTTCAAGGTAGTTCAATGAAAGTTGTATATTTTACAACAGGAATTTTCTCTTAAATTTGTTTGTATTTAAGATCGTTATCTTGCACAGTTTATAAAGTATGAATATAAAATCCAAGTCCCTCACGCAGTAGCAGGTACAGCTAGTTCGTAGTACTAATCTGTAAAAGTAGCAATTTTATTTAAAAGAAGATTGTAGTTAGTTTATCTAAAAGATTGTAAATTAACATATTTTTTATTCATATAAAAATCGCATTAGTAATGCAATTATGAATAAGTTTTTAACGAGTATAATTATTATGAATATTTAATACAGTAAAGAAAATTTTACCTTAGTAAACTATTATATTAGGTATTAGCATGACAGGCTAGTATCGTAGTTTTCATGTGATGCTCTAAGAGACAGATGGACAAAATTTCAAAAAGTATATCAACGGAATCTGCTGTTCTGAATTAGCTCCTCCTTTTTAAATTCATTGTACAAACCCCCTCTACATATTTATTATATCTATACTATAATAAATCGGTAAATGGTTCGAGTTTGTACAATGCGTTTAAAAATGTGAAAAATATCAGGGAGGATAATTCGGACCACGAGATAGAGAAAATGCAATTTTTAGAATTTTTGTATGTCTGTCTGTTAGAGCATCATGTGAAAACTACTGAACGGATTTAATTGAAACTCGAAATGGAGCTAGTTCATATCCCGAGGCGTAACTTAAGATACTTTTTATCCCGATAAATGACATAGTTTCTGCGGGATAGACGAAATAATAAAAAAATGGCGCTTGGATTGCATCCTTTTGAAAACTACAGAACGTATATCAATGAAAATCGACAAAGGAATAGTTTATATCACGAATCAAGACTTAGGATACTTTTTATCCCGACAAATGAAGTCGTTTTCATAGAATAGATGGATCAGCTAAATAGATGGCGCTGCAATCGCATTTTTTCAATTTACTGACAAATACCTACGTTGTCATAAACACGTCATTCATTTATTTACTTCTAATCAGATTGACTTCGACACATATCTATGATTTTTTGGGCATTGTCTAGACTATATGATCTTCCTTTCTTTGTTATTTATTATATGTAAAAAACGAATTAAGTTTTTATGTTTGTAAAATAAAACTTTTGCCTAGGGTTTGACACGCGCTGCAGTCGCGGAGCAAATTCTATTTATACATATAGATTATTACTTATTAATATTAAGGTATAATATTATTATTGTATTTATAATCTCCTAAGACTAAGAGAATACTGAGCCTAGGTCACAATTTTCTATGGGTTAAAATATAAAAGGGCGGCTACGTAAATAACAAGTGAATGGGAATATAAAGATATCCTTTATTACTGAGCTACATTAAATCTGTACTAACCAAAATAATATTTAGTATCGGCAAGCCTTCTCAGCGGATCTTTCAGATAAAGGCCTCCTCCAAGATCCTCCATCAGTTCCTTTCTTGTGCATATCTAGTCAAATGGTTCGCATACTCCTTTGGTGTCATCCTCCCATCTTAGACGTTGCCCTCCTTCCTCTCTTTATTTTCTCATTACTAGGGGACTAAAGGTACCCGAAATAAAATTGATAAATGGTCAAGAAAAACAACTGTTTCTTGACCATCTAACAATTTTATTTCGGACCGGCCTACTTCCACTTCAGGTTTTTTATTTGATGTTCTAGCGGAACTACATGAACACCAGATGAACTAAAAGAACTCTTAAAGAATTAACTATTGAAAGCGAGAAAGTAGAATTGGTTATGAATACAAGTAAGCCCAATGTGATGTAAAGGGCACAAAAGTAGACGCGAAAAGGGTGGAACATGTAGAGAGCTACAAATATCTGGGACAAACAATATCACCAGAAAACTTAATGGAAAAATGGTGGAAAAGATAATTTGCAACTCACGGAGGCGCTTCTGGTATTTAAAAGAAATAAATAAAAATAAAGATATATGAATAGCAGAGAAAAGTAAAGTGGTTAATATATGCATTAAGTACATCATAACTAACATACGGGTGTCCAATATGAGCACTCACAAAAAGAAATATAAGGAAACTAGAGGTCTGTCAAAATGACATGCAAAGAAGAAAGATTACAAAAAAGAACAATAAAGGAAACTAATTATTGGAGGAAAAACTAAGCTAAGACCGCTACAATGGGAATATGATTATGTATGAGTATTTGGTCTGCCACTTTTGGATATTCTATTGCGCAATTTAGGCCAGATTTTACGTCAATTATCTAGTTGCTTAATTTTTCCCTATTATGATACCTTTAAGAATTCCTCAGATATTTTCTCACCAAAATATAGTTCTTCATTTTCACTGGAAATCAAAACGTATAGAGTAGGTACGGCGCTCGGAGAAAGTTTATAATCAATTCAATGCCGTGTCGTTGTGTGTCGGCGTTGTTTGAGAACAGCAAAATTTGTTTTTGTTTCATTGCTTTATTGCTGGCATTTTCATAAACAATAAATAATGTGCGTTGAAATGAAGTTCTTATATATTATAAGTCAACGTAATACATTTACTTGAAAATATGTAATCCATATTGATTATGAATACTAAGTGTATAAATGTGAATCTAATTGTGATTGTTAACAGAACTTTACCTTCAGTTTGTGGGAATAAATATTTTTATTAGAATTCTTTAGCCAAATGATAAAATCTAAATAATTGACTCGTCCATCTACTTCATGGAATGAGATAGTGTCCTCGGTCTACGCATCCGAAGTTTATAGAAGCGAAGCATTGTGATTCGCTTGGGTTATTTATTATAATATTACGACCGAGACAACCCCTACGTTGGTAATTTTGTAGCGAACTTATTGATTGATTCGGTTAAGCCGAACCAAAACTCAATTTGTCTTATCCTGCTCTTATCCTATATTATATTATTTTGCATGATACAAAGCCGCCTCTATGTGGTGTTTGTCTGAGCATTTTTGATGGAATAAATTTAGTTCGAGTATATTTTATTCAGACAGTTTTCATAGGTCGGCGGGGGTGAAATAACCGCCCGAATGAGACTTAGTCCCTATTATTAATATCTTAAAGGCGAAAGTACTGTCTGTCTGTTACTCTTTCTTTCACGAAAAATTTAGTGGACCGGTTTGGCTGAAACTCAGAATATATGTATAATATATATATATATATATATATATGTGTGTGTGTGTGTGTGTGTGTGTGTGTGTGTGTGTGTGTGTGTGTGTGTGTGTGTGTGTGTGTGTGTGTGTGTGTGTGTGTATGAATCCTATTTGCTATTATAATGTAACCATATGACGGAAGTAGTCATATAACCGGATGTCAACGTAGAAGTAGTTTTATGAAGGTAACGAATATCGGAAATGGAGTAGCCGGAAATTGGAAGTCAATCCGGATGGCGGGAGTTGATTTTATGAAGGACGTGAAACTGAAGTGGTGCCAAAGCATTGCCAGATGGTTTCACTGTGATGCGCTAGGAGCACCTTTTAAATACGCGGTGTTTGGGCAGAGAGGGGGTAGTCTACAACCAGCAGTCTACACAGATAGTCTGGAGCAGACTTAGACAAGGAGCGAATATATTATGGTTGATAATTACTGCTTGATAGTCGCAGTATTCTTGGAGGGCAATTGCTGCTCGACACCTGACAAGCGTGGATGAAACTCTTGGAGTTGTCCTAATATTTCTGTGTATTAGTGTGCAATATTTAATATTGTAATAATTCTAGTGTAATAAACTTTGATTATAATATTTCAGTTTATTATTGTGTTATTCTCGATCATTGGCCGGTGTGAGCCTGCACGCGCGTACGCATGCACGCACGCACGCACGCACGCACGCACGCATGCAACATGACATTCCCGCGGGATTCCCGGGACATAACGTACCGCAGCAATTAAAAAAGATTGTAAGCTATCATGGAATCGTGTCGGAATAAACTAATCATTATGCACCCAAACAACTGCAAACCGGTCCTAGGAAAATTCCTGCGGGAGTCCCAGGATTACAAAATATATCATACATTTTATTATATAAAATTTGCTATCGATCAGTACAAAAATCACATTGGAATTCGATTTTCCCCATAAATTTCGCCGGGATTCCCGGTATAAAAAGTAACGCAGATTTTAAATCCAAGATATACTTTTTATTCCGAAAAATCGTTATAGTTTCCGGGATAAAAGTATTGTTTGGCGTTATGCTTTCACGGGAAAGCTATTGGACCGATAGGGCCAAGTGGTAGGGCATTTGCCCGACTGGATGGCTACCACCTCTGGTCTAAAGTAAGTCGCCATAACAACCTTGAGTTGTATTCCGGCAGTAGTGACCAGGTTCCAGTCTCCCTTAAGAGAGCAACAGCGCATTTGTAGCAGCACCTTTGGTGTTGCAAATGTCCATAGGCGATGGTAACCGCTTTCTATCAAGTGGGCCGTCTGCCTGTTTGCTAAACTCCTGCAATAAATAAAAAAATGGCTGAAATTCGATACATATGTAAATTCAATATCTAGAATGGACTTGAAATACTTTTCATTCTGGAAAAGGGATAGATTTTGGGATCGATTTATGTAAAAGTTTTCCTAGAAAGTAGGATCGGTTTTTTTGTGATTTATCATTTTTGTAGTTTACAGATGATAGATGAGATTTGACACACGGGATACTTTTTGTTGCAAAAATAAAACTAGAACGGGTTGAAATAGGGAATAAAAATTTGTATGTGAGACCAATCATTTCTCATGTTTATAGATATAAAAATTAATCGTCTATAAAAAAATGCCATAGTAAATTGTTCTGTCTATCTGTTGAGCTATCACGAAAAAAATGCTGGCGTACTCGATCGGTTTTGCTGTAATTTTGTACATATGTAGTTTTGATACCAAAAATGGATATAGATACTTTTCATCCTGGGAAATAGACTAGTTTGCGATATAAAATGAAGTGAATCTTCTAGGGGCAAATAGCACTAACATAAAAATTTAATACAATGTAACCTGTCTTAATGCTTACTCTTTAAACAAGAGGCCCGCACTTGGGCTTCACGCGCGGCGCAGCCGCGTTGAAAACTCTAGTATTAAATAAATTTGAGGGCTTAGCGCGAGTTTTTTTACTACCCGATTACGTTCTGGATAAAGCAAATTTCTATGGGAATGCTTAGCGCCATCTCGTGCCGCGTGAAGGGAAACCAATATCATGCCATACAAAATTTCGTAAACTTGAACGTGATCGAGTAGTAAAAAGAATACTTCTGATGACAAACGCCCAGTTTTTGGTTATTTGACTACAGAACCTCAAATGTGTGTACTTGCCCGAAAACAAACCTATATCTCGAACATTACTTGACAGAATTATGAATCTTGTAAAAGAAACGCTTTTAAACGCGTTTCTTTTAGTTTTATAGCTTTGACCCTTTTCTTGACTCTGTTTACAACTGCAGCTTAGCGTAACTTATTATTTTTCTATACATAATAATGAGATTCCACACTGAAATGGCTTTGTTTTATTTGTGCACAGCTTCACTAGATAGTATAGCATAGCAGTTATCTAAATACATATTATACACGTATAAATATGTATACTATACTATAACTATTAGATAATTAGATAAAACTTTATTGCTCACCAAATAAACAATTACAAAAATGGAAGATTATAAGATTGTCTTGGTAAAAACAATAGGCGGCCTTATATCGCTTAAAGCAATATCTTCTAGGCAACCTAACTTAAGAATATTTTATATTTTTACTGGCGATATAGTTGGTGCAGATTATTAGATAAGACATAAATACACTCTTAATCTACTTTATAACTAAAATACACACAGAACATAATTTTGTATGATATATACATATTTTTATTTTAGTTAATAGTATAAGAATCAGGCATAATAATTATGACTACATTAATTATCTATATATATTATATAGGGCCAACAGTTTCTGAGAATGTATTTGTTACGTACATAGATAGATTGATATAACGACACTGTAAGGATTTTGTTTTTGTTATTTGGCTACGGAATCCAAAACAAAATTGAATATATTAAATAACTATTTTGGTGTCAAGAACTTTATTTTCTAGTAGAACTTTTAGTTCACTTATAATTAGATTAGAATATAATTATTAATTAACACAGTGTAATTCTTAACACTAATATGGTGCTATATAGTCTTCTTTAAGTGTCATGTTAAATATAGTTTTAATGCCGATATATTTTATATTATATTTTTATAATTTACGTAAATTTTGTTAAATAATGTTTTTACATTTTTGTAACTCGTCTGGCATTTGATTGAATAACTACACACCTTCAAACATAATGTTTTTTCTCATAATTTGTTCGTGGTAGACTTTAATTGCAGTTGTTTTTTCTTTTGGATATTATATTTATAGGTTTTGGTAGTAAAGGATAGCTTGAAGGGTATATTTTTTCGGTTAGATAAAATGGAACCCTATGATCTAATTCATTTAATGCAGGCTATGTACAGCCTTATGGCGCCGTAACCACTTTAATACTGCACACGGCTTGTAAATTATAAAATAGGACGTTCATTATAAAGTTCGAGCTGCAAACTTCGCGTTGTAGCGTAATGTTGCCTTGTTAACGTGCCGGTGCATAAATACGATAGTTAACACGAACCATTAAACCCATGCGTATACATCTCATTTTTATTACCAGCAGGTTACGGAAACAAACTGAATTCATAATGTGCCACTTTAAACGTCAAACAGCACTATCGCGTTTGCACGCTTTAATTAGCGAAACTATTAAAATATAGGTTGTAATGTAAACTTGTAGAAGTTTTTTTTTATTTAACACTTACTTTCAATGTGACTTTTATATCCATATTCTGTGGCAACTCTTAAATTAGCCACAATAAAAGTTAGTAAAAGTGTAAAGCGCTGGGTTAATGCAATAATGGTACTAATCATTATTTTGGTTTTTTTATCTTGTAATTTTAAATTATCTACTTTACCTATTAAATAATAATTATATACAGTAATTTAAAATATGTATCTTAATTTTGACGTATACTATATAATAAAAAATATATGAGTGTGCCCTTGAGAATTAAAACTTCAATGGACGATCTCGCAATTTGTATATTTTTGAATGAATTCATCAGAGACATATATAAGTATATCAATTTTCATGATATTATGTTCATATTGTTACGAATTCCTAGGGGATTTGTAGGATGTAAATTCGCAAATGCCGTTGGAATTATCACAAAGTTTATTAGAAGTACACGCACGTAATTCACAGTTCTTACAAGTATAATTACCGAATACAACAAAACCAAACCCTAGGGCAGAAAATCGTTATCACATAAATCGCGCAATGTTCGTTATTATAAGATACTCGCTCCGGAAATTCACTAGATATCGCCTCGTTTGCAGTCAGAACACGACTGGCTCATTTCCCGCCTGACCGACCGTCATCCATTTGAATTAAACATGACCTCCTAGCTACATGCCGCCCACTGGTTATTGAAATCGTTAAATGGTCAGCTTAATGGCTTCCAAGAATTCGCATGAAATATCAACAGAGTAAAAAGGTTTTATAAGATCTTACGGCGGCGCAAACAATAGATCACTCAAATTCAAAGGGGTAATAGACACCTGCAAAGGATTAGTATCAGCTTGCAACAATATCTAGTGCCGTGAAAACAAAACCAACAATAAATCTCATCAGCTAATAGCTTTGTTTCAAATCACTTACTTCCCTGCTCCTTTAACTCGAAATATCTTATTTTATGTATATATAATTCATCTAAAAAAATAATATTTTTATCGTATTTTTGAATAAATAATAAATAACCGTTTATTGAATCTAAAGAATAATCCAAATCAGACTGACTCTCAAGATTACCAGGGCAAATGGACCAACCATCTATTTACGCTTTTATATGTGTACACGTTGAATTTTAGGTGAATTTGTTATATCTCTTTATACTGGGCTGAGAATAAAAAATACAAAAATGACGACATTTAACGTACAAGGACAACGAAAGATAACTTATGAAAGAAACAAGATCAATACGAATCAGTTTTCAACGAAAGATATACAAAGGCACCTAATAAAAAGAAGTTGTTGCTCCCAATGGAATACGAAAGTAGATTGTTGTAGCAACCAGGTGGCGTGGTTTCGGTATTTGCCAGTCGATTGCCTGATTGGGCCGGGCCGCAGCTTTGTTTTGAAGAAACATTCAATACCCGCTAACGAGTCCTGTTGTTTCCCATCGCCTTATTCAGTTTATTTTCGTCGGTGCGCACAACCTTTCTGTACTTAATTGTTTATCGAATGAACTCCCAAGCCTTGACGTCAAAACAATTAGTATTTTTTCAATTAAATTTCACTCTTCAGTAATTTTTCTGCCAATTAGGAGATTTGACCTTAAAAGAAATTTAAATTACTCAGTACCCTTTCTCCAGGATTTAATGAGATTGCCTCTGAGAAACATTTCTGCCATTAGTGGCCTAAGTTTACGCCCCGTCATAAAATAGCCATAAAAAGCACATATTGGAGCGACAAATAGCGCGTAATGCGCGGTTTTTATGATGACATCACGCGACAAATCTAAGCTCTATTGTCTAACACAATGCGTCGGCAGGTTCGACGATAAACCTCGGACTTAGGGAATAAATAGCAGACAGCCTCCGTCGGTGTAAGCACGGGCCATTTGAGAAATTTATTGTGTGCACTTAACCACAAATAAATTGGTGGGTACCACGTGAACTGTGCTCTTTGGGATCCCCCCGGCTTTTAGTGTGCAACGCTTTTGTATTGTCATTTGTTCTTAACAAGCTTACCCGTTGTTGTTATTTAGCTTGCATATTAACGTCAGCAAGTAAAATAAACGCCGCATTCATGTCTTTTGACAATAACTTTTGTGCGTCGCAACGTTGTCGGCGGTTAGTTTTAGAGTATTATTAAATTTGCTTTTCTATTCCTCACTACTATACAAATTCAGTTCTGTGGGAAGCCGTGTATTAAATTCTGAGCTTTAACAAATTTAATAAGAAAAACGAGAAACACATTTCCTTTAATACTATAAGCTGGTAATTATACAATGCTTTAACATCAGACGTCTTTGTACATTATGAATTTAACTGATATTAGAATTAAGAGACTCAAAAATCATGTCAATTTGCTTGATTAGGTATCTTGTGACCGATTTACTATCTAATTTGTGTAATAGTTAATTCCAAAATATTAATATTATTATTTTAAACTACTTGTGCCCGATGCTTCGTTAGGATAGAACCCGAACCTCCTCTGAACCCTAGAAGATTGCTTTCTCAATTTGTTGAGCTGTTTCGGGTATAGATACACTTTCAGATACAGACAGAAAATCTATAAACAATAATTTGTGATTGGACATACAGTTTTCGCTTAAATTTTCCCATTTATTTAAAAGTCAGTAATAGACACTTACGTTTCATTTATTTATATAATTTTCAGACAATTAGGACGTTTAAACCTATCTTATTTATTAATAAAAGTCTTGGTAAGATTACCGCTAAAAGTGACGTTACTAAACTCACCATGTTTCCCCCTTAATTAGATACTGTAATTAATCAGTGTCACTGAACTTTGAAACTTTTTAGCCAACATTTCTACACAATTAGAATCTGATACAGGCGTGAATAAAAACCGAGGGCGGCCCTGGTTGTCGCCGCAGCCCTTTGTTTCCTTCATCGGGTCAATTTGTGCAAAAATACAAACTTCTCGCCAACAAACCCTTGGGAATGAAAATTGAGGTCAATTAATAAAAATGAGGACTTTTTATAATTTTAGTTTATTCACTCAAGAACTACGTTTTTTCCGCAATTTCACAACAGGTTGAGAAATGTAACAAAGAGTACATATTGGGGGTACTGAATATGCAATGCTATAGGTTTTTTTTAAAGTATACATGCTTCTGATCTTGAAAAGACACAGCAAAGATTTTCACTATAAGTTTTGATTTTAATAACTATTTACTCAAGTACATATATTGACTCAAGTCACGTCAACTCAATTGGTGGTGGTATAGTTACTTCCAAAGTCGTAAAAAAATGTGTCTCCATTTCTGAAATTTCTGAAAAGATTTGCTGTTGGTTGTAGAGCTTAAAAATATTTTCTCTATAGATTGGTTTGAACAATGCGCGTTGTATAGTTTTTGAAATATAGTGTATTTTTGATATATTTTTTTAAATATTTTGGTAGCCTAATGACGAAAAAATAAGACACCTCTCCGGATTCTTTCAAAGTTCGTTGACTGTCACGCACTTATGAGATTTTAATTATTATATTAAACGGGCTTACTGTTTATAGACAGTGTTATCACAATGAGTTCGTTGAATTACATTAAAACAGAAGCAACAACTTTGTTTTCAATTAGTTACCAATTCAGTTTCAACATAGTCTACATACAAATAATGGTTTGTATATAATTACAATTTCTATTAATTGCTTGCTAAGGTCCTCACATTGTTCGATTAAAGTACAAACTGAGTACAATGCGAGAGGTCGTTGAATCTTTTATTTATATTACATATATTGAGATATGTGTACTGTTTTAAATTATTTATTAATAATTGTCGGACGTTAAGCCTCTTTGATAATGACCCTAGTAACTGATTGTTACATACATTAACTACATTATCACTGTAGTTGTTTTCAATTATACGACTTATATATGTGTATTATTAACGCTTCAATATTTAGGTGAGTGAACCTTTTTAATTACTAGTCTTTGAGAAACGGTTATCGTGTATTGAAGTGCGCAATATAGGGAGCGATGCCAAAGAAACAAGGTTTAAACAATCTCATATAAAAATTGGGTTCAGAAGCATTACTTTTCTATTGTGTATAATAACTCCTAAAGCTATTATAAAAGTATATGTATATTTGTATTGACATATGTATACATATGTATGTGTATATATTTATATTATTTTTGTACTTAAATGTACTATGTTTAATTATAATTTATTTATTAACTGCACCACCGTCAGTATTAAGAATCTATCAATCCCTGCCAAGGGTTGCCTGGAAGAGATCACTTCTTAGCGATAAGGCCGCCCGTTGTATCTATCTCTTTCTACTTCTAGTATCTAGCAGTAGTTAACTTCTTCTACTTTGTTTTTGTGTAAGCTTTGGTCTACAATAAAGAATTATCTTATCCATCATATAGTTCGAAATTTCCTTTCGCATCTTTATTAAACGCAAGAAAAACATGCATGTAGATATACTTTCTTATTTATATTTTTTATCATAGTATCAGTTTTCCTTTGACCACTATCTAATTTGATGCTGTGTCGAAGCGGCCTACGATGTAGCATGCTTACTTAAGTGATATCTTTTTGGTAATGTTTTGAAGAGTACACAAAATACTTATATGTAAGGGTCGTTTAGAAAGTAAGTTTCACGGTCTAATAAAGCTGTGAAAGATTAGTGAAAACAATAACAAGGCAAATTTCTATTTTTCACTACATAATATTGTTACGAGTTATGGGACTCGAATTAAAATTCCATTGGAATTACTATAGAATTTATTAGAACTATACAAACACGTATAATACAGGTACAAATATAACTGGACGCAAGCAGTACAAACGTGATGCACGATTTAATAACACGCGCAAAGTCCGTCACTATATAGCTCATCGAATATACACACGTCTTGCTCGTATCGTAATCATCACTTGACTGCCGGTCTCTTCGTTCGGGCATTCCTTTATACTCAGCTTACAATATGTTACGACCGGGTAAACAATGGTTTCCAAGAATCACACCTGGCCACTGCCTACCATAAAGGATTACAATACACAATAGGCGGCTTTTCTAATTACAAATATTAAACACAAAGTAAACAAAAGAAGTCCAAATGCGGGCAGGTAATAAACCGTGCTTTATGGCCGGCAGGTGTGCATTCACATTTGTTGGCGCGTTTCGTGGAATTTTGGCTAAGTTGTAACAATGTGTTAACGATTAAATTGTTAATTTTTGTACACTTTCTTATATCTAAGTTGCAATCGTGGTTACATTTTGAACGAGTCAAACAATGTCAATTTTAAAATTGAACGCCCCACAGTTAAATATAATTTATACATTAATATAAAATTTTGAAAAGAGTTTTTCACACTCATAAAAATATAACAGCATTTGGTTTTTACAACCCTACTATTTTCATAAAAGTAGCTCTTATGTTTTAGTTCATATGCACAAAATATGATCAATATAAATATTTTATGTTTAATTTTAGTCCACTTTAATATCTCGATATTGCATTAATAGATCGAGTTAAAGTAATTGAATAAATATATTATTGAAATAAATGTTTAATATATTGTTGAACAGACAAGCACTGTCACATTATATAGTAGATAAATAGAAATCACTTTATTGTCTACTAGATACACAAAAGTATACACCTAAGCTAAGCAAGTTACGTTTGTGTTATAGGTTAATAATACACAATGAAGACTCCCAGAACGGAATAAGGAATGGAAAGATAGTTTACGAAAACGGGAACCTACAGCTCGATCCCAGAAGCCGTATATTTTTGAAGCATTTTAAAATAAATACAATTTATCTGCAAAGCAAATAAAACTTTAGACCAAAAAATGTTGACCTATTTCTATAGGAAAGCTATTCTCAGCTCTTTCACTAATCAATACAAAATTTTACTGTAGGGACCAATTTGCAAATCGTAATAACGGTGACGTCATGAAGCGCACTCCACTTTTCCTCATATTGTATTCGAGGGTCCGCCGTACATAGGCCCAGGGGAGTTTTTCGGACGGCGAATTGCTATTCAATGCGGGCAACCCTCAAACTGCCACTCAAGCCGTACTCGTAAATGCCTTGGAACTTTCAAGAGCAAACGATTTTCATTACAGTATCTAAAATCGTACTGATAAAAGGTTAAAAAATTTTAATATGTGTTTTAACTACCCTAATATAATGAATTTAAATGTGTGGCATGGGCCCCGCTCTGTTGTTGTAGTTTGATTTTTAGAAGGTATATACTTAAGTCTGATGAATATGCAGTTTATTGGTTCCACGATGTTTGCGCACGTCACAGCGTGTTTGCTAACTGAACTGATACAGAGCTTAAAATAATCCCTATCCCTATTAATATTATAAATGCGGACTCTGGCGTAACTCTATCTGTCTGTTCCGTTTTCACGGAAAAACTACGGGACCGATTTGGCTGAAACTAAATATTATACTTTCTTTTTCGATGCCGAGGATGAACATAGGATACTTTTTATCCCGAAAAATGGGATAGTTTCCGGGATAAAAACATATTTGTCTCTCTATTTGTTATGCTTCTACGGAAAAACTATTTGACTGATTTGGCTGAAATTTGGTGTATAATTAATTACCCAGGGTGTACAAGGTATGCTTTTCATCCCGAATAATGGGATATTTATGTAAAGGTTATCCCAGAAAGTAGGATAGGATTTGTTTTTGGCCATTTCAGCCATTTCGGTTATTTCGGCCATTTCGGCCATTTCAGCCATTTCGGTAATGTTTGCTAGTTTAGTAATTTTGTACTTTACTTTATAGACGGGGGATAATAAAACTAGAACGGGTTGAAATAGAAGATGGAATTTTATATGGGAGACCAATCATGTCTCAAGTTTATAGATATAAAAAATGACCATCTATAAAAAATGCGATACTAACTCAATCTATCTGTCTGTTAAGCTTTCACGGAAAACTACTAGGAGTACTGGGTCGGATGGATAGGTTGCATTATATCGCAAAGTATCCATCCCACTTCCAAGAAAACTATGAAGAGAATTTTCCGGGGGCAAATAGCACTAACATAAAAATTAAATATAATATAACTTGTATTAACGCCTGCTCTTTAAACAAGAGGTACGCAGGAGAGTTTGACCCGCGGAGCAACCGCGGAATAAACTCTACTGTAGTTACAATAAAAGTGCTGACAACAGGGAGTTGCGGGGTTGCAGGCCGTACACTATAACATTTGTATTTTATCTATTTAGTTTACATATATAACCTACTTAACTTGCTGAAAACTTTAACAAAGTCTTAAGTTAGCTTTGGTAATGGATGATATTTCATAAATTATTTAAATTATAATGTTAACGTCTCAAAATATTTCCTTTTATAATTTTTTTATTGCCGAAAAATAGCAGACGGGTCACACATTGAAGAGTGGTTATCGGCCCGTATTGATATTTACAACACCAGAGGTGTTGCCGTCTTTGAAGGAGTACCTGGTTACTAATACCGGAACATGACTCAAGGTTGTTATGGCGGTATACTGTAGAGGCTACCACCCGGCTGCAGATTGTTTTGTCGCATCTTGCAACACGCCGTCTGACCGCAGGAATTAATATACAATCTTATACCAACCTGAAAGTTCGTAAAATTTTCTGTAGCTTATTCGGTATAATGTATTAATATCTATTACATAAGTTTACTGGCACTTAGTCTAAGAAATTAGAAAATTTTCATCAATAATTTACCTTTTTTATTTACAAAAAATAAAAGGGTTCCCGTGGGGTTAGGGGCTTATCCATCATTTTCAATATAAAAGAAAAGTTTAATATTAGTTCTCTAACAATCTGCGTACATATTGTATAAACAGTGTGAAGTGAATATATTAATAAACTTTACTCATGTATATTTTATTTCTAAACAATACCTGTTGTACGAACCAATGTAATCTATCTATCTATACTGTAATAAATAATATTACAAAATTCTAAACATGCCGTGTCTGTACATTGTAGCTATTTAAAAAAATACAAATGGAATAGACTTTATAAACGATGGACAATACGATGCGTTTTTTTTAGATTTATTGTACGTTTGTCGATTTGTCTGTTCATTTGGGATTCACGTCAAAAATTCTGGGCTGATTTCTATGTGGTTTTCGTTGATCGACATAAAATCTGCGCTATTTTTATCCCGGAATTCCGGGGAATTTTCTCGGGAGTGGTTTGAAGTTCTACGGGTGCATAAAAATGAGCTTATTTCGACACAGTTTTCACTAAAACAAACGTCATCCATGTCATCCATCTTACTTAATTTGTTAAATTCATTTGTTGTTCTGACAAGGAACGTATTGCGTCGGCAAACTGTGTGTGTCAGTATGTTATAGTACAATACCTCGGTACCAAAATTCGCTTTGCTTATCAGGTCCGCAGCGGTCGCTATCCAATTGTACGCTGTGTGAATGCCTATTATACAGCCTTCTAATAACTACGACTACACTGGGTATGCCAAAAAAGGCTCTTTAGTGTTGTTTCACTTAGCTGTGAAATAAGAAAAGAAATACTTCACAACAAGAAAAATCTATGAATTTTTATTACTTACTTAATTATTTTTGTTCATATAAAGCTCTCTTCCCGCTACACCGTATTATATCATGACCGTGCTAGGAAGGGGGGTAAGGGGTGAGCGGGGGGGTAAGGGGTGAGCGAAATCCAACTAGCAACCCAAACGTCAACCTCACCTGCCCGCGGTACTCCCTGCCGCCAACTAACGAGGCTCTGACGACCGACCGATGGCGGTATAACCATCAACAAAAATCCGGCTTACATAAATCCCCTGATCGGAGTCGGGCAGCAGCGTCTCCGATGCGAGTAAGCCGGTACTGCGGTCACCAACCCGCATGCCAAGCGTGGTGACTATGGCATTTCCCCCCAAATATGAAACGCACATATAGGCCATGGCCCTCAGTTCCCGGCGGCCCCGCTAGTCCCGGCTACGGCAGCGGTCGTGGTAACTACGGGGAGGAGGGTGCTAGGAATCTCCGGGTTACGGGAGGCTGCCAACGTAACCAACTGATACTGGCAACGTACAATGGACGCACGATTAGGCTGGATAATCACCTCGCGGAATTGGAAGTAGAGTTAAGTCGTATCAAATGGCACGTTCTAGGGTTATCTGAAGTCCGAAGAGAGGGAGAGGATACTATAACCCTGGAGTCCGGGCACTTGCTCTACTTCCGAGAAGGTGATAAGGCCTCCCAGAGTGGTGTCGGTTTTCTTATCAACAAGTCCCTCGCTAACAACGTTGTGGAAGTCAGTAGTGTGTCGAACCGGGTAGCGTACCTAGTACTAAAACTCACCAACAGGTATTCCCTGAAGGTGATACAGGTATATGCGCCGACTTCGGCACACCCTGACGAGGAGGTGGAGGCCATGTATGAGGATATCACTAAAGCCATACATGGCACGACCTCCGCACACTACAACGTTGTTATGGGGACTTCAACGCCAAAGTGGGAGTACAAGAATGCGACGAACCGAGAATCGGACCTTATGGCTTGGGGAGCCGAAATCACAGGGGCAAATGCTGGTCAACTTCCTCGAAATGCAGGGGCTCTTCTTGATGAATTCGTTCTACAAGAAGAAGCTCCAAAGGAGGTGGACCTGGCAGAGCCCCGATACTGTGACAAGAAACGAGATAGACTTTATCGTGGCGGACAAGAAGCACATATTTAGAGATGTCTCAGTGGTCAACAGGTTTAATACCGGCAGTGACCACCGACTTATACGAGGCACTCTAAATATCGACTTCAGAGCCGAAAGACTCCGCTTGATAAAGTCTAATCTCCGACCTACGCCACCCCAGACTATCTTAGGGTCCGAACAGTTCCAGTTGGAACTGCAAAATCGGTTCGAATTGCTGGAAACCACTGGCGATGTTGACGAGGTAACCGACAACGTGGTGAAAACATTGCGAGTGCTGGGCCGAAGGCACTTTCCGCCTTATCGAAGAAACAAACGGTCTGAACTTTCCACTGAAACCTTGGATCTCATGAGGATGAGACGTGAGATGCCACCTACTCTTTTTGCCTCACCGGAGCATAGGGCCCTCTCCAAACGGATAAGAAAACTTGTAAGACGGGACCTCCGCTGCTCAAATACGCGAGCCATTCAAGCTGCTATAGAGCAGAATAGGGGGTCCAAAGTTTTCTTAAAACCATTGGGGAGAAACCATCTTGCAAAAGTGAGGACAATAGATGGCAGGGAGCTTAAGTCTCACTCTGAGATCCTGGTGGAGGTGGAACGGTTCTACGGTCAATTGTATTCTTCGCAGGCGGAAAGACCTACGGTTCAAGGCGCTAATGATCCACGTGCACCACTCACGCGCCACTATACGGAAGATATCCCGGAGGTCGACACTGGCGAAATTAGGACGGCACTCGGGCAACTTAAGAATGGCAGGGCTCCGGGGGACGACGGTATTACAACTGAGCTCCTCAAAGCAGGAGGGATCCCAATCCTAAAGGCTTTAGCAGAGCTCTTTAATGCCGTTATCCTCCGGGGCACTGTGCCAAAGGCGTGGACCGAGAGTGTGGTGGTCTTGTTCTTTAAGAAGGGTGACAAGACCCTCTTGAAGAACTATAGGCCCATCTCACTCTTGAGCCACGTCTACAAGTTGTTTTCGAGGGTCGTCACGAATCGTCTCGCCAGAAGACTCGACGAGTTCCAACCTCCAGAACAGGCTGGGTTTCGAAAAGGCTACAGCACCGTAGACCACATCCATACTGTTCGTCAGATTATACAGAAGACCGAGGAGTATAATCAGCCGCTGTGTATAGCATTTGTGGACTACGAGAAAGCCTTCGACTCTATTGAAACTTGGGCTGTTCTGGAGTCTCTGCAGAGATGTCGTATCGATTGGCGATACATCGAGGTGTTGAGATGTCTGTATGACGCCGCAACGATGACCGTTCAGATCCAGAACCGGAGGGCGAAGCCTATACCTCTACGTCGCGGGGTGAGACAGGGTGATGTCATATCCCCGAAATTGTTCACCAACGCGATGGAGGATGTCTTCAAAACTCTGGAATGGAATGAACGGGGCATCAACATTAACGGCGAGCGCATCTCTCACCTCCGTTTCGCTGACGATATTGTCGTCTTCGCAGAGACGTTGGAGGAACTTGCCGACATGCTGAACAGCCTGAATGAATCCTCCCGACGGGTCGGTCTCGGCATGAATTTGGACAAGACAAAAGTCATGTTCAACGAACATGTCATGCCGAGGCCGGTAAACATCGATGGTTCCCCTCTTGAGGTTGTGCAGGAATATGTCTACCTTGGACAAAAGATCCAGGTAGGCAGACACGGCTTCGAGAGGGAAGCCAATAGGAGGATCCAGTTAGGCTGGGCAGCATTCGGTAAATTTCGACAGGTCTTCTCATCGACCATTCCGCAATGCTTGAAGACGAAAGTCTTCGAGCAGTGCGTCCTACCCATCATGACATACGGTGCCGAGACATGGACACTGACCGTGGGACTGGTCCACAAATTCAAAGTCACTCAACGGGCTATGGAACGAGCTATGTTAGGTGTTTCTCTTATGGATAAAATCAGAAATGAGGACATCCGTAAGAGAACGAAGGTAACCGACATAGCTCGCAAAATTAGCAAGTTGAAGTGGCAGTGGGCCGGTCACGTCTGTCGCAGGACCGACGGCCGATGGAGCAAACGAGTCCTGGAGTGGAGACCACGTCTCGGCAAACGTAGTGTAGGACGCCCGCCAGCCCGGTGGACTGACGATCTGCGTAAGACCGCCGGCAGGGGCTGGATGAGGAAGACGGGAGATCGGGATATGTGGCGCGTACTTGGGGAGGCCTACGTCCAGCAGTGGACTGAGATTGGCTGAAGAAGAAGAAGAAGAAGAAGAAGAAGTGCTAGGAATGTATCCGGCAAAAAATATTCGTTGTATTGAAAAGTATTAGACTATGGCCACTTGACCGTTCCGTCACCGACCAAGACCGTAGCGTGCCGGGCACGGACCGTCGGGTGTCGCTACCCTACGTGCAAGGCACGCGACGTTGTCAAAACTAAAATGCCATTTATATGGAGAGAGTTTTTTGAACACACGATGTCGTACGTAGAAGGGCGATAATTGCCTGGTCATTGAATATTGACGTCTCTGTGTAAATAAAATACAAAATAACGTGCTCATCACCGCAAGTCTCGCATTCAAAAATCGATTCAAATTGATTTCTACGATATTCGCATGAATTTGAAAAAATATTTCTAGCTTAGATAAGTCGAGAAATCGTAAGCAAGTATGTCAATACGATTTTTGTCGTAGTTTAATCAAAACTCTTGGTGACAATTACCTTGCAATTATTGTATGATATACTTGTAGGCGAGTTTTATTTGGTTGAATGTAAACATGTCAATGCGATTATTGTCTAAAGATTTTCGCCTACGAAAATAGTATACGATTTCTCGCCCCACAACGTGCGATAAAGTTTCTCCATGTAAATGGCCCTTAAGCCCGTTTATGCTGCCCGTTTAGGCTTTCCACACGTTTTGGATGAAATAGCAACTAATAACCCGATCGAGCACCGGCTTTTGTTTCAAAATATCCGGTAAGATTGTAAACTTAAATATACAAATTGTAATAAGAAAATGCACCGTGAATTGACATTTTTTCAGCAGCGGTGTAGTCGGCGCTTGCATCATACGGTATGTTTTATCACGCGGCTTACCCTAATAGAGGTATATTTAGTGTAATAAAACCACATAAATATCTTTCTGCAGAAATTAAACATTCCTTGACAGTATGTTTGCAAAGTCTGTATTAATTTTTCTTGTATCAAAGCTACCTAAAATATGTATCATGTTGTTTGTTGGAGTACTGTCTAAATCATTATTTATCTGAATCTAAGTTCCAACATTAATTATTACAATATAAAGGATTATATCCGATTTTTGTATTACGGTCAGACCACCGAATAAAGTCAAAAAACTTCGGCCCGCCTTTATTGTATAGAATTAATTAATTAACTCCAGATATCGTTGACCGCGACGTTACCCAAATTGCTTTCAGTTAGATGAAATACGCGACAAGTTTTTGGATCCTAATTTGAAATCAACTGCTTGGTACTTAAACAATGGCACTACATTCTAAAACTTCTGAAACACGAGCCTACCTACGTAATTTGTTGAACAAATTTTACTTAAATTCTCGTTAACTGTTACGCTATCTCACATTCACATGTAGGAATGTGTTCATATTCTTGTATTGGTTCATTCACACAAACAAATGTTTGTAGGCATTAAAACAACCTCTCTATTTCATACAAATGCTGTAAAATTAATCATTGACTAGCTGTGCCCGCCTAATTCGCGAAGGCCTTGGACTTAATATTTATATCTTCTGAACTCTGTTCGATATTAAAATAAAACATACATGTTAATTTAATTTAATTTATGGAATTTCATTGCAACAATTTCTGACATTTTCGAGACATTTTATCCGTGCAGGAACAGAGAAAGAATACAATTTCCTGCGGCCGGGCGGCGTGTCGTAAAAGGCGACAAAACGAACCACTGCCAGGTGGGGAAGGGTAGTTGCCCGTCTGGGTGGCTGCTACACCGGCTTCAGTGGCCAGGTTCTAATCTCCCTTTAGAGAGCGGCCACACATTGGTGGCGCCTTTGGTGTTACAAATGTCCATAGGCGACGGTGGGTAACCACTTCCCACCAGGTGGGCTGTCTGCCTGTCTGCTGAACTCAAGCAATAAAAAAGACAAACTTTCACATAAACTGAGAGACAATAATTCTAAAAATGGTCATATATGTTTAAGCACCATATAAAGAACAATGTTCACTTGAAGTTCGGCAGTTATTTTTAAATCACGGGACAACCATTTCAATTTTATATATATCGGTATAGAAAGTATAGAGTAACTTTATATAATAACAAAATGATAATATTGCGTCTTTATGTATACCTGTTCGCACTGTCATTGCTTTCATATTAACAAAATAGAGACGCTTGAATGGAGTCTTGAAGCCATGATAAGCCTGCACAAAGAATTATGAAAGCAGCTAGATCCTAGATGTCCATAGACGGTGACATAGGCTCAGAATTCTGTTTATAGTGTTAAGAGATTATAGGGAGAATAAAATATAACTAAGTTAAGTTACTTTCTTCTATTAGTTTATTTATATTATTTTAATTTAATAAATGGACAAAAGAAAATACGAAATAACTACATGGTCAAAAATCAAATATACGGGTACCACCTGCTTTTTATAATAATTATCAAACAAATAAGTCAATTAAGCGAAGTCTGTTTTTGTTCTTACCGACTGCACTTGATGGGATCCTGTTAATTGGTACAAGGAAATTATGTTCTTTGTAGATTTTGCCTACTCAGAATTTGAGTTATGACCTCATTTGGGTCTTATAGTGAGATGAATACAATTTTTTATGATTGTAATATCTGAACTAGAATTGTTCTCGTAGCCACCGCTTTATTAAAATTTAAATTAAAATTTAAATTAAAAATTAAAGAATTTGTTCAAAACCATTAACATAAGTGTGCAGAAGAATTTGGTGTCGCAAACAACTGCTGTAGTTATAATACTGTGTTGTAGTTGTTAGCGCCCACTTCAAGACAACTCGATGCGATGGCCGGGAGAAGGCAAAGGAACGTGGAAGAAGAAGCAAGGAAGGACATACCTCGCCACCAGTCCACCGCCACACTGCACTCGTCCCCCGGGGTTCACAAACTCACTAGGATTTGCTATTAAATTAATTTATAATGGTTTATTTATTTTTCATGTTCCAACCAACGTTACGTACATTATAAAAACAAAATTATCTTAAAGTTTATACATTTGGAAATT
This sequence comes from Dendrolimus houi, assembly GCA_039645545.1. NCBI lineage: Eukaryota > Metazoa > Arthropoda > Insecta > Lepidoptera > Lasiocampidae > Dendrolimus > Dendrolimus houi. The sequence goes on from CM077118.1 coordinate 17,945,546, forward strand.
ACTTCGTGTTAATATTTGTAATGTATGTGGAAATGTATAGGTGTGTGAATGTGTGTGTACATATACACACACATTCACACATGAATGAAATATAAATATCGTGGAAAATACACTTGCAATTATACTTTCATGGCTCAGTAGTATGCCAATAGTAGTGGGCGTTCGACACGTTACAGAATCTTCTACCTTGAGTATTCCTTGATACGTATTCCATTATTAATACATATTCCAAGAAAATATTCCATTTCGGGAATAAAAATATATCTTACACATTTATGTTCTGCCCTATCTTTGAATCGTTCAAGAATAATAAACCAAGTTCCGCAATAATCTAATCATTCCCAAGGTTTTGAAGAAGGAGCAAACTAACATCCATACAAAATCACTTACGTTTACATATTAGTATGCATGAATAAAAAAGTCATTATATTAAGATTTTCCTATTATTTCTAAGTTTCGAAAGACATTTCATAATAGAATAATGAATTATAAACAAAGCAATAACTATGGAAATGAATCATATAAGGATAAGAATTTCCCTCAATTAGCATAAAAACACTTAGAAAAGAATTTTGAGTGGGCAAGTTAGATAAACAGGATAGAAGACAAATAGAGTGGATATAGTATTTTAACTAGGGCAGTTGATACCAGTGTTGTTACTGACTCGAGTCTAATTAGAGATTAAAATTTAACATTTTACACTTTAAAATTGTCGTCTGTATCGTCGTCTACAAATACATCTTATAAATGTAAAAAAGGTCAGTACGCTGTCTAAACTTGATAAAAATGAAAGAATAAAGTATTATAATTTTACAAACTTTTAATTTCAATTTCAATAATTCAATTTCTAAACGTCTGATTAACTTAATAATTTGCATGTTAAGGACCGATTACAATACAATAATTCAATAACTTTGTTCTCATTTGCTGCTGCTATCACCAAGATAAAACAGGTTAACTATAAACTATTCCTAGAAAAGGAGTGGCACATTTTAGATCTATAAATATATAATACTAGCGGCTCGGCGCGGTTTCACCCGCGTTCTGTCCCGCTCCCGTGATATATAGCGTCATGTTACTATGATACTCCCTGTTAACGTAGTTTTCCAACAGTAAAAGAACTTTAAAATCGGTTTAGTAGATCCAGAGATTACCCCCTACAACGTCACAAACTTTATCTCTTTTAAAATATTAGGTATAGATAATAAATTCGTCATACTTAAAAAATATTTTTTGTTTTTTAGTTCATGTTTTTTAAATATGTTTAGTTCTTTTTAATTTGTATATTATTAAATCAAAATTTGGGCATTATTTACTTAAAATAAGCAATACTCATGAGGGTCTCTCAGTTGAGGGAGATTTTAGCAGAAGCTTGAAGAAGAAATGTATAATATTGGTTAAAATGAAAGGATTAATTAATGAGCTATTAACATGTTGTTAAACAAGTATTGTGTGTTTAGGCAAAATGTTAGTCTAAATAATTTTCTTATCTTTATGCTATTATGATATTGTATATGTCCCGTCCCGCCTTTAGCACTCATAAAAAATAACGTGAAATAGTGAAATTTTGAGGCCTATCGAGTTACGCCAAGAACCTTATTGTTTGACGTCTGTCAAAGGTTTACAATTCGGTTCACCTGTAAGACTTATCCGGCAAAATAAATAAAAAATATACCGGTTAACAAGTAGTAATCGCTGTCTAATGAAGTTAACACTACTGGGGCGTCACTGGCCTTAAAGGCATTTTGAGCTTGTATAAAATAGTAGTTAGTTTACAAATGGTTTCAAAACAGGTCTCAAGCGTCTCGTGCTTAAAATAAAGACAAACGACAAAGTTCTTTGCACCACTAGATAGTACGCCCCCAGAGCATAGAGATCCGTTGATGAAATTACACAAATGCTAATGAAAGTCGAGTTCCTCGGGCGAGATTAGCGTCGTTGCTGTGAAATTGGACCTGTTTAGAGGCCAATTCTACTCCGATCTCGGTATTTGTCTACAAGTTCCCCTCTTTACTACACTTTTGCATTTGCAATTATGAGCAACACTAATATTAGGTTGGGGAAAAAGTTTCTTCGCATTTTATATAAAAAGTCAAAAGGTTTTTTTATAAAGTTTATTTACATTTGGCTAAAGTATGTAGGTGCCATTTTGTTGGATAACTTTTTGCTATCTTGTAGGTAGGGACGTGATCCCATTGCTATAAAAATTTTGGGGCTTCTGATCAAAAAACTGCGACAAGTGGTTTTGGCAATCCTCTCGTGATGTTAACCTGACACTGCCTAAGGAATTCTGCAGAGACCAAAACAGGTGAAAATCTGAAGGTGCAAGGTCAGGACTATAAGGCAGATGCATTAACACCTCCCAGCCAAACTCTCGTAATTTTTTGCTGAGTGGCTAAAGATGTGTGAGGTCTAGCGTTATCATGGTGAAAAACCACACCCCTTCTGTTGATTAATTCCGACCGCTTTCTCTCAATTTTTTGCTTTAATCTCATCAGTTGTTCGCAGTACAGTTCAAAATCGATGGTTCTGCCTGGCGGTAACAGCTCATAATGAATAATGCCCTTCCAATCCCACCATACACACAACATCACCTTGTTGCGAGTTAACCTGGGTTTCGCCACAGTCTGTGAAGCCTGACCGGCCTTTGACCACGATCTTTTTCGCACATTCTTGTCGTACGTGATCCACTTTTCATCACCAGTTATCAGCTCCTTCAAAAATGGTTCGGTTTCATTACATCGTAATAAAGAATCATAAATGAGTACACGGTTCATTAGGTTTCTTTCAGTGAGCTCATGAGGCACCCAAATATCGAGCTTTTTTCAAATGCATCAAAACCATTTTGTGGTCAATTCCCAGTTCTCCAGCTACATCGTAACTACTAATATGCCGATCTTGCTCCACTTTTTCACAAATAGCATCAATTTTGTCCGTAACAGGGCGACCAGAGCGACGTGCATCTTTGATATCAAAATTTTCGGATTGAAAACGCTTAAACCAAATTTGCGCTACTCTCACAGATACTGCATTAGGCACAGATACTGTTTATGGAAACATCACAAATTTTTTTCGCGGCTTTTGTTGCATTTTTACCTCTTTGGTAGTAAAATTTTAAAATGTATCGAATTTCTTCATTAGATTCACCCATTTTAACAATAAGAAAAACAAATGAAAATCACACATTTTCCTAATTTGAATTTGGAATTGTATTCTTTAAAAGTAAAACTTTTTAATGATACCAAAACCAGCCAGATACAAATGGTATAAGCCAAAGAGATCTTATTATTACAAGTTCATACATACTATATGCGAAAAGACTTTTTCCTCAACCTTATTATATGATTTTTCATTTTATCATTTAATTTATAATCACAGACTCATTTTGTTTATTCCTATAGATTTTTGGTTTGGTTTTTAACTAATTTGGCGTAACTTAGAGATTACGTAAATCACGAATACATTTGACTTTAATTATTCACGAATATTCATGTTGCAAGGAAATGCAATATTTTCGCAAAACCTAAAGTTCACTGTTCATACAGGAAACTGTTATAAATATTACATAAGACCAAGGGTGTTAGGTCAGAACACGATTAATATTACTTATGTAAATGTAAACAACAGTATTATTTCATGTTCATAATATCAAGCTACTATGCAAATGTTACGTTTACTTGCCTCCCGAGTTTACGTTTCTAAGCCTTTCCCTATCATGCATAATTACGTATGGAAATAAATTAAACACAATATAAACAACCTTAATTGTTCGTATTAACATAGAAAACAACACATCTTTGTGTTAATTGCTCGCCAAAGTTTCGACATTTTCGACTTTATTCAGATGTGCTGAGTTTATAACAATGAGGGGGCATAAAATGACCGGTCTATTAATAGAATTATTTTACATATATTTTTGGAACGTGATAATTTCAAGTAAATTTGTTCAGAAGTTGATAATTAGTGAGCTCACGATTTCATACGCGAAAATTACCCACCATGTATCTATATGTATATAGCAAATATCACGTATATCATATACCTTATAATATCACATATATAGGAAATTTTTGTCTCCAAACATCGCAAAATTGGAAGTCGGCAGTTTACACTGCGAGGTCGAGATAGATTCAAAGAGAGTCAAACAATTCTCTTCTGGTAACCCAAAGGTTACAAAAGAGATCGTGGATAGCCCATTCTAAAATGGAACGATGATATCACATCAGTCGCACGGAATCTATGGACAAGAACCAAGTAAAACTAAATGGTAAAAGATAGAGTAGGTCGACATCTAGAAAAGTAGAAATATGAAAAAATTAAAGTATACCTACGAAATAAAACATTATTATGCACTAGAGGCCCGGCTTTGCACGGGTATTTAATAAAAATATTTTTTTTTGTAAATATAGTGTTACAATTTGGGCCACCTGCATATTTGTAAACAAAGCACATTTATTACCCGCCGGCGTTTGAGGTAATAACATTGAAGTTCTTTTATGACTGTCTTCTTTTGTTTACTTTGTGTTTAAAATTTGTGATTGGAAAAACAGTCCATTGTGTATTGTAATCTTTATAGCTGTCATTAACCAGGTATTATTCTTGGAAAATTCAGTCCCCGCGGTCGAACAGATATATTGTATTTGTACAGTATAAAGCAATGCCCCAACGGAGGGTGAGGCAGTCAAGCAACAACCACAAGCGAGGCTAGACGTGTCTACATTCGGTAATCTATATGGTGATGGACTTTCCGCATGTTATTGAATCACGCATTACATTTGGACTGGTGGTGTTCAGTTATATTTGTACCTGTGTTATACGTGTTTGTATGGTTCTAATAAATTCTATAATAATTCCAACGGCATTTTAATTCGAGTCCTGCAACTCGTTACAATATTATAGCCTATGTCACCCGGGGTAGTGTAGCTTGCCAACAGTGAAAGAATTTTTCAAATCGGTTCATTAGTTTCGGAGCCTATTCAATGCGAACAAACAAACCTTTCCTCTTTATAATATTAGTATAGATATTACAAGAAATAAAGACGTTTTTATATTTTATTTTAAACTTCTCTGCTTAATTAATGCTGAGCTCAGTCCTCCCTATTAGAAGAATGTACGGAATAGCTGTGATACTTGCCAAAGACTGCAGGTTTCAAACATAGGCAAGCTCAATGTATATATATGTATATAGTTTTTCTCGTGATATTTTCCTTAGCTGTCTACACATATACAATGTTACAGAACTCGATTCATATGCAAAGCAGCGAAGAGAAAACAAACAAAATAATCATAAGGGAATAATAAGATCAAAGTTATCAATCATAAATATGTTCAAAATCATACTGAACGGCGTTTTATCATTTCCTGGAGCAAATTAATATCAGTTTCAACCGTCGTTTAATGTGTTAGCCATGTCATCTGTTATCATTATGGCAGCACGGGAAATATCACAATGTCGTGGACTCGCGGCGAAACGACGTCGTGTCGTGACATTATCGTGTAGATTGGTAATCTCTGTATTATGGCGCTTTAAGGGAAACCGAGTCATCATACTGGCAACCCCACAGGGCCACGTTAAATAGAAACTTATATTCATGAATTTTCAAGAAATTTTCACAGAAATGTACACAATACTGAAATCCTTGCAGATTTAGTATCTGGTATACATACACATGGATTTATATAAATAGATACGTAAAACTGTGGTATCAGCTTTATGGTGATAGTTTTTTTTACACAAAAATTAGGTATATATATATATATGAATCAAACAAATTACTGCGCTTAAGACCGTTAAAACGTAGTGATATCATGTATACAAATCGCGAAAACTTAAGAAAATATTATATATATAGTCTTTAAATCCATAGGCCAAAAATTCGATATATATCTACGAAATAAAAAGTATACTTATACTTTGTATATAACAAGTGAACTTGAATTTTTCAAGTGTGCCTTTAGGGTCAAATCCTAGACTATACTAGATTGCTCGACAGCAAAAAACACTCAAAGGAGGCTCAAGGCCGATTTTGAAGAAAACTAAAATAGTCTCATTAGATTTTTGAAAACTCAATTACCCTTGTCAGCAATCGAATCGGCTGTTTTTTGAAAAAATAAACACTCTGTGTATTATTATACCAAATCATAGTGTAGCTTGTAAGGATCAATTTCTGTGAAGGAATGTCAAACGGCAAAGGGAAAGGGTTTTTTGAACAAAATGTTCTATATTCCATAGATTAATTAAATATCGAATTGCGGCGGTCATTGGGCCGCGTCTCATTTGAATGCAATCAATGTTTACCCGTTGGCTGATTTGGTGCATTGGGGTCAAATAACATGTTTCATATGTTACTTTATAGATGCCTATTAAAAAAAAGAAAAATTTTCATCACTTTCACATTCAATAAAATGAGGTGAGGTTTAATTAATGTATGGGAAATAGAATATTTTGTTCAAAAACAACCCTTTCCCTTGGTTTGCCGTTTGACATTCCTTCACAGAAATTGATATTTACAAGCTACACTATAATTTAGTGTAATAATACAGATGATTTTATTTCTTCAAAATCGGCGTCGAGACTTCTTTGAATATTTTTGCTATCTCGTATAGTTTAGGATTTGGCCCTAAAGGCCCACTTGAGAAATTCACCCTCTATATAACAGTTTTAGGAATTATTATAAACAATAGAGAAGTAATGCTTCGGAACAAGCTATGCTATGCACTGTGATTTGGTATAAATAATACAGGTGCATTTATTTATTAAAAATCACATGATTCAATTGCTAACAAGGGTAATTTATTTAAAAAAAAATTATGATACCATTTTAATTTTCGCCCAAATCGGCCTCGAGACACCTTTGACTGTTTTTCGCTATCTAGCATAATAGTTTAGAATTTGGCCAAAATTCAGCCTTTATATACATATAAAACTAATGAGGTGTCTGGGACACGTTGTTGGAACGAAGTCTCGAAGATGTCGTAGACCATTGAAGAATTTGTATAGTAATAAGAGCAATTACAAGACCTTTTAATTTCAAAATACTGTACATACTGATGTACATTATTTTGTTTTAGATCTTATTTCATTACATTAAAGTTCAAAATTGTATAATAATATACAGCGGTCAGCATTGTTCGTTTCGCTTACACGTTTTTCGTTTAGCTCCCGTCCGTCGAGTAACGTGCGACACGGAACTTCATTGCAATATTAATTGTATATACTCGTACAACATAGTCTCATAATAAACGGTTCAATTCTGTGCAAAAGAAATGTCCAAAAAATCTCCCTTTTATACATGTTACTATGGATTTGGGATGCACATAATTTTATGTGCATTATCAAACAACAAGTACGGGCACTAAGCAAGACGTAGTGTGCTAAATAATCATGTAAATTCTGAGTTACACCTTAAATAGATGGATAACTCTTTATTGTACACCAATAGAAAAATGAACTTACAGACCACAAATGTATCTAATTATGCGCAAATGGCGGTTTTATCAATAAAATATGTTTTCCAGACAACCCCAAATTGAACCCAAGAACCCCACAATCTAGTAGATAGATGAACAGCATGTTGTTGTTCATCTATATCTGTATCTATACAGGTGAAAGTGTGAGCAAATACCTTTATTGTCGTATAAATGTACGACCCTATACTGTCGCCAAATGTTCGGTTTTAATCTGCTTAACAAATATTTCCATGTCACATATAATTTCGTGAATGTATGAAATGTTCCGAAATTTAAATAAAATTAATATTTCCTCTTGGATACGGGCTCCACCGGTAATTACATTTTGGAAAAGCACCTGTACTTTGTTCTCGAAATGACAACAAGGGGTTGGTTTAAAAAGCTGTTTTAATAAGGGTTATTTATATGCTAGGACTGCTTGCTGTTGTTAAGATGTCATTACCGCTATGTTAGGTTTTTTTTTTACAAGTAATACGTAGGTATTTTACAATCTAGCAGTAGCATTAGCTTGGTGTATGTCTCTTAAGACCACAACCACTTGCGTGGGGGGGCCATGGGAAGGCCAACACGTAGAGCCCCTTGATATAGGCCCCTTGATAAATTGAATGTAAATGTGGCATGACACTGACCGACGTTTATCCCTATCTACATCAAATAAAAATGATCTGCAAATTATGTATTATTATTATATTGTTAAAATTTAGCCAAAATTCCACGAAGCCGCCGACAAAAGTGAAAGCACAGTTTATTACCTGCCCGCATTTGGAGTTCTTTTGTTTACTTTGTGTTTAAAATTTGTAATTAGAAAAACCGCCTGTTGTGTATTGTAATCCTTTATGATGGTCGTTAGCCAGGTGTAGTTCTTGGAAGATCCAGTCCACGCGGTCGATTGTTGTAATGCCCGAACTGAGGGAGGGGTGAGGCAGTCAAGCGACAATTACGATACGAGCAAGACTTGTGTTCATTCGATGAGCGATATAGTGATGGAGTTTGCGCGCGTTATTAAATCTTGCAGTTTGTACTGGTTGTGTCCAGTTATATTTGTACCTATGTTATACGTGTTTGTATAGTTCTAATAAATCGTATAGTAATTCCAAACGGCATTTTAATTCGAGTCCCGTAACTCGTAATATGTATTACACGGAAATAATAAAAAATATCGAACCTTAACAAGTTTCTTTGAATCATCATTATGATACTGATACTGATCATGCAATACTGATTCGGTAGTGAGAATAATGTAACATACCTCTGTTCTTATCAAATTTTTTGTCCATCCAAAGGTTGTCTGCAAGAAATCGCTAATAGCGATAAGACCGCCTATTGTATTGTAAAATTTTGTTTCTGTTAACTGTATCTTTTAAAACACAATAAAGCATATTCATTCATTCATTCATTCATATTGTTACGTGCGAGCGGGGTACGCAATTAGGATTGGAAGAAAACACCAGTTTTTAACTAACGCTTTTATTGAATTACACAGCCGTGCGTGATTCCACTCTGCAGGGTTGCCCCTACACACATAACGAAATACGCACTGTACCGACGATAAGATGTCTCACTCACAATACCGTCGCCGATATTGCGTAGACCACCTCCTACTACTGCGGCTCTCTCCTCCGAATTTACCGCGCGTAGCTCACCTTTGGACCTCCTTTTAAACTACGCGAAACTCCTCCTTCACTAAATTGTCCACTACACTTTTCACCAAACTCGTCACTGTCTTCTATTAAACTCTTCTTTCAACTCTTTCGTTTCGCACTTAACAGAGTATTACTTAAACAGAGTATCAGTATGTATATACAATAAAAAGATGTTGTCGTGGCAACATTTTAAGGTGATGCTTTTGGATGTCATTCCTAGTATACCACTTTCATGAGTTTTAGATATTTGTAAATGTTATATTACGAGGAAAATTATTGAGATATGCCTTTCCGAACAGAAGATTAAGAGGGTTATCTAGAATTATATTTTTTATTAGGTTTTACTACAATTTTTGGTATTCTTTTTTATAACATAATAGATAAAACCATATTAATATTATATGCGTTTTACTTATAGCTAGTGTTTATTTGTTTTTTGCTCTTTGAACTCTACGTAAGTATATTTGATTATAACATTTAATAAAACAGCATATCCCTATATACTCTAATACAGCTGAATACTTTATAATATAAAAATTAAATCACTTAGACTCGATTTTTCAACCATCAGATAAAAGTTATCAATCGTATAAATTATAACCCGACTGAATGTAAAACTGAAACAATTTAACTGTTTATTGAAGCAACTGTAATTTTTAAGTTTCTTGTGGTTTTATTTTATCTTATAAATAATTGTTATTTGGTGATTAAAAAATCGGCCCTAAATATTTATAATTTATCAAATAAATACTGGATGTAATGGAGATGCTCTTTAGGTAATATTAGAGTTAAAAAACCGAGACAACCTAATTACCTCCATTGATTGCAACAATGAGATTTTTGGAGACGTTGAAGTCCCATAATGGTTGAAAGTGTCAAGTTTTGAATCGCGCATTCTGTTTTATCCAGTATTAGCTTTGCAGTGCCCACTACGCTGGACCTTATAAAAAAATAATATTAATCACAATGAAATATATAGTCTATGTTACTCAGGAATAATGCAGCTTTCCACTCTTGAAAGAAATTACAAAATCGGTTCAGTAGTTCAAGAGATTACTTCCTACAAACTCTACCTCTATAAACTTTATCTCTTTATAATGAATGAATGAATAAAAACACTTTATTGTTCATCAAAATTAAAACTACGTTCTTAAAAACTAGATACAATAAATGTTGAACAAAGGGCGGCCTTATCGCTTAAAGCGATTTCTTCCAGGCAACCCCTAAACTAAGGAAAATATTAAATCATGACAGTGGCGGTGTAGACATACATAAACAACATAAAACATTACAAAATATATGAAATAAGTAAATAAAAATCTTTATTTTATACTATATAAACACAGTACATATCATAATACATACAGAATAAGCAGCACTATTATATCTGAGAGGACCAAAAATAATTAAAAACCATGATTTTAAAAGAGGATGCTGGCTTAGATTGTCTGATGTTGAGTGGCAGTGAGTTCCATAACGGATAGCCTGTACTGTGAAGGAGTTGTCAACGAAGGAAGAAGTGTGTACAGGTGTCATTAAGGAGAGATTATTACTAGAGCGCAAATAACGGGAATGAGAAAGATGTAGTATATGATGTATAATATTAATAATAAAGATTTGTAGCGTTTCGTCGCGAACAGATATAAATTATTTCGTTCAAACAAAGTTGCAAATTATCTTCTCTAATCTAAACATAACATATTATTTGTTTGGTAAATATAGGCTAATAAAGTGCTTATATACATTGTGTCGATTTCATTATTACTGTTTAAATTGCACTCGATAAGCGTCGTCCTCGGTTAATCCCCCCACCCTTTAGGGCGGGCACGGATCCACCCTAATCTTCACTCTGCGAGTGTTTATTTCATATTTACCCCTGTCTGTCCTCGACGCTAATGAAACTCTTTCCTTTGTTCCACTTAATACGTCTCACTACATTTAGATATTATAGAACATGATTAATGATGGTATGATCTCAAGGTTGAGTTTATTAGATGCTTAATTGCATTAACATATGCATTATTAAATAAAAACAAGGACGAAGTATTTTTCTTCCACGATATAAGGAAAATTTTGATATAATATTTGATGCTGTTTTTTTTTAATTGCATGAGATCAGCAGACAGGCAGACGGTCCACTTGATGGGAAGCGGTTACCGTCGCCTATGGACATTTTCAACAACAAAGGTGCTACAAATGCGCTGCTGCTCTCTTAAGGGAGGGAGACTGGAGCCTGGTCACTAATGCCGGAACACAACTCAAGGTTGTTTTGGGGGCATACTCTAGACCAGGGGTGGTAGCCATCCAGTCAGGCAAATAACCTACCACCTGGCTGTGGGTTGTTTTGTCGCCTTTACGACAGGCCGCCCGGCCTGTTGTAGGTGGGGCTTGGGGATATAAAGGTAGTCTTTATAGGTGTCATGTGTGTTTTCTTTGTTCATGAAATTCGACAACCTCTAGGTTCTAGATGAAAGTAACAGATTAGTAACTTAAAAAGCACATTTTTCAGAAGAGCGATTTAACTCTTTCAAATAATGTTTTTTCCATTTCTATAATTATTTTAATAATTTCATGTATAAATTTTACAAATGTCTAATTTTGTTATGATATTGATACGACTGTTGCAAGTAATAGATATTGCAAGTTGTTATTAAAGAAATTTATTAATAACTTAAAAATAGTATCTCATCTAAACAAGCGATATTGTAAAGTTCCTGTTAATCGTATGACTCACGCCAAAGTCCATGATGGCTCTTAGCAACAGATAGCTGCGTAGTGGATGGTTTTTCATAAAAACCCAATTTTGTAACTGATAAAGAGGATAATAAATATAGCGAGAACTATAACAATAACCTATTAATGCAACATGCTATCTATAAAACTACATTGTAAAGAAATTGTCTATATTCTTCTAATATAAACAGGTAAGGGTATAAAGATAAGGGTATAAATATCAACAAACTTAATAGTTATAATTTATTATGTATGTACATCGGAATAAATAAGCAAATAATAAAATATTACATTTTGCAATGTCTTTATTTGCATTCTGTAATTGTTTTACTGAAAAACGGTTCAGTAACAGCGTGGAGCGAACATAAATTCAAGTGTAATGGTTGCACTAAAGTATTAATTACAATTTAATGGCTGAATAAATCAATGTTATATTAATTAATGTTTATAGACGCGAAATGATATGGAATAAAAATAATTATATTTAATAACAGCTATTTGCTTATCTTTCATAAATATTGTATTGGCTGCTTTTAATTATATTACGGATATCCACATTATAGTGAATTTGTTTGTTTATTCATTCTTTAATTTATCAGTCTTGAGAATGAACCGAGTATCATAAAGTCTGGTATATATGTACCTCACGAAGTTTAATATATTCGGAATAAAAATCAAATAAAATATCACGCTAAAAACCGTTAATAAGCAGTTTTATTATGTGTACTAATTGCGAAAATTAAAAATTAATATTAATTCTAAGTTTACGCGAATTTGCCAAGAAGAATCGTCATCGATTCATTTCTGGGGATGTCTGAAAGAGGTCGCTTTCTAGCGACAAGACCATCCTTTGTACACAATTAGATACAGTCTACTCTCGATAATTTGATACTCGTTAATTTGAATCTCTCGATAATTTTCCGATCCCTAGAAAAATACTCGATAAATTGAATAAAATCAATATTAATTGGTCCCTTCGGTAATTTGAAGTTGAAGGAATATTATCTTGCTCGCAAACATGCGATAATTTGAAGTCCGGGCTTTCCTACTCTCTATAATTTGAAGCGTTTATAATGCACATACCTGTCGTTTGTTTACATACATGTACAGACCTGTCAATTGTTTACATAAATGAGATATGAGTGAGTTCGCATTCCAGTCTTCTTTCAAACGTTAATGAGTCATGTTAATGTTTGATTTGTGCTATTAAAATGAATCCAAGAAAGAACAAATATCTTTCCATAAGTTCCATAAGTAAACGCATGTTATTTTGAACTCTTGACAATTTGAAATTTATCTCTGGTCCCTTGAGTTTCAAATTATCGAAAGTCGATTGTATATTAATGTTGACTTAGAGTAAGTTGGAAGGCTTCTTTAAGAACCATAAAGAAGGCTTCAAAATTACACTAACTCAATATGAATAAGACCGTTAGTCTGTAAGTTTATTTCTATAATGATGTACAACTACTTATCTATCGTCACGAAATTCGATAAAAAAATGTATATCTACTTAACATATTAAACTTCGATGTCGATGTTTCTTGACATAGAAAATTGGATACTTATTGAGGGATGTGGAATTGAAGTATGCTTGGCCTAGGCCTAGCTTTTATTGTTTTTATTTGGGAAAATTAGGTCATAAAAAGTATTGGTATTACTCAAATAAATTTACAAACTAAACCGTCTGAATTGTTTAAATATTTCGACTATCTTGGAGATATTCTGGCTTTCTGCGCAATAACTTTGGTGTACAAGAAACACTTCGAATAAACTTAGGAAGGAGGAACATTGTAAAATCATTCCATGTATTATTTATTATAATTATTTAAAAAAATTTTACGTGAATATTATGTAAGTGTGTGGGACTGGTAAGAAAACTATCCCAATTTTAAACTAGTAGCCACATATATTACTGTTAATAAATAATTATTAAAGAAGTTTGTTCATATATAATAAATACTGTTTTTTTAAAAACGCTAGAAAAACTTTTTTTTTTATTAAAAATACGTAATATACAATATTCTTTTATAAAAAAATATAAAATCTTCCAGCTCGCCGAGAGCGGGGCCTGGGGTCCAAACTACCGGTGGTTAAGGCTCCAGAGACAGGAACCTCCTCACAATCCGTGCTGTGTTCAAGAGTGTTGCCTTCTGTATCTGGCCCGTAACCCAGATTCCTAGCGAGAGCCTCTGTAGATGACGGTCTAGGCTCTTCACTATAGGACCGTTGACGGTGACAACTATCGGCACTCTGATCGTTGACTCCAGACGCCACATAGCAGTAACCTCGTGAGCAAAATCGAAGTAATAATAAATAATATTAAGATTTCATTTATTACCTGAAGTCATAATAAAGATTGAAAACAAACTTTCTATAAGCCGTGCGCAGAAGGATTGCCGATGACTATGTACTATTATTGTATATACTTATGTAATAGATAATACAATAATAAATTTATTGCAACAACTATTTATGTAACCTTTTTGTCAACCCTACTGACCATCGACGCGTGACATCATGAGGCTATCGGCAAACCTTCTGCGCACGGGTAGTAATACTGCTCTACATATATCTTTGTACTTGTTTTTTGGTTACAAATTAGGCCAAGGTACAATATACTTACTTATTAATATAATTTTAACTTTCTGTAATTTGTTTGTATACCATGTGAAATATAATATTTAAAAAAAATAGTTATATAATTAATCTACAGTATCTAGATTACTAAAATTAAACATATATTGCATTGCATTAGAAATGGACTTTGAATCTCGTAAAAGTAAAAAAATCAGTGCAAATCTGCTGGAATATTAGACGGGTAAAATTAAATGAAGCCATAATACGTGTATAAAAAAGATAATAAACGCTGTTCATCACGTAAATTGGCCTTGTTTGTAATATTTTTAAAGACTTTTCAACCCTGTAGGTTATTTAGACACAAAAGAGGATCCACTTAGTGTACCATAATGGTGCTCATGGTTGGGCTACTGAAGGAAAATTAATTTATACGTTGGCCCGCTTAGTAGAAAAATTACAAAAGGTAATTAAACAAGACGTCCTTCTTCATTAGCTGGGCTTGGACGCCCTTTGTTGTCCTTAATGAATTTATATTCGTCTCACCTTTTACTAAGTGTTTATTTATTGTAGCAAAAGTTAAATATCCTACTTAGCGCAACAAATCTTTTACAACTAGCCCTTGTATTATATTAAATTTTGTAAATATTATTATATATTAGGACTTCATAATTACGTTTAGAAGACTTTAGTCAAAGACCGTTTAAAGGTCTTTGACCACAGTTAACTTATATGACAAAGACAATTTTCAATTTTAATTGGAAAAAAATGAATGTTATTCTGATATTAAACGGATCAAGCAAATTGAATAAATTTTGTTGAAAGGCGCAGAATTGAAAGAACACGACGGGTTTTCGATGCCATTGAATGTTTCAAATTTATGTTAAATGGATCACTTTGGTTTTTACATTCAAATATAAAGACACAAGCTTAAGAGACAGTGTTTCTGTATTCTGTAGCCGTTTTTACAAAAAATTAATTCATATAAAATGATCATATTTGTTCATCCGTATGCCCCTCTAATCATCTATATATAACTAGCTGTACTCGGCAGACATTGTCCTGCCCTTAAAAAATAAAAATTTAGAACCAGATTGCAGCATCCTATTCTGGACGAAGACAATTCCAAGAACACTAAAATCATAATAATCGGTCCAGCCGTTCTTGAGTTATAAATGGAGCAACTAACACGACTTTGTTTTATATATACAGATGAAATATTTATGTTCCTCTGTTTTCTCTAAAAAAAAGTACTAAGTTTATATCGATAAAATGTAATATAAAAGTCTATCCTATATCATTAAATAAGTTACTGACTGGTCAATAACACTGTTCAATAAAGTAAAGAAATTATTACGATAATGTTACAAAGTCAAATCGTCAGTATTATTTATATGAAACGTCAAAATTTGAGGCTTCTCAAAACGGCTTAACTGTAAGTAAAGAAAACGTAACATTTTCAGAACAAACAAAGTCATATATTTATTCTTCATCCATTTCTCAAGTACTTACATATGTATATAATTTCAAATCCAGTAATAACTACTCCATGTTGAAAGTTGTAAAGAAGCAAATAAACATCCAAATTCAATTTTAAATACATATTTATACTAATACTAGCTGACCCGGCGAACTTCGTACCGCCATATTTTCTGAATTCCTAAACGACTTTATTTCATGACACAAAAACAAAATCATCAAAATCGGTCCCGGTGATTAGAAGGATTCTAGAACCCGACCTCAGCGCCACCTACCGGTTCTAATTGTGAATCTAAACCATCCGGGAACCCACTCAAACACATAAAAACAAAATCGGTCCAGGTGATTAGGAGGATTCTAGAACCCGATCTCAGCGCCACTAACCGGTTCCAATTGTGAATCTAAACCATCCCGGGACCCATTCAAACACACAAAACATTATCAACAAAATCGGTAAAGTCGTTATCAAGTTATGCGCGTTCCATACATTTCTATTCTATTCATTTTTATATGTAAGATTATAAAGAGTCACATTTTGTGAGTTTGTTTGTAGGAAGTAATCTCTTGAACTATTGAACCAATTTTGAAAATTCTTTCATCAATAGAAAGCTACGTTATTCTTGAATGACATAGGCTATATTTGATTGTGATTAATATTTTTTCTAACGCCTAGCGAAGGGGGAAAGGGTCAGCTAGTTACTTTTATTTAAGCTGTTTCAACGATATTAGTAATAGTAAGAAACTTAGAAACATTTCGTTTTCATCAGTCTAAAATTAGGTTGACGATATTTTCATTTATAAATGTAGGTAAAAGCGTTTTTGCTGATATTGAAATAACCCTTTCACGGTACTCAATATGATGGAGCACTTCAACCAATACTCGACGTGGCCTAATATTAACCCGACGAGTGCCGCCACCGGTATTTACTCAATATTCACGCGTTATTACATTTCTATGAAATTCTAGCTTGTACGTTTAATTAAGTTTCATTTTGAATTTGATTTATTATAAAAAATTAATATCACCAGACAAGAATAATACATTGTTTTTGTACTTATATGTCAGTTTACATGATTAATACGTATTACACGATTGATATTATATATACCTAATATAACCCTGAAGGTGCATTTGAGCATATATAAAGAACGAGCTCTCGGGACCGATATTAATAAAACTGTTTCGTCAAGAGATATTTTAAACAAAAAAATGATTATTTTTTGACGTGGAACTTCCTTAGAATCGTTGTGATTTGAAGCCCGATAATACGAAAAAGCGACACGAAAGAGATAAATACAGAAATCTATAAGACTAAGCCCGCAAGAGATTGAGATAGAATACATTATATTTAATAATTTAAGCAATATGCTCAGATACAGATAGATAGATAGATATTGGAAATGTATTGAAGATTTTCGTTCCAATGTCGTGTTTTAAAGCTTAAATATATTATAATGATATAAATGTGACGTCATGAAATTTAGAATTCCTCCCACCCCTTGTCACACATTGTTTCACTTCTACAGATTGTGAACTGCGCACACACAAAAAAAAATTTAAGTCAATGGATTCAATTTACTTTACATTTGCGTAGCGCCGAAATATACCCAAAAGTGAATACCGAGTCATAGTAGGATTGGCTTACTAATTAAGAGGCAGCAAACCATCGAGCGAGTTATATTGAGTTTCTCTCTTATGGTAAAATTCGAAACAGGGATATTCGTAAAAGAACCAAAGTTCTAAATTAGTAAGCTGCTTTTAAATTGCGAAGCTGGCTAACAGGCATACGGCGCTCTTAATGGAAAACGGTTACCGTCGCTTATAGACGATTGCAACGTCAGGGGCGAAGCCAACGCGATCAATATCTTTAGGATGGGATAGAGAGGATGAAATAGTAGGAATGGGATTGAGGGGATTTGATAAGGGGGAGGGGGAAGTGGACCGTAAGAACTCTTAATCATAGTACGAAACATGATTCGCTCCAGACTGACGATTTCGCGTCGATATCCTGTGAGAATATGGTATCCCACCGATCGAGGCAGCCCTACGAGCTATTGTAATCAAGATAATGAATGATTCCAACATGGCTTTACCACGCCAATAAAGCTACAATGGTAACAGGCCGGTTTCGTCGGCTAAAAGAGCTATCGATATTAGAACATGCGAGTCCTGGAGTGCATACCGTGAATGGGTAAATTCAATGTAAGAAGACATCCACTGACTGTATTTGGGGTAGTTGACATATTTTATATCACAATAAATTCTAAAACTCATATATAAGAGCGGCCGTTCAAATACCACGTCATCATCATAAGTTTAAAATATTATGATAGAAACGATTTTAATTATTTTTTAAACTATAATCAATACGCTGTTTGACTCCTTATAGAAATGACGTCATAATTTGCAGTGCTCGTACAAATTATATAAGTTGATTTGTCACCCCTTTATGCTGCGGCTTCATCTCTGTTAGTCTTAAAAATTTAGACTGTGACTAAATGCGTCTTATTTAAAGAGGTTAAAACTAACGCCGGTAACACATACCGATATTGATGTATATATACAGTCTACTCTCGATAATTTGAAAAAAAATTCCGGTCCCTTGAAAAATACTCGATAAATTGAATAAAATCAATGTTAATTGGTCCCTTCGGTAATTTGAAGTTGAAGGAATATTATCTTGCTGGCAAACATGCGATAACTTGAAGTCCGGGCTTTCCTACTCTCTATAATTTGAAGCGTTTATCATGCACATACCTGTCGTTTGTTTACATACATGTGCAGACCTGTCAATTGTTTACATAAATGAGATATGAGTAAGTTCGCATTCCAGTCTTATTTCAAACGTTAATGCGTCATGTTAATGTTAGATTTGTGCTATTAAAATGAATCCAAGAAAGAACAAATGTCTTTCCATATATTCCATAAGTATACGCTTGTTATTTTGAACTTTTGACAATTTGAAATTTATCTCTGGTCCCTTGAGTTTCAAATTATCGAGTGTCGACTCTACATACATACGTTATCTGTTAACATGTAACGTCATTAACAATGTTGCATCTCAAGTAACGCTTTAAAACCATCCCCATATTTGCAAATGCAAATTCATCCGTTCAAATATCTTATTTTTCGTATATGCAGTGCTAATAATTAGAACCATAACCAGGACCAACACTAAATAAAAATGTGAAGATATAGAAAATAATAGGTTGAGGAAAAAGTCTTTTCGCATATAGTATGTATGAACTTGTAATAAGATCTCTTTGGCCATACCATTTGTATCTGGCTGGTTTTGGTATCATTAAAAAGTTTTAATTTTAAAGAAGACAATTCCAAATTCAAATTAGGAAAATGTGTGATTTTCATTTGTTTTACTTGTTGTTAAAATGAGTGAATTTAATGAAGAAATTGGATACATTTTAAAATTTTACTATAAAGAAGGTAAAAATGCAAAACAAGCCGCGAAAAAAAATTGTGATGTTTATGGACCTAATGCAGTATCTGTGAGAGTAGGGCAAATTTGGTTTAAGCGTTTTCAATCCGGAAATTTTGATATCGAAGATGCACGTCGCTCCGGTCGCCCTGTTACGGACAAAACTGATGCCATTTTTGAAAAAGTGGAGCAAGATCGGCATATTAGTAGTTACGATGTAGCTGGAGAACTGGGAATTGACCACAAAACGGTTTTGGCGCATTTGATAAAAGCTGGGTACACAAAAAAGCTCGATATTTGGGTGCCTCATGAGCTCACTGAAAGAAACCTAATGAACCGTGTACTCATTTGTGATTCTTTATTACGACGTAATGAAACCGAACCATTTTTGAAGAAGCTAATAACTGGTGATGAAAAGTGGATCACGTACGACAAGAACGTGCGAAAAAGATCGTGGTCAGAGGCCGGTCAGGGTTCACAGACTGTGGCGAAACCCGGGTTAACTCGCAACAAGGTGATGCTGTGTATATGGCGAGATTGGAAGGGCCTTATTCATTATGAGCTGTTACCACCAGGCAGAACCATCGATTCTGAACTGTACTGCGAACCACTGACGAGATTAAAGCAAAAAGTTGAGAGAAAGTGGCCGGAATTAATCAACAGAAGGGGTGTGGTTTTTCACCATGATAACGCTAGACCTCACACATCTTTAGCCACTCAGCAAAAATTACGAGAGTTTGGCTGGGAGGTGTTAATGCATCCGCCGTATAGTCCTGACCTTCAGATTTTCACCTGTTTCTGTTTCTGCAGAATTCCTTAGGCAGTGTCAGGTTAACATTACGAGAGTACTGCCAAAACCACTTGTCGCAGTTTTTTGATCAGAAGCCCCAAAATTTTTATAGCAATGGGATCACGTCCCTACCTACAAGATGGCAAAAATTTACCCAACAAAATGGCACCTACATACTTTAGTCAAATGTAAATAA
Organism: Dendrolimus houi; assembly: GCA_039645545.1. NCBI lineage: Eukaryota > Metazoa > Arthropoda > Insecta > Lepidoptera > Lasiocampidae > Dendrolimus > Dendrolimus houi. The sequence goes on from CM077118.1 coordinate 17,965,865, forward strand.
ACTTTATAAAAAAACCTCTTGAATTTGTATATAAAATGCGAATAAACTTTTTCCCCAACCTAATATATGGGAAAAAATTTCCTAAAACAACACAGGTTCTTAAATATCTAGTCGGAAAGAACCTCGCGTTGGAATGTTTTCGGGGCTCTGCCGAAAGCGCCGTTGACATTACAGGCTTCGTTTAAAGAGCTCGCCTTAGAAACTTTTCCAATATTTTTTTCATCACGTTTGTCAACTTTCACGGGTCCCGTATCACGCCGGCAAACAAACAATATTTCCCTCAGTGACACGAGTTTTGAAACTCATTTTCATGCGAATACGGGTGTCGCGTAGAATTTATTGGCCTCTATAACTTATGGATAAAGTCTTATGATGTAAGTTTTCATAATAATAAGTATAATTATAAATAATGTATCCGTGCAGAAACGGAGAAATAATACAATTCGCTGCGGCCAGTCAGGCTGTCGTGTGAGGCGACAAAACAACCCACAGCAAGGTGGTAGGGTATTTACGCGTTTGGATTGTTACCACCCCTGGCTTACAGTATTTCGTCATAAAGACCTTGAATTGTGTTCCGACATTAGTGGCCAGGTTCCAGTGTCCCTTTAGAGAACGGCAGCACATTAGTAATACCTTTGGTGTTAGTAATAATACCTTTGGTGTTACAAATGTCCATAGGCGATGGTAACCGTTTTCCATCAGGCGGACCGCCTGCCTGTCTGCTGAAGTCATACCATAAAAAGTATTGACTAATCATTAGCGCGTTTTTGAAGAGTTGTATATGTACATCAATATATAATTCTTCTGCATGTGTGCATGTCAGTCAATAAACTCCTAAACCGCAGAACCGATTTGTTTATGTTTGAATAGGTCCCGGTTTAAATTCACAATTGGTTCCAATAGGTATCGTTGGAATATAGGTTTTTGTTTAAAGGCAGGAGGACAACGTTTGCTAGCCCTGCTAGTAAAATATGTTTCGCTACTTGTTCTTTCTAAATAGGTGCACTTGCATAAATCCCTACCTCCTATACAAATTTTGTAGAGCAATACATTTTCTCTGTAATCAATTAATAATTTAGGCATCTGTTTATTCCGCATCTTTAATATAAAAGGTAAGAGAAATGTTTTTATGTTATATATAAAAACAGATATATAATATTAAGAAATACACTGAGGACTAATGTTTCAATAATGAGATAAACTTCAATTTATTAAAACCTAACTGGAGAGAATTAACTATATAAATTACATTTATAAAATTTGAAAAATAAGCTCTAAGATTCAATTAATTTAAATAAAAAATAGACTTTCTGAAACTTCTTTATTTAAAGATTATATTATTCTTTGTTGTTTAACAAAAAGACATTTATTTAGTTAATGTATTAAAGACAAATACGCCGCAAAGTTTTGTATTCTTAATTTGATGGGAAAGGACAAAAGTGTAAGACAATACTACTTTGATGTCTTGGGCTTTCTGTTCTTATTTCATCTTTGTTACCGACGCATCGCTTTTCATTAGCCGTAATTCTAACAGAAAAACTTTTGTATGCGTGACAATCACTAACCGACTTACATCAACTTCTGTTCCAACTTTTCTATGTTTGAACAACGACAATACATCTTTATGATTTAATGTAGTGAAGTTTTCTTTATATGTGATTTTATTTATTAGATATATAATAATTACATCACTCGGTATGCGCGTTACTATTGTTTGGATCTATCCATTTGAGGAGAACTGGTAGTATACCTATATACCTATACCACCAAGCTTATCTAACACGGATTAGTAGTTTGTATACATCAGCAATCTTGATGTGCGTTTTCTCACAATGTTTTCCTTTACCGCCAACAAGTTTAGGTGAAAAGAAAATACACATTAGACTAAAGAAACTGTTTAAGAAAACTGTCTGCTAAAATTCAAAATCGAATCATTGGCCACTGAACTACAAATGTTTTAATTTCTTAACCATCCATTTTAAACTGTAAACTAATAAACACAAACAATTGTATTAAGTATACTTATATTAACTATACTAATTTATTATATCGTTACGAGTTGCAGGACTCGAATTAAAATGCCGTTGGAATTATTATAGAGTTTATTAGAACTATACAAACACGTATAACACAGGTACAAATATAACTGAACACAACCAGTCCAAACGTAATGCACAATTCAATAACACGCGCCAAGTCCGTCACTAAATAGGTTACCGAATGTACACGACTTGCTTCGCTTGTGATTATTGTTCGACTGCCTCATCTCTCAATTGGGACATTGCTTTATACTATACAAATACAATATGTCTGCTCGGCCGCGTGGACTGTATTTGCTAGAATCACACCTGGCTAATGACTACCATAAAATATTACAATACACAATGGGCTGTTTTTCTAATCACAAATTTTAAACAAAGTAAACAAAAGAAGTCCAAATGCCGAAAAGGTAATAAAATGTCTACAGGTATGCAGGTGTGAATTTGTCTTTTGTCGGTGTTTAGGTTGTAACAATATTAATATATTAGGGCATATATAAGTATAGTTTTAATACTATACTATTGTCGATATAACAAATTCGTTACAAACCACTTTCAACATTGGCAAGTGCAGGAAACGCCTTTGAAGTAGCCATTTTCGCTTTTCCGCCTGTAAGTCCTATCAAAATACCCTCTCTGCACTGCTAACTTAACCGCACCAAATTCAAGCTACGTAAATAAAACAAAACTTCAAAGTTCAAGATTTCAAAGAAGGTCTGGGACGTAGGCTTGGAAAACAAGTTTACGTTACACCAACTCTGCCGTATTTAAAACATTCTTGTTAAATATTCTTGATAAATACTCTTGATAAAAAAATATTATTGACAAACATTCTTGATAAACATTTCATCACAGAAGAAGAATACTGAGGATATAAACGCCCAGTAAAAAATGTAATTGATAACACACTTAGAGGTAGGGACCACCAGACTTTACTGTCTTTTCAGTTCTTGCTCTAATACAAAGACTCAACTAAAAATGCCTTATTATTTAAAACATATTCTTAAACTTAAATTAAACATTAAAGATCCTAATAATTTTGTATTCAATTTCATAAGTCATATAGTATTTATACTTATTTAATAATCTACCCTCTCTCATAAGCAATACATTTTATTTAGACTGCCGTCTAAGATTTTTTATTTGGTAGATTCAAGCAGTCCCTCTACATACTACTTTGTTTACTTAATGTTGAATAAGTGAGCAAGACTATGTTAATTCCACTATAACATAAAGACTTATTATTCATTTATGATGTAAAAAAAGTTTATATACGCCATATGCTTCTACTATTGTATTGATATTTGAGGTTTATACAATCGCATACATCACATGTATTATGTCTGTCTATATGACACGTGTCACAAATTCACAATAAACTTACATAGAAAAGCGCGGACGTTACAGTGCGTCATTAAAATAGTTTGTAATAATAATTTAATTTACGGTCTTATGTTAATAAGTTAGTAATTAGTGACGAAACTTACCCTCAAACAAAACAAAGAACGTTTTGTATGGTGATTAAAATTGACTCAGTTGGTTAAACCGCCGACTACGCTATCCTTTTGGCTAATTTTCTAAATTCCCAAACCCTATTATTATGGCCACAATTTGACTTCGTTTAGCTTTATTTTTTACTTGTGATTCCTTACAAGTTTTTACTGAAGTAATGTCTCTGCCATCAGATGATTGTCTCTTAATCAGTAATATTGTAACGTAAGTTTTGTACGGGCCAGTCACAAACGAGTGGTATACAAGTTGCAACCTATATGTAAACTTCAAAGTAGGTCGTGCGTATCCGGGGAGCTATCGGCTAGTGTCGCTATTAGTGTATTATCTGTTAGTGGGATGCAAAGCAATTAAATTACAACGTGGGTTCCTATTAATTTTTATATCAATAAGTGTTTAGTCATTAGCAGGGGCTGATTGTTTAGAATTATTGTGCCTACTTTAGTTATACTATAGAATTAAAATGTAAATCGAACATTCAGAATTTAATCTTCGACGTATTAAAAGATTCGTAATAAGAACACCAAAAATCGTCACACATTCTTTTAATTGTTTTTTTAAATTTATGGCTGTACATTTGTAATAAAAATATTTACATGACAAAAGATGTATAACTAACTAAATTACTGACAAATGTATATATGTATGATGTATGTGTATATGTATGGTGGGCTACTGAATGATATTCACTTCTATAATAAGTAATGTGTAACTGCGATTGATTAACTGATTGATAGAAAAGTAATCAAGATATACAAAATGCACAAGTCCCTAGGCATTTTTTTACCTTGGAAGATAGTTTTGGTTCATCACACCCACAATTTTTACAATCAATTACACTAATATTTAAATGTCATAACTAATTTAAGGAACATCGATAGCTAGATATCAAAGTAGACAGTGTTTTAAGTTAACCATCTAAGTACACAATTTAATTGAAATGTTACTAAAAAAATATCTCGTATGAAAAAACAAGATACAGATAATATCATACGTATCATGCAATACGCAGCAGCGTATTTTATAATCTATACTACAATAAATCTGTGAATAGTTCGAGTTTGTACATTGCGTTTAAAAATGTAAAAGAAAATCCGGTGGATCTAATTCGTACCAGGAGATTCCAAAAATGCAATTTTAAGAATTTTTGTCTGTCTGTCTTTCTGTCTGTTAGAACAATACGTGAACTCATCAACATCAACTACTGAACAGATTTAAATTAAACTCGACACAGAGCTCACTTATAACCTAAGTTAACACTTAGGATCCTTTTATCCCGATAAATCACGTCGTTTCCGTGGAATAGACGAACTATAAAAGATGACGCTGCAATTGCGATGTAGACTACCATCGTTGTAACTCAATAACAAATACGTTGTCAGGTTGCATACATGTCATTCATTACGTATTACGCACTTCAAATTAGGTTGGCTGCGACTTTTTATGGTTTACTTTACGTTGTCCACACTATATTCACTTAGTTTCTTTGTGGTTGTAGTGAATTGAACAAGAAACTAAAGTATTGCAAGTTTATATTTTACAACCTAAGCGCCGACAAAGAAATATTCCACGTACAGATTTGTAGAAGCACATTTATTACCCGTCGTCATTTGAACTAATTGTAATCCTTTTATGATTCTCTTATTTTGTTCACTTATTTATTGGCATTCGTTCTAGAGCCTATTGTTATATTGTAATCATTAGCCAGGTGTTACGGATTTTAAAAGTACAACCTAGGAAATTCGGCCCACGTGGACGGGCGGGCACATTGCATTTGGATAAAACGATGGCCTGATGGAGAGAGGAGATCAGTCGAGCAAGAACCACGATCTGTGCGAGAGGTGTGTACTACAATTGGGAATCTAATAGTGACGGACTTTGCGCGTTTTATTGAATTACGACCTTCTGCGTTACGTTTGGACTTGTTGTGCTCGGTGATATTTGTACCTGTATTATACGTGTTTGTATAGTTCTAATAAACTCTATAATAATTCCAACGGAATTTTAATTCGAGTCCCGTAACTCGTAACAATACATATAAAACACCTGAGTATTTTTTTATGTACGTAACATAGTGATACTGCCCAGGGTTTGTCATGCGGCGTAGCCGCAGCAAAAACACTAGTCTTTTGTAATATTATAATATCTATTTGTACGTAATAAATTGTTCAATATGACGCTCAATTATGTGAACTATTAAAGTTCAATATTAGGGTCATATTGCTATATTTATTTTTACATGTATATCGCAAATACTTGTTTGGATAATCTTGTGCAATAATAAAGCAAAACTTTCCTTTCACTTTCGATAGGAATTTCAAGTGTCAATGAGTATTGTTAAAGTTATTATTTAGTGGAACTTGTTCATTTTATTAAAAATCGAATATAATTTCGGGCTTAAAACTATTAAAACATAGTTTTAGTTATGGCTATTAGTTGCGAAAATTTATGAAGATATTGTTACGAGTTGCGGGACTCGAATTAAAATGCCGTTGGAATTATTATAGACTTTATTAGAACTATACAAACACACTATACCACACGTACAAATATAACCGAACACAACAAATCCAAACGTAATACAGAAGGCCGTAATTCAATAAAATGCGCAAAGTTCGTCACTATGAGATTCTCTATTGTACACATGTCACTCTTTCATTGTGGTTCTCGTTCAACTGCCTCGTTTCTCAATCAGGCCGTCGTTTTTTACTTCACCAATGCAACTATGCTCGTCCGGCAACGTGGACACAATTTCCTAGTAATCGTAATCCGCACACCTGGCTAATGACGCAGTCGCAAGCGGCCGTAAATGAGTACAATAGGCTGTTATCCGCAATAACTAGAAAGTATGCCAACAAGTAAACAAAAGAAGACGATCATAAAAGGACTACAATTAGTTCAAATACCGATAGGTAATAAAATGTGCTTGTACAGATTTTTACGTGGAATTTGTCTTTGTCGGGGCCTAAGTTGTAACAATATATAGCACTAGTCTTTAATAGATGCAGTAGTTTTTACGAACAAGTTATTTATTACTCAACAAGAGGACACACGTATCTTGTAACAAAAATACGATAGCTTTATTTAGTTCAATGTTATGTTGTGGTACATTGTTATCACAAAATAGAAGTTCTGAGGTCGATATAAATAAATGAGAAAAGTTCGCCTGTTTAATTCTAACTTTGTTACAACTATTTCTACAACCACATACTTTTTGTATAGTTAAATATAAGGTCCATAAAGACAATATAATCGCAGGTTACTCCTAGTTACTCTGATAATCATGATTATTTGAATGTTTTTAATCTATGTCATAATTATTTTCCGTTTTTCTTTCTTTATTTGGGGGGTATATTTCATCTTCACATATAAATTTTACTTGCATCTACACATGGGAGACAAGACTGGTGGTCCAACGTCTAATAGAGGGCCAATAATCTCCCTCCCTCCTAAACCATCCATCATCACTAACACCAATTGAAAATTTTTCTACAACAATTCCCAGTCAACACTTTGTCACAACAATTAAACAATGAATTATACCACCACACAAAGTCACAAACACAAAACTAACAATAAAACTTATACACATGCTCACACCAACGCGCACTACCGCCGCATTGCATTACACGCACACTTCACAAACAAACCAAGACACACAAAGAGCCTAAAAATTAATAACCCAGACACAGAAAGAAAAAAACAACACACATGGCACTAATTAAGATATTATATATAGGTATATACATAAGGCACACACTGCACATGCACTTCCTCACATCACCAGCATGTAACAGATACACTCTACATTAGTATAAGCTTAGTATTAAAATTAGAATAAACTAATATAATAAGTTATTCGTAAAGTACACCACAACACACATGATTGAACAAATGTCACACACAAAAACAAAAATTACCAAGAAGCGTGTTTATATACGTAAAACTTTCTTCAAAATTAAGTTATAAAAAAGGGTACGGAACTCGAGTCCCTAAAATTGATAAAAAAAATGCTTGCATGTCTTATTTTAGTCTTTAAATTCCTCCTACTTTTTATACTTCTATACTATTGCTCTATCTGTCGGTATATCATCTTTTTGCGTCTCGATTTAAATGCTGATTGCCATATACTAATGAGGCATGTACTCGTAATAGCCAGTAATTTATTTAACGTAGGTTTATGAGCATTAATATGTATGTTATTAAATGCGCAGAATGTGGTCACGTATTTCAATTTCTCGGTAATGTTTCATCGGACAAAAGCTATAACTACGCAAAACGCATTTCCGTTCGCTTTAAATCTGTGTCAGATAATGACGTTTTGAGTTTTATTGACTAACTGTGCTCGCAACTTTCTTCACGCTATTACTTATTGGCATGTATCTTCTGAACTATAAAAATATTGCAATGGAACATACTTGAAATTTTGAGATAAAATTACTGTTTTAATCGCGAAATGTTTTATTGAAATCCGTCGAGTCGTTTTAAACGGATAACTCAAATTGAATCAATTGGTTTGAACCGGCAGGACTACACGGTGTTCAATGACATTGAATGAATCAAGTTTATGTTTTCATGGACCATTTTGGTTGATTCATTCAAATTGAAAGACAGGAATGATCCGTCAAACATAGTTTCAGACAGAGCCAAACAAAAAATCTAAAAATGATCTATGGTTAGACATTGTGTAAATAACTGGCTTCACCAAAATTTTGGACCTTTTTTGAAATTACAGATAGACACTTCAGTTTTATTTTATTTATTGGTATAAATAAATTCAAGAGTAGATAAAAAAATCGAAAGAATCTATGAGACGGTACGAGACGGTTTTGATTCGTCGCTTAATTTCGACGTTACAATGTTTCAAACTATATTATTGTTCGAACAAATTCGACCTTATAAAAGATATTTCGTAGCGAATAGGGGTCGACGAATCTTGAATCTACAAGGGCGACGTCGGATCCCTGTTAATAGTTCACAATCTTCTGGATGGAGCCCTCAGCAAATCTTCGGGGGGCAAGCCGATATACTAACAGTCGCCTCAATTTTAAATATGAAAACATTTCTAGAACGGACAGATTTATACTAACTGAAATGTGCGAAATATTTTTTAGTAGATATCCAGATGTTTCTATGAAAATAAGGTATAGCAAAAGATCTCAATGTAGTTTCGAGGCCAATATTGACGATTATCAACATTGCAAGATAAGATTTGTGAAGAAGCACTCTTCATCGCTAATTAAAAAAATACAAAAATTAAAAGCATTTTATATTTTAAAGACATACAGAATGTAATATATATTTCAAAACTTTAATATTTCCCAGGGGTTGCCTGGAAGAGATCGCTTTTTAGTGATAAGGCCGCCCGTTGTACTATCTTTTGTAATTTTCTATTTCTGTTTATCTATTGTAATACTTGCAACAACTCAGAAGGGTTTATGGTAGTAAAAGAACAGCAACTGGTCACAATACTTTATAATCAGAGAACCTTACAGTTTTATCATATATTATACAATAACTTTGAACACTCGACAAGCATTTTTAGAACACCTCGCCACCCCTCCAACAATTTAACAGTACATGATACTTAGCAATTGGCACAACGGATAGCGGATTGAAGTCATTGATAAACTATTTTAATTAAACTGTTATGAATGAAAAGAATTTAATACATTACTGTTTGGAAATCAGATAATATTTTATACAAGATATCATATAAAACATTATACTTAAAGTTTTACATGTAATAAAATAAATTGAACACAGTACAAATCTATCGCGTCTGCCAACATGAAAACAAAATGCAGTGAATATCTGTCTAATGTCTATATACAATTGAGATATTTTGAATTATAATCTACACAATTATCTGATTATACAAAGGATTAATATTGTAACAAAATTATTGTAAATTATAGAGAACTACTTATACAAAACAGGCGCTAATCACAGAATAAATAAAAATATAACATTACTATTCAATTAAGGAAATGGCCGATCCTATCGTTTAGAAATAAGAGTGTACATAACAAAATCAATTATTAACTTTACAAAGAAACACAACAAGAACAACTATGCTACTCAATAACTCTAACACTATGCTTTGTTGTACAATAAAGTTTTGTTTATCAATCTATATATTTCAAGAATTTTCGCGGCTATCCGCGATTACATTATCTACATTACATTATCTATATAATGTAAATTTATTCACACCAAGAAAACCAAAAATAAAAGCTTGATACCAAAAAAAAAAATAAGATAGATAGATAGATAGATAACACTTGATTATACACTAATATAAACATGAACTTAAAGACTAAAATTATAACTACCAATGTAAAACGGTCTTATCGCTAAAAGCGATCTCTTCCAGACAACCCCAGAATGAATTGAGATGATAATGGCGATGGTGGTATACGTAACATATAGTACGAACTATATATATATATATATATATATATATATATATATATATAAAAATATACATATACTATACAAATACATATCTACAAAATATATAAATGTTTATAAATGAATTTAAATATCAGTAGCGATTTTGCTTGTCTAATAGTAACAGGAAGCGCGTTCCAAAGCTGTATAACCTTAACAGTAAAAGAATTGTTGTAAAAAGTAGATAGATAAGTTAATCATAATCGTGATTTATTACGAATAATAATAAAATCTTATCTGTTGTTAAATTGATTTCAAGTTAAAAAAGATAAACTAGAATGAAAGTAAAAACATGTAATTTAACTTTATCAAAAGATCAAAGTTATAAATCCCAAAAGAAAACGCATTTTTAAATTAGTTTAAGCCACGTCTAGTTAGGATAAATCCAAGTTACTGTCACTGTAGACATTTTTATCTGAAACGTAAACTTGGCGCAATAATCGCAGCGGTTTAGGTATTCCACGCCCTATCTCGCAACTCGCAGTCGGCTATAAATGTAAAACTGAATTTCAACGCATCGCAAGGATTTTGACGACACATATATCAAGCAACGTGTAAAATGCCGCTTTACTTCGTTTTCGTGAGCAGGTTTTCTAATAACCACGTAGGTATGTACCTAGATATTGCACAATTCACATTTTGCAATTTATTTTCACATATTGTGCAATTTATTTTCACAAAATTACTTTAACAGATATAAGGTTTATTTAATACATACATATTGTCATGCCTGTTTCCCATTGGGGTAGGCAGAGACAATGGATCTCCACCTGCTACGATCCTGACAAACACTTTTTGCTTCATCAACTTTCATTAATCTTTTCATACATACACTTATTTAAACTGGTTTTTATCTGACCCTTCAAAATATTTTCAATTTGATCATGATGAGTATGTCTCGGTCTGCAAACACCGACTCTGCCATTCACATTGCTGTCATATACTTGTTTTGTGATTCTGCTTTCATTCATTCTCTCTAAATACAAGATGTATTAAATACTAGAGCTTTTTCAAAACGTTAATGAGTAGCTCTATTTTACTTACATAAAAACTTAATAAGTATTTTATACATCACGAGCGAAGCGACGTGCAAGAGCTAGTTATATATAAACCTTCTTTAAAATTCTTTAAAAAATACCTAACTGATGGTGAAAACCACTTAAAAATCCGTTGTGTAGTTTAGAAGGATTTAGGGGATATGCAGTCAGACAGAGACACAAGGAAAGCAACTTTGACTTATATTATGTAAAGATAAAATAATATTTATAACGCAACTGGTAAAGTCGATGCCGGTAGAATGCGACGTACTTACCAAGATCAAATTGAAGTTATTTTGAAGAAAGGTCAGGTAGAAAGCACTTTGAATAAACGTGTATGTATGAAGAGATTAACGAAAGTTGATGAAGCGTAAAGTATTTGTCACGATCGTAGCAGGTGGAGATCCATTGTCTCCGCCTACCCCAATGGGAAACAGGAGTGACAATATATATGTATGTAATATGAAATCTCTTCAAAGTCACAACGAACAATCAATCATTCTGGCACCAGAATAGTAGTACCATTATGTAAAATAACAAAAAATATTTTATTTTGTTTTGCCTTTACAAGTTTTAATTATTGTGGTATCACATTTTAGTCTAGCTTAGAGTTTACTCAGTTTGTCGACATAAATGAGTCTTTGTTAACGTTACTGGTGATCAGGTCGTCGAACATAATAGACACAAATCGGGTAACGTGGACGTATTTCCACAACGTAATAGCGTAGAGACTGTGTACTTTAAGTTTGCGGAGATAATTCAATGTTGCAATATCAGATCATAAACCTGCCACTACCGAACTTTGGGCCTTGTATTTTTAAAGGATCGGATAGGGTTGGCGTGGCAATGCGAAAGAGGGAGGACTATAAAAAGACGCTACACCAGACACGCTACGAACGATGCGGGCTTCGCAGCGGCAGGCGCGTCTTCCTCGTGGTCCTTTCTTTACGTCTTGCGATTTTTTCGATGAGTAGACCAGCTGGTACGGTACAGCGGGTACCTCCCAGCACACGGCTTAATAAGCGGGTGTAGAATGCGGCACTTCACACAAAACGCGGAGGAATTTCACAAAAGCAGCAATGCGATTAGCGGTCGAACGTAGACTATGGTCGCATTAACATAATGACAAATACGGCGAAAGAAAAAGAAACAAAAGAGGCGATGAGCAAATAGGTCGGCATTAACAGACAGTAAACTTGCTGCGCTTGTCCAAAGCAAACTGGCGCGTTTTACACATCAGTTGTCCCGATATTCCTTCACGATGTTTCCCTTCCCTGTCAGCACGTGGTAATTATAACAATATGCATATTAGGTCATGAAAATTCCCAAATGTTGTTTGTTTGCCACCTAGGATCCGAAATAAGTCAGTAGAATAAAGACTCAGATGCGATGTTAAGCAGCTTCGTAAAGGTGACCTTTAAAAGTTCGGTATCGATCAAGCAAGTCTGTTTCTTTCACGAGTGCCCCGAAGTCATCACTATGAGCTCAAGCAACAGCTGTTACTGTAAACCCTATTAAACTAATTAATTCAGGGACCCGGTACAGAGGGCGGATGTGCCCTAACTAAAGAAACCTGATTTAATGAAACGGGTCCCTAAATCAGTAATGTCTAAAGAAGTGTAGTTTTAACGCATGCTGTAGCGCTGTGGCGTTACAGACATGAGTCAAGGAAAACGAAGATAAACATGTAATCAAACTGGTGTAGATATGTAATTATCAATATTGTTAAAATTCGAAGGGGTAATAAGACACTTGTAAAGGATTTGTATCGGCTCGCAACAATATAAAAAAATCTAAAACACTAAATGTGATTTCTAACAAACTAATGTTGAACTGATGGCATAGGTATTAAATGAAACAAGGCTGTATCCTTAAATTGTGGTTGAAGGTTGTATATAGCCCGTTTGACGACTGGATTTCCTGTTACAAATTAACGAGCGAGTCAGTCAAGTGTCACGTCGTCTCGGCCTATTGGTTTCATGTGACGTTACATGTCTGCTACAGACACAGACACCCGTACCTTCCCTTTGATGAATGTAAATATCGAGTTCGTGTTACGAGTGATTTGTGTCGATTTTATCAAGTTTTCCGAACTCTTAACGAGAGTCAATATTTGCCACGACACTGACATTGAAAAGAGAAATTATTGGTTTTTAGAAATGCGTAGTTGAAATTCATATGTAGAAATTTGACATTAATTAATAAAGCCGAATTCTAAGTTGGAGGAAAAATATTTAATTTTATTGTCGTGAAATCATGAAAAAGTAAGTAAAAATAGTACGTAGTAATTGTAACATTATGCACATTAGGTCATAGAACTTCCTAAGTGGTGCATGCTTCCTGGCCAAGATTTGAATCCACGTCTTTTTAAAACATAAGTATGACTCTTGAGAACGATAAGCTAACTAAGTTACCACAGCTGTTAATGCAATCGAGATGCAATAATAATAAAAGATTATTTTAAACTTACAACAAAAATTTGTTTGGACAAGATACGTTGATTACTGTTTGATGGGGTATTTTCTATTTTATACTTTTGTCGCTTTTTAGGGTTGTTGAGCCATATAATAAAACAGTGGACGTTTGACACTTCTACGCCCTTTACTGTACGTGGCCTAAAAAAACTTGACCGTTTTTATACATATTTTAAATGTAATTAAAAGTTTTGATTACTGTTTAAGGTAATCGTACTTTAAACTCACTGAATAGTAATTGCAAGTACTTGGGCTGTCCGCATACAACGAAGGGTCTCATAGAGGATACAATCGTAAGGGACATTCATTATTTGGGTCCAGAACCATCAAAAAAACATTTAATCCAAAATAAACCAAATCTCAACAAGTACTGAACGGATATTGTTTTAAACCGTTTTCGTCAAGTGTTTTTTAAGCTATGCAATCTTTATTTTTATTAGATTTTGTTACTTGGTAGTGTGTGAAAGTTAGAAGACAGGAAACCATTTTATCGATTTAGGGAGCTGATATCTCGCTGTCCATTGAATTCATTAAAAAGTAATTAAAGGACATCGTTATGTTTTTTGAGGATCTCACTAATCATACTCTCACTAAATTAACCCTTGTTTTACATGTATGTACTTTATATAGTTTACATGTATGTACCCCTAGTCTTATTTTATTTCGCAGTTTCATTTATATAGCATTAAATAGACTACACTTGTTGTCAAATGACATCTGACGTAATAGTTCCCGACAGAAATTATCGTGTCTTACACAGATTGACGGATAGACCAACATGGCGGTTATATAAGGGTCCCACTGTAAATAGCCCGTACATATGGATATACAGAACCTTTAAAAAATTAAGAACACTTTAAACAATGGGCTTAGTTCGAAATTCCAATCAGCTTAACTGGTACAACAACGTCACTGCAACAAGCTCGGTTAAGCTGCAAACAAGTTAACCGTCGCTTGTACAAATTAGGTTACTCACATATATCCCGTCCGCTTATCGCCACTCGCCGTTCATATTCCTGATGTAATTCCGCACAGACAGTGATATTGAACTATTTTACAATTGAACGCAATAAACACGCTAGACAAACGTCACTCGATTTCCTTTGATAAAAACACCACATACAAGTAAAACTAAAAATTCTGTTATCGTATGTTTTCCTACATAAACATGTTTATGTCGTCCACATTCATATTTCCATACTATAGAAATGTTAATCAACTGTTTTTAGTCAGTGTACGCATAGAAGTGAGAGAAGTTTTCATAGAGGCGACGAGCGTCCGTTATTTTGTCTTTTGACTATAGAATCGCAAAAAGTGTAGTTAATTAAAGTTACTTCATATCTCAAAATGATTTAATGTATTTTGTTTAAATTAGTTTCTTTTGAAAATGTTTTATGATTTTAAGAAGAATATAGATCTATACAGGATAGTTCTTATCCCAGTAAAGGGATAGTTTGCATGAACTACGGTTCCCAAATATACGGTTCTTGAAGCCACGCGAAATAATAATAAATAAATAAAATAAAATAAAAATGTATTTATTTCAATAAGTCCATACATGTAAGTTGCCGGGGCTTCCCAGAAAGTAATCAAATGATACTTGTGTTGGGAAACCTCGCTCTTCCTATGTTGCTTAAATTTTAAGACTATCTATTTACTGAATTACAGAGAGTACTTTTACAAATATTAAAGAAAATAAAGAAAGAGATAAATAGATGGGTTTCGAGTGATTGTGTCCGCAGTGGGTAAATAGCAAACAGGTGTGAGGTGCGGGTGTGCGCGTGTATGTGTGTGTGTGCGTGAGTGTATGTGTGTGTGTATGTGAGTGTGTGTGTGTGTGTGCGGGTGGTAGTCTGAATGGAACACAAATCCCTACTAATTTATTATGAGTCTTATTGAATACATTAAGCATGTATCAGTTTCACGCTAATGTAACCAAGATGTCTTCCACTTCATCATAATTAAGGGTAAGGAGCCATTCAGTTAGATTTTTCTTACACTCATATAGTTGCATGGGGTAAATGTTAAGAATGCGATTAATTTTATTATAAACACATAGTATACTTTGATTAGAGGCAATGAATATTTATCACGTAACGTCACAATAACGAAAAATGGATATCACTGTAATAGGTAAAGGTTGAAATTATTGATCAGTGTTTTTCCAATCGAATGATAGAGGGATAGCAGCTATCCGGTCCTGGTCGACAGGCAATTTATCAAGGTCTACTCCCAAATATTCGAACACTAAGCGTTAGATACGAAAATACAATTGAGCGTGAAACAATATCCATTTTTTTTCATACGTAATACCCGCTTTGATCGTGAATTGGTCAGCATGAGAATTGTATTGATTAATCGTCTGGCCTTTGAAGTTTATTATGAACTGCCCAGATTTTTCCACGGTTCCAACCGGATACAATATATGTACAAGTACAACAAAAATCAAATAAAAATCTTTTTTGATATATAAAAAACTGAGACAAAATATATTACATTTTTAAAAAGTCCCACATAAAGTCTATTATATTTATTCTCAAAGTAGTTTTATTTTACGGTTAAGTAAGTTCATCTTTGACACCTATTCCACAGTGTTTAATGACGATGCGTTTTAAAATATAGAAATAAGGAAGGAGAAAAGATATAAGTTCGACATAAATGTAGATATAAGTCGGATATATCTACTTTGCTGAATTAATATACTATTTTATTTGCAGAAATTAAAATCTTTGACGAGTTGTTGGAGAATAAAATTATTCGACCTTTAGTATATTCTTTTATATTGTACACATTAAGTCCGTAACAATATCAACAACAAAGAAATGAAAGGCAATTAGATAATTAGGTATTCATTCGATATATTATTTTAATGACGTCTCAAGAGATTCCACAGATCTCCTGATACAAGTGTCTAAATTAGCTACTACTTTTTTAAAATTAAATAATAGCTTAAAGACCTTTAACAGTAAGTGATCGGGCACTTGACTGATTGACTAATTTCTGATGCAATTTTCTTACAGATAACAGCAGAAAATGTACCCGAGCAAAGCTTGTATCTTGCGCATTCGCATATTTAAACTCGAAAGGAATGAAATAATTGAGGCATACCTGGCTGATGTAAGTCGTTGTTGTACCAACATCAGGCGTATGATTTAATTTATAAGTAAAATTTCACTATCTTTATTATTTAGAACGAAATTCTTGTTATTCAATAATTAACGTGGAAGCTAGTTTGACGCTTATTTGTATGTTTACGACCTTTTTAACGGACTTCAAAAAGGAGGAGGTTCTCAATTTGATTGGTATTTTTAATTTTTTATGTATGTACACCGATTACGGTGAGATTTATGATCCAATTTACGTGATTCTTCTTTAGTTTGATGCGGAATAGTTGCCATTTTGTCTCCTAAAAATTTAACATAGTTTGACCCAGTAGCTTTTATTTTATGAACATTTTTTATGAAAAAAAATCCGTTCTCCTTTCTTGGGACCTATATTTTTTAAAGCGCGCGGCACCTTTTGTAGGCCTACCAATAGCTAGACACTAAAAGTAACAAATAAAAAAACTTCGTTTGAAAAAACCGACTTCAAAAAGTATAAAATAACTTATTTCTAAAGCTATTTTTAATTATAATATCTTATTTTTAATATATATTATCTAAAACATCTAGAAGTCGGTGCGAAGTAAAACATTAAAATTACTTTATTTTGCAAAATTACTAAGCACCGACTTTAAGATGTTTTAGATAATATATAATATTAAAAATAAGATATTATACTTAGAAATAGCTTTAGAAATAAGTTATTTTATACCTTTTAGTTTTAGAAGTCGGTTTTATTAAACGAATTTTTTTGTATAAATTAATTTATGAATAGTTTTGTAAATGGGCATTTCCTAGACTAGAGTTGAATATTGGATTGTTTTTATCCAAGAAAGTAGTGTAGAAAAACCTTATTAGTCTATCAGTTGCAAGATGCTCCTTGGAATTTTTGACGGAAATTTAAAGGGTCATGTTTCTTTGTACAGATTCATTTTAATACCATCTTCTGCCCGCGACTTCGTCCGCGTGAAATACTTTAAAAAAATGTAAGTTAAAAAAACCCCCGATTTTTAAACATTCTTCATTGGTGCTCTGCTCCTATTGGTCTTAGCGTGATTATATATATATACACATATATATAGCCTATAGCCTTCCTCGATAAATAGGCTATCAACACTGAAAGAGTTTTTCAAATCAGACCAGTAGTTCCTGAGATTAGCGCGTTCAAGCAAACAAACAGACAAATTCTTCAGCTTTATATATTAGTATAAGATAAGATAAAATCTACCTGATAATCCACGAACGTTTTTGACATTTGGATACAGTACCCCAAAAGCATTGAACTAGAGATAATACTACTTCATAAAGGTAACGATTAAAAATCAGTACTATTTTAAGACCTACCTAACAGTGCCTCACATCCCTGTGTACACTGCAAAAATAAACTCTTAGTTACAAGTATAACAAACACCCTGATTTTTGGTCTTCTCGCTATGTCACTGTATATCGGAATGTATAGCAAATTTTCATCGCAAATTTCATTAATATGACACATGGACACACACGACAAATTTACAAGGGTACCGGTTGTTCTAAAATTGTAACGAAATCCAAAAAGTAAATACAATAAATTAAAAAAAAAAAAGTCTAATAATATATTGGTGTGAATATTGATTGTTGCCAATTTGTTAGACAGTGTTTATTTAGTTACCTCTTGTGAAATTCTATTTGGCATATGTTTACGTACAAATTGCAATATTATTAAGACCCTTTATATTACATTAAAATAACAGTATATAGACATCATTTTTCCTTGAATGAAAGCGTCATCAAGTGCCTTCAGAATCTTTATCCATTGTGTTCTTCATTGGCTTTCCTTGAAGTGTCCTCGTATTAACTGAGGAAGGTAAATAATATTTTCCTAACGTTTTCCAAAGCAAACGTATAAAAATAACCGAATACAAGAAAGGCAACTCCTTTAGGATACGTGTAAAAGTACAACGAATTTGTGTAGGTCGAGTGTTATTTTAGTGGGGAAATCTTGAACAAAGTAAGGGTGCTAGTATTACTTATACAGCGAACACTAGGATTCCTGTTACAAAGCTTTTAAAGGTTTACGGTACACCCGACCGCGAAAAGAGTTGATTTCGCAACACGTTATATACGATAAAGCATTGATTTTCGCACAAAGCGCGGTTAGTAGCGCAACAACGACCCCCGTTTTCAATAAAATTCACATTTTCTTTCACAACTTTCATGTTGGACGCTGGACGCGCTGCCTTCGTAACATTTATAGATGAGTTTAGTGACTTCCGAGGAGTAGGTTATCAGACGTGGGACGACAGGAGGGGTTGGGTGAAGAGGGGGGTGTAAGCTGGATGCTGGTGGTAGATTCCCGCCCCCGCCGTTCAAGCATTTGCGTCCCGACGGTTGGTACGCGATATCGCGTTTGTACCGCGCTTGTACCGATTATTTACGCGTCGATTTTTATTTATTATTTACATAAAGAGACAGTTTATTTACTGAATGTGCTTAAGGTTTGTTGTGACTATACCAAGTGATGTCTATGTTGAGTGATTTTTGCGGTTCTTCGTAACGTATATTCTATTTTTCTCATATTGACTAGAGAAACAAATATTTAAAAAATATGCAAATTGCTATAATTTTATACTTGAATTTGATACAATTTTATTAATTTTAAATTATAGGTGTTTACTTTTATTTCATGATTTTTCTCTTATTGAATACTTGAATTATATGAAATCCCTATTCAAATTATAAATTGTCTGTCTGTCTGTCTGTTACGCTTTCGCGGAAAAACTACAGGACCGGTTTGGCTGAAACTTAGTATATATGTATTTTCGATACCGAGGTTGAACATAGGATACTTTTTATCCCCAAAAATGGGATAGTTTCCGGGATAAAAATATATTATCTCTCTGTTTGTTATGTTTTCACGGAAAAACTATGTAACCGATTTGGCTGATATTCGATATATAGGTAAGTTCAATATCTAGGACGGATATAGGATACTTTTCATCCCGGAAAAGGGGATAGGTTTTAGGATGGATTTATGTAAAGATTATCCCGGAAAGTAGGATAGGTTTTGTGATTTTGCAAATTTAGTCCATTTTATCCATTTTGTCCCTTTTGTCTTTTTTGTAATTTTTTCAAGTTTTGTCTTTTATGTAGGTAGTTTACAAATAGACGGGGATTAGGATAGTTTGTGATATAAAATGAAGTGAATCTTCTGGAGGCAAATACAAAAAAAAAATACAATGGAACGTGTATTAACGCCTGCTCAATAAACAAGAAGTACGCACTATAGTTTACCCCGCAGCCCAGCCTACTAGGTAAACTTAAGTAATAGTATAAATCGCATTTAAATATGAACAAATATGTTAAACCATTCTACAGGCATGAATAGCTCACTGAATATTTATAGATGGAACAAAGGGTGTAAGTCAGAATCTTTCATCTCAACTGGAGATTCTCTCTGTACCTCTATGGCAAACAGGTGTATGCAGGTATATTGAAGTTAAATATTACTACAATGATAAAACGACATTCATATTATATATTGTATTATATCCATTAGGAAAATCGCATATTACAAAAAAACTATTAGTAATTAAATAATAAAGATAGATAGATTAAAATAAACAATTTCTCTTTCTTTTGTTGCTGTGATCATGTGACCTCTAATTTTACTAAAATAAATTGTTAGAAATCAATCTCTATGTAACTTAATATTAGCAGGCAGGTGAGGGTTGCCAACTGTTTTTGAGCAAAATAACGTATCACATGTTGTTAATTAGGGTATGTTGGAAGTAATTTATCAAAATTTTATATATTCATTTATTTTTTCTCTTAAAGACAAATTTTTGTGTGCTTCTAGCACTTGCAAAGTTTTCATTATTTCTACATTTTTTGAAGCTATCTTTACATTTTTAATTAATGTTTAAATAAACAAGCAACAATTTTTTTTTATTAAATTTATAGATTGCTTTTCCTCTTTTCTCGTCATTTTAGATTCCTTACTGAAAAAAAAATTCAGTGATAGCTCGATCGACAATAGTTCAGTAATTATCCATGTAAGTGTTTCATTTTACGCATCACAGTAAGATTGGAATTAGAGGTTTTTTACATACTTTATTTTTATGCAAAATTGTAAAGCATATTTACCAAAAATAAAGTAGGATACGTTATTATGAAGTGTGGTTGGCAACCCTAAGGCAGTATATATTAATAAAAAAGTTTTTAATTTTAGTCCTAAAATATTGTAGCAACATATTGTTTTCATTTTTTATGTAATTTATAATATGAATTAATAGATTACATGTTCAATGATAATAAGAAACAACCAGTTAACACGAAAGTTATCCGCTTTAATGCCAAAGTCAAAGATTCAGTAATATATTAAAGCAAAAGTTAAAGGGAAAACACAATATTACACTTCGAGACCTTTGTTATGCATCAGCCATCTAACTATTTCTACTTATACGATGAATTAAGATACAGGTGCTGCCTAAATTACTTTAAAGATTAAGTATTATAGATTAAACGATAACTTTCAAGACAACTAAAGTATGCGCGATTCAATTCGCTTCTCATCTTTGAAATAACTACCTTGGATGTATATTTTGTTTGCGTTAAGTAAATTGCCTTTTTCACTTAATCGACTCAACAACTTTTGGCTCGAGATTAAAATTAATTTCAGTTTAATATTTAAAAAATATTTTCACATAAAATTTTATTTAAATTAATTAAAGTAAAGCTAGTAAATATATGTGTAAATTAATGAATTACTCGAAATTGATTTAAGGCTCTTAAACGTGATCCTTCGATGAAAAACATGACGAATGAGTACAAAGATTTCAAACATATCCAGTCTAACAATCACAAAAAACAAAAGTAACACAATAATAAATATTGAAATGTCACGTCAATATAATAAAAGCAAAATGTTTTGTTATTTTATATATGTATGTACCTACATTTAAGCGTAAATATACATACTTATACCAATTGAATAAACGTTTTTAGGTAAATGTACAGGACATAATAGTTATTTGCAGTAATTAGTATCCTTTAGATATTTTAGACAATTTTTATTTCAGTAAAGATTGTTTCCTTATCCCAAAATTTTAAATTATCGTAAATCAAGTGTATTATATTAAAAACCGCATACTTCCCAACACAAATATCAAAAATAGTCGACTATTAGTCTAGTCTAGTCTAGTGTATCTATCTTAGGAGTCCAAAGTCCGCTTGCTCACTATTTCTTCACTTCCCGCGCTTTTTAGCAGCTTCTAATTGTGGGACTATTCTCATCGCGCTTATAATCCTTCTCAATGTCAAGCCAGATTTTCTTGAGTTTACCCCTTCTACTGGGACCACAGAGAGGTGGTATGGTTAGAAATTTGTTTCCTACACAACATACCTATTTCCGTAAAACGTGGTCGTTTATTTTTTACAAAATTTAGCAAAAATGCACATGGCCGATCCAGTGGAAAGTAGCTGGTCTCGTCTATGGATGTCTGCAACATCAGGGGCGCTGCTAACGCTTTGCCGGCCTCGAAGAAATTTTATAATGCCCTTCTTAAATGCCCCATGTCGTAGCACAGAGGGACAACCGCGTTCAGCGTAGGTGTCTCTTATATAATTTGCTTACTATGTTGAATGATGAAAACTAGTGCGTATACTGGAGTTCGAATTTTCATAATTACCGTTCCTATAGCGACTTTCTAATTACTGGAGTATATACATCCTAAATGAAACTAAATAATTAGACATTAAACACTTTTTATATTGTAGACGGTTGATATCTAAATTACAACTGGTGCCGCTAATGAAAAAGGCCCGAAATGTCAGATTAACTGAGAAGCAATTAAAAAATGTTAGCTTAGAATTTGTTAAATTCAGTCTATCTGATTTGTTTTTAATCATTGGTTATATATACCGCGATCGTTATTATATTGCGCGCAGATTAAAAGTTCCTTAAATAGATAAGTTGACTCTTAAGAAGCCGCATTTATGGGGTAGTCGCGATGATTTAAGTACTAATAAATATTGATAAAGATCAAGACTGCATCTATAGTTTAGTGTACTCAGCCTTAGCCTGCCTATTTCACGTGGAACGTAGAAGTCCTGGGTTTAATTGAATCTTTCTGTTACTTTCTGTTTATACTCTGAGCGTCTGCTATCGAACCCAGAGTTGTTCATACATATATACAACGACATAATACAAACGTATAGTATGGTCTTTGTCTAACGATATTAATAATTATAAATTTACAATATCTTCGTCTATATAAAGTAACCATACCACACGATGAAGGTTGAAAATTTATAAAGAAGTCATACAATGTAGAACAAGTGGGTCGTCCAGTTTCTAGTGCGTATATGGAGCAGCTGATCTGAATTAATTTAAATAGTTCTATTTTTCTTTTGGTGAAATTGGTCCCAAACTCCTAAAATGGTTCCACTTGAAGGTTCACTGCTCCACTTTACTTGTACTTGTAGCAAACGATGTGGCCTCGTGCGCTCTGTATAAACGATAAAGCGCTTTCGATCCGGATCCAAGCTAGTTTCTATCTAGGATGATAAGTGAGTACGCTCGTGTACAAAAATATAACATATTTTTAAAACAAAGTATAAACTTTTAATAAATCAAACTACAAGAAATTTTAATTACTTTAAGCATGGGTTTTTTACACAGTTCTGCTTGCGTAATTCTCAGTTCCTCATCTTACATCTCTAATATCTAATTCATTTACATATATATCCAAATTTATAAATACGTATGAAGTTGGATATATGTGTATATGTATAATGTTCAATAACAATAAACTTTTAAGTGATTACTAAATACAAAGTATGTTGGATACACTTATAATGAGTAGTTAAATACATGTCATCATAACAATTTTACTGCTTACTTATTTTGTTTCTGCTTTTGAGCTGGATAACCTCTAATTTTAACATATTGTTGTTATTGAACAATAACTTTTTCAGTCTGTTTCGTTTATGAGCTGCTCGATTGGCAGTTTTAGCCTTGCCTATTTCGTTTGAAATACATTCAATTCTAATCTATACAATATTATGAAGAGCTAAAGTTTGCGAGCTTGTTTGTAGGAGGTAATCTCTTGAACTACTAAACTGGTTTTAAAAATTCTTTCATCAGTAGAAAGCTACTTTATTCTCGAGTGACATAGGCTATATTTGATTGTGATTAATAATATTTTTAATAACGCGAACGAATGAAGGATCGGTCAAATTTAATTAAATTGTTAATACAAATATTTTCACGGTGAGCGTTTAGACCATTAAATAATGAATGTTAATTTTAGAATCAAGGTAAACGTCTCAATGTCTTTAATATCTTGTAAGCTATTCGGATAAAATTACTGGCGCAGATTTAATTAAATTAATTTAGTGTAATTCAAAATGAATATTATTAGCAAGATTCATTAATATTGTTTTTCAATAAAACGTAAAAAAATAACCGAAGTTACAGTCGTGCCAAAATTCTAATTCTATGCAAAATTAAATCGAGACTTTCGTAATTTAATGTTTAAATAGAGAACATCAAAGATTCTTGCGAAATTTGATAACCCTTTTCAGATATTATTAGCTCAATTTTCTAATTAAAGGATCCCGTCCGAGAAATTCGAAATTAACGAAGTTTTGTACGCGACTGTACAGATCCATCATATAAAGTATACGGGTATTATCAAGTAAAGTACTTCTATGAAATACGCGAATGTCGACCTTACTTGGATTAGCAACTTTCTCAATACGTCCTTGGGTTTTTACCCTTTGGCTGTTAACTCTGCCGCGTTTGAATAACACAACTTTTACTAAGCCTTATTTTCAGAAAGGTTGCTCTGTTTCTTTTAAGCTTCATTTTAAGTTCCAAATTCTTTATGCCAGGCATTGTATATTTCAAAGCTAAGCAAGTTACACTTTACTTACATGCAATTAGGGTCGTCTTAAACTTATTGGGCGCCGAGGTGCTAAAATCAACGTGCGCTTAATATGTTTAATTTTCAAGGTTTACTACCGGTTTTGTTAAAAACGGAACCCTTACTGTTTGCATGTCATAGTATTTTTTCTCAGACACTAGGTACTGGGTTTATATGGATGTTTCAAAGAAAAATATAGTTTTTGACGCTACACGTTCTTGTAGTAAATTTAACTGGTGTTTTTGAATTTATTTAATACTAGGATATGCTCGCGACTTCGTCCACGCTTGACTTGAAATTCCTGCAGGATTACCGGGACACAAAGTACCGCAGCGTTAAAATAAGAATGTAAGCTATCGTTTTAGAGAAAACTGTGTCGGAATAAGTATATTCTATTCTCCGAACAACTATAAAGCGCTCCCGGTAAAATTTCCACGGGATTCCCGGGTTAACAAATATCACACATTTTATTACATAAAATTTGCTACCGATCAATGAAAAAATAACATTGCAATTAGATTTTTTGTAATTTGGTCATATTAAATCATTCCCAGAAAAAAATCCGCTGTATTACCAGGATAATAAGTAGCGCAGATTTCAAGTCTAATAATTAGCTGTAGATAAGCGAAAACCACATCGAAATCAGCCCCGTAGTTTTTACGTGAATCCCAAACAAACAGACAAGAAATCTAAAAAACTGCATCGTGTTCTCCGTCTTTTTTATAGTCTACTAGTTTTCCCCGGGTCAAACCTTAGTGCGTGCCTCTTGTTTAAAGAGTAAGTATTAATACGGGCTACATTGTATTACATTTTTATCTTAGGGCTATTTGCCCTCGGAAGATTCACTTCATTTTATATCGCAAACTATCCCATCTCTCGGGAGGAAAAGTGTCTATGGCCATTTCCGATATTAAAATTACATCATATGTACAAAATTATAGCAAAACCGATCCAGTACTCCAATAGTTTTTCAGTGAAAGCATAACAGATAGACAGACCGAGTTACTATCGCATTTTTTATCGATGATGATTTTTTATATCTATAAACTTGACAAAATAATTAGTCTCCCACACAAACTTTCATCTCCTGTTTCAACCCTTTCTAGTTTTATTTTTACGGTAAAAAGTAGCCTCTGTGTCAAGTCTCGTCTATCATCTGTATACTACATAAATAATTAAAATGACATAAATGGATGAAAATTACTAAAATTATGAAAGTGACGAAAATGATCAAAATAACCAAAATGACAAAAATTACCACAATGACCAAAATGACCTAAATTTACCTGAGAATTAACCTAAAATTATAGTATTTTTGCTGTTATCTCCAAAGAAATGGACTTTACAAAAAAAAGTGAATAGCAAATTTGTTGGAAATATAATTTCTTACAAGAAAGTCTCATAGATCTAATTGCTTAGTTCAATATTTTCTGAGATATTGAAATTTAACTCATTAGTGTTATAAATTGTTTATGGTATATATATATATATATATATATATATATATATATATATATATATATATATATATATATATATATATATATATATATATATATATATATATATATATATATATATATATATATATATATATATATATATAGTGAGTTTCAGCCAAATCGGTCCAGTAGCTTTTCGGTGATAACGCAACAGACAGACAGAGCTACTTTCGCATTTATAGTATTAATAGGGATTTCAGTTGTTTTTCTTTAAATACCTTCAATGTACAGAAACGGCATGTTTAGAATTTTATAATATTTATTATATATTCAAACATGGTTTTGTGTGGTGTCGTTAGTCATATCTTGAAAAACCATGAAGATGTTATTAAATGACTTTTTTATTGAAGTCTATTGACTTACGCCCTCTAGGTCTTTGTGCCCGGGTGCCAAACATCCCTTGCACCTCTGAGTAAAGACGCCCCTGCATACATTGGATAAGACTGTAGTCGATCTCAGAATTAGCTACGCCGTATGAGTTTCTTTTTGAAGTTCCAATGGTTACAGATGGAATCTCCGATCACAGTAAGACAAGCTGTTGGCATTTACAGACATATTTAAATAGATTCTTAAGATAATATCTTACAAAAGTATAAAGCATTTGCATCGAAGCGTGAGGTTAAGTTTAGATTATAAGACTGATTTGCCTTATAGAAAACAGACTTTATCCAATTAGCCTCAGACAGTCATCTAAAAGAGATTTCAAGCACTGTGGTTTGAGCATGAATGAGTCCAAAATCTATTATCAATTATACTATGATTATTTTTTGTATAAATCAATATACTTTCTACATAGAAAATATACATATATTTCTCTTATTTTTATGTTTATTTATTTCCTATTTAAAAATATGTATTCTATATTACTTCTATATCTTAGTTATATTGCAAAACCCACATATTTCACAAACTTTTCTAATCCATTCTAAGGTTGTCTGGAAGAAATAGCTTTTAGTATTAAAACTACCTATTGTTTGCTATACTTATGTGCATTTTTCGAACTATATCTTAATTTTATGCAATAAAGTATATTTTATTCTGTCATGTGCTATTCTATCGTCTTTATCACGTTTACTTATAAAAGAACCCTTCCAGGCGCTTGAATAGAAGTATACGACAGCCATCATAATTTTACTAAAGTTTGAAACGAAAGATTAACCTGAAATGTCTTCCAAATTACATCAGTGTGTTCCAATTTGTGGTTGCCGTAAATTCTAAAGATACCATTTGTCGTAGTTAACCACACACGCCATTCCTCCGCCGTTTTCACCCCGCTATATTGGCGACAATAGGTACGTAGGTCGTTAGACCACTCATCTAGAAGTCGTCTAAAGGTCCTCTACGTCCCATTATAAGAAAATATCTATGTTAATTACTCTCTTGCTCATTTAATAGGTTTGGAATATTAATAAAATACAGTGTACCTGATGAATTAATATTCATGACCGACAATGCGATTATTAAAATTAAGGTTAACTTCTCGATTAAACAGATTAACTAGTACATTAAAGTAGCTACTCTCTTCTTACATTTTTTGATTTCAAAATCTTTTTCACATAATCAGATACCTTAAAAGACTATTAACTTAAAAAAATAATTTATTGTTCAGTTAGTTGTGTCCGCTATTTATTTTCCATAATTTTGGTATCATGAAAAATATCGAAGTAATCGCACGTTAAAATTAGTCTCAAGTGATAGTCATCAGCAGCCCAAGAATGAGAGCTAAAGTAAACTGGCCAGCTTTACCGAAAGTTGTTTTTGACGGCACTTCAACTATCCTTCTACTTCTACTTCACACTATCCCTTTGGGCGAAACAGTAAAAAATTTGGGACTAGTTATCGATAGTGAACTGTCTTTGAGGCCTCATATATCCGAATCGAGTCGTAGAGTTTTTGTCTTCTAGATCTCCAAGAAGGTTGAGAAACTTTTTGCATACTACCACCAAAATTATGCTTGCAGAGTCTCTCCTGCTTCCCATATTTTATTATGCTGACGCCTGCTATCTAGACATTAACTTATAACAGCTAAATAAACTTGAGCGACTTCAGAATTTTTGTATTAGGTTCATATTTGGTTTGCGAAAATATGACTATGTTTCTGAATTTCGTATGAAGCTCAAGTGGCTTCCTATTGGTTTTCGGCGGAGTACTCACATTGTAACTCTTCTTTATACTATTTAATCCTAATAGTCCTTCTTACCTTAAGGAACGTTTTGAATTCCTTCGCCTCTTCACTTCTCACAATTTGCGCTCAGATACATATCGTAGACACCTGACACCTGCATACACTTCATTCTTTTATCATAACTCTTTTACAGTGCAGGTTGTCAGTCTCTGGAATGCGTTGCCTCTTACTGTCAGAGAGGCCAAAATATTACCTACATTTCGGAACCCACTTAGAAAATATTATCTGTCTTTAAATAAATATGTCTAATATATTAAACATTTACTTATTTGTCTATTGTTATATAAAATGCTTGTCATATAATGTCAATAAATGTTTTTATTTAGATAATTTCGTATCTTATACTAATATATAAAGCTGAAGAGTTTGTTTGTTTGCTTGAACGCGCTAATCTCAGGAACTACTGGTCTGATTTGAAAAATTCTTTCAGTGTTAGGTAGCCCATTTATCGAGGAAGATTAGAAAATAAATTCTTAACTAATCTGGCGATGTAGGTAGAGCAGAAAAAATAGGAATGTACAATGTAAATACATACTTACACTAATTTGTAAATTTAATACAGCTACCTAGCTAGGAAGAGATCTCTTTTAGCGATAAGATCACCCTGTATTGCCAATATCTATTGTAACTATGTATTTTGTTTTTGTAATTGTTTATTTTGGTGCGCAATAAAGTATTATCTAATCTAATCTAAAATTCAATTTTTTGATGAAATATGGCTGTCGGTTTCGGAGTTTGTTCGAGACAAATTTTCAGATAGACTGATAGACAAAACTTCTCAAAATAGTAATCATAGACCTAGACTTTAATTATATTACTAGTTGATTACTTAAATATTTTTTTTATAATTAATCATTGTTAGTAATTTCTACGTCATGTTCTTTACGTTGCTATGAACTGATTTAAAATACAGATTTAACTCAATAAGTAAAACAAGAAATTGAATCACGACTCGCATAATATCAGGTAGATAAGATTTTTAAAATAATTCAAGAAAATTCAATCGTTAATTTATTTAATTTTCTGGTCATTTGAAAAGCGGTCTTGACAAAATAAATATATTTCTTTAGCTTTAATAAAAACATGTCTGACAGCTAGTCCAGCTGCTCCTTGATTATCCGAATATTACTTTCGTGAATGCAAACATCTGGGCGATATCTTTTTTATTGGACATTGGCGTGTAATCAGCTGGAGCTCAGTCCAAGCGAATTTGAATTGCCAAACATAGATTGAAGTCAGAAATAAGGGACCGAAACCCACGGTCACATTTAACTAATGTTATTTAAAAAGTGCCTGCTATCGCAATTTTGAAATATTAATCTAGTCACTAACTAATGCCGACTATTAAGTTATAAATTAAATTTAGATTTCAAAAATGACATAAACTATATATACATAAATATTGCTAATTTTTTACCAATAAGTAAAAGAATGGGTAGTAAAATTCAGAAATTCATAATGAATGAATAAAAATACGAGGAAGCTTTAATTTTATTACATAATTACTATTTTACTATTGTCCTTATACATTCACATATAGAAATATTATGTTTATTGAGCAATTGTTTTGTTTTTAATTTCTTTATTAAGATTCGATATTTCAACGTTTACTATGAGAAGGCGCTTGCGTTTCAACAAAAGTAATCTAAAAATATTTTTTCATTTATGGCCTGGTCACCAATACTTAAGGCCATGTAAACTTCTGAACTGCCTGGATAAATACAATCCCTCTTTGAAGTACTGGGATGAAGAAATTTACTTCCATAATTCTTTTAAAGAAGGAAGATAAATCAACTTATATAACGTAATTTTTTGGTGTTTACTAGTTCAGAAATATAGCATTCCAATTTATAAGGCTTTACCGAAGTAATAGGATTGAAGATAACCACAATTTACTGCGGACGAATGGTTGTACGTCTTATTACGGAAATGTTTATATTTTAGAAAGGTTTTCCTGAAGGCTATTTTAGGAAACCAGAATTTATCGCTTACCCTTGAAACATAACTTAAGTCTGTATTTCCGAAAAAACTTCAGACGTATGCGAAGAATTGGTAGAATTATAGTGCCACGTTACTATATTAACATCAGATTTAATCGAAAAAGCTTTGGGATTTCAAAGCCTTTTGAAGAAATTGAAATAAATACTCAACCTGCCCGTTTATCTGTCAGGCCATTTGTCTTTGTATGTCACAGATATTGTTCTCAGATACTACTGGATCTATCTATATACGTGGATGAAATTTTGCACAAAAATGTAAAACAAGAAAAAAACTAAAATACTCGATACTAATGTACAGTATATATATAATATGTAATGGCGATTTATGTATATATAGTGGCGAATGATATATAAATTAGGGACGGCCGCTATACATATAAATATGTAACTGGGGAATGCAAAATTGTTTTCAATAAACCTAGTGGTGTTGTGTAGTTGAATCTTGAAAATCATAAGCATGTTTCTTAATATCTTTTTTAATTAAATCAGTTCAGGCTGCTCCATATTTAGTTATTTTTATGTTATTGAGCGTAATTTGCTTTGGTTGGGAAAATAAGTATGTGAGTTTGTGTGTCAGATTTATGAAAATAAAAATTAATCTATCACCATTTCCAAAGCAGTTTTTGTTGCTCCCAAAAGCAGTTTTTTTAATAAAAGAAGAAGATTAATAATATAAATTATTTATGAAAAAATAATGCTATATCAAATTTAGCATGCCATAAATTTTCGATTCCATGGTTTCAGGTTGTATTTAAAAAAAGTATCCTACTTTCCGCGTCAATAATATTCAAAATCGTTATTACGTACGAGCACAAAAGTTTTGACGTGAATTTCAATTGTTTAAATCGTCAGACGTAGGTATAATGGGCATATTCAACATGGATGATGTTGCATAAAATTTTGTAATGAGAGTACAGAATATTCGAAATAAAATCTGCAGAGCGAGATATAAACGCACTGAGAATATAAAAGTTGTTTATTTGATTCTAAAGCTTAACGTCGAGTATATGCTTAACGAGTAATTGAAAATTCAATGCGCCCACTCGGCTCGTATCTGCACTGAAACCCCCAGGGTAACATAGTCTTGAATGTCAATCGTTATTATGAAGTTAGAATCTTATTGCTCGTTTGGACTGTATTTTATGTTTTATTTTAAGATCTTCTGAGTCAGTTTCTTTTAAGAAACTTGGTACGAATGAGCCTTATATAGATATTTGTAAAGTTTGTAATGATATTGCGCTATTACAGCTAAACGTTACTGTCAATTATTATGCTAATTGACGTTACTAAAGTATCAAAACTGATAAACAATTATTTAGTAAAGAATTTTCACAATGCATCTATTGTTGCCAGTATTTATTGCTTTAAAATTAGTGGGATGGGAGGGATTCTAAATTTCGTGACGTCACATTTCATATATTATATCGTTATAATATATTTAAGCTTTAAAACACGAAATTTGAAGTATTAACGATAAATTTCAAAACATTTCCAATTCTATTTGTACGAGCATAGTTTTTAAATTATGAAATATAATGTATTCTATATAGAATTATGTGTTTATCTCTTTTTAGTGTTGCTTTTTCGTTTCATCGAGTTTCGAATCACAACGACTATAAAGAAGTTTCACTTCAAAAAGTTAACAGGGTCAATGAAATATATAAAATTTTAGGATGTTTATGTTGTATATTTATTTTTAACAATTTTTCTGTCTCCACATAAGCAAGTGTTAAAAGATTATTTAATTTAAACTTACACTCTTGGTGTGTGAGTTTATAAATTCATAAATTTTAAAATATTTTATATTGAAAACTCAAAAGATCATACATTCATTTTTTATTGGATAATATCAGCTTATTAATTAACAATTCAGAAAAACTAAACAGTGCAGTTTCCGAATAGGACCCTTACAGGAACGGAAAATAATACAATTTCTTGCGGCCAGGCAGCCTGTCATAAGAGCCGTTTGTAGAACACTGAAGGAGTTCATAAAATGTGAAGAATTATGACAAAAACCTTAATTGTTGTAAATTTCTTAATAATATAATCCTGACGTTGAACATAGTTACGAATAAATGAGTTTATAATAATCTTTCTATACCGCGACGATGGCAAGAGACCAGACGGAATGTCGTTGGTGCTATGGAAGATGGGACGCCCCTTAGTATGGGCCGCAACTTGTGTTGATACTTTGGCGGCTTCCCATCTTCCAGATACAGCCGTGACAGCCGGGGCTGCTGCCGCACGCCAGGAGGCCCTGAAACGCCGCTCCATTGGTATGGGTACATATTTGTGGCATTCGGGGTTGAGACACCAGTATCTCAACCCACGGCCCCCGGGCCGTGGAGGTCTGGAGCTCATTATTGAGGTCTCGCGTGACCAAAAGGTTGGCTTGTCTGGGACAACGCATTAGCGTTGCCATCCAACGTGGAAATGCGGCCAGCATTTTTTTTTACTTAAAGATTATGTTATTTTTTAAGTAATTCAATTTTAGTTTATATTAATTTATTTAGAACTTTATTTTTAATAGATGTTGTACAAATAAAAAGTAAATTAAGATAATGCGGTAAATGAGATGCAATCGTTATGGGTATTTTTCTTTTAATAAAATTTAAACACCTTATATAGGTACTTGCATGTACAAATTTATTCATCTTTAACTTTTATTACAAGCCAAAATACAAGTAATATTTGCCGAGTGTCATTCATTCTCAAAGTCCCATTCATAGACCTCGATGTAATTGAAGAAGAACAAATAAAAATGCAAACGTAGTCGTTACCTAATAGTTGATCCAAATGTATGCATGAGTGATTTGCATATTGCGAGGGTATTGAACTGTGGCGACCTCTATCCTATATTTTCTTTGACCAAACGGTTCTAAAGAAAAACATTAGACTTCCCGTATTATATTTATTTGTTTATGTGTTTTTTAATATTGAAAATACAGCAGACAGGCTGAGGACCCAACTGATGGAGAGCAGTTATCATTGCCTCTGGACATTTGAAACACCGGAGGTGTTATCTACCAATGCTGATGTTGCAGAAATTTTATAAAACCCTTTTTAAAAACCCCATATCGTAGCGCAGTGGGAAAATCACAGCCAGAAACTCAATACTCATTCCAAATCCCCACGGTGTCCAAGAGAAACGTTCTAGAGAACCGTTGCGTACATGAATGATAAGTTAATTAGATAGATGTAATCAAAAGACATATGAATAACTGGGTAGACGACAGATTTTAGAATATAGTCTGAAACAAATTTATCCGGTATAAAAAAGTGGTTGTTAAAATACCTTGTTATAGTCTTATTTTAAAATGATCATGATATAAGTAATAACGAATACTATATTGGCTTCTTTAAAGATATGACGTAATAACTTGCTATGCAACATCTAGGAGGCTGCGGCGTTCCTTGAAATGATATAAAGTGTCTCAATTGATTTTACTGTCAACTACCTTATTTTGAGCTTGAATCACAGATATGGGAATCAGTTGCCTCCTATAGGTTAGTGTTGGTGCCTAGTACACAGTCTAAAGTTTTGAAGAAAGGACAATGATGCACAGGCGTAATAAAGAGATCGATTTAGTCAGCATCAGGAATGTGCTCCGCCCGGCACGGCGCCGCCATAGATAAACTTATATCGTCACTTGCACGCGGCGTGTAGGGTAACTAGACGATTAGACGAGTTGTAAAAAAATCCATATTATTTTTATATTTATAGGCAATTTAATAATGACTGAGCTCTCTAATACCCTTAGTTAAATTCTTAGCATGATATAGAATAGATGTATGATAGTCTGAAAAGAACAGAGGTAGTGTTCGCATGTTTCAATTCTGCTTATTTATTCCCAATTTACAGCTTACACTTGATGCCCGAGTCTTCGATGAGACTATTTTTTGAAGCAAACAAGGACGGAATAGATTTAAATCAGTGTAACTTAAAATGCTTGAAACTGTTACGCCGCGCCGCCGGTGCCGCGCAGTCGTCGACTGAAAACCTCAAGAACGCCGGCACCGCCGTTTTTGAACGCAGCGCACATTTCTAGTCAATATACATATTATTACACTAATATTATGGATAATGGCAACACACAACTATAGAATTGTCCGTTGAAGAATATTCTTTAGTATAGAGATACCGTACAAAATTCTTAGTGGATACCAAATTTATTTTAAATTGGTTAAGTCAGTTGGCCGTGAATCTTTTTCACGGCCAACTGAATTACTGAATTAAACAATTTAAAACTTGAATTAACAAATTTGAAACCTGTCGTAAACAAACATATAAACTGTCATTTACATATCTATATATTGCATGGACTTCAACATTATCCCGAGGAATTAGAAACGTCGTTTAAATTACTTTCATCGAGTGAAACCAAGAACGACAATTCATTTCAACTTTTGATTCATTACAGCACATTTAATTTGAATTTCACGACTCACTTACCCATTACAGCGAGACTTCTTCAATGAGACGTATCATTCGCACGCCTGTGAAACGGCGCCCACAGCCTTCTATTCAGATCGCTGTTGAACAGCAAGAGGGTGTATTCTGAGAAAGACCGTTGGGTGTGAACTTGACAGTGGTTGTTAATTAAATGGTTATCAATGTCGATCGGCGACGAGCTCTTGTAGTCTCAAGGAAAATTGGAGCCAACCCACATTCACACTCATGGATGTGTTCGGAACGAGGCAGCCAGAATTATGTTATGCGCGGAGATAAGTCTGGAGAGATTGGACTTATGTACAATATTTAATATTTTGGCCTCTCCTGCTTTTCAAGAAGCTAGAACAATGCAGAAGCTTGTGATGAGCTCCTTGTCTGGTGGGAACTCATCATAAATATTGTCACATACAGATTTCATATTAATTTTATCTTCGTTTAATGCAAGTTATAATAACTTAAGAAAAGATATGATGGGGTTGACGTAACCGTAAAGATTCAAAGCGCTTAAAAAAGAAAAGAATTAAAAAAAAGAAAATTGGAGTCAGTTATATCATAATATACCAACTACATAAGCAAATGACGTTCTGATGTTCAAATTTTAAGCTCTAATTGGGTAGAAGATGATCTTACAATAAATGCTAAAAATATGTACAAATTAACTTTTGTTCACCGCATATACGTGGAGAGGGACACTCAGAAAGATTTGCAAAAATAAAATAAAATGTTCTATAGGAAAATATTTTTTTATTAAATCTTTTCAAAGAACTCTCACAAGCCTCTATACAAAGTTTCATGCGTCTGAACCAGTTTTCGAAACACTTTTTCCAGTCCGTCGTAGACACGTCGTTTACAGCTTGCTCGAACGGTGACAGCGCATCTTCCGGCGACGAAAATTGTATCCCTTTGAGCTGATTTTTTATTTTCGGGAATAAAAACAAGTCACACGGTGCTAGATCAGGGCTGTAAGTAGGGTGACCCAGGAGTTTGACCGGCGTGCTGTCCGGGAAGTCCCTCGTTTTGAGCGCGGTATGGGCGGGCGCGTTGTCGTGGTGGTGCAGTAGCACGGGGAGCCCTGTATTTGGTCACTTGTTGCTCACAACAGAGAAAACATCTGCCAAGCATTTGGTAGTATACCATTCGGCGTTGATGGTTCTTCGGTTCCGTAAAGGAATTGACACCAAGTAGCCAGTCAAATTAAAAGATCTCGCGATCAAAAACATCCCCCTGCTTCTAGATCGTTTTACTTTAGTAGGCGTTGATTCGTTTTGAAACTCCCGAACCATCGACTGGCGCTTCGTTTTTGGATCGTATTCATAAATCCAGGACTCATCACCTGTAATGATGTCGTAAACACGCCGAGACGAGCCTGCTTTAAATTTGTTTATCATAACACGTACACACATAACACCTGCTTCTAAGCATCAGTGAGGTTGTGCGGCACCCAGCGTGAAACTATCCTCCTCACGCGAAGATGCACGTGTAAAATCTCGTGAAGTGCTGAATCTCTTGATACGTAAGTCGCCTATTGTCTTGGATTAAATTTTTCGCTGCTAGCACGTTTTCTTCCGTAACAGCCGTCAAAGGGCGGCCACTTCTTTCTTCATCCGCCAAAGTTAGTCGACCGCGCTTGAATTCGTTGTACCAACGATACACGGTTGCCTTAAAAGGGCCTTCATCCATGAATACCATTTGAAGTCTATCGTACAATTCGTCCTGTTTCAGGCGACACTTGAAATCGTAAATAATCATAACGCGAAAATGTTCCCGGCGCAGATCCATTTTTCAATGAAACACGATAACTTAAATTAGTTCGCAAACAATGTGGAGAGAAATTTTTAAATTGGAACGAACCTATTTTAGTTATAAATGATCATATTTTCAAAATAGGTTATAACTGGCCAGTCACTCATACATACATTTTTTTTCACAATACATTCTGAGTGGCCTGGTATGTCATGAAGTGGGCATGTCATAATTATTAGAAACTAGCTGACCCGGAAAACTTCGTACCGCCTCAGAATCAATTTTTTTCATATTTACTCACCTTTCAAACCTTCCCTGGACTTGCACAAATAATTCAAAACCAAAATTAGCCAAATCAGTCCAGCCGTTCTCCAGTTTTAGCGAGACTAACGAACAGCAATTGGTTTTATATATATAGATTAATTTTTAATTCAAAGTATTTAATGATAAATACCTGCAACGCCATCTAGCGAAGGTGGAACTAACCATGAGAGTAATACATACATCATATTGTTGCCGTGGCGATGTATTTGTTAGTAAATTGCAACAGCCAATAAAACGCGGTTGGAGCGCCTTTTCGTCGTTCGTCTATCCCTTGGGAACAGTACTTATTTTCTGGATGAAAGGTACTTTATGTCCTAGTTCATACCCCTAACAACTTATATTACAAAATTTGGTAAAGATCTGTTGCGCAATTGAAGGCGTGAAAACGTCACAAGCAATCAATCAAACAAACTCTTTAATCATTCATTATGTGTTTCTTTTTTATTTGAGAACTTTGATTCATGTTTGTTTCTGTATTAATTGAAAATGATGAGGAAAGGAAAGTCTTGGTATTTTGGCAGAATGGAATTCGTTAAGAAATTAAACTTTAATTACTCCGTATGTACGTTTTGGTTGATAAATACTTTTCTGTTTTTTCTAAGTGATCAGTTTCGTATCAATAAATATTTTTTTGATAATTTATGCGTTGGTATGCTTTGACATAAATGCATACAATAGGGATGCGGACATATATTACAATCAATTCTAATATTTTTACATACAAAAGAACAGGCGTTATAATAACATCTTATCATTATACTTTCAAAATATCATGATAAAAATAATTTTAATTAGTCTCCAAAAAAATTAATAATTAATACGCTATTTAACTCCTTTTTCTTGTATCTACTTACGTCATAAGTAGGTACGCTCGTATAAAATCTAGGAAGCTACGACGTGCTGTAAGGTTATTAAAAGTATTTTAGTTGATTTGACTGTCCGCTCCCTTACTAGCACTCATTCCAAGGCCCCGTTTGACACACGCGCTTTAATCTTATACTAATATATAAAGCTGAAAAGTTTGTTTGTTTGCTTGAACGCGCTAATCTTGGGAACTACTTGTCTGATTTGAAAAATTATTTCAGTGTTAGATAGTCCATTTATCGAGGAAGGCTATAGGCTATATATAATCACGCTAAGACCAATAGGAGCAGAGCACCAATGAAGAATGTTTCAAAATCGGGGTTTTTTTAACTTTCTTTTTTTATACAAAACCATGCGGACGAAGTCGCGGGCAGAAGCTAGTGATGTCATAAAGAGAGAAACCGAGTGTAAAAATGGAAATTTTTCTTTTTCTCCCTACTGATTCCCAACCCTTCGAAATGACAGCAGATTTAATGTCGAACATGTTATTTTGAAGGTTCGTTAAACATTACGATTATGTGCAAATTGAATACAGCTAGAAAAAGGAAATGTTTAAGACTCGAGCTACTTTTGTAAGTGCCGCCGTGGAAGTTGTAAAAGCACTTAGCTTCAGTAAAATTGGCACTTTTCTGAGAACTTTACATGGTTTTTACATGATCCGCCATAAATATCTTAAACTTCTTATCTTATATGATATACAGTCACATGCATGTTGATATAAAAAGTTATTCAATAAAGGTAATATTATAATGTACCAACTAATTAAGCATGTTATCCAAATTTGATATATTTGCTTATTTTTTAAACAAACTTTTACAAATATATAATGAGTCTGTTTTGGATAATTGTTAGCAATTTAAAGACGGATTAACTTTAATTATGTTTTTAATTTTGAATTTATAAAACCGACTAAATGCGTGTCGGACCACACACAGTGAAGAGTTCCTTTAGATCCCTTGCAGTTCTGTGCCTTTGTACTAAATTATTTATTTTCTTCTTTTTTGAAGGGCTCCAACGTAATTTATTTTTAGAGGTCGGCAACGCGTTGGCGACACGCCTGGTGTTGCAAACGTCTATAGGCGACGGTAACCACTTTCCATCAGGTGGGCCGTCTGCCTGTTTGCTAACTGCAGGCAATTAAAAAAAATTGCCTTGATTTTCCTAATTTCGCAGTAGGTGGTAAAATGTCAGATGCATATAAATATATAAATTAATAAAAATGAAGAATAATGTGGATCCGTCTAATATAAGCATTACAAATACATTAAATAATAAAACGTTCAGTATGTTGACCATATACTGACAGTGTCATACAAATAATTGTTTTTCGATATCAAACACTTTGTGGTCAAAAATCACATGGAATAAGTAGAAATTAACGTATGAGAACATAATTATATTTACAAAAATTAATTACGATCGAATTTCATCTATTAAGCGGTCATCAGTACTAATTAATATTTAATTATCTGGGCTGTACAAGTTTCTAAGTTATCAAC
The DNA here is from genome assembly GCA_039645545.1 of Dendrolimus houi. Lineage (NCBI taxonomy): Eukaryota > Metazoa > Arthropoda > Insecta > Lepidoptera > Lasiocampidae > Dendrolimus > Dendrolimus houi. The sequence continues at coordinate 18,004,955 of CM077118.1, forward strand.
AGGATATTTACTAACTCCGGCAAATAGTCAAGCCGAACTTATTTCGTCAATAAGACCCTCAAGCGACATTAAAGTGTAAATAGAATAATAGCGCGGTGTAATTGACAGATCCCTAAAGTTCGATGTAATTAATTTCTGACTCGGCCCAAACTATCGAAGTTTACATGGAATTGATAAATATCTGTTGGGGTCGAAATGTGTGCCCTCTTCTTTTGATTCCGCAAAAATTATTTTGCCACTTTGAAATACTTGATATACTGGAGTTTATTGCTCCCCTTCTTCTCCTTTAACAGTGCCGGTGGTAGACTCGTGATTTTCAATAAGTAATCTGTAAGATTCCATTTTAAAGAAATACATTCATTTTCAGTAAATAAAGTTGCTAGTTGCTTTGGAAGTGGTGGTAGACTCATGACTTTTCATAAGTAATCTGTAAGATTCCATTTTGAAATAAATATATTTAATTTCGTACACTATCGTATGTACAAATACATTAATGACAAAGTATAAATTCCATGCATTCATTGACAATATTCAAGTCTCATTTGGAAACTACCTTTCGTTGTAATATAGTAATTTTGTTACTTATTATTTATGTATTTTATAAATGATTTATTTTGTTTGCATAATGTTCAAGATCCTATATACATTTTCATGTACATTGCTTTAATTAGTACTTAGTTTAGACTAAAAATGTAAATGTTTATAAATAGATAGATAACACTTTGTTGCCCACCAAATATACAATTACAAAAATGCACGATTACAATATTGTCACGGTAGAAACAATTGGCGGCCTTATCGCTTAAAACAATCTCTTTCAGGCAACGTAACTTAACGAATAATTTAACCTAATCTGCCGATGTATATAGGTGGTGCAAATTATTAGGTAGAACTTAAACAGACACACTTAAACTACATATTTTATCAATTAAATACATACATATACTTAAATTACATTATAAATTAAATACATATAAGCATATTTATAAGATAATATATATTAATTGGTCTATAGAATGAAAATTAAGCATAATTATTTATGAAAAAGTAGTGTTTTCTATGTGCGTTCTTAAACGTAGGCAATGTTTTGGTCTCTCTGATAGTAAGGGCATCGCATTCCAAAGTTTCATAGCCTGCAATATTTCGTGCACTGCACTGTATAAATATTTATTTCGAAAGTAATAACCTTCTAAAAATAAAATGTATACTGTCATATGTATTAAGTTTATCATGTTATCCCAAAATTTATAATATTAAATGTAAGTGAAACAACATAATTATAATTCATTTACAGAACATACAAATTTAATCAATTTTTTCATCCTGTCGAATCCTTCTTTAGGGTAAACTATTCCATTCTCCAGAATAAAAATTATCACATGTCTATTCTAGTTTTAGAAATGGCGTATATGTACCGAAATTCTCGATAGTGAAAATGAACCATCCCAAGATATAAACAATTTCAACAAAGTATTTCAGATTTATATATTACTGCGGATGAAACATAAAGTGTGAATTGAATATATTTAGGCTTTATCGCCATATATACGCCACATGTTATGATATGATTTTCGCTGCAGAAGTTCGGTAGTAAACATTTAAATTTTTCTCTAAGCCGTGTCCATTTTTCGACTTAGTTCGAAAACTCCAAAACTTGAACTTCTTAGCTAAATGTTATTTTTACGATGTCAGCTCCTTAGTTGCTAAATTAATATTAATTCAATGAATACCTTGCACTGAACTTATGTTAAAGATAAATATAAAATTAGCGTTTGGTTTTTATTGTAGAAAAATTCAGAATTTGCTATGTATACTTCTAGCTAAAAAAAGCATACCTAAAATATTGTTACATGCCGTTAAAGATAAACGCACTGCTGCCTGTCGTAAAGCGCAGTTCATTGTCTTCCCGGATTTAGGAAATCTTTTATTTACTTTGTAATTAAGAAAAACATGCTATTGTTTTATTACCATCATTAGTGTCGAACTAATCCTTATTGTTATTGTTTTCGACTTTGTTGGCCGTTCGCAGGTGTGCAAATTACATTTTCTTGGAAGAAGCCAGCCCACGCAATCGGTTGTGTATTGTACAGTTTACTATAAAACAATGCCCGAACGGAGGGGTGCAGCAGTCAAGCGACGATTACGATACAAGCTGCACATTCGATAAGCGATATAGGGACGGACTTTGCGCGTGTTATTTAATTGTGCATTACATGTGGACTTATTGCATGCCGGTTATATTTGTACCTATGTTATACGTGTTTGTATAGTTCTAATAAAGCCTATAGTAATTCCAAACGGTATTTTAATTCGAGTCGTAACGTAACTCGTAACAATATTTTTTTATATGGATTTTTTTCTCACATTACATAATATATCAAATATCAAGACTATCCAATGTCAAGACAAGTTTTTAATGAGTAGGTTACGCTTAAATTTCATAGTAAAGCAATCGATAATCCTGGAGCTCTGATCAAAATTATTTCTTAATAATGAATTGTGAATAAAGTTATTTGTATGTAATTTTGTGTTTTAGCTTTGAAAACAGATTTTACCTAAAGCACGTAGAGTATCGATGCTCTTAGGACTTAGATCAAGAAAGCTTCTTCAACAACTCCTGGAATCTCCTTTACTTTATGGGCCGATTTTTCAATCATCAGATAAGATTATCAGTGGAATAAATTATAATTTGACTGAATTTAAAAGTGAAACAATTCAACGTTTTTATTCACACAACACTAGTTTTTAATTTTCTCACGTCGTACTTTATTCTACGAATAACCTTTAAGTAGTTCGTACTATATGGTACGTATACCACCATCGCTATTATCATCTCAATTCATTCCTGGCGTTGTCTGGAAGAGATCGCTTTTTAGCGATAAGACCGTCCTTTGTACATTACTCGTTATAATTTTAGTCTTTATCTATCTAACCTTTATCTGGTGATTGAAAAATCGGCCCTAAGTCAGGTTCTCCATAGGAAAACCTATCTTAATTATTGAAAGAACACCAAGAATGACAACCATTCGTTAATATAACTTTTACCGATATAGAGGTATGGCTGGTTCCTCGATCTTATTATCCATTCCTTACTCTTGGTTAAAATTTAGTATAAGCTCATGGAGCTTATACTAAATTTTACACATTTTAATTTTATATTTAATTACTTGTATGGACAAGTAATGTCATTTTTCTGCTAATGGTAAGGTAAAAGAACGGTTAGTAAGATATAAACCCGGCTTTGCTTCTGATACATTAAATATTTGTATAAACATGATACGAAAACACATTATTCTAAAAATTACCGACTTACGCCAGCGAGGTTAATTATGGTTACATAAAAATTCTTGTATAGCTGAAACTATACCATTGTTGGCACCCCAGTACAATGCAATCATGTAAATAATTTTATTCAAAACATTAAGAAATTAAGAAAAAGTAGTGTTCATTCAATGATAATAATAATATTATATTATTGTATCGGTACGAAATATATTTTTTAATATTGTTGAATGCCGATACTAATCCTTTGTAGGTGTCTTATTACCCCTTTGAATTTGAGAGATCTATTGTTCGTGCTAATTGTTTTGTTCACACTGCCGCTAGATGTCATAAAACCTTCTTTTCTCTGTTGGTATTCATGCGAATTCTTGGAAACCATTAAGCTGACCATTTACCACATAATATATATTACCAATTTCAAGAACCAGTGGGCGGCATTTCGCTAGGAGGCCATGTCTAATTAATAAATGGATGAGGGTCAGTCAGTCGGGAAATGCGCCAGTCGTGCTCTGACTGCGAACGAGGCGTTACTTGTACACTTTCTAAGCGAGTATCTTATAACAACGAACTTTGCGCGATTTATGTGATAACGTTTTCTGCCCTACGGTTTGGTTTTGTTGTATTTGACTATACTTATCAGAACTGTGAATTACGTGTGTGTACTTCTAATAAACTTTGTGATAATTCAAACAGCATTTTCTAATTTACATCTTACAAATCCCCTATAAATTCGTAACAATATCTTGAATAAATTAACCGGATGGCAATCATTGGGTGTGGTGCAATAATAGTATAGTCCACCCTACATACCGTTTTTAAAAAACTGTGAAAGTAAATAATAATTCAAATAACGCTGGGAATAAATTAGACGAGCGAGGAGTCGTATTCCAGTAGGTACCCATTATTCTCTTTAAGTTGTCGTTGTCTGGAAGCCACTTTAAAACAGCTTGCGTTTTATCTTCACAGCAGACAACTTTCAGTTAACATTGTATTCATTATTTCTTATGTCTGTTCTTTAAATTGCTAAAAAAAATTCGTTTCTACTCTTGAGTAGGTACATACCTAGGTAAATCAAAAAGTTCTTAGAAGTGCATTATATAAAACCTTTTTGATGGAAGTTCAATATTCCAATTAAAGAGTGTCAATCACATAATATATATATATTATTAAAGCAGGGGGAATACATTTCGTACACTACCGAGCCCTTTGTGGGGTTAGACCGAAGCCACGAAATTAAGCGCAGCCGGCATGTGTGGAGACTCAGATGGTAAAGTCGTTCCCATTAATACTCCATTAAACCTGAACCTGCCTCCCATGTGCCCGCGCTTGTGGTAGGGAGAGCATGAGACTTAGAACGTAGTTACGCCCATGCTCATCCACGCATCAAGACCAGAGAGTGCCCCGGGGAGCAGGGCAAACTCAGTTCGTCAACAGAGGTATAGTTCTACCGCACCCCCAGATGCAGATGGACCCCTGTAGCGGAATCACGGGAGGAGATATTGCGCATATCTACGCCTCCGGATACCAGACTGACGTCGGTACCCGTGACTCGCGTGCGCACGTCTCTCCCTCTCTCGTTCAGCCTTCTTGTGTGACAGTACTGCTTCAAAGAAGCTTACCGCAACCCCCCAATGATCGTCGCTATGGAACATTGCCTCGAGCAGACTACCCAGCGAATCGATCGGCCCTACGACGGCCTCAACCTCAAATCTCAGCGGTGCCCTTGCAGCGCATTTGGCCAGCGTGTGAAACGCAAAGTCTTATGCGCCACACTGAAGGCACTGAAGGGAAGGCAGACATCCTACAATCTGATGCAGATACTTAACGAAGCACCCATGCCCGATAAGTATCTGCGTCATCCTGAAGTTCAGGGTCCCGCGTTTCTGCGCAACCCATTGCAGCAGATGTGGTCGCACAGCCTCCATTGTAACAATGTCAGCTGCAGGAGTCTCTAAATCTCTTGATAAAGTTTGGATCACGGTCACGGTTTCCCGCGTCCTGATCGCCTCAGACTCGGCCCGGCTATAAACCAGGCCACGGGTGAGGGCATCCTGTCGAGAGCGACGAACTTTGGCAAGTACGTCTGCCTGGAGAGGCCAGGGCGGATCGCCTGCCAACTGTGTTGCCGCCGTCCAAGACACTGTACGGTATCAGGTATATGGGCCACACTGCCAGGACCCGTTGAATCACACAATATTTAGCCAACTGTCACTTATTTTTGTCAGTTCGTTTGCACGTATTAAATTGTTTTGTGCAATGAGTTGCTAAAAATGCAAAATTATGGATAAAAGTGAGTTACGAGTGGTGATGAAATATCTCAGCTTGAAAAAAATGTCTACGAAAGAATTTTTTTCGGACATTCAGCAGACTTTAGGAGATGATGCTGTACCCTATTCTAGGGTTGCGTACTGGGGGGCTGAATTTAAAAGAGGTAGATCAAGCTGTAAAGATGACCCGCGTTCTGGGTGCTCTTCAACCTCCATTACGGAAGAATATGTCAAAAAGCTTGAGAATCTGGTTTTAGAAGACAGAAGAATAACTATAAAACATATAGCTGAGATCCTAAAGATATCTTTTGGTAGCGTTCAATCCATTTTAATTCATTCACTGGGGTTCAAACAAGTGTCGGCAAGATCGGTGCCATGAATATTAACCGATGAAAACATAAAGTAACGTTTGCCAATTTCTAAGAGTAATCTCGAAATGTTTCAGAGTGATTCGGATAATTTTTTTCATCGCCTTGTCACCAAGGATGAAACGTGGGTCCACCATGTCGATCCTGAAATAAGAGACAAAACATGTCTTGGAAACGTACCATCCTCTTCATCCATTAAGAAATTTCGAGTGCTCCTACCGCTGGCAAAGTTATGGCCTCAGTGTTTTGGGATAGTGAAGGAATCCTTTTTATGGATTTTTTCTTTCCTTTCCTTCATACCAAAAGGTCAGACGATACCCTATTATGCAAATTTAATTCCGAAAGTTTGTGAACGATTAAAGAAAAACGTCGTGGAAAACTGTCGTTGGACGTGTTGTTTCTTCATGATAACGCTCCCGCTCATCGATCGGAAGTTGCGCTCAACGCAATCCGCTGTGCTAGCTTCAATCTCCTTGACCATCCACCATATTCTCTGGACTTAGCCCCAAGTGATTTTCACTTATTCCCAAAATTAAAAAAATTGTGGAACTAAATTTCACCATAATGACGCGGTTATGGCTGCTGTAGAGGAGTTTTTCGAAACTCAAGATAAACAATTTTTTCCCAAAGAATGAGGAAGCTAATAACCTGTTATTCTAAATGCATTGCATTGGAGGGAGATTATGCAGAAAAATAAAATATTTTTGTTTAAATTTTTACATTATTTAATATTGATTGCAAGAACTTTTTGATTTACACTCTAAAATACTTATAATCTATACCTATTAATATTATAAATGTGAAAGTAACTCTATCTGTCTGTTCCGTTTTCACGGAAAAACTACTGGACCGATTCGGCTGAAACTCAATATATATATATATATCTATCTATATATATATATATATATATATATATATATATATATATATATATATATATATATATAGATATAGATATATATATGCTTTGTTATGCTTTTATGGAAAATTTGCCAGACCAATTTGGCTGAAATTCGGTACATATGTAATTTTCATACCGAGGGTGGATAAGGGATACTTTCATCCCGGTTAATGAGATAAGTTTGGGGATAGATTTATGTAAAAATTATCCCAGAGACTAAGATAGGTTTTCATTTTGTGATTTGCCATTTTCGTAATTTTGGTTACTTGGTCATTTTGGTCGATTTGGTCGATGTAGTAGTTGTGGTCGTTGTGGTCGATGTGGTTGATTTGGCCGATTTGATCGATGTGGGCGATATGGTCGATTTGGTCATTTTGGTGTACATATGTAGTTTTAATACCGAAAATTGGCATAGATACTTTTCATCCGAGAGATGGGATAGTTTGCGATACAAAATGAAGTGAATCTTCCGGGGCAAATAGCAGTAACATAAAAATTTTATACAATGTAACCGTGTTATAACCTCTTTAAACAATAAGCACTCCCTAGAGGCTGACCAGCGGCGCAGCCGCGGGGTAAAGCGCATATCTCCCTAGAAAACTTGCATAATTAATGAAGATAGTAGCTCTATCTTTCTTTCAATGAAAATTGGTTTAAACAGGATCTCTACGAAAGTACTTACATTTATAATAAGAAGTATTAGGTTACTGTATTTGATTACTAAATAATGTATTGTTATTTATTAGCCGATACCAAATTTTAAGATCAAAGGAAAATTCTTAATTTTATGGTGGCCTTTGAGAAAAATAATTGTATGTATCAAAATTGGGCTTCGATATTGTTGTTTTATGGAAAACCTTGAGAAATTCAAAGAAAATTGCAAATCTCAATAGATGATTGAAACGTAACTTAAATCCGTCATTACCCAGCCATTTTATTTATATTCATCGTATTTATTCTTTATTAACTGTTACATCATGCACCACTTAGGCAGATTTCGGACCTAATACACATGCTTTACAATTATCACGTGCTAACAATAGTGAAGGAAAACATCGTTATGAAACCTGCACGTCGAGATAACCGATGTTGTTAAAGCTGACAAGCCGCTTTAGACAGGTGTAGCGGGGGTATACCTACTGTTCGTTTCCCTGGTAGTAGGAGGCCCGAGCCCAGCAGTGGGACGTTTATAGCCTGTTATTATACAACTGTTACCCGGGACTCCGTTTACATTTGCTTGTTTTTCTTTTTGAAGTCAAACACAAATATAACTATATCCAATACAACCATGCATCCCAAGATAAAAAAAAATTAAAAAAATCGGCAGACAAACAAGCACAATGTATATCCCCAAATTAAGCAAGTTACGCTTGTGTTATAGGTAATATACAGTGGGCCATTCTGGGGCTGATCCCAGACACCCAGACCATAGTAAATAACGGAGAAAATACGTTTCCGAAATTTACTATACCAGGAATCGAACCTGGAGCCTCTGCGTTGCAGTGAGGTAAGCCGGCAATTTTTTTTATTTTTTTTTTCAGGCGGGGGAAATGCATTTCGCACATACCGGGTCCTTTGCTAGGGATTATACCGTTGTTGATCATGGAGGCTTTCCACTGAGGCAATCCAAACAATAATCAACCGGCTTGTGTGGAGACTCGACTAATCAATACCCCACTAAAACCACCCTCCTCCACTTTCGCTCGCAGGACTGCGATCGAAAGGGCCTTTCTGCCCTATCTGAACTCCCCCACGAGTCCATTCTCTTCAACACAGTCTGGAGGACGACGCGCTCTGCTGCGTTTGAGCCTGTGGCTGATTCTGCGGACTGCCCTCCGCCAGCCAGAGTTCAGCCAGCTCCTCAGTCCACCAATGGACCGATGTACGCGGCGGCGGTCGTTTGGCTCGAGGCATAGCAGCGTCGCAAATCCTTTTGAGGGATTTGCGCATGTGCTCAGCCTGCGCCTCCAGATTCCCCAGGTCGGCTGGATAGGTCCAGCATTCGATGATAGCCCTCTCCTCAGCCTGTTCCGCGTCGAGCTTGGTAAGAGCCCAGCGCGGGAGCCGGGTGGGGCCCTGAACAGGGCTAACCCTGTGCTAACACTAGGCGAGGGGGAGAGCTCGAATCTGATGTACAAGTGATCAGACAGAGTCTCCAGCTCCTCCAGCACTCTCCATCCTACCACTCTGCGGGCGGCCGCATGTGTGGCGAATGACAGGTCGATGACCGATCCACCCCGCGCACGCACGCAGGTCTGGACCGATCCCTGGTTCAGGATGGACAGGTTGGATTGAAGCGCCCAGTCTTCTACCGCCCGTCCCCTAACATCGCTAATCGCGTTCCCCCAGGATTGGTGCTTGGCATTGAAGTCGCCTAGGACGAAAATCGTCTTCGGCGCTAGTCTGCCGACGGCTGCCCTGATGGAGTCCAAGACAAGCTCGTACTCCGCCAGAGGGCGGCTCCGCGAGAGGTACACGCTTATGATGACGTAACATCCGCTTTCCGCCACCGCGTAGCCCTTTCCTCTTTCGAGACTGGTGAGCGGTGTGCCAGACCCGGCTCTGGCGACCACGGCTACCACATCGTAGTACGTAATAAGGTTCGCTTATTACGGCCAAGTTTGCTTGCCACTCCGCCATCGCCTGCAGGCACAAGTCCTGAGCGTCCGGGGAGTGGTTAACGTTCGCTTGGAATAGCGTTAGGGGTGTACTGGGCATTTAGGTGTCCATTGGTACCCCCCTCTCGCTCACCGGTCGTTTATTCGCCCTCGGGTGGACGAATTTACCCTTGACGTATGGGGGCTGGCAGTGCCTCGCCAACGTCGGGTGGGTAGCGCGTTTGCCCCCCGCCGCGCAGACGGCGCAGTGGGGGTCGCGGGCTGTGCAGTCCGGCTGCTTGTGTCCGCTCTTACCGCAGCGGAGACACAACCCGTTCTGGTCGAGGTAAGCCGGCAAAGGCTTAGCCCGTTCAACCACAGAGGCCGTCTACAGACATAGCGACTACCTCCAATTTTTATAGTTTTAAACTATTAAGCAACGGTGTACTAATAATCATTTTTGACAAATTTTGTCCATATAAACACGATGATCCATATCAACGGCCACTGGGGTTGAGCGGGTTAAGCCTTTGCTGGCCGACCTCACTACAACGCAGAGGCCTCCGGGTTCGATTCCTGGCATGATAAATTTCATAAACGAACTTTCCGTTATTTACTCTGGTCTGCGTGTCTGTGATCGGCACCAGAGTCTTCTGTTGTGTATTACCCATAACACCACCCTAACTTACTTAGCTTGAAGGATATACAATGTGTGTGTTTGTCTATCTGCCGCTGGTTTTTGAGAAAATTGGCTGTGACCCACACAAACACAGACATGAGAATTGTATAGGGATTTCGTTATTGCCAAAATGACTACGGAACTGTAATAAAATGGACATTTAAGATAGATGGTACTTGACATGATAATTACCATACCTAAATTAAATGCTCAATAACAATATAAAATAAATGCGGCCTAATGAAATCGTCCCGACCCTCCAATACTCATACAATTGCTATAGTCACAAAACAATAGAGAATTGGTTAATCACGACACCATTATTGGAGCTACTTCTTACATAATCGTTGACCCATATAGAGTTGATGTAGGATGCTCCCGAATCGTAAATAACTGGGATCACGTGGTTTCTGAAATCACGACGTAAGGTTATTTATTGCACCTAGATAAAAAGGGAGATTCCAAAACAGTAGGTACGGTATGTATCCTATACATACTACATCCTACAAAGATTTTTGTTAGTGAGTAATTATGTAAAGAAATTCTGATTTTCTTCATTATGTGTACATTCTTCAGCTACAAAAGATTGTAATTAAATTCTAAGCTTACTAACTATGGAAATGATTTTGAAAACAAAAGTGAGTATAAATAAATTTCCCCAGAGAAGATGATAATTATAGAAAAGAGTGGGAGGAAGGAAACCTACAGATTGAAATTACCCATGTGTGAAACCCACATACCTTTTGGATATACGTGGGAAATCCGTTTCCTTGAAAAAGCGAGGATTAGGAAGTTTATTTAGGCTAATATTATCTTTCTAAAGGTCCCGGTAGACATTACCTGCTCTAAAAAAATTAAAATCTAGAACCCGATTCCAGCGCCACCCACCGGTTCTAATTGTTAATCTAAACCATCCCGGGACCCACTCAAACATACAAAAATATAAATTCGTAATATCTTTTTAATGGAATGTCCAATTTTAATCCTTTAAAAAGTAATCTACAGGTATTGAAACATTCTTGAATACCAAATGATTTATTTGGATAAGGATTAAAAGAATGCTATAGATGACATGGACTGATTTTGGTCGGCATTTCTAACAAGTTTTAAAATTTAAAAGATTAATTATAGTGACATAACTACAATAATTGGACATATGGTATCGCGAAGTTTATTGTAGATATGTTGTTTAATGTTGTAGAACATTTTTTGTTCTGTCATCAATAGTTTCCGCAGCGCATACGATGAAAGACATTTTACGACAAATTTTTATAAACCTTGGGTTATATTATTGAAGTTTAAGTAAGGATGCCAAATTTTTTTCTAGTAATAAATATAACCTATATTACTTAGGGACAATGTAGCATACGAATGGTGATTTTTTTTTTAAAAATGTCCAGTTTTTTTGTGTTTATTCGGTACAAACATAAAAAATTACCAATCTTTCCTCTTTATAGTATAAGATTAGAATAGACTCAATGACTACGTATACTTAATGGACCTATCAAGTGATTGAAAAATTGTGAATATATAAACCAATATCATATTTGACTAGAGCAATTAAATAGGTTTTGAAAAGAAATAGAATGTTTAGAGCCCATGGCCAATGAAAGGACAAAAGAAAATAGTAATAAAGCAAATATTTACGATAAAAATAAATGTATCATAAAGGATTTTTATGTATTCCGGACACAGGGCTTATTAATACACAAATTAGAATTTAATAAAAAAAAACCCATGTATAACAAAAAATGTTTGTAACTAAATCATCCTTTTTTCATTTAGTCTAACGAGGGTTTTCGTTACAAAAGTGACAATAACAGTGTGACAATCAAATAATTACCTATTAATAATATACGAGCACAATGTATGTAACATATGTAAGCGATTTTATTTTTTATTTTGATGTTTGTATGATCGTATTTGTTGAATACTATTTTCGGCGTTTCAGCTTACATAACTATTGATCTTGTATTAAAATTGCAATAGTGTTCTTAAAAACAACAAAATAGCGCATATAACAAAATCATTGTTTGTCAACTAAAATTCCTTTAACAATCGGAACAGGATTATTGAGTTTATTTATAACTCCAAAACTTTCCGAAATAGATCTCCGTGAGAGACAAAAGGTCGGAGAATTATCCCAGTAACCCGCTTTAATACAGGTCGTTCCCTGTAGAATCATAATTTAACTTCGCATCCCTAATACACTACACTCATTATGTGCCTGTCCGATTTTCTAATCTCTATACTATCATGTTTATTCATTAGAGCCTCTAAAATAGTTTGCTTTATCTACAAGTATTATGTGGTCGTTTTGGATAATTTCAATATTGGTATTTAACATATTTTTAATAAAGTTATGAAATACGTGATATTTCTATATTAGCTCATATCAATATTTTGCATGTCAATATGAGAAATTACATAAAAAATTTAACACAATTCAATCAAATATTTTAATACAAAATCGTCCAAATGTATAAACTATTTTGTTTCACGATGTCATTACCCCATTGTTAAGTTGCATATGTATAAGTAAATATATCTTTCTGTCAAATTTCGTCTACAGTGGTTTGTGAGTGAAATGACTGTAACTGACTGTCAAACAAGTCCATTCAACATACAATGGTTCTCATTTTACCAAAACGGCTACAGACCCCTAAACATTTCTGGAAGCTTTCCTGGTGAATATCGTCATTCTTCAAATAAAGCCGAATTACACGGTTCATTTCTTTAAATTTGAATGAAAAACCCAAAATGTTTCATGCGAACATAAAATTGAATTATTTAATGTCGTGAATGATGTATTTTCCTGCCATTTTTGCGCATTTCAATCAATCGATTGAACTGTAAAATTCAGCTTTAGTCACAAAGCAAGCTGGTTCAACATGATTTAAATAAAATATACTCAAGTAATCGTTATAACTTTTGTGCTATGTTAAAGACTTAAGTGAACATTAACTGTCAATCACATCAGTGTTGAAATTGATAACAAATTATGTATTCATAAATACATAATCCATTTATTTTTATAGTTTTTTAAAGGCCGTGAGCCACGCGCTATATTAATTAGAATGAACAAAAGTTATGAATAAAATACATAAAAACCAAGAACCGCAAAATTCAGTCACCGAATTAATGACCAGCGGATAATACGATTACAAGCGATACCAATTTATTTTAGCTTTATCTTTGCAGCAACAAAGCCTGATGTAGCTAATGTGAAAAGATAGCAATCAGTGATAATTCAATAGATAGACATTGCGAAGAAATGGCTTACATGTGGATTTGTTACGTCTCTTTCATATTATTAACGATCACAGAAGCAACAATTTATGACGACGATTATGACACATACACCAAGATCTACGACTTCAAGAGTGCAGGTAAGAGTGCAGGTGTTTTACAATATTTTTTTTATTTATTAAAAACTGTCTTAACGTTTTTAGATAACTTTTTGATTATTGGATCACACTACAAATGAATTGACTTTAATAATCAAATTAAGTATAAGCTTAAATCCGTTGAAACTTATTTTAATTACGTATTTAAATAATAAAAAATCATCTTTAGAAATTGATTTTATATTTAATGTACTTTAATAAACAAAAAAGTAATAAGATATTATATTTTTTCTTTAGGGTGATTATTTAACAGTAGGAAATTGTCGTTTCAAATTTATTGATGATAACGTTTTACATTTAAAATTTGTATGTCTCTACAGACAGGCCATAAAAATGCCCGCGACTTTTGGAGGGCTTGCGTGGCGCCATGGGAAGGCCAACACGTAGAGGCCCTTCGACAAATTTAATGTAAATATGACGTGACACTAACCGGCGATTATCCTTGTCTACACCATATAAAAATGCACCCAAGAACAAACCGCGGTTAGTGTAGGAATATTGTAGGAAATGAGAACAAAAGGTACCGGGCTATTGACATAAACTGCTAGCGGAACTAGGGATCTGTGACTATGGGGACTGTGGCATCTGCCCGTCGCAATTTTCGGGGAACATAGATAAAATGGGCAGACGGTGACTCGCCACACTCCCTGCATGGGCCCTTAAAATGCCATACAAGATTGGCCAGGGGCAACACGGGTGTGAGTGGCTAAGGTCTACATTTAAAACATTATTATGATCAGATACAAATACATCACACAAAATGCCAACCTACAAAATTTCTAATGCATTTAATGTATTGATTCGGTAGTTACCACAGAAACTTGCACTTTGACAGCTAATAAAAGTATCTAAATAGACAAAATTTCTAAGCAGACACCGGGTTTTTGGAATTTATCTTCATCTGTATTGGTAAAGTTGTACAATCTATTTTACAACCAACTGAAACATTTTATTATCAAACCAATTTGATTTCCACGGTTATGCCTTTCGATTGAACCGAATGCCGTCCTCTCTAAATTGAGTTTTGTAACGAAGCCTTCAGGCCAATCCGTAGTTGGTGCCCGAAACTAGATTTTCACTCGCTCTAAAGGGACTCGTCGTTGCAGTGAAGCATTATCTGTGAATGACAAACTTTATATAAAATTTAACAGCTGTGTTTTGATTTGAAAATATTATAATGAACTTTGTTTTTAAGTAGGCAAATATTTTGGCCAAATATATTGAATAATCAAAATTATCATATTTTGATTATTTAAAATACTTACCATGTAATTGTGGTGCTAATACAAGTAGTAAGTAATTGGCTAAGACATCTGCATTTATTTTGTTGAGTTCAAATATTGGCTGGGATGCAATTTCATTTCAAGCTATTGATTTATAAAAATACATTATACTTCTATTAATAAATATAGAAAATATAAGATTATCTGATTTATGGTCCATTTAAAACAAATTATTGGTTCGTATAAAATATGTAGTATCACAAACTCGTTTACTAAAAGAGCTGTAAACTCCTTTGAATTCTAGCGAACTGCTAAAAGGAGAATGCCGCGGTGAAGAAATCTCGCAAACAAATTAAGGCTTAACAAGATGTCAAAGCCATGTACCGTTCTAAAATCAGATAGTAAAATTTAGGCTGTGGTGAACCTCTGAGTGCCTCTAACTACACGTGTAAGAGTGCTTGAAAAGTTTCCAATTACGTCGGTAACTAATGCACTCATCGCATAGCTCCCACTAAGGACGGTAATACAATTTTCCTCTGCTCTTATATTGTCGTCTTGAGGACAATTTGGTCTAATGCTTGTGCATCTCACAGTTGCAACGAACTTTGTTTACTCTATTCAGTGAAAATAGCAATTTTCGCGAGCCATTTCAAGGAAATTGAAACCTTGGAATACGCATGTAAATAGTATTCCAAGATGTTACTGTAACAAGATAGTAAGATTCCAACTTCATGCAAAATTTTAGAGTAAAATGTAACTTCTTTTTATTTAACTAGGATTTCTGGCTCTTTTATACCGTAGAAAAGAAATCGTAGATTTCCGGATAAAATGTAATATATTGTTTTAATCTCTAACTAGGTGGATAGATAAGTACATCTTTTTACTTTCTACTACTACTACGTACTACTTTATTTGTACAATAAAGTATAGACATTTAAAACAAAACGAAATATCGATTATACAACGGGCAGCCCTATCTATAGCTAAAAAGTAATTTTTTTCTTTGACAGTTCTAGACTAGGACTGTAGTTACATAACTGATCACGTTGTTATACCAAATCTTATGAAAATGTGTCTTCACCGTCAAAATCGTGAAGCGAGCACAAAAATAACAAACTCACTTTAACATAAATTGGATCCGTATGGACGGACTATTTTTTGATGTTTTAACGTCATCAAATATTTCTGTTGCTTAAAGAAGAAAATCAACATAATAATAGTTCAAGACTGGGAATGATTATCACAAAATTTTATTTGCTACCGTTTGAGCAAATACGAAATCGTACATTTTGCATGCTAAACCTATCTCCTGTTTTTTGGTGTGTGCTTGAGTGGGTACCCAAGGACCCAAGGTTGAGATTCACAATTGGACCGGGTAGGTGGTGGTGCAATCGGGTTCTAGATTTTTATTTTCTCATTAATTACCGAGTTTATATCTCGAAAATCTAATATTATATTCATTATTTCAACTGTCACAAAAACGCGGCATAAATAATTTATTTCGAACACCAGTATTCATAGTTACAAAGCTCTTTGAAACTTTATACTCTTGTTCAGACGCTTTTCATTCTTTGTAACAGCCTATAAAATTCTAAAGAAAAATATTCAAACAACTATCTATCATTTTAATGAAACAAAGCTATCATTTTAATGAAGTATTTCTGTTACCGTAAACAGCTTTACGCAAATAACTTTAATAACGATTAAATTAACGAGCAATTAAAATATCTTGAACTTTATCTTTTGTGTCGATAAATAATTTAAAAGTGTTTGAGACAAAAATTCGCCATTGGATGACAGCAGTAGGTTTGCCAACCGTACTATAATATATAGTATCCTACTATATTTTAGCCGATTGTACTATATATTATAGAAAAATAATACAGTACTATATTTACATTGCTAATTCAATTGTCGCGCTTTTTGTTCAGATTCATATGAAAAGATCTTTGCTGGCCAAAGCAAAAAGTTGTAATAAGCAGGGGGGAATACACAGGGAAAAATTAATAATGAAATAATAAAATATAGAATAATTATTGAAAAATATGTGTATTTTTTTCTCTAACTTTCTCAAAAGTTCTATATTATCTTCAAACAAAGATGGCAACCCTAAACTCAAGAGTAGGTATAATTTTGACGGCAGTGTGGAAACTTAACACCGACGTCAAAAGTACCTAATTAAAAAGAAAAAAATAAAGGAGAAACAATAAAAGACAACTTAGTTATATTGTATTCTATCTATAGTCCCTCAAGACTATAAGTATAATAATTACCTAGGTCACCGTCTTCTATGGGTAAGGTGCAAAAGGCTG
The DNA here is from genome assembly GCA_039645545.1 of Dendrolimus houi. Taxonomy (NCBI): domain Eukaryota; kingdom Metazoa; phylum Arthropoda; class Insecta; order Lepidoptera; family Lasiocampidae; genus Dendrolimus; species Dendrolimus houi. The sequence goes on from CM077118.1 coordinate 18,021,991, forward strand.
GCTACATTTCCTTAGAACTTAAATAGATAAATCTATAAAAGTATTTACTTAATTTAAGTAAATTATCGCCGTCTTAAGACTATTTTGTCAAACAAAAGTTAGTCAGGGTCCTTACCAGGTTAACATCTATCTCTTTGGAAAATTTTATGTCTTCATTTCGTATTTAAATATTAGTATAGACTTAAATGGCGATGGACAAACTTCAATATTTTTCGAGGCGAACACACCACAAAAACTTCTAGCATGGTTTATTTTGCCACTATTTAACTGAGAATATCATTTTCTGTTTGAGAAATATAGTTTATTACATTTAACTTTGGAGCAAAGTAATTGCTACTTAATTCGATGTCAGATTGGTACGGCGCCATCGCCTGCATGTTATAATCTGAGTAATAATTATGTTCACTCATACGCAATAGTCTCGGTAGATTACTGTGGAGCTGGGGGCTATAAACAGCTTGATTGCAAAGCCTTTACGCAAGTAAGCGCTCGGTAGGATAACGGAGACTTATATAATAAAGTTATATAGTCACTCTAATATGATAATAACTGTTTAGCTAACCCGTTACTGGCTTAAAAGTTATCCAACTTATTAAAAGATTTATTTTGAGCTCTCTTCCGGTTTTGCTTATTTAAATAACCGAAATTATCTAATTTTTTCAGAATAAAAAGAGGTAAATTTCATGGACGAAGAATAAATAGTTAAAAAAGTATTGTATTTTGCAATTTTTGATTTTCAATTTATTGAAATCAAATCCCCGAAGTAGAAATATATGTATAATCTATCAAAGCTTCGGTGCACCACCCATAAGGCTAAAATCACATGGCAAAAACTTTACTAACAGCGCAGGGACACGCGCATAAGTAAAACATCAGTTTTAAAGGGCGGGGTTTTATTGTTACCTATTTTGGGTTTTACAAGGAGGCAATAAAATTGAAGTCCGTAGACAAAGCGAGAGCAGAATACAAAAGAAAAAGGGCGTCGTCATCAGCAAAGTTCACATTGCAAAAAAATAAACATAGTAATCGCTTCCTTAAGTTTAAACATTTAAGAAACGTCCTGATTGGTGTGTATGACCTTTGAAAGTGTGTGCGTGGATGTCGATTCTTTATGAGCCGTTCAAAGCAAAATGTTAGAGAACTGATCTAGGAGGAATTTGGTCCACTTACCGTACAAGTAATTATTATGTTTAAAACTTCAGTAAAGCCTATGTTTATGCTCCACCTACATCCGGAGGTTAGCTAGAAATATCTTTTACTTAAGTTAGGCTGCTTGAAGGTTAAGACTGTTTTACGCGATAAAGCCGCCAATTATTTTGTCTATAAAGTAAGAAACGCCGAAAACCGCGCGAGGAAATTAAATGTAAAAGCATCGAGACGCGCCTAGGGCCCCGAAGCGTATGCTTATAACGCAACTGGGATATAACGCAGCATTATGATGTGTTTTATTCTGAAAATTACAAGTGTACACAGTAATATGAATGAATGTTTACGTCGTTGAAGGACAGCTCTAGTACTAATAGATACCGAGGACAGAAAGAAAGAAAGAAAAACTTTATTCGAAGAAATAGCGACGTAATTACATTCCTTATACATTATTATACACAGAGCATATTTTGAGATTTTTTTACGCCGCATTTTCAACGAACAAGGTTTGCACTCAGCATATTGCTGTGCCGGAATTATATCCGACACAACGCTCTATTGTAATCGACAGCTCTATTGTAATCTACGAAGGCAAGGCTTTACTCATGGTTGAATGTGTAATACATTGTGACAGTGTGCGTCTCTGACGGAATGTTCAGGGTCGAGCGTGTCGTCCAATCATACTCGCTTTTGGTCTCACATACACGCAGATACGTATTTACATCAGTAAGGTCCGCTCGACTTCGTGAATTGCAAAAAATGTAAACTTATATGGTAGGTTATCGTACTAATATCGTATCGTATTAATATATCGTAACATAATATAAACAATCTTTGTTATATCTTCTTTACTTTTCTGGTGTTTCCACAAGAGCTTACTACGTAAAATATTGGAATAATGTAACATATAAGCACCTTATACGACGTGATCCCAGGTTATAATCTAGTTTTGGTTAAAGTAAGCCTACCTGGAATCTTGTCACAGAGACGACGTTGGCTAATAATGATCGGATAAGCCATAAACGTCGCAACTATTGAGACAGATAGAGAAGTGGGTGAATCGAAGATACGTATAGCTGAGCCAAACCGATAAGCCAGTAACGTCGGATATGTCTTTTCGTGAAATGAAATCACTCTGTCGTGAAATGGTGACAAAAATTGTCGTCCGCAAAATTGCTTCTCAAGCCGTTCGATCCTCCATCCTTGGTGTTGATATGAGGGCTTTGCTCCTTTCAGAGATATCTACTTTTCGCAATAAACATGTTTATTTTAAACTAGCATTCACAGAAATGTTTATGCACGGGACTTGGATTTTATACTCATATCGATTGAACCCTGCAGAACATCGAATTGAAAGACAAAAAAAGTGTTATTTTAATTAATAACATTTTCATCGAATCCGTTGAGCTCTTTCGTAGCCGATTTGAGCCAATCTGTCAGATTAATTGACAATAAAAAAATTAATAAAAATTAAATTAAATTCAAACATTTCGACACTTATTTTGGAATCCCAAACAGAGTAATTATAATTGAATACGACGTACAGACATACTTCATCAGATGATTGTAATCAACTCTTGATTTGAACAAGTTACGTATAGTATGAATAATATTCATTTATCAAACATTTTTAATTTACATTAATGTAAATGTGATTGTTTTCTTGTATATGATTGTGTATATTTGTATGATTCTTCAAGGTCTTGGAATTAACTGATTGACATGAAATTTAATACATGTCGATAACGGGAATGAACCATATATGTTTTTTTTTGTGGAAATATTTATTTATTTATTAACTTACAAACATCGCTATCAGTACAGTTGTCACCAATAGGATAGTATTGTACACATAATACATGATAATGTATATATCAATCGTCATAACATATAATATATCTAGTATGCAGTTCTTGTAGTATATAGTTTCCGCGGTACTCTATTAGTAGCTATATATATACTCTAGCAGTATTGCTATATTTATTTATTGAAAGAGAAAATAGTGAAACAACGGGAGTGCTTTAGTTTCAAAATACTCATACTATACCATAGAAAATATCCCGTTATCGAAGATAACTAGTAACCTATATACTACGTCCATCTACTTCAAAATTACATTAGAGTATCCCAAATTTCTTCGCTCATCAGTTTTCCAATAATCATGAAACAAAAACTAAGGAACAAACATATACATTTAACAAACTTATTTGGACATTTATGTATATATACTATAGTATAGATACTGAGTTTTTAAAAGATACTTAAAATAGAAATTACATTGTGAGCTTTATCAAAGAATTATAAAGCTGGTGTTATTTTAGATGTTCAAGTATTTCGTTTCAGTAATTTCAATATTTAATCCAGATTTAACATAAAAAAATTATATTATTTTAGTGATATTTTGGACGTACTTTAATAAAACCTTAAAGTACTTTAATTAAAACATGAGCCTTTAAGCTCGAATATTTTATATTTTAGTTATATTTAAATTTCAACATTTGGTGCAACAAAAATCTTTTATTTAAAGCATATACAGCAATCAAAGGAAAAACGCAAAATTATATAGTTTTTAACATTTTATACAAATGTGGGTATCTTATAATCCTAAGTAAATTACTAAAAAATAAAACAAATAGTTCAGAAAGCTAAAATATGTTTAAGAATTTATTGCACTTTCAGGACCTGTAGAGAGCCAGTATGCAAACCGACAGTGAGATGATAACCGATAAAATAGTAGTGTCGCACGACTCAATAATACCTCGTGCACTTGAAAATACTTTTTGATTTAAACGGCTTATTATCTTAGTCAATGTACTGTTAAATCCTTAGCGCTGACGGGATGTCCTATCTTTATCTAACACATTTGCGCTACATCAAGTAACACGTAGGTAGTTTACGCCACCTTAATTGATGGACATATTAGGTTGGGAAAAAGGTTTTTTCGCATTTTATATAAAAATTCAAAAGGTTTTTTTATAAAGTTTATTAACATTTGACTAAAGTATGTAGGTGCCATTTTGTTGGATAACTTTTTGCCATCTTGTAGGTATCCTTGTAGATGCCATATTGCCATCGTGATTCCATTGCTATAAAAATTTTGGGGCTGCCGATCAAAAAACTGATACAAGTGGTTTTGGCAGTCCTCTCGTGATGTTAACCTGACACTGCCTAAGGAATTCTGCAGAGACCGAAACAGGTGAAAATCTGAAGGTGCAAGGTCAGGACTATACGGCGGATGCATTAACACCTCCCAGCCAAACTCTCGTAATTTTTGCTGAGTGGCTAAAAATGTGTGAGGTCTAGCGTTATCATGGTGAAACCCACACCCCTTCTGTTGATTAATTCCGGCCGCTTTTTCTCAACTTTTTGCTTTAATCACATCAGTTATTCGCAGTACAGTTCAGAATCGATGGTCCTGCCTGGCGGTAACAGCTCATAATGAATAATGCCCTTCCAATCCCACCATACACTCAACATCACCTTGTTGCGAGTTAACCCGGGTTTCGTCACAGTCTGTGAAGCCTGACCGGCCTGTGACCACGATCTTTTTCGCACATTCTTGTCGTACGTGATCCACTTTTCATCACCAGTTATCAGCTTCTTCAAAAATGGTTCGGTTTCATTACGTCGTAATAAAGAATCACAAATGAGTACACGGTTCATTTGGTTTCTTTCAGTGAGCTCACGAGGCACCCAAATATTGAGCTTTTTGTGTACCCAGTTTTTTTTCAAATGCGCCAAAACCGTTTTGTGGTCAATTCCCAGTTCTCCAGCTACATCGTAACTACTAATATGCCGATCATGCTCCACTTTTTAAAAAATGGCATCAATTTTGTCCGTAGCAGGGCGACCAGAGCGACGTGCATCTTTGATATCAAAATTTCCGGATTGAAAACGCTTAAACCAAATTTGCCCTACTCTCACAGATACTGCATTAGGTTCATAAATATCACAAATTTTTTTCGCGGCTTGTGTTGCCTTTTTTGTAGTAAAATTTTAAAATGTATCGAATTTCTTCATTAGATTCACTCATTTTAACAATAAGAAAAACAAATGAAAATCACACATTTTTCTAAATTGAATTTGGAATTGTCTTCTTTAAAATTAAAACTTTTTAATGATACCAAAACCAGCCAGATACAAATGGTATAGCCAAAAAGATCTTATTACAAGTTCATACATACTATATGCGAAAAAACTTTTTCCCCGACCTATACATCACCATCGTGTCAATGCAGCCAGCCTTCTGGACACGCTTCTCTTTGGCAGTGATCTACTACATAGTGTATTTTAGTTTGAATTTTTTAAACTAAATTTTCACTAATGCGTTATTTTCTGTATTCTACCGACTCTATCGATTCTATTGTTGAAGGAATTGTGTTATACCAAACTACGGAGAAATCCAGGTTATTTAACAGTGTATCAGCAATTTAATTAAACTTGTGCCAGATAAAGGTGTGTAATGATATTAAATAATGTTTATTATCGATTCACGAACCATACAGGCCTGGAATATGTACGCCCTACCGTTGTGTCCGACAGAAGGCTAATAGGACCATATCTGAGGGATTAATTAACTACGCTTTCGAATAATCTCTTTGTTCCCATACGAACTACTTCCACGGTCGGGATGGGATTAGGTATTCTACAAAATTAATTGCTATAATTGCCTATTAAAATAGTAATGTGTTTTTGGGAAATTATTAGAGCCCAATACGGCCAAACCTATCGAAATAATGATGTTCCATTTGTATGTATGTTACTTTGGATAAGTTTTATTTTCTGTATCATCAATGAAACTCATTAGTCTCAAATTTGTATTTATTTTGAAATATAAACTTCTTAAATTACATTATTATTTTAATTACCGTCGTTGCAATCTCTTCTGAAAAGGAAATGGTTACAAAGAGAATCTGTCGTTTGTCTTATTTTGATATTGACGTTTGACAGTAGACAGACACATTGACAATAGACGTTTGATATTAAATAGATTATTAACATTCTGTTAATACAGAATACTTTATCGATATTTTTTTATCATTGCATGAGTTCATCAGACAGGTAACCGATAAATTAGGTGATGGTAACCGCTTTCCATCAAGTGGCTATGAACATTTGTAACACCAAAGGTGCTAATAATGTGGCTAAAGGAAGGCTGGAACCTGGCCACTAATGCCGAAACACAATTCAAGGTTATTATGGTGGTATAATATAATCACAAGTCTCTACCTCCTCTACTCTACTGTTGGCATGGATTCCAGGACACTCAGGTATTTGCGGTAACGAGACCGCCGACAGTTGTGCTAAACAGGCTTCCGTCACAGGTTACAATAAGTGGCACAAATGGTTTCCCAGGGATCTCCCTCTTTCAGCCAAAACTGACATGTTCAAATCATGGAATGACATATGGCAACAATCGCGTAACTCAACTGACAAGTTTTATGGCCAATTACAACCGCACATTACGCAAACGTCTTGGTTCTTTCAATTCCGTAACCTATCAAAAAAAGTTACTACGGCTATAATCCGTCTTCGACTGGGTCACATTTGCTCTCCGGTGTTTTAAGCCAAAATTAGAGTTCGTGATCATTCTCTGTGCGAGTGTGGTCTGGATGAGGGTTCATTAGAACACATCTTTTTTCATTGCCCGAATATCTCCATCCCTCTTTATGACTTCCTACCAACAGATATCCCTCGTCCCATTAACATTAACTATCTTCTTACTTTAGTTCATTGCAAACATGTATATACTTTATGTAAATTTCTAACTCTAAATAACATTTATCTATAAAATTATCCTTACTAACTAAATCTGTCCATATTTCCCCCAATTATATAGCTAACACTAACAATAAATAACATTTAGTTATAAGTAGTTAGTCTAATATAACCGTTTATTTGTCTTCAGATTTTCAGAAAACGAGTACCGGTCAAAATTACCGCCCCCCGCCCATCTAAGCTTTTAATGTTATTAAATAATCACTTGTCACTCATATTGTACTCTGATATTGGCAAAATTGATGCCAAGTGCGTTGAAAAAAGTGAATGTGGTGGTATACTCTAGACCAGGGGTGTTTAGCCATCCAGACGGCCAAATGCCCTACCACCTGGTAGGGTATTTGCCCTATGTGAGTATTTACCTAAAACCGGCTAAGAGCGTCAAGTCGGACAGTCAATACAGTTCGTTCCTATGTCCTTTCTTGATGTTTTATTATTTATAATAATTTTTTAGACAAAATTACATAAATATTAGACATCTTAGTACGTTTAATTAAACTTAATTATAAAACGTTGTTTTAATTATGTATATTAATTGCAAAAACTTAAGAAAATACTTAGAATGGTTTTTTTTCAATTTTTGACGGCTTTGGTCTATTCTTTTTTAATAGAAGAACGTATAAAAACGAGAAAGGAAATACATGTGACGCCATTTTGACTTGTAGGGTGTCTGAGTTTTTCAGATTACATTTTCTCTTAGGTAATTGTCTTCTAGTCTTCTCCATGGTTAAACCTAGCTACTTAGTTATTCTAATTAGGTACATTGTGATACTCCTCTTGAGTATTACGTAAACCGCTAAAGAGAAACGTACCTCAAAGGACGTTTCGTACGCGGTTTGAAGAGTTCTCATTAACATTCCAGTGTTGCAAAGGATATATTCTAGGTTCTTTTACTAAAAATATCCGCGATGTTTTCAGCTTTTAAAACATTGTCTCTTAGGGTGTAATTGTAAATCTGCCAGATGTCAAAGATATAGTATCCTAAACTATGTCTTGAACTTAGCGTTACATTTAGACAAAAGGACTGAGTAGTAGTTGTAGGTATTCGCCACAATGGCAGGTAAAAGAATTTTAGTCCATACAGCTAATTCTGATGTATAAGTCTTAGTATTGCTCAGCTGAATTTTAGGTTTTTAATTGACGCCATTCAACGGAGTTCTTGTGAAAACTCGAAAGGCCACATTTGATTATGCGGTTCACATTTCTTACAAAAAGACATAATAACTACTTCAAAAATTGTCAATATCCTAGCACTATTGTACATTTTAAATAATTTTACACATTTTTAGAAAATAACTTGCACATTACGACGTCCTCTTTCAGTTCTCGCCAAAAACTCACTCAAGTCTGATTTATAAAACGATTTCGGTAGTGGTCGTTCTGAAACTATATTTTCTGTATTGGCCTATAACTGCCACATTTAAAATATATATTATTAAAATTAGAAAACATACAATGTTTTTTACTCATATTTTTTACATTATTATAAGCTTGTAAACAAATATCGTAGTTTTAAAAATTATGCACGTATGATTTAAAAAAATTACATAATAAAATTCACTGCAAGGTTCAGTAAAAAACAGAATTGCCATTTATTACTGTTCGTCACATAGAATATTGTCTAAATATAAATAAATAGAGGTTCGTTATGTTTGAAAAAATATTGTCATTTTTGAGAAGTGAGCTCAAATTATATTTGAATTTAAAGGCCGATTTTTCAATCATTAGAGAAAAGTTATCAATCGAATACATTATAACCTGACTGAATATAAAAATGAAATAATTCAATTGTTTTATTCAAGCAACTGTAAGTAATTATTAATATTTTTATGTTGTATGTTATTTTATGAATATCCTTTATCTGGTATTTGAAAATTAAATAGCAAAAATTAAAAAAAAAAGAATAATGCGACCTTAAATTGCAAAAAAATATTACGTAATTTACTTACTACAATACCATCTATAATATAAATGAGGAACCCATTCGAATCCCCTTAATAGCCAAAGACATTCGAGCTTCATATACGATACTTCGTTCCGAGACTGCGTCCAATAGAAATTCACTCCCAAGATTACTTGAAGTGAATACACGATTAGGTCCCTTTGATATATAAAACTAATTATACAACGCAAGTAAGCGGAGGACGACCCTCAGTTAGACTGGCACCTTTGACAAAATATATGATACGGTATGATTAACATTATAATGGTATCCATAATATATATATCGTAGGCAGTGACTGGAATATTCTGAATATCGTTCTTATATAGGGCCGCTGTATTGTCGCTTATAAAGGACATGACCTAACGTAACTAGCCTTCCAAGTTACGAGATAAGAAGTTTTGAATTAACCTTCTATTTTATGGTTCTGTTGCCATTTTCGCAAAAACGGGGAATTCTCAGCCAGTGAAGCGCTATAAACGCCGGCGTCGCGACTAAAGAATGCTAATTATAATGGATGGACGCCAAGCACAGCGCATGTGCGCCGCGTGAATGTGTATTAATAATAATAATAATCGGCAGACAAACACACATATTGTATATCCCCAAATTAAGCAAGTTACGCTTGTGTTATGGGTAATATACAACGGACTACTCTGGGGCCGACCCCAGAATCCCATACCATACTAAATAACGGAGAAAATATGTTTCCGAAATTTACTGTAACAGGAATCGAACCCGGAGCCTCTGCGTTGTAGTGAGGTAGGCCGGCAAAGGCTTAGCCCGCTCAACTACAGAGGCTGTCCGTCTTATATTTGCTGTGTTATACAAAAATAAATAATAATAACAGCAGCCCATATAAATATCCCTTCCACTGCTGGGCTCGGGCCTGCCACTATTGAAGAACGGACTATATACCCGCCACGCCTGTTCAAGGCAGCTGGCCGGGTTTGAGACATCGGCTATCTCGATGTGCAGGTTTCATCACGATGTTTTCTTTCACCGTTGTTAGCACGTAGTAATTATAACAATAACAATGCATTATAACAATGCATATTAGGTGAGAAAACTGTCTAAGTGGAGTATGCGTTCCGGCCAGGATGCGAACCCGCGCCCTTTCGAGTTTCGGACGCGTGCGCTAGCTACCACGACTTCATACTGGCTATTATACAATGCTGTAGATAACTTTGCAAAAAATAATAATTAATAGTAGTACTTGTACATACAAGGTACATTTTATAAAAAAAAACAATTCACAGACGTAGGGTATATATAGATAGCATTATGTCTTAAAAAATAAAACCGGTGTTACATAATAACTTTTTTTATTTAAGTAAATAGACGGGAAGATATTTACTTTCAAAATTGTAGTTATCGCCTCCCTCTAACGCTTAAACTGTGTATATTATACGGTGGAAAATTATGATAATAAACATGGCGATAGAGTTTGAAAATTGTTAAATAAAAATTTGTTAAATCAGATCCGTTATGTAGGTTTTTGTGTGTGAAACAAGCGTGCAGGTTTATCTCCTCTACAGACCCTCACTATTTCCATGCTATTAGTTGTATTTTAAAATTTTATGGTGCGCACAAATTTACGTTAGCGGGCTGATATTATATTTAATTATCATATTATTATTTCTTATTTACTAAAATCTGAAGCTATTTGTTTTGCACAGTACAACTGTTTAATCGAGGTATGTTCCACTTTATAAGTGCAAAACAAAAGTGAAACACTTGTTCATAGGGAACCGTCTAGCAATTTCTGTTTTTGAATTTATTACGTGGGTTGCCAGTAAAGGTCTGTGTAACTCGGTTTTGGCCGATATTATTCGTGCGGGCTGCGGTTTGTTTACAAATTGCTCGCCGGTGCGTGCTCTGCTTCAAATCGGCTGAAGATAAAGGCACTGGCAGCCACAGATAATTTTCCTCAAGCCTTGTTTATGCGTATTTTGAAGCAAATTCACAGCTTCTTTACGTTCAAGATGAAAAGTCATGTCGTTGCATATATGCCTATTGCCCAGTGATATAAAATACCGGATTTGTGTGATAATCCTACCATAGTGAAGCAGTGACAGGCTGCGTAGAGGCAACGAACTTTTTTTTTACTGCGTGAGTTCAGCAGAGAGGCAGACGCCCACCTGAAAAGCTGTTACCATCGCCTTTGGACATTTGTAACACCAAAAGTGCTATCAATGTGCTGCTGCTCTCTAAAGGGAGACTGGAACCTGGTCACTAATGCCGAAACACAACTCAAGGTTGTTATGGCGGCAAGCTATAGCATCCAAACGGGGAAATACCCTACCATCTATCTGTGGGTTGTTTTGTTGCCCCTTACGGTAGACCGCCCGGCCGGAGAAAATAATTAATGTAACGGATAAAAACTGTTATGTATTGCATGTTTAGCATTTTTACTGCACAAATTGTTATTCAATTATCAGAATTCATTTAATTATTACTGTTCACTTCCCTATTTTTCTTGAGAGTATAATGTATTTTAAATTTCTACCATTCTGGAACTATTGAAAATATTCTGCTAAGTCCATAATAATATGTAGGTCTAAGTTAGAGGGAGGCTTCTTTTCCACCTGCTAGTGATGATAATGATTCCAGCCAGGTTCTACCACGCCCAGATATATGTACATATGTAAATTCGATATGGGGGATGAATATAGTTTTTTTTTTTTTATACCGGGCTCGAATTCGCGAGGAAAGTCCATGTAATCAATATATGAAAAAAAATATCAAGAAAAGATACATAACCAATAATACCGAATTGATGTTGATATTATCGATCTCAAAGTTTTTTTTGCAATTCATTTATATTTCTGTATAATTAATGTTTCTTTTAAAAATTGTGGTGTATAGGAAAGTAATAAAAAATGTACGCTTAACCAAACCTGTGTAACCAAACTCTTAACGATATTACTGGATTCCTTTATTCATTTATTGTCTGTTGTACGTTTTTCCTTTGTCTTTTTAATTACTTAGTTGTTCTTTTCTTTCTTTACAGACACACGCACTTGTACCATTTCGGAATTCCGCTGTAAAACTGGAAGGTGTATACCATTGTCGTGGAGATGTGACAATGAAAAAGACTGCTCAGATGGCTCTGATGAAGAACCAGGAACATGCAGTAAGTTTTCTGATTATTGTCTATATTCTGTAACAGTATGGTTTAGTTAATTAATAACTATTTTTTGTACAATTTAGTAGATATTGGCGAACTGTAACTAATAAAGTTTGTCCATTAATAGACAAAAGAATATATTCATAATAATTTAAAATGAAGAGTATTTTTTTTCTCGTAATACCTATTCATATTGTTACACACCGACAAAAGTGGATGCACACCTGCCTGCCATAAAACAGCCTATTGTGTATTGTACTCGTTTATAGCCGTTCGCAGGCATAATTACGCAGGTGTGCAGATTACGATTTGCAAGAAATTCGATCTACGCGGGCGGGCAGCTGTATTGCATCGGTGCAGTATATAGCAATACCCAATAGAGAGATCGGCAGTCTAGCAGTGGTCACCAGCGAGACCAAGACGTGTGTTCATTCGATAAGCTATATAGTGATGGACTTTGTGCGTGTTATTGAATTGTGTATTACGTTTGTACTGGTTGTGTCCAGTTATATTTGTACCTGTGTTGTACGTGTTTGTATAGTTCTAATAAATTCTATAGTAATTCCAACGGCATTTTAATTCGTGTCCCGCACTCGTAACAATATTTTAGGGTGTGATCACTATCTTGCCTGACGGCGACGATGCGGTCTATCTACTATGATGATATATAGATATATACATGAAACAAACTTACTTATAATAAAATATATTATACGCTACGTACTTTATTTACCTAAGTATATAATCCCTCGTATAGGCCTATATACTTTTCTAGACTACCTATAGATATTATTTTAAATTATTATAAATGTAGAGTGATATTTTAATTTTATATATCTGGGTGATATTTTATAGTTAAATTTAAAAAGCAAAACCTAAATACAAATTTCGATTCAAACAAAATCATAAATCTGACAGCTATACTAAAAATGGAAAACTAATGCTACCACTGTGCAGCACTATGTACCTACCTTGATATAATGAATCAAATAAAAGTCCAAACTACCGATATTTTATGGTATAATACCTCACACACCTTACAAGTGATTTAAAAACTTCTATCTCGCTATATTTCTCTCGAAATAACAAGCATCTTTGTTAGCTTTTCTCTTCTTAATTCTTACTCTATTCACAACTTCGCTTCGTTGGTGTATTTTACCAAAGCGGAGTATAAAGCTAAACTAATTATTTTCTTAAAACAACTAGTTTACATTCGCCGTTGAATAAAACTTGGGTAAACATCTTAGAAGTTTACGCAGTATACATCAGAGACGAGTTCAAATAGCCGGCCCCTACTCAGTATAATTTGTGTGGAGAAAATAAGTAAACAGTGTTACTTCAGCAAATTTACTTTAAGGCAACTTGACGGTCTGTATTCTACATTGTTTTTTGGGGTGTAACAATGAAAAAACAAGGTCGGTAAATGGTAAAGCCAGGGTACGAGGCGAAACCAGACAATTTTGTAATCCCGACCTAAGGGTTGTCCATTATTGTTAACAAAAAACTCTCTCATGCAGGCGAACCCTATTTGCGAGTCCTGAACAAAGTAAATTTGAAAATTGATTTAAGACTGCTATACATTACAATATTTATATTTTTAAGTTTACAGCTGTGTGTTGTAGTTCTTTTAAAGCCCGTTTTACTTTAGTGTTGAATTTGCCATATGACAGGTATGTGACCCAACTAATAAAATGCAGTCTTTTCAGATGTTTTAATTATCAGGAACAAGACAACCTAATGATAGGACTTAAACAACATTAAGAAAACGAGGATGTTCTTGTTGAACCTCGAAGTCCCATTTCATCAAAAATTAAGTTTTTACGTTTGCATCTTAAACTTCGTATTTTATTTAATGTTAACATGACAAAGAATCTACAAATTGAAAAGTTCAATCCGTAATGCTGATATTAGACGGATCAACCAAATTGATTCAATTTGGTTTAAAGACGCAGAACTGTAAGGTCATAATCTATAATAATAGGTTGGGGAAAAAGTCTTTTCGCATATAGTATGTATGAACTTGTAATAAGATCTCTTTGGCTATACCATTTGTATCTGGCTGGTTTTGGTATCATTAAAAAGTTTTAAAGTTTAAAGTTTAAAGAAGACAATTCCAAATTCAAATTAGGAAAATGTGTGATTTTCATTTGTTTTTCTTATTGTTAAAATGAGTGAATCTAATGAAGAAATTCGATACATTTTAAAATTTTACTACAAAAAAGGTAAAAATGCAACACAAGCCGCGAAAAAAAATTGTAATGTTTATGGACCTAATGCAGTATCTGTGAGAGTAGCGCAAATTTGGTTTAAGCGTTTACAATCCGGAAATTTTGATAACAAAGATGCGCTCGCTCTGGTCGCCCTGTTACGGACATAATTGATGCCATTTTTGAAAAGTAGAGCAAGATCGGCATATTAGTAGTTACGATGTAGTTGGAGAACTGGAAATTGACCACAAAACGGTTTTGGCGCATTTGAAAAAAGCTGGGTACCTAAAAAAAGCTCGATATTTGGGTGCCTCATGAGCTCACTGAAAGAAATCTAATTTGTGATTCTTTATTACGACGTAATGAAACCGAACCATTTTTGAAGAAGCTTATAACTGGTGATGAAAAGTGGATCACGGACGACAAGAACGTGCGAAAAAGATCGTGGTCAAAGGCCGGTCAGGCTTCACAGACTGTGGCGAAACCCGGGTTAACTCGCAACAAGGTGATGCTGTGTGTATGGTGGGATTGGAAGAGCATTATTCATTACGAGCTGTTACCGCCAGGTAGGACCATCGATTCTGAACTGTACTGCGAACAACTGATGAGATTAAAGCAAAAAGTTGAGAGAAAGCGGTCGGAATTAATCAACAGAAGCGGTGTGGTTTTTCACCATGACAACGCTAGACCTCACACATCTTTAGCCACTCAGCAAAAATTACGAGAGTATGGCTGGGAGGTGTTAATACATCCTCCGTATAGTCCTGACCTTGCACCTTCAGATATTCACCTGTTTCGGTCTCTGCAGAATTCCTTAGGCAGTGTCAGGTTAACATCACGAGAGGACTGCCAAAACCACTTGTCGCAGTTTTTTGATCAGAAGCCCCAAAATTTTTATAGCAATGGGATCACGTCCTTACCTACAAGATGGCAAAAAGTTATCCAACAAAATGGCACCTACATACTTTAGTCAAATGTAAATAAACTTTATAAAAAAACCTTTTGAATTTTTATATAAAATGCGAAGAAACTTTTCCCCAACCTAATATTATAAAATTCTAAACATGCCGTGTTTGTATATTAAAGCTATTCAAAAAACGCAACTGGAATAGACTACATAAACGACGGAGAACATGATGAAATTTTTTTAGATTCCTTGTCTGTTTGTTAGGGATTCACGAAAAAAGTACTCGGCCGATTTTGAGGCATCTTTCGCTAATCGACGGCAAATTCTTAGACTTAAAGTCTGCGCTATCATTTATCCTGAGAATCTCGCGGGATTTTTTTGGGGAATGATTTAAAATAGCCAGATTAAAGAAAATCGAATTCCAATGCGATTTTTTTATTCATCGATAGAAAATTCTACCAGGCCATTCAGAAAGTATTGCGAAAAAAAGTGTTTATATGGAGAGACTGACCAGTTATAATCTATTTTGAAAATATGATTATTTATAACTAAAGATAGGTACGTTCCAATTTCAAAATTTCCCACATTGTTTGCGAACTAATATCGTGTCTCATTGACAAATGGATCTGCGTCGGGAACATTTTTGCGCTATGATTTTTTTACGATTTCATGTGTCGTCTGGAACCGGACGAACTGTACGATACACTTCGAATGGCATTCATGGATAAAGGCCCTTCTAAGGCAACCGTGTGTAGTTGGTACAACGAATTCAGGCGCGGTCGACTAACTTTGACGGCTGTTACGGAAGAAAACGTGTTAGGAGTGAAAACATTTAATCCAAGATATTGTCTTGGATTAAATTGGATTGGATGGCGAGTTATGTATCAAGAGATTCAGCACGTACTGCAGATTGGATCGGGAGGCCTTCACGAGATTCTACAAGTGCATCTTCGCGTGAGGAGAATAGTTTCACGCTGGGTGCTGGACAACCTCACCGATGCTCAGAAGCAGGCCCGGGTGGAATGGTGCAGTGATATATTAAAAAAATTGAAGCAGGTTCGTCTCGACGTGTTTATGACATCATTACAGGTGATGAGTCCTGGATTTATCAGTAAGATCTAGAAACGAAGCGCTAGTTGGCGGTTTGGGTGTTTCAAAACGAATCAACGCCTACCAAAGTCAAGCGATCTAGAAGCGGAGGGAAGATTATGATCGCGAGTTTTTTTCAATTTGACTAGCTACTTGGTTCAATTCCTTTACGGAACCAAAGAAGTATCAACGCCAAAGGGTATACTCCCAAATGCTTGGCAGAAGTTTTCTCTGTTGTGAGCAACAAGCGACCAAACACAGGGCTCCGCGGGCTACTGCTCCACCACGACAACGCGCCCGCTCAAAACGAGGGACTTTCTGGACAGCACGCAGGTCAAACTCTTGGGTCACCCTCCTTACAGCTCTGACCTAGCACCGTGTGACTTCTTTTTATTCCCGAAAATAAAAAATCAACTCAAAGGGATACAATTTTCGTCGCCGGAAGATGCGCTGTCAGTACGCTAGTCATGAAGCTACTGCGGCTTTTTAAGAATATGATGACATTAATTACCTAGAATGTCTCATTCTTACTTGCTGTATCCAAATTGATAGACAGAGTAATTGATCTGTCCAATATCGGCGTAACATGAAACCGTAAAAAATAAATTATCTGACAATTTATGACAAAAGTTTAAAGTACGCGCCACGCGTATTTCATCCTTCTTGAGGCTTCCGACGGAGATTAAAATCTTAATTACGGCCGAATTTTCAAGATTAATTTCATAATCTTTGCCGTCTGTTTCACCTTTTCTCTTATGCGTATTAAAGTACTATTAACGATATTCGATTTAACATTATAAGCTATTTTAGCTGTTCAGATGTACAATCAAAAGAAAATGTAGATACGGATACTTATTTTACAAGTCTTTAAAAGAGTACATACATACATTTAAGTATAGAAAATTGACATGTATACAAAATTTTGTCTTCACTGTACTCAATCCATATCGAAATACGTATATGCGAAGAATTCTTGTTATTTCATTGAATTCACTTGTTGAGTACCTATGTTAGGTATCAACAGGGGAATGTCAAATGCGGGATCAATGAGCACGTAATGTAATTTGTCTGATGTGATCATTCTTCAAAAAAAATCGAGCACGAGCAGTAATGAATTTTGTCGCTTGACGCGGTATTTAAATAAAACACGTAGTACGAATTTGAACATTCCACAGGGTGCGCAAAGGATCGTTGGCAATTTATTTATTGTTAACGCACGAAATAATGGAGAAGAGCGCGTGGGAGTTACACAAGTATCATAATTCGCGTTCGAGATGAGTAAGCAGCTAAATTATGTGCTTTGTTAAATGAACTTCATCCCTTTCAAATGGTAAAAGGGCGTGGGTACCAGATTAATTAGATATATATTATACGGTGAAAATTATGCTCATCTACTTCGCTTTATCAGCCAAAATATATAATACTGTTTTTCTGGTATTATTTCCATTCTACGTGTTCACACATATCTATGATTGATACTTAACATGATACGATAACGAAGAATATTAATTTCAATGACTGTACTAATTTAATCGATCAAGGGAATATAAAATATATCGTATCAACATATTATAGCGCGCGGCAACCAACAATTTTTTCAACTTGTGATGATGAATATATATATTGTTACAACTTAGCCAAAATTCCACGAAGCAAGCCGACAAAAGTGAATGCATTATAAGATTTGGACTTCTTTTGTTTTCTTTGTGTTTCAAATTTGTAATTAGAAAAGCCGCCTATTGTGTATTGTAATCCTTTATGATGGTCGTTAGCCAGATGTGATTCGTGGAAATCATTGTTTACGCGGTCGAGACATGTTGTATAAAACAAGTTTAGTATAAAAGAATGCCAAAATGGAGGGGTGAGGCAGTCTAACGAGAACCTCGATCAAAGCAAGACGTGTACATTCGATAAGCGATATAGTGACGGACTTTGCGCGTGTTATTTAATTGTGCATTACATTTGGACTTATTGCGTCCGGTTATATTTATACCTATGTTATACGTATATAGTTCTATAAATTCTATTATATATATATATATATAATATATATATATATATATATATATATATATATATATATATATATATATATATATATTAGGTTGGGGAAAAAGTTTCTTCGTATTTTATATAAAAATTCAAAAGCTTTTTTTATAAAGTTTATTTACATTTGACTAAAGTATGTAGGTGCCATTTTGTTGAATAACTTTTTGCCATCTTTAATGTAGGGACGTGATTCCATTGCTATAAAAATTTTGGGGCTTCTGATCAAAAAACTGCGACAAGTGGTTTTGGCAGTCCTCTCGTGATGTTAACCTGACACTACCTAAGGAATTCTGCAGTGACCGAAACAAGGTGCAAGGTCAGGACTATACGGCGGGTGCATTAACACCTCCCAGCCAAACTCTCGTAATTTTTGCTGAGTGGCTAAAGATGTGTGAGGTCTAGCGTTATCATGGTGAAAAACCACACCCCTTCTGTTGATTAATTCCGGCCGCTTTCTCTCAACTTTTTGCTTTAATCTCATTATTTGTTCGCAGTACAGTTCAGAATCGATGGTACTGCCTTGCGGTAACAGCTCATAATGAATATTGCCCTTCCAATCCCACCATACACACAACATCACCTTGTTGCGAGTTAACCCGGGTTTCGCCACAGTCTGTGAAGCCTGACCGGCCTTTGACCATGATCTTTTTCGCACGTTCTTGTCGTACGTGATCCACTATTTATCACCAATTATCAGCTTCTTCAAAAATGGTTCGGTTTCATTACGTCGTAATAAAGAATCACAAATGAGTACACGGTTCATTAGGTTTCTTTCAGTGAGCTCATGAGGCACCCAAATATCGAGCTTTTTTGTGTACCCAGCTTTTTTCAAATGCGCCAAAACCGTTTTGTGGTCAATTCCCAGTTCTCTAGCTACAACGTAACTAATAATATGCCGATCTTGCTCCACTTTTTCAAAAATGGCATCAATTTTGTCCCTATCAGGACGACCAGAGCGACGTGTATCTTTGATATCAAAATTTCCGAATTGAAAACACTTAAACCAAATTTGCGGTACTCTCACAGATACAGCATTAGGTCCATAAACATCGCAAATTTTTTTCGCGGCTTGTGTTGCATTTTTACCTTTTTTGTAGTAAAATTTTAAAATGTATCGAATTTCTTCATTAGATTCACTCATTTTAACAATAAGAAAAACAAATGAAAGTCACACATTTTCCTAACTTGAATTTGGAATTGCCTTCTTTAAAATTAAAACTTTAATGATATCAAAACCAGCCAGATATAAATGGTATAGCCAAAGAGATCTTATTACAAGTTCATACATACTATATGCGAAAATACTTTTTCCCCAACCTATTATATATATATATTGTGTATAGTGTATGTTAAGGGCAATTTGATTAATAGGGCTTTATTAATATGGACCGATCATTATGAACAATGCCCAAGAGCATCAGTCAATTTGATAAAGTAATTACTTGGGCTGGCCCATATTAATAATAATTATCCGACGGCCCATGGTCCATTTAGAAAATCATGGTTGGAGATAACTTGAATTTATTAATTTGAACAGGGCAATATAAATACTTCCCCACTTCTAGCCGGACATGTGATAATTTCTGTTACATTTCCATAAAAAGTGTGAAATTTAATTTATTTAAGGGTGGGGTATAGTTATATGGCACTTTTATTTAATATGAACAGATTATGATAATAAAACTACGTTTTAACTTTAATTAATGAATATTAATAATAATTAATTTAATAATAATATTTTAAAACGTAGTTGTAAAATGCAAGGAGAGATTTGGGTAAGAAAGTACCAAATATACCAAATATTAACTATTTGGACAGGGTTTCCCCTTTATTGTTCATCCTTTGATGTGAATATTCACACAGCACAGTAAGCAATGAACACCGTCTACACGCCACTACGCCTTTTATACGAAAATGCTACCCTACAAAACAATAACATTGCATCATTGCTAAAAATAGCAATCACATCATAGTGTTGTCAGGATCATAAAAACAATTATAATAATTAGTTACTGATGCACTAAATTATCTAGATGATAATTTAGTGGGCTAATAAAATTAACTAACCGGTAGAAAATGGTAATTTAGTTATAAATCGAATTATCTGATAAATAGACTAAAAATATTATCTATGACGATTGTCTATGTCATATTAATATACACTATGGTTCTCATGACTACTGTGGTGGACATCTTGTAAGATAGTTTTATTATATATACAACTCGCGAAAACTTAAGAAAATATTATATGAACAGATTAGTTTTTATTAATATAATTATGTATACAGACCGGTCATTATTCATAGTGGCCGGATTTATAAAATTGCCCGTGACATATATATGCGTGTGTGTTGTGTGTGCGCGAGTGCGCGCGCGCGCGCGCGTGTGTGTGTGTGTGTGTGTGTGTGTGTGTGTGTGTGTGTGTGTGTGTGTGTGTGTGTGTGTGTGTGTGTGTGTGTGTGTAAAGATACACGTTCTTGTTGTCACAAAGTATAATAATATATATACATTACATACAATACGCAGTGAAGAAATTACCCGCTTACACATTTTAAGTCGTTTTGTCGATTCATAAAAGGGTCAAGTTATATATTTAGATTTTAACGCTATATTTTTCTCAATAATAGAAGTGACGCGTAAAATTAAATTTCGCTTTCACAAGTGGCACATATATGATGCACATGAAATACGGATATTAAATTTTAATTAATTATGTATGTCTTGATACATGCTCCCTGGATGTTCTTACTATCTTTTCTATGTACCATGTTTTATGCAATAAAGGATTTGATTTGAAATTTAACACATTATATTCGAGATAATTCAAAACAGAAATATCAAGATTCGGCTTTTTAAAAGAACTGTTTGAAAAGGTAATTTATATAACACCCTCAGAGGTGCTGGCAAGCTATCCAAAGTAAAAAGTTGGCAGCTTACCCTGAGAAACTCACTTCATGTTTACATAATTCGTTAGCATCGTCGCCAAACAACGTTATAGACTAATAAAAGGCCTGTTTGGAATCATTAATTACACTTTATTCGCGCCCGTGCTTAGCATAAACATTTATTATTTTGAGGGAGTACTCGTCTAGAATTTTAAACATGTTTATAACGTCAACTCTTCGCGATAATGATAATGCTATATTAATTCTAACTGTAAACAACTAAGTATCAAGTTTTGGGGTTCTCTAGCTATTGTGACATAATCGAAACGATTATTACATCGTCATTTTCTTAGTCCGTCCGTCACCACACAAAGTATACTACTCACAACGTTATTGTGAAATTACAAGTAAAATACAAATTAGGGGTTTGTTGCCATGTATGCAACTGAGGGACGATAGTTCTTGTAATAGGCGTTAGAGGTATTGTCAGTGATTTCTACAAAATTATGTTTGTTACTGAAGTCAATAGATGGTGAGATAGTAGCTTTCAAAGTCAAAATGAAAAAAGTGTGTGTGTGTAAGTTTAACTTTAGAACAAGGTGTAGAAATTCAAAATAAAATCAAGGCCGAACAATTTGTAAATACTTTTAATGAAAATAAGTTTGAACAAGATCCTTTGAATAGTGTCTGAGATGAGGCGAACGCGCCATTCTGGGCAGTTAGTCAATTAATGCTTAGTTAAATGACAGGTAACATTAATAAAATTCATCTAAATATGTAAGCAACACCTCCGCATCCAGTAAATGTTAATTTCATATATTTTCTCTTAGGTACAGTTAAAATCACTGTAGCGTTACTAAATTGCGAAGATGGTTTCATGCTACGATATTTGATCGTTAATATTTTCATTTAGTTGTCTGGATAAGTATCAATTACCAGCTAACCACTTTATGTTCTTGAGATCGATATTGTTAGTAATGGATACTGTTGGTTACATATTCAGTGATTCCAATTATAATGATTAATTTATTTTCTGAATCTGACAAAGGCTCTTTAATAGCAAAAAATTGTTGTATCTGCGTCTCATTCACATGCACATCAGTTTGAACTCGATTCAGAGAGCGTGCATTGATTGTGCATTTTTTCCGTGTTGGTTATATATTTATACTTGCTTCGAACAAAAAGTAAGACGAAATATTGTGAGAAATATGGGATTATCGCTATATGAAATATGCTAATCCAACTTGGACTAGTGCGGCGGATACCCTATACCTTCCCTGACGTGAAAACTCTTTATGTCCAGTATTGGGATGTTTACAGGCCGCTATTATAATTAAAAAAAAGCAATAACTTCACAACTTGTATTCTAATAACTTGCAAATCTGCATTCTCATTTATTAAAATGACCTATTTTATTTTGATTTTGATTATAAACAATACTATACTTATTTACTTAATAATATTAACAATAGTTAAATAAAGAAATATTTTATATACAAAAAATTAAATACACAGCTGCTCAACGGCATTGTTCTGACGAGAAGTTTGTTTGCACCACCGGTGAGTGCATACCAGCCTCGTGGCGTTGCGATGACGCCACTGACTGCCCCGATGGCTCTGATGAACACAGATGTGGTAAGGGCATGGTCAAAAACGGTTAGCATGCGAGGAAAGATTGGCATGGTCACGTCAATTACGTCTATAGGTCGACAACGGCATGACAGGTATCAGAATGAAATAAAAATGGATAGTACTTTTTCAGGTGTAGTTTGTATTTTTTAATGTTTTCGGCAAGGGTCCACATGTGATAGTAACCAATTTACTTTAGGTAAACCGTCAGCTAGCCTGTCTTCTGTACTCCAGATATAAAATTAAAAATACCAACTTTACGTTCAGGAGATTTAAATGAACATTTACTTGTTAAAGCAAACCGGCTATAATCACAAAAAGGAAATCAAATTTAAGTTATATTTAAAAATACGAAGAACACCCCTAAAAGAAAAGTGAATTAACTTAATTTATTTTAGAAAGGAGATCAAAGAAAGTTTCAACTTAGCTATTTGCAATAAATGAAACCGCGTTAAGCACAAGGTTTAGTACGAAATGTGAAATGGTAATATAGCGCGTCTTGTTAGTTTAAGTTCTGCATCGTACTCAGCATGTGCATGAATTGGGTTGGCAGAAGTGGAGGCTTGCGGACCGGAAGAGTTCACCTGCAGAGGGAAGCAGGGAGAATGCGTGCCCTTGACGTGGATGTGTGACGACAACCCCGACTGCTCGGATGGATCAGACGAGAAAGCATGCAGTAAGGGTTTTGATATCATCGGTGCTTTTCTGCAAACTATTTTGACTAGTTCGAACTTTGAATCAATTTTAAGTTTATCATTTATTTCCAAAGTTAACTCTGTAGGCTAATGAGTGTCGTTAACTGATTTTGAAGTAGTGACATGTGTTTGCAAATTAGCATGACAATTATTTTTTATTCAATAGAGCAACTACAATATTATGGAATAAGTGATCACTTTTGGCTTACATTTGTTTTGGTATTGCATTGGGTTTGCATGATCGATTATTATCGATATACAAAATTATCTAGATCCCCATATCAATGTAGATGCTCTATTTCCTTTACATACAAATACTTGTGTATTATCAAAATGATTAGCGATAATTGATGTTAAAGTTTGATAGAAAATTTACATACCACCACGAAAACATCTACATAGTGTCTTATATCTATTAAATTTAATTTATACTTCGTCTTTTATCAAAATCACGTAAATGGCAAATTAAACCGAATGTTATTTGTGTAATTTGCATGACACCGACCTAGATATTTTATCACGCGAGTTAGGTTCAGTAATGTCACGCAAAAAGTATTTACATATATTTAACGTCAAGTCATTTTCGATGTTACACAGATTTATGAATTGCAGTTTATGGCAGGTAATTTATGAAACTTGATATTATTATTGCTGTTTGTGATGAAACCTAGTTCCTAATGCAAGGTAATTTTATCTATTCCAAACGAAAAGAGCGATGAATGGCCTACTTAAATAAATACTATTAAAATCTATTATTAATTTAACACTATTTAATGTTAAGATTTTTTTTGTTTTATATCTTTATTTAATTCTTTCGTAACATCGAAAGTTGTTGTTTTGCCTGTATAAATTTAACTATTTTGCTGTATAGTTGCCGGGATCCATCAATGATGGGGGTCGAATGTCGTGGAAAAGCTACGTATTCTATCAACACCCAATTCATCCGGTCTATAAAGTCTTATCTACTCCCGTCAAACCCGAATGCGTGAGCGATGATGTACATTGCAACATTTGCAAACTCCCCTCCGGGTACAACTTTCCTTGTATCCTCAGAAATGGTTAAAACTGACCTGAATAACAAGAACAGGGTCGTGTCTCAAATGTTTATTTTCAATTATTTCGATAATGTTTTTAAATTATTATATTTTAGTGCAAAAAAATTTACTACTAATATTAACAGCAATTGATTTATTTTATAATATTATTTAATTATTTTTCTATTTAATGTTATACCATACCATTTATTAATAGTCTTACAGCTTACAATGCATTTTATCAATAATAAAATACAATTTTAGAGACAAATGTATTATGTGTATTCAAGGATACTTCTGTGTCCACTGTGTGGTTCAACGCAAAGTAAGAGCACTAGTTTTCAGCTGATGCCCACCATTTATATACTCAAAATATAGTGGTGCACAATTATACGTTAGGTGCTGTATTAGAAAATATCAGTAGAGTAAAAAAATATATTTGTGTTATTAGGAAGAATTGATATCAATTTTATGAATTAATTTTTAATTTGCTACTCCTACGGAGTTTTATATCGTTGTTTGGCAATAACATCTTAGTTTAAATGAGAAATTTACTTGACCATTTACAACATTAATATACCCGATTATGCAACACTACCAAACTGATGTGTAAGAAATCTTATAGTGCCACCCACGTATTTCAATGTTGTCTATTCTATATTTGACTTTGTATTCTTTTAATATCGTTTTAGAATATGGAGTAAAATATTGCTCTAAAACCAGATACTCACATAATTATTATATGTAAGTAAGTACTTTCATTTCAAGTAGCTTTCGCCTATGAAGCTCTTTGTCAAGCTCAAAAACAATTTTGATAATAGTAAGGTGAGTGCTATCTCGTTCTTTGAGGAATTTAATTACACGAGGCAGCGAAGACAATTATCTTTTCCATGAAAAACGCGTCGAAGAATTCGCAACTGTGTAACAACGAAACTGAACAAGAAAGCGTTATTTTTTATTTTTATTCATGTTTACTTTTTATTCATTGCCTCTTTTACAATTTATCTCAACTATTTGCAGTGTTTATTTGTCACGATCTCGGAATTTACAAAAGAAAGAATTTTCTCTAAACATTATTGTATAGAAAAAAAATATATATATTGTTCAGTGTGCTCTTTGTGTAACATTTTCTTTAAATTTCATTGTAAATCAATTCATTGTAATGAGATGTGCCCTAGTTTGTGAACAAAGGAATAAAACATAAAAATAAAATTGTATTATATGTATACCAATAACCTAATAATTCAATCCTGGTCTGTATTCAAGTGTCTATTATTAAGTGACATTTAGAAAGACAATAAAAACTTAAACCTCATTTTATATTTTTAGAATAGTCCAAAGAGTACATTGTATACATATAAAGACAATAGACATAGATAGGTACATTTGGAATTTAAATAACATGAAGAAATTCATAACTAAACAATTTAATGCTATCAGGGGTATTATGATATTCAATTCAACCTTTTTTCTGAAATCAAGTCACTATAAAATTAAGTAAGTAACATACATAGTTCGAAAAGCTTTCTTATTCAACTGTGATAACAATGCCAAAACGTGGTATGTACTATGCAGATTAAAAGAACTGAGAACAAAAGTAAATAAGATATACAATTTATACGGGAATAGAAAGCTTATGAAATTTTGAAACAAAATTACCACATTACCTGGATTAAGTTCTGTTCAGCACAAGCTAAATGGTATGCCTATATCTAGATGAAACATGCCGTTCGGACGAGTTCACCTGTGGCAACGGCAAATGCATCCAACTGCGTTGGGTGTGCGACGGTGATGACGACTGCGGTGATGATAGTGATGAAGTGAAGTGCCCCGCGCCTACGTGTCAGCCAACCACCCACTTTTCTTGTGCTGACGGACATTGCATATCAGCGTGGTGGCGATGTGACGGCGATATCGACTGTCCTGATGGGAGCGATGAAGCGGTATGTAGTTTTTCTATATGTTAAGCATAGGTTTCCTAAGAGAGCGGTTTCGCACCTAAAAAT
This sequence comes from Dendrolimus houi, assembly GCA_039645545.1. Lineage (NCBI taxonomy): Eukaryota > Metazoa > Arthropoda > Insecta > Lepidoptera > Lasiocampidae > Dendrolimus > Dendrolimus houi. The sequence continues at coordinate 18,048,488 of CM077118.1, forward strand.
TCCGGAGGCTTTTTAATGAATGACGTAAACGAAATATCCAAATAATAACAAATACAGCCCAGGGCACGTAAATATTTAGCAATACAAGAAACAGTATTCCAGGAGCGTCTAAACTTAAATAATAAAATCTAATCAACAATTTGGACAATCACTCTATTAATTGAAATTCCGTTGAGGATACATGTTAGGTTAAAACAATCTTATTCATTCCGTTATTAGGTACATGTGAATAACAGTATGAAAAAGTTTGAATGAAAATAAAATATAAACTTGTCTGACGCTTTACACAATGATTTCTTAATAACAAAACAATCGCCATATAGCTACCCGTTCCGCGTAATAAAATGTGTTAGGCATTCAAAATTATAGACCGTCGTAACTCCTTCATTTTAAGACATACAAAGTTTTAAAACTCTGTGTTTTAAAACTTAACCAAAATAAAAATAAAGTAAAGAAATAAAATTAGATAAGCAGTATAAAAATATATTTCGACTAAATGTTCTTTACAAAACTTGGCATTTCCACGAACGATATGTTGTAAACGACAGCTCCCCCACTGCTGAGCTCCATCGAGGCGCTCTGTTCTTAGAAGAATGCGAAATCTATTTTCCACGCTTCTTTAAGTTGGATTCGCGGATTTAACATGATCGTACTGACATAAAGTCAGAAGAACTACCTAAGTGGTGAATGCTCTCCGGCAAAGTTTTCAAGCCACGTTATTGGAATATGTCACGAGTGTGATTCAGCCACTAAGTTTTCATTGCTTATTACTTAGCCTTCATTTTCATCAATTTCAGGGCTGTGCCATACAAACGAAATCCCGGTCACCGTGTATATCAACAGAATTCGAGTGCCACGATCGCATGACCTGCGTCCACAAGGCGTGGGTTTGCGACGGAGATCGCGATTGTCCGGACGGTGGTGACGAGGCGCAGGAAATCTGCCGCGGGAACGTTACCTGCAGACTTGACCAGTTCCAATGCAAGGATCACAGCTGCATTCCCGGAGCTTTGTATTGTAATGGTGATAAAGACTGCCCCGATGGAAGCGATGAATTCAATTGCAGTAAGTGCCTTCAGACTAAAATGATATACACGTTACATTCTTCGACATAAACATGAAACTAATAAAAAAATTAAGAATTAAGCTATATTTAATTTAAAGCTAATTTTAGGTAGTATTTATTATAAGGGGCATAGAAAATATATAAATCTGTTACAATCTAGGCATATAAAATCTATATTACCTAGTCTAACATTTTATATTCAGTCCGAAAAGGGGCAAACATTATTAGTTAAGGGAAATCTATTGCATTTATTCCGAAAACTCCAATTATATGATAAGTAGGTTAAACAAAAAATATATTCTATATATTTCTTTTAATTCGCCAAAAGCAGCCAAAAGGGCAGAAGGTCCATCTAAAGCTAGAAAGTGGCCACCGTTGCTTATAAACATGCGTTGCTAACGTAACGTATAAAAGAAATTCTATATATGACCAAAAAAATCATAATAAAAATGCAATAGTTTAGATTTTGAAAGGTTCAATATGAAATTATACAATACAGTTTTGGATACAAAAGAAAATATTCTATTTTTCCAGCACGCCCGAAAACTATATGCGACAAAAGAACAGAGTTTGACTGCGGCGGTGGTATGTGCATACCACTTGCGAAAGTTTGCGACAAACACCCAGACTGTCCCAACTTTGAAGATGAGCCCAGAGACCGGTGCGGTGCGAATGAATGCGCGAAAGACAATGGCGGCTGCTCACAAAAATGCGTAGATACCCCTGTTGGGTATTACTGTGATTGCGATAAGGGATACAAGCTCATTGATAACAGGACGTGTGAAGGTAAGTGACCTAAACGTTAGGTCTTTGTATAGCTTCTCTGCCTTAGCCTCTGTGGTTGAGTGCGCTGAGCCTTGCCGGTCTAGCTCACTAACGCACAGGCTCCGGATTCGATTTCAGGCATGGTAAATTAACTTTCCGTTATTTGCTATATTTTACGTGTCTAGGAGCGGCTTCAGAATAGTCTTTTGTAGGTTACCCATAACACAAGTGTTGCTTGCTTAAACATACTGAAATTAATTTCTACATTATCAACAAGTATAAATTTACAGTAAAAAATTCAATCTAATGCCCCTGTTCCACATGCGTAAATGTTAGTGTTAATGATTGAGTCCAAATGCGTTTGATTTATATCGTTAAAATTACTGTTTGCGATTATTTACATTAAAGTATATGTGTATGAGTTATCGGTTAATGTTAATGTCGAATCTCAAATAACATACTAAAAGCCTGGCTACAATTGTGTAATATTCTTTATTATTTATTGCATTAGTTAAAGGATTACGGCACAAATGTAGCAGGTACATAACGAACATAAATTCATTTTAAATAGAAACCTACAATAAATATAGCTATCACTTAAAGTTAAATAAGTCTGAACTAAAAGTTAAAATCTAAAAAAATCCTACAACTGGTATAAACTTAAATATGAATAAGTTTTAAAAATAGGGAAAAACGTTTAATATTACAATTGGTATTTTTCAGACGTGGACGAATGTGCAGACCCGGGCGCTTGCTCCCAAGTATGCATCAACGAGAAGGGAACATTTAAATGCGAATGTCATCAAGGCTACGCTCGAGACCCGAGAGACAGGAGCAGGTGTAAGGCGACAGAGGGCCACCCGTCCCTCCTCTTTGCAAGGAGATTCGACATTCGGAAGATCAGTCTCGACCACCATGAGATGGTTGCGATTGTAAATGACACCAAGTCCGCAACAGCTTTGGATTACGTTTTCCGCACTGGAATGATATTTTGGAGCGATGTCACAGATGAAAAGATTTATAAGTATGTATATTTTTTAAGTTTACAGAGCTTTCATTTATTTTTATATTAATGAAATAAGGGATAATTCAAATGTGTTTCAGTCAAAAGCTTGTTTGTGCTACAACAGCTACCGCCATCTATTAGAATTTAGTAGAATTCATTTGGAGACCGTATAGCAAAGAGTAAATTGTATAATGTAAAGACAGTATAGCTCTCGCATTCTCTTTGAAGTTGGCAGGACGTTGATAACTCTGGTATTATAAATATCCATAGGCGTTGTTCACCACCTTTTGTCAGCTTGGTTGTTAGTCTCTTTATTGAATTCCAACAACAAAGAAAATCTCCGATCTATCCTCCCTTGGAATTTTCATGAAAATGAAAGTGGAGCACAGTTATCATCTTGCATAATTGAGCTATTTAAGCTATTTTTTAAATTGGACTTGTACTTCCATTATTAAACATACGAGTATTAAAGCAAATAAATTAAACAGATTATATATTTTGAATATAAAATTTGACGAACAAACATTGAATACTTTCTATGTAAAAGTAACATCCAATACACAATTCTACGAGTTGATTCTGATAGAACCCAGACCAGAGTAAACAACAAAAAATCCCTATTAGAAATCAACCCAGCAGTCATTAAATTCTAAAATATGTAGACTACAGAGACTTGTGTTAATCTTACGGTAAATATTTTGTATAATTGTATCATACTGTACATTAAGGTATTTTTTCAGGGCACCAATAGACGAAGGCACTCAACGCACCGTCGTGATCGGTGAACAACTTATCACATCCGACGGACTCGCTGTAGACTGGATATACAACCACCTGTATTGGACGGATACCGGCAAGAACCACATCGAGCTAGCAGACCTGCAGGGCAACATGAGAAAGATTCTCATCAGGGACAAACTGGAGGAACCAAGGGCGATCGCACTTAATCCTCTTGATGGGTGAGCACGATTCGATATTATGAAAAAAGCCGTGTATTTATGGGATTTCTAAACTGTAGGGCGTTAATGTGAATAATAAAAGATAGCACATGGAACAAAATGAACAATTTAAGAAATAAATTTCGTTACATCATAGTTATATCATTACAAAAATATAATAAAAATATTTCTACCATATTTTTGCCAGAATCTGCACTTAATTTCTATACTCGATTTATTCAGGGTTCCGATATCTAAAGGTTAAAAAGTATGGACCCACTAGTTTTTGTCTGTGCGTCACAGTAAGAACAGGTTGCTTCAGGAACTACATACTATAAATAGTGATAATAATATGAAATTATGTATAACCCTTAGAAGTTTTCTGTGTCTATATGTGTGTGCACGTTAAATTTTGTACATTAAAATGGGGTCCAAAATAGTAAAAGTATTATTTTTATTTAGCATTTTCATATTTGATTAAACAATAAAAATTCTTCTATGGTTATTTTCATTTATAAGCAGTTGTTTTTCTTGCAATATCATTCAAAATCAAAGTATATTATGTTCTTAACGAAGACAAAGAAGAGAACGAACGACTTAAGAATTCGAACTTGCCTCACTACAATACAATTACGATTCTCAATAAATCATCAAATTTGTCTCCAAGAAGCTAGGAATGTTAAACTGGTCCAAGTAATACTTCACTCCATGGCAACGACCATGTGCTTTATAAAACCCCGGTAAGGCCAAATACGGAATACTGTTTACACCTATGGGTTAGGGCAACCACGTACTAACTTCCTCTAAACTATACTCACAACGTCGGCCCGTTCGCGTTGTCAACGATCCATACTGACAGACGGTCTACATACGCTTGGCCTTTGGAAAGACTTCGCTTTGCGTCCCTCGCCATATTCTACCAACTTGGAGTTGGGTGTTCCGACGAACTATTCAGAATAGTGCCTTTATCTTCTTTCTACCATCTGTCGTGTCGGCTGGGCGTTCACCCTCACATCCTTGAACCGCTTCGCTCATGTGCTCAACGTGTCTCAAGATTATGAATATGAATATGTATTTCGCATCATAGAAATTTGGAATGAGCTTCCAGCTGAGGTTTTCCTGCAGTGCTACGATATGAAGTTTTTCAAAAAGGATGTTATAAAATTCCTTTGAGTCCGGCAAAGCGTTGGTGACATTTCTGCTGTCGCAAACGTCCACAGGCGACGGCAACCAAAGCTTTCAACCGGTTTAAAATTTACCGGTTTTAGTCGACTATTTCGTTGAAAGTATAAACCTTAAAAATAGTGGTATTTAAACACGAAACACGGTTCATTTTGCGAGGAGAGGAAATATCATTCTATATCTTTCAACATGTGTTTATGTGAGACTGAAAACCATACAACATGGCTGCGCTTTGGCAGTGTCCGGAAGAACCGTAATCGGTTTATTCAACAAAACCTATTTAACGAAATTTTGTTCCTAAAAATCGGTTTATTATTGAGTATAAAGTGAGAAGAAAACAGAAAAGTTTCTATGTACTTAGGTTGTAACTGGTTCGATTTCTTTACTGGTTTTCAAGTCTTGCCGGTAAGCGTTTTTCATCAGGTTGACAGTCGATCTGTCTGCTACACTCCAGCTATAATAAAAACGATTACACTGCAAGCAGTTTCATAGCATAGAGAAAGCATTAGGAATACGTACATACGTATATATATATATATATATATATATATATTAAATAACCGAAACAAATTAATAAGTATGGAAGTGGACATTGATAATAGCGTTTACGCAACACTTATAAATACACAGTAGATTGTGTATGTGCTCCAGTAATTCCACAGAGGGTCAATGTAAATTGAGGATTTAATGGAATGGAATACGAATAGATACAGCTAAGAGATTGACTCGATGTTCACCTGCGCGAAGCAAATAAGTTTCAAAGCAACCTCATTTATTACTCTAATCTTCGATGAAGACCCAACTTAATAACCCGCCAGATTAATAGCTGAATTTGCACGAAATCCCCAATTTAGAAAACTACAGAAAACTAGGCTCAAAACGACTTGATTTAGTACAAAAATACCTTTATTATATCTAATATATGCGTTCTAACAATAACCACGTTTAATAGAATTTTATTCCCCTACGACGCAATTTATTTCAATAAAATTCTTTATATGAACGCCGCTTGCCTTACATCATCACGTATTTAAACTAGGTTAAATATAAAACAGTTGTTATATTTGGTAACCATGTATTAGATGGGTACTCATTTTTTTGCGTAATTTAATTTCTTTGTGTAATAAATATTGATTTATAGATTTGAAAAGTATTAAGATTTTTATTAAATTATTTTATTAAACTTGTGTATAAATAAAACCCAACTACAGCTATAATTATTATAAAATTTAGTTTACAGGCAAATCAAATATGGCGTTTCGATTTTAAATGTAATATAATAGAATATATTTTAATTCACACAAAAAAGACAATTCATAGAATTATAATATTACAAATATTGTTTACAATTAATGGCGGCTTTGTCGTTAGTTAGGGGTTTTTTCCAGACAACATAGTGGACAAAAATTTCAAAAAGTTTACGAGCATTTAGCTCTTAACTCTTATAAAAATACTTACCTAATGGGAATGCCACTTTAAAACTACTGTATTGTTACTGTAATACCTACTATTTTATCTATAAATATTATTGTGTGTAGGAGGTCGATAAACGTTTTATTATTTTTAGAACTTTAAATTTTCTTTATAAAAAATAAAAAAACCATTGTGTACGTGTATACATTACGTAACAGTACGTAAATTATCGGTCATTTATTTAACAAATGCGAATTCTTATTAAAAATTTAAATTGTGGTTTCTGGATAAAGCACCATATTATATGGCCGAAGTTCTTGACTATAATTTAACACATTAAAACTATACTAACATGTATATCAAAGACCAATATTTAGATTATAATGATCTATAAATATTATATTATGTCAATGTGTATCATTAGTTATTTCCAAATTTGTAAAATCTATGTCTCGGATTTTTAAAATATAAAGTTGTTTTTTTTTTACCTATTAAGAACTCATACAAATAAAACTTACTTAGATATATTTATATTTTACATACTTATGTATTTATTATTACATAAAATATAATTAAAGTAATTGTATATCTTATCATATGTATGTACCTTCGACATATTCAATCTGTTTTATTCCTGCTTCTGATTGTCTGGAAGAGAATGCTTTTTAATATATAATACTAAAGTTTACCCCGCGTGTGGGCCGCGGGCCAACCTCTAGTGCGCATCTCTTGTTTAAAGAGCAGGCGGTACAGGTTACATTGTATTAAATTTTTATGTATTTGCCCCCGGAAGATTCACTTCATTTTATATCGCAAACTATACCATCCCCCGTCTTTCTGTAAACTACATAAATAACAAAACTTGACAAAATACGCAACATGGACAACATGGACTAAATGGACCCCGAGTGGACACCGAGTGGACCCCGAGTGGACACCGAGTGGACCCCGTGGACCCCGAGTAAACCGAGTGGGCGAAATGGACAAAATCACAAAACTTATCCTAGTTTCCGGGATCACCTTTACATAAATCTATCACAAAATCTATCCCATTATCCAGGATGAAAAGTATCCCCTGGCCACCCTCGGTATTAAAGTTACATATGTACCGAGTTTCAGCTAAATCGGTCCAATAGTTTTCCGTGAAAACGGAACAGACAGACAGACAGACAGACAGATAGACAGACAGACAGACAGACAGATAGACAGATAGACAGATAGACAGATAGACAGATAGACAGATAGACAGACAGACAGACAGACAGAGTTACTTTCGCATTTATAATATTAATAGGAATTTATCATATAATGTGGTTGTATAAAATAACACTACATTATAAATATTGCATTGATCTACCCCAAGGAGACATAATAATGATACGCGTACTACAACTGGTCACTTCATTAATTTAAATATCAAAATTTTACCACATTTAATGCATAAAAATGAGTATAAATCCAACTACTAAAAAATTAGGAATATTCTGCCGTGATATGTTTTTACTTTTTATTTGTAGATGTGTAGGTAATGTTGTTTGAAACCATAACTTACTGTAGTCACTCAAATTATATATCACGTTTGCAGTTGGATGTACTGGACAGACTGGGGGCAAACACCAAAGATCGAACGAGCCGGTATGGACGGCTCTCACAGGCAAACGATCGTATCTTATGACGTAAAATGGCCTAATGGACTCACACTAGACCTTGTACGGAAACGGGTTTATTGGGTAAGTGATTGTCATTTTTAATAACATGTCTTAAACCAGCAACGACAAGGTTGACATTTATTTCCTTACTATCGTCAAGTAAAGTAAAGTGAGTTTGTGAGTTATTTTTTATTTATTTAGGTTTATGGCTTGGCAGCTAGGCCTTTAGGCCAGATCTAGATTATAATGTAGTTTCTTCATTTTCTTAAGCCTATGTGTAGCACAGCTGAACTGTATGTTATCAGCTGGTGCCATTCAACATAGTTCTTGTGACTACTCAAAAGGCCACATATGACTATACAGTTCACATTTCTCACAAAACACTTAATTACTACCCAAAAACTATCAATATCCTACAACTATTGTTCATTTTAGAGTAATTTTACACATTTTAAGAAAATAAAACTGCACCGCACAACATCTCCTTTCAATTCCCACCAAAAACTCTTAGTTTGTGAGTTATTTTTTTATGTTTATGGCTTGGCAACTAGGCCTTTAAGCCAGGCGCAGTTGTATTGTAGGCTACAATCGACGCCATCCAACGGAGTTCTTGTGAAAACTCAAAAGGCCACATTTGGCTATACAGTTCACATTTTTCACAAAACACATAATTACTGCTCAAAAACTATCAATATCCTACAACTATTGTTCATTTTAGAGTAATTTTACACATTTTTAGAAAATAAAACTGCACTGCACAATATCCCCATCAGTTTGCCAAAAACTCAAGTTTGTGAGTTACATTTTGGAGTCTTACAGATTAATAAATTTTGATCAAACTAGGCAGTTATATTGACCAGACTTCGGAGATTATTATTAATCAGATCGTAAGGAAATATTTTTGTGCTTTTTTGGCGTTTTCTGCAATCATCATATGATTAGATAGGAACTTTTTCATACTACGCCAGTCAATCCAGCTTTCTGTTGCTGAATACCTCCTGAAGGTTAACTGATGTGTACAGGTTCTTCGCCTGGAAGGTTGCTACTCCTCGATTTCAGCAGGACCTTAGTCGTTATTTCTGTTACCTTTAGGGAAGGGAAGCTGTCTGCAACACGTGTATTAAAAGGATGCGAGAATTGCCATATCCAATAGCTGCACTAATTTTAATAAACTTACAGGTATTCAACCAAGCTATAAAATTTCCACGGACAAACACAAATTCGCTCAGGATAATGTCTCGTTAGAAAATCTATTGGTACCTAATGGTAAAATATCGTAAATAAACGGTTCTTTAAAAATAAAGGAAAATAACCGGACTTAAATATGCAGTGTTAAAATAAATAAAAATAATGGCGTTTATCTTTTAACCAATACTGTAGACAAATTTCACAGATTATTACGTCTACATATCTACAAATATAGTATAAAGATACAATTTGATCAATTAGCACTTGTTCGCACTTATCAAATTATCAACCGCATAATAATGTACCTACCTAAATGGTAAAAGATTTTATAACATTAATATTTATTATACAACCGGGCTAAATTAGCGTATTTATTAGCAGCATCCTTATAAGACTGTTATTTTATTATATATTTAAAATTCATTAAAATATTTCCATTGAATTGTTTTTCTTGTGCTTGGAAGAAGGGTTCTTCGTCTTTTTAAACGTGGCTATGCATTATATTTGTATCTAATCAGTGTCAGTATCCGTGAGTGTTGAAGTTTTACATTAATAGTAGAATAGTCGGTTGCTTAAACTACCGACTAATCACTAACGCCTTACAAGGAATTTCTTGTGGCACCTCGTATAGTCAGTCACATTTTGTTGGAGTAGCCCTGGCTTGAGCACCCTTCTCCCGCTAAATTAAATGTCACTGTCATACAACGAGACGACAGCGGCTTATGACGTTTTACGCCCCCTCCTTCTCTTTTCTCTTCTGCCTGATAAAAAGTGCTGTGTAATAAAATGCATATTATAATATAAATCTTGAATAATCGCCATAATTTATTGTTCAAAGATATCCTCTCGATCCACAACACATTTCCCTTGATAGTTGTTATTTACAAAATAAACACACACTTATTTGTTAAAAACAAATAATATCCTATAATCATGTTCACTTTTAATTAATGAATATTATTTATTTTTAATAAAATGCTATATTAATTTTTCAGACCCCGACATGGTCAGCTGTTTTTCTGAGACGCATATTGCTTTAAAAAAGTTATAACCCCATTCAAGATAATGTATTAAATCAATTTTGACTTGTAAAAAACACGGTAGTTAAAAGTGGCGTCTTAATCCAATAACGTAGCTTCGAAGCTAAGGGCATGCATCGGTTAGCTAGCTACTTACTTAGCAAAACTTGCACATCAATATACTGATGCGTAAATCCTGCTAGTCTGCTTTACGAATATTATCTCTTGTTATTCCATTTCTCTAAAATGATAGGGACCGAGTTAGTTCCACTTATTAATTTCCATACTATTAAATTAGTTAAGGTTCCCTTTGTAGTGTTAATAAGTAATGATATCGCAGGTGGATGCCAAAATGAATACTATATCCTCATGTAACTACGACGGTACGGCTCGTAGAGTGATTCTCTACTCCACTGAAGTTCTACGTCATCCGTTCTCTATCACCACGTTCGAAGATTGGGTGTACTGGACCGACTGGGACAAGACAGCAGTGTATCGGGCTAATAAATTCAATGGGAAAGACGTCGAGGCTATTACTTCTACGCACACGGTTGGTTATATTATTTTATTAGTAATAACAATTTCGATAGAACTTCGTGGGTGAATATATACGTAGTTATATCACTACCCGCAACTTCGTTCACGAAGGTATAATATTTATATTCACATACACGAAAATACTAAAATTATCATGTATGTTTTTATCTTTTAAAATATTTTGTACTCGTTATAAACTATGTTGAAAATTTCAAAAAAAATGTAGTCAAAGGTCATATATATGTAATTTTTTTTGGACTGAACAATGGTGAACTGAAAAACGGAGAACAATACAAGTGTATTTTGCCATTACTCCGATGACGTTGGTTGAAAATAATAAAATTTAATCTATTAACTTAAAAATATATATTTTAAAGCCTCAGTTATATGTATGGCAGCCACCCCTAACCTTCATCTTTCACTACAGCCTCGAATAACGACATATAGTTTACATATTCCTACTAAATGTTATTATTATAGCCCTAATCATTTCTGATAAAATATGGCAGTGACAAACAGAAAGACAGGCAGACGGACACAAAAGTCTCATAAGGGTTCCGTATTTTCTAAAATAGTTACGTCAATTTTAAAACACGCGTAATCTGCAAGTCTACTTTATAAATAAGACCATTAAACTGTTATTAGCATTATTTTCAAATCTAGTTGTAACCAAATCTTCTAGATAGGAATCTTACAAATAAATAAATACAGTAGACGTACCAAGAAACCTCTAGTATTATGATTATTCCTAATTACAGCGGTCACTACACTACCTAGATTTTGAATCCATTATCTAAATCAAGGTGTATAAGAAAAAGAGAATCATAATCTTTAGCTAGGCCAAGCTCACCCTCTGTACCGAGGCCGTCTCCATAAAAATCTATCTTAAGTATAATTCTTTCAATAGCTACAAAATCCCATGGTGATCCACGTGTACCATCCATACCGTCAACCAGACGGTGTGAACCATTGCGCTGCTGTCAACGGCCACTGCTCGCACCTTTGCCTGCCAGCGCCGAGAATAGGCGCCAATTCACCGCGAGTCTCCTGCGCGTGCCCGAATGGTCTGCGCCTACTACCAGACAACCAGATGTGCGTCGAAGACAGTAAGTACATTTTTTAAAATTAAAACAATAACTGATGTTTCCTTTGCAGCCGGTGCCTTTGAAAGTTTTATTTGGGACCCTATAAGCTGATATAGAAGATCCTGTTGCAACTATGAATTCCAAACATGTCGTGATCAAATTTTTTCTTCAAATGTAAAAACATCTATTGTACTTACATCAATTACTTGATATAGGCATAGGCGCACTATAAACACAACAACCAATACAGTACGCGATGAAAGTGAAAAAGCTTAAAAACAACATATGCCCTACGTATAATGTTCAAAAAAGTTCAATATGTATGTTAAATTTCTGTGTCACGTTTATTAATAACAAGCAAACATTTAACAAGTATTGAAACCTCAAAGGTATACAAATAATAATATCAATCACTATAAAGTAGATCTTTGAGTATTACTTAGAAACCTCATAAACTGATTATTATTATCAATTAGTGATACAGTAACTTATTATATTCAGACGCTTTATATAAAAGAATGCTTCTCAGAATATCTAGTAATTAGTCAGCAAATCATATTATTTTATCTTAAATAAAATTATAGTTATTATTCTCGTCGTAATTATGATTTCTTAACAAGGTATATTATATTATATCATATTATTTAATATGCTCACGACTTCGTCCACGTTTGACGGGTAACGTAGATTACAGTTATTTTGCCAGTTTTTAAAATCGAAGGGTATTTCCAGCAGGGCAACGGATTTTTTATTATAAAAATACATGAATTCCGATGATTCCCGTAAAAATCCGGGATAAGTGATGCCCCTAAAGGCATATATAACTAAATATGTTCTATTAAGATGTCAAATAAACATAGAAACTGTCATTTCAAGCAAGTCCTAATATCAGATGGTTTCGAAGTTAGGAAATCCCTTGGAATATAAAAAGTCCCGGATTATATTGCTTTAGTTTCAATGGGATACGAATCCGCTAACTGTTATGTATAATAATACCCACTTTAAAACACTCGGTAAATTCCTTCGGGACTCCCGGAATATAAAGTATCGCATCACTCGAAAAAGAACTTAAGCTATCGTTCTAGTGGGAGTTTTTGGCGGGAACTGAAAGGAGATGTTGCGCTGTGCAGTTTTATTTTCTCAAAAAGTGTAAAATTACTCTAAAATGAACAAAAGTTGTAAGATATTGATAGTTTCTGAGTAATAATTATGTGTTTTGTGAGAAATGTGAACTGTATAGTCAAATGTGGCCTTTTGAGTTGTCACAAGAACTCCTTTGAATGGCACCAGCTGATAACATACAGTTCAGCTGTGCTACACTAGGCTTAAGAAAATGAAGAAACTACATTATAATCTAAGATCTGACTTAAAGGCCTAGCTGCCAAGCCATAAACCTAAATAAATAATAAATAATATCGTTCTAGTGAAATCGTATCGAAATCAGCTAATATTTATGCGATGTACCATACCAATTTGTACCATACCCTGGAAAACTCCCCTAGGATTTCCGGATCACAAAGTATCCCAACATTAAAATAAAATGTAAGCTATCGTTTTAGTAAAAACTGTGTCGAAGTAAGCTGTTTTTTATGCACAAGAACAACTTTAAACCGGTTCTGGGAAAATTCCTTCGAAATTACCAGGATAAAGAGTATCACATATTTTAATACACGAAATTTGTTTTTGATCAGTGAAAAATCGCATTGGGATTCGATTTTTTTTTAATCTGGCCATTTTAAACCATTCCCAGAAAAAAATCCGCGGGAAGTCTATGAAATTGCTGTCAGTCAGCAAAAACCGCATCGAAATCGACACATTAGTTTTTAGGTGACTCTCGAACAAACAGACAAGAACCATAAAAAATGCATCGTCTTCTCCATCGTTAATATAGTTTATTTCAGTTGTTTTTTTTTAAATAGCTTCAATGTACAGACACAGCATTTATAGAATATTATAGATAAACGTAAATATAACTTTACGTAAAATTAGTATTGATAAATAAGTAATACTAACTTGAGGTTGATGTAAAAGTATAATACGCAATTAGTATGTGAACTCCCCATTATTCATAATAATTATACGAGGTTTATAGACTCGTTAGAAATAATTATTTATTTATGCATAAGAACACTTTTTTAAGAAGCCTATAAATCTCGCATAAATATGATGATGATAAGGGGTTATGAAGATTGTATCAAAATTCTAGTCTATACCGCACTGATACATACGCGATTTTTGGCCATGTAATATTTTAAAAGCCTTTCGTTTTGTTGTATTTAGAATTTACTGCACATATCTACTACCTCTAATTTCCTAATTGTGTTAGAGAGGTCTATATGGTTCAGATTTACTAGATAATTATATATTTATTTTTCCTTATTTCCGTGGATATAACAGTGATTTGTAATATTTAAATAAGTTGGATGTTTGAACAATTAAGTCATTGTGACAATTATTTTTAGGTTACACAATACTAAAGGAAATCAGCATTATATGAGCATAGGGACGACGACTTTTATTAATTTAAATATACCTATAATGTTAGTTTTGGAAATTTAGTATAGTATAAAGTTTTTAAAGCTAGGTAGCAAACTTTGTTATAATTTTCTCATCTCGGGGAATACGCCCACCAAGATATTTTCTCTTTGTGAGAAAGAACGAAGCGTTTTATCTCCACGTTCCATCTGCGTACGGCAGAGCTGTGGAATGCGCTAACAATATCTGTGTTTCCAGAAAAGTACAATCTGGGAGTCTTCAAGTCTCGTGTGAATAGATATATTCTAGGTAAACGTGCTCCATCTTCGACCGCATCATCGTTCAAACATAAGGCGTGATCGTTGTCAAACGAGAACCTATTTATAATAAATAAATCGATACGCAAAATAGGTGTCTATCAAAATAACAGAAAAAATATCACCCATAGCTTTTTTATTGTTTTATTTAAGAAATAATGCAGAATTTTGAGGAGCGACAATTTTATTTTTGTTCCGGACAAAGCAACTTCGTGCGAATGTACAATTTTGTACAGTATAGTTAAACAGTGAGATAGGAAATCGCTTTTTACGACTTTATATGAAGATTTTAAAAGTACAGACACCGTCTTATATATAGGAGCGGCCAAGATGGTCAAATAGATAATAATATTGAAAGTGATCATTAATATCGATACAACCAAGGTCGTCTAATAGTTCGAAAAAGCCTTCTTGTACAAAAATATACCGATATTATATTAGGTTGTTTAAAAATCAGCTTTTTCGTTTTTTTACTCTGTTACTTTAGTGCCGGAAAGTTCCGAAATTTTCTTGGGAATTAAACGCCTAGAAATAGCATGAAAACTGGCCGTGTTACATTACAGCATAGTTTGATACTTTCCACTTCTAAACCACTAGATCAACTTTGACGCAATGTTCGTAAATCACAAGACACTATTTGTATTTATTAGAAATCCTTAGTGAGATATCTGTAGTTGAATAAGTTTAGTAACATTACTAACGTCGGGGTTTTATGGAAAATTCCAGGATTCGTGTATTGTCATATTAAAAATCCACTAAATTTTAAATATTGGTAAAATAACTTTAATCTTTGCTATCTAACTAATGTGAATGAAGTCGAAGGCAAATACTTGTTACGTTATAAAAATTAAAAAAGATTTTTATAACAGTAATAATACTATTTGAGCTTTGATTTAGTATGAATTTATCCCAATTTGACTCTAATCACATTTAGAGATCATTTTTCTAGAATGTACCGTAGTTTTGGATACTTTGGCTGCTTAGTTATCTTTGCCGAGGTGTTTGTTAACATAATAATGATGACTTGAATGAACTCATGAATGAACTCATGCAACGCAGAGGCTCCGGGTTCGATTCATTAAATTTCGTTTTTTCTCCGTTATTTACTATTGTCTGGGTGTCTGGGATCGAGAGTGGTACGTTGTATTTTATACAATATGTGTGTTTGTCTGCCGATTATTATTATTATTATTATTATATTTTTGGACAAGAAGTCTAATTCGAACTATTAGACGACCTTGGTTGTATCGATATTAATGATCACTTTCAATCTTCTTATCTATTTGACCATCCTGGCTGCTCCTTTCTATAAGACGCTGACTGTACATTTGAAACTATTTATTTATAGCAGTGCATAATACTAGGTATTTCAAAGCCGTTCATAGGAGACACCTTCCAAAATTTTACTTTCTTACTGCATATAGTCTGCAAAGAATAACCCCAACTAGAAATAATAAAATTAAACGAATCTTAACGTGTCATGCATTAGCTTTGATAACCATAATAGTATTATCATTGATAAATTAAACAACTGAAATTACTTAAAGTAGATAGTCATTGACACAGGCGATATCTTTGTTGTAGAAAGAGGTAATTTTTGTTATCTTAATCCTGATTAGGTACTATTATAGAGACTGTCGCGACTTTGTCGTGATTGAAATCTTAATTAATATTAATTGCAAGGCGATATCTTCAAAACGCCTTAGAGAAAGCGACCAACATAAACAAACACGTAGTAATATCCTGTCTCCCATAAAAGATAAACTGTTATATTTCCCGTGATAATATACAGAAACTTACAAAAATATCTAATTGCATACCTAGTACAAAAATAAGAGGAGCTGCTAGTGTTAGAACACTATTACCTAATGCTTGCTAAGAATCCTTACTTGTTTAACCTTAAGAAATTCAAAATCGACAACTCAGTGATGAATCATAATTACTTCTTTGTATCCTAAAGTAAATTTTAATGTGTTAGGAATTAGTTTTTTTTCATATAATAAAATATTTGTTCCTAATTTAAAGCTTTGCTTCCCTTTGGGAGTATGCTCTTCGGACACCCAAAATGAATATAAATAGAATAATGCATCGCGAACATAGTAACAGTTAAAAATATTGGATAAATATGTACTTAATATTATCTAGTAACGTATGTTAAAGCCTCTTAAAGTAAGTCTTTTGAAACAATTATCATTTTTATATCGAGTTTTAACGAATGCAACGCATGTCTATGTGTCTGTGTATTTTAACCAACCGATCCCATTATTTGAGTCCCTCATATTCATAGGTTGACCCGAAAATTATAATACTGATTCGAACACACATAATAGTTTCACAATGTTTTATTCATTGTGTGTTTATGAATAGGCGTATTGATGATGATCCTCATTTAACATCTGGTACTTCATTCAATGTGTACATTCCTCGTCGATTGGAGGACAATTGATTGGGTCAATAAAAAGAACATTTTGATGCCATTGAGATCATTTTAGTTATGATCGATTGAACATCGGCACGGCTTAAATCAATTCGACAAGACCAAAAGCTTTATAGCTATATCTATTTTACGACATAATACTACTTTTGTATGTAACTTCTTGCATGTTCGTTGATTTTCATAGTTAATTTTTGGATATTTTGGAACATATACCTACCTACATAAATATTTAAAGACTCTAGTTTATTATTTCGTCAAATTAATATTATCAATTAATAACATATTGGTGTTCTATATTTTACATTATATTTATACATTTTTGAACGTTTTGATATCCCTTTTTTTTATGTAGAATGTTCTAGAAACATAAATATCTTTATTTAAGCGATTAAGCGACATACCTAATTTTAATGCGATTCAAATTAGGTATGTTAATAACAACAGATGGAAAAGTACACTTTAAGGGATTTACAAAAAAACCCACCAATCAATACGTGCAATCTGTGTCAATATGTACCTACTTGGCACAAAGTAATTCAGTTGTTCAAGGATTTTATGTTCGCAGTAAACTGTAATTTATTGAATGGTTGTCAAATATATGTAATTATTTCATCAATTTATCATTGATTTAGTCATAGTTTTATTTAAATAAATAGGCCAGGGGGTCGGGCGTATAGGGGTCGCTTTTGGAGGATTGCTTAGTGATGTTGACACGTATCTAGTTATACTGGTAGGTGTAACACATCACTTAAGGGTTATTGGAAATATATTCGGTTCCCGAGACCCGGATATTACACCGATGCGATAGAACATCGGGGTGGTCTAGTTGATCAATCCGAGCATGCCATCGGGAGTCCAATACTATGCCACTGAATCCAAAAATAACAACAACAACAAGTTCATTCGGAGAGGAAAAGAATAAAAAAGTACTACCCTACTGCTATCCTTGGCTGGTAGGGTGTGGCACCGGTGACGGATTACACCTCGCTAAAAAATTGTAAGTTTAATGTAGTTTTAGATCAAAAACTACACGACATAAATTTACACATGGTACTTTCCGCTAGGTTTTCTAAAAATTCCTTGATCACGCACTTGGCCGATTTTTTACTAGATAGAAATACTTTAAAATACAATTCATAGAATGACCTCTTAAACCTCACAAATAGTAAAATAAACGTTGCTTTGACGTAAGAAATACCGTGTTGACATTTGATCATTTTTTCAATTATGTGAATTTGCGTGATTTACGCCACAAAGTACATTGTATAATTTACACATCTGAAGTTATAGTGGCGAAAAATATAAATAAAAAAAAATATTTACGACGATTACGTGATTTATTACTGTATGTGTAGTCTTTTAATAGCAAAAAGCAGTTAAAACGGTTAAAAAACTTAATCTTTAATTTTTCAAAGGACTAATGTACCTAGGTTGTTCTGAAAATTGTTAGTCACGGAATAAATACCAATCTTCTCTCTCTGTATCGCTCAAATTCAAATTCAAAAGTTTTTATTCACAATAAGTTCCACTGGGGAACACTTTTTGAAGGTCAATATATATATAAGTTAAAATTTAATTTTACTTCCTAGTCCTATGTACACCGCTTCGCAACATGCTATTGCTATTAAGGAAAAGAAGCGGCAAGAAACTCTCCAGCAACACGTATAGCTAAAAATTGGTTAACTCAAACTTTTCTTTTTTTTAAATAAATTTTATACAAAGTGTGTCAATAAATTTTACACAATCACTTTTCGAAGAATTAATGGAATTATAACAAACAGTGCATACTCAGTAAGACAGACACAATTAAAGGAAAGAAAATATTATTATAGTTATAATAATGACATGACGTACTAAAATTTTATACTGCAACATATCTACCTAAATTCGGCACATGCTTGGCAAGATAAAAATGTTATACAAAATATAGTATAAGAGGCTGGATCGAGCTGCTATGTAAATGAAGTTTTGTCATTTAAGTATTTTTCAGTAGTAGTATCCCTTTTTTAGCAAGATACTTTTAAATTTGGTTTTAAATTTAGTGAAAGGCAGATCTAACATCTCATTCGGAATCTTATTGAAGAAGCGTATACTAACCAAGCTCTTCGGTGAAAATCATTGGCCACCTATGTGTGTTTCGTTTTTTAAATATTTTTAAAGATTATATGTCGTTCTTCTTTTGTTTGCAATAATGGACGTCTCTGGGAAGTTTTTCGAGCTTTGATTTTTTATGATTTTGACGAGGGTTAACTTTAAAGGAATCTCACGAAAATTTACAAGCTGTATTTAGGGAGTCTGCTCCTACATTAGCAACAGTTACTTAATGGTTTCGTGAATTTAAACGTAGTTTAAAGAACCTTAATGATAACCCCAAACCGGCCTAACTACAGTTGCAGTAACTCATGAAAAAGTTATCAGGGTAGAGTGGCTATTGCGGGAGAATAGAATACACATTGAGAGATTCAGGCTGAACTGAAGATTGGATCACAGGTAGTTTCCACCATCCTACATGAGCATCTTAAAGTCAAGAAGTTTTCTTCGCGATGGATACTTCATTTTTTCACCGAAAAGCAAAATCTTATCGTATTGATTGGTGCAAATTTGTCCTGGAAAACTTCAAAGAAGGAACTTCGCAAAACGTATCCTAGATCCTTACAGTTGACGAAACTTGGATCTACAGCTACAATCCTCTCTCGAAGCAACAATCCATGCACGCAATATCCATGAATGTTTGAAGAAGACGAGTTGCCCACTAAAGTTGTTCGCGGTTGGAGCAGTAATAAAAAAAAAACATAGCGGTTTTTTTTCGACGCAGTGAACCAGTAGCAGTAATTCAGCTAGAAGATCGTAGAACAGTTACTAGTGAATGGTATTGTGAAGTTAGTCTGCCGTAAGCTTTCAGGGAGTTGAATAGCGAGCGACTAAGGAATGGTGTCCATGGCACTCTTTTGTTACCAAGATAACGAGCCCGGTCACACAGCTGCTAGAACCATGGACTATTTGAAAACTACGGGGTACAAATCTTACCCACTCTCTATACAACTCAGATTTAGCTTTATGTGATTTTTATTTGTTTAAAAATGCTTCGTGGGTAAATTAAACACTGCAAAAGAGGCCGTCAAAAAATTTCGACGCTTTTCGATCACCCAACACACATTTTTAAATATTTCGAAAGCTGGTTCACCCGAATGCATAAGTGCATTGGGGTGGAAGGGGAATATTTTGAAAAGTTATAAAAAAATTTAATCTTCTAACTATTTTTAATTTGACTATTTTTGGAACAGCCCACGTATATACACTGTATGAACAGAAGTAATTGCAAATTATTAGTTTCCGCTTATTACGAGTCCGTCCAAGGGGTATTTACGATTCAATGGGTTAAAAATTATTTATGGGCGGTTCCTATATCTTACTATTTAATAATCTGCCTTACTATGGCGCATCGGTTGAATTTTGACATTACTTGTATGTATGTAGTATATGGCAAATTTTAACCGATATTCAGCCAAATGGACTTCTAGTAAGATATAGGAGCGAGCCATCAAAGACATCTAAGTCCTATATGGCGAAACGGTAGGCTTCGTAATTACGGAAGCCTAAAGTGAAAGATTTTAATATTTTCTTAAGTTTTCGCGACTTGTATACATAATAAAACCACGTTTTAACGGTTTTAAGTGCGGTAATTTATTTGAATTTTATTATTCCGACGTTTCGGCCACTTTTGCGTGCACCGGAACACAAACCAACTTGACTGATAAATTCTTTTATTTTTCCTTCCAACCATTTTAATATTATATAAAATTATTAGAGCTAGGCATGTTTGCTGAAGAGTTTCTTGCGCCGCTTCTTCTCAAGCTATAACATGTTGCGAAGCGGTGGTAAATTAGATTAGGGTCCCATAGAGTAAATAATAACCATAAACAAAATTAAAACTATATAATTAAAATAAACAAGTTGGCGGTAGGCTAAATAAAACTTTAACAATACTCGTTGACACTTGACATCTTTGTCTTCCGTGATCACGACCACTGAAAAGTGGCCGAAACGTCGGAATAACAAAAATCAAATAAATTACCGCGCTTAAAACCGTTAAAACTTAGTTTTATTGTGTAAGATTTTGTTATGATTTAAAGAGTTCGTGTTAATTTAATCTTTGCTTTTAATTATTGTGAATTTACTTCTTCATATAAATATTACCAGGATGTTTACTTCTTAAAAAGGGCTCTAGCATACCTTGAATTTTAACCTATCTAAAAAAAAGTTGAAAATTTCCATGAGCGTATCTACTACAAGCGACCTTCTGCTGTGTTAACACCGCAACGAATTGTGAACGTTAAAAATAACGATGTGGAAGTTTAACATCGCAAGCGGCAGCGGCGCGTGCCGCGTAATCGCCACGTCACCTCATGACGTTACATCGTACGATGTTTGTTATCGAAATATTTCATATGGCCGTGTGATCTGTCTACCGTACTGAGAAATTCCATGTTTTGATCGGAGTAATATATCTACCACGCCTACTACACTCATACGCTTATCGTACAATTAATGGAAACAAATAGATATTACTCATTGTATTTTCTCATTTATCTCAGTAAACGTATTTTAAAGTTGATAGGAAATTACGTTTCTGTGTACTACAATTGATTAAAGCGTACGCAAATGATATCTAAGTATTATATGAATTATAATACCTAAAGTAAACGTTATAAGTAGGTTATTAGGATTATTTAGATTTATATGAAACATTGGGAGTTGTAAATGTTATTTTTAAAGTTAAAAGAGATATTTATGATGAAACATTGTAAATTGTAAACCTAAGCACATATTTATATAGATATACCTAGGTGATAAAACAAAATTGCTTAAAACAGCATTATCCTTCATTTAATGCTTCAATGACGAAGGTGTGGTATCGTGAATAATATAATTAATCACTTCTATGACCTCACGTGAGGTTTTTGGACAACGCGAAGATCTATTTGCTATGGGTATGGCGCAAATGTTGCACGGCCAATAGGCCAACACTCGGCGAATAAGGCGACCTGACGTCACAACATCACGCCACCTTTCGTTTAGTCAGCGCTGGCGCGATCCGGCTCAGCGCTCGCGCATTCCAAACATACCTTAACAAAACTTGTCTGTCTGTGTATAAATTTCCGCGACATTGGTGTACTTATCACATTAATGGAAATCTCTTAAGTCTATTTCATAAAACATTTACGACCAATAATGCATTGAATGAAAATTATTAATTTTCTTTCTGATTCGATGAAGCCAATATTGGTAATAACTACGTAAACAATCAATGAAACACACTTATAGATAAAACAAATGTTTCGTATGCTTTCTCATTAGTAACAAGTCTAGCACAACATTTAAAATCGATGAAACCTAACTAGTGGCGAACGACGTAGCCACGGGCTCATGTTATAGCAGAAACTTGAATAGCGTCAGCCGGATCGCTCACAGTTAAATTGACGGATCGTTTCGTTGGGGGAACTTCAATGACTGTCTGGCTCGGCCAGTGTTGCGTTGCCGACCCGGCCGAATTCATTTGGTAACGTGACTTTAACCGTACCGCGCGTGCCGTGTTTGCATTTAAACGACAATTTAACTACATTGTGTTTCTAACAACAATAATATTATATATAATATAAACATAACAACAAGCATTTGGAAGCATTCTACAAGTTTATTTTATTTTATTAGACTCTACAGAACCGATAAAAGCCGATGAAGAGGTGCATTATGGTTCAAATCAATCTGTGATAGTTGCGGAAATACCTATTACCAGTGAGTATTTTGTCAAGAATCCATCCAGTGTCTCGATTTTCCACTCCTTCTCCTATCTGCCAAATTTAATTAATTAAAATCAAGGCGTATTAGTTATATTTTGAAAGTGAATGTTTTAAATTACAACCTGTAATCATGGAAGGTAGATGCTACTATTTTTAGTTTCTAATCACAACTTACAAATATTACGCCCGGATTTTGATTAAAAACTTCATTATGACTGAATGAATCATGCTAATAAGATCATGCGATAAGATATCAAAAAATATCTGGCTTATAAATCGGGTTATAGTATAAAACTTAACTAACCAGCATAGGACCATCACTTACACTAACAACCGTTCGCTGTGAATGTTCAAAAATATATCTGTGTGTCTTCAATTTGGGAATCATTGACTGATTTGCAGGGCATGTCGAACTAGTTAAAAACTGATGCATTACGGTTTTGAATGCGATTTGTATATTGGGAAGCTTAAACCATATGGTTAATACACCGCGAGAAGGGCTCGTCCTTCTCTTGAAACTCGGCCACGCTATTTGGAAGAGTGAAACGGCCACTGAAGCTCCCGAGGAACCAGAAGCGGAACCTTTACAATCAGTAGACCCAGAAGCTGAGCCAATGAAGGCCTATTGGGAAACTGACAAGGAAGATCTGATTGAGAAGAAACAGACCTACATTGATCTATTCTTCAAGGACGTCGGCCTTGGTAGGATACCTGATACAACGGAGAAAACATTAGCAGAATCTCGTTATAACTATGAAAGTTTAAGTTTAAGTTATTTACCGGACGCCCTGAAAAATCTCAACGTTGGGGGTAAAGTATTAAATTTATTTTTTTAAATTTATATTTATTATAATATTTATTTAAATTAATTGTCAATATTGGGAAGACACACAGATTCATTATGAACTGGGTGCATGATTATTACATAATAAGTAATTTTTAATAACTAATACTTAACATTGTCACGCAAAACTGATAGGCCTATTGTATTGGGAAGGTCATTGTCAAATGTGGATACTTACAATATTATTTGCATTGTTGTTTGGAATGTTTTTCATTTAGCATCTGATAGTATTACCTATTGTGATAAATTCATTGTTATGAGATATGATCACAATCCCGTACTCCAGTCCTATTCATGCCATAAAAATAAATCCATCAAATTACATACATATATTATCTCAATCATTTCCTTCCTGTATCCTATATCACTGAAACTTTGAAACACTTTCACAAAACTATTTCAGTCATCAAGGAAATCGATTCATACCTATAATGTTAACCGCAACATTATAACTAGGTTTAAAATGAGTTACTTACTACTTGGCACGATTCATTGACATTATCTATAAATAAAATGTTTGTGAACAATTGGTTAGGAACTCCCACTCATATCTACAACCTGAGAAATTGAAAACATGCTTATATGTTACAGTTTGGAGAATGTGTTATATAAGCAAACTGTTATCATAGACATGTTCATATTCTCTTACGCAATAAAGTGTGGCAGCAAAAATATATTCACTTAAATAAGGCAGCATTAAGAAATGTCGTTCTAAAATCATGAAACATTTTATGGGATATATTGTATTTTATGTATTTTTTTTGAAAATTAAACTATTCGTATTAAACAAAAGTATTTTCGATTTAACTATTATATAGGTGGTGTATCATAATGATTGCAATACATTTACAGCATATAATTAATGGTTAATAAAATAATCGAACAATATTTTATAGAAACACAAAAAAGCATAAACGATTATTGGAAATGTATTGCATTTATTTTTTTGATAATTCTCTTTATAAAATAGTTAAATTCAATCTAAAAAATAGTAATGTTAATGCATTTTAATTTTAATATTCAAGCCATGTGACAGATGCAAATCTGCATTGACATGATCACCTTAATATCAAGATTGTATGATGTTTCATTACATGTTATATATAAAATAATATGATGTATTTAATTTATATGATATTTGCGTTTATGTATATTATATTTGTCTTCGAGTTCCAAATTCGATCACTGCTTAGAATTAACCTTTCAGTACACCAGTTAACCGCTTCTATCAACGGTGGAGGTATTTTCAACACCAACATTACAAAAATCATTAATTGTGAATAACTTTGAGTGTATTAACGAAAACACAGTTCCTCTGAAACATGCAACATAGTTTACATTAAAGATAATGATCTCTCTAGATAAGCTACAGACTAAAGCTCGTGCAATAACAATTTTGAACAAAACTCGTCTACTTATTGCGTAGTAATCTGTAACTAATTAAGAATAGTCATAAAGTTTAGCGCAGCCTTTAATTAAAATGGTCGACAGAAAAATTGAAGAATTCTAATGTCTATTGAGAAATTGTCCTCGTCTTTGAAAGGAAAACATTCTACAAAAAGTTGCATGTTTCAAAGGAGAAAAACCTAAACAACGTTCCTCGTCTAAACAGGGGTTCTTTTATTTTTTACAGGTGCTCCAGAAACGCCCAAAGTGAGCACAGGAATCTCAAGCAGTGGCCGCGACGCGGGAATGGTCGCTGGGATTGTTGTTGCAGTAATTTCTGGCATTATATTATTAGTTGCAGTGGTAAGCATTTTATGATTATTTTTATATTCTCATACAGTTGTACTTTTTAATAATAATTAAATTAATTTTTGTACTCTTAGTTGCTTTAACAATTACACTTTTTCATACTCCAATTGCTGATTAATCTGGGCATCTACCCAAATATAAATAGGAGTAGTTTTTTGCTATCATCGATTCTCTTAACCATATTTTATAGTAAATAAATAAATAGCAATCGCTTCGTTCTTAAAGCTATATATCGGTATTAGATTCATTAGGGAAAATTATAAATTTTAATAATTCACCGCAAAATAATTAGAACTGGTTTGTTTCCTCATACCCCCAGGAAAATACATCACACCACTATTAATCAATCGCCTCATACATACAGCATAAAATAGGCGTTGACAAAAACACGCCACGTACACATTTTATAATAGTCCCTCAAATTGGGGGTTAAAACTTCCTTATTTCTTATTCAATAATCAGTTTAACGTGTTTCCTCTATCCGTAAAGTAGACGTTTAAAATGCACAAGCCTAACCTTGTTGTTAATTGTGAGCTAAAAAGATGACCAACATTTATTTGTAGAGATACCCATGCTCATGGCTCACGTTCATATCCTAATTATTATCTTCGTGTAATACCGTATTAAGAAGAATGTTCTAAAGTTTTAATGATGTATCTAATAAATAGAATTCAGATTTAAATAATAGTTACACCTATATGAAATTATGGGTTATGGATATATGAACAGATTTTACAAAGTATTTACAACAAGATCATATGGACGCAAGCTAAATATTAGCGCTGGACTGGACTAAAGTTCCAAGGGCATAATAGAAGAGATAGTTTCACAGAAAATCTGGTTTAAAATTATCTAAATCGTGTAATAGGACTACTAGTAAGAACAAGCGTTGAAATACAGATAAAAATCAAAAATTAGATTTTTAACTTTAAAATACATGACCTTGGAATTGACTCCACTCGTACAAAATCAAGATAAAACTGTCTCCCTGAATGTGACTGTCAACTATTCTCCGTCAAATTTTAGTTTAGTTTGTTTACATAGAATAGCTATTGTAAATGCGTTCAAAATCAACGTTCATGCGTGACTTCTTACTTACGCATCGAGTGTCACCATTATTAGCGAGAAAATGTGGTCACATTGTTATGAGACTTTGACGAGTTTTGTTTTGAGACAGGATTTATTCTGAATATCATTTAGCTCCTAGCAGGTAGCAGATTTAAATAAAACTAATGAATAATGGGGAATATGCATGTTTTTATTGTATTTTAAAAATCATTGTTTACATAGTTTCATCATAGTAAAAAATAGAAATACTGTTGGAAAGAATTATTTAAAATCTCGGATCAATTTGAGCTATTTAAACGCCACTATTTTACCCGCGGGCTCTTCATGACGTCATAGTGTATTCTCCGTGAATGACATGTTAATCTTTCTCAGTGTTACTAGATTTAA
Source organism: Dendrolimus houi (assembly GCA_039645545.1). Lineage (NCBI taxonomy): Eukaryota > Metazoa > Arthropoda > Insecta > Lepidoptera > Lasiocampidae > Dendrolimus > Dendrolimus houi. The sequence goes on from CM077118.1 coordinate 18,075,420, forward strand.
TAGATACAAGATTAAAAGCCAATAAAGTATTTTTTTCTGTTCCAAAATATGCGAATGTACGACGAGAGTGGTGTAAGGCTATGAAAAATTTGAATTTGAAGATTGGCTTGAATTTGAAAAGAGATAAAATATCTTCAAAAATATTTCTCGAAACTACACTAATAAATTACGATAAACACAATCACAAAACTAAAATCTCTACGCAGTAAGTTCGTCTTTGTTGACAATCTGAAAATGTCAAAATGATGTCACGTTTCCATTTGATCAATTGCCTTGCATTTTGAGATTTTAAACGTCTCGCGCATTTTTAACACTCTTTATTATTTTAAATTTTTAAATTAACGGAATTAAATAAAATAATAACGGTAGCCATGTCATTCTACAACAATAAAGATGTTATATAATAAAAATTGACTCGCATTTGAATTACTTGCATATTCCCCATTATCAAATTAAGATACTCTAATAATAATAAATAATTAATTTCAATGTCTACAACGGTCCAAGAATTTGTTAGAATCGTCAGACTAATGGCCAGTTCCTGTACCTTAATATTCATTTACTTGTCTTGACGGTTTGTAATTGGCCATTAATCGGTAATAGACAATATTACGTTTTCAAAAAGATTGCATTATTTGCCAAAGTTACTTTATAATGATTAAACTACAGTTAGGCGTGAACTACGAAATGTATACGCAAGTTGCGTAATTGTTACTATCATGACGTGGTATTTGCACTATCGCCTAATAAATATTACCTCGCAAAAGAACCTTGAATCGATAAATGCTAGACTGATTGATAGCGATTAAAGTAATGTATATCACGCCACAGGCCCTGTAAATGCAATATTTTATAATTAAGATACTTTAATATATCTTCATTGCCCTTTCTAAGCTTATAGAGAATATTCCAGATCGTCGTTACATGACTGATAAATTGACAGAGTCTTAATTCCATTAGACAGTAAGCCCGACTTGTAATAATCGTTTTAATTGACGGCAATGTTTTTAATTTCTTTCATGTAGTTAACTCAAATTGACATCAGTATTTTAAATTTAACTGGTATAGCGATTATGTCGGCTTTTGTCAAGGTTCCGCTCGCGTCAACTTTTACATGTGTACTCTTGCGAAAACTCGTATTCTTCGTGATAAAATTAACATGCATATTTGATGTTTACCCCCGTTATCGAAAATATATACTTTTACACTCATTTCACAACATTTAGTTTATTCCTAAACAAACATCGAAACAAATTGTACTTTCATGATCCATAGGTGCCGGAGTACGTATATGCAGAGATAAAAGTGTGAGAACGGCAGGGATTATTAAAGGGATCAACCAAATTGAATCAATCAATCGGTTCTGTGTCTTTGAAGGCGCAGAACTGAAAGGGCACGACTGTATTCAATGACATTGAATTATTCTATTTTATATTTATGCGGATCACTTGGTGGATTCATTCAAAATGAAAGACATAAATGCTGTTTAATATCGGCTTATTTAGATGCTTCTGTTAATCGCGTTCTTATCGCACACCTTTTTCACACCCTCAGCGCGTTCCACCATTAGCTCGCAACGCCCAAAATGCTCCGTTAGGCGTTCCACAAGGCGACCGCCGTCGTTGTGGTCGTGGCGAAAACGTAACTAACGACGTCATCATTTTCGATTACACAACGCTCACAACGACCCATGTCAAGAGGTGGGTCGAATGACCGTTCCACTTCAGTTTACGATTGTAACGCGGGCAAGCAAGTGGAACGAGAAAAATCGCGGTAGTGAACGTGGTCGTTCTGAGTCTCTAATGGAACTTAGCCCCTGTCATGCGTCCCCCGTCACCGATGGGCTATGAGAGAATCACTTAATAATTATTTAGATGCTTTAAAAAGTTTTATAAATAAATTTGGAATTATTCCTTTATGCAAATTGAAAAGCATTTGTAAAATTAATGATAACTACTCTTTGCAGGTCGCAGTGGTTATGTACAGACATTACGTACATCATAATGTTACGTCAATGAACTTCGACAACCCGGTTTACCGCAAGACTACGGAAGACCAATTTGCGCTGGAGAAGAATGGCTATGCACCGGGCAGCAAGCTGTACCCGAGTACTGTGGGCGAAGAGGTAAGAGCCCTCACCGCTATGGAATGCACGCTCAATATACAAAACAGTCTTAGATAAGTCGAGTACCTGGTACCCTACCCTCCGCTATGGAGCCAATTAATGACACGTGAATGTTTGTGGGACACACTTAACTCGTCACAACTTTCATATATTTTTATTAATAAATTTAAAAAAATCTTTTTAAATACAATTTATTTTTTTGGAAAATGTATGTATCGATATGTACCCCAAACAACACGGCCAAAATTATGTAAATATCATCGTTAGTTTTAAATAAGATGAATTTTTTTAAAGTATTAAAATTAAGGTCTGCCTAAGACGATTTAAACCTTGATGTATTTAGAATAATATTTAATAGAAGAGTCTTTAAGGATCTAAGTATGATAGGATATATTTTCGTTTAGATTTAAAATATCATGGCAATTTGTATGTGCCAACATTTTTACCGCATCAGTATTAAAAAATAGTTGCCAAATTATTGTTTCTATATGGTAGGTGTATAATGCTGTAAATAGACTCTATTGAATAGTGAACTTGATTTTGCAATACTGCTTGAAATAGTCATTGGTAAAATTTTATTGCCGAAAAATTTCTTTTTCATGCATTATCATATGAGGTCAAATTAAAATGGTAAGTTTTAAGTTAGGGATACTTTAGACTTGGTAGAAACTTCAAAATTATAAGCTATAGCTGCGACACAGTAAGGATACATATTTCAAAAATTGACAGATGTCCCGTCCAGCTTTGCTTGGGTATTATACCGCTATTTTATCATAAGCGACATTCGGACCGAAGTATATTATTTGTTTCAAAAGCTATTTTAAACTATTTTGTTTAAGACTTTTAGTTTTAGTTAGATTAGACTCTACTGAATCAAAAACTGAAAGTCGTAAACTAATATAATCGTTTAAAATACCTTTTGCAACAAAAAAATATACTTAGGTCAAAATTTCGCTTACGACAAGGTGGCAGGCGGTAAAGACTCAATATGTTTTATAGTCATAATTTTAATATCTGATTACATATTATTCGGCTCGAACTTTAGCTCCTCTAAAAACGATTGTTATGTATGGAAATATATTGGCAAATAAAACGTCACCGCCGTAAACCTGACCGAAACGCCGTTAGAATATTGCAAAGATCACGAAAAAAAGGTTTCTTTTTAAAAACAAATAATTACATTGCTCAACAACTTTCAACTTTATATAATTTTAATTTAAAAACGTATTTCACTGGCCCACAGACGACTGATAAAAGATTCAAATTTCCTCAAAAAGATGAATGAGTTCGAAAAGAGGACGTGAAAATCATTCGTTTTAGTAATCCAAAACTTTTTCAGGAATACGTTAGAAAACCATGTTGTTACATATTGTGTGATCTATCTAGGTTGTAAATATGAGCATTAAAGTTCATTATTATTTGGATCGATTTCCTAAAAATATTTACGATTATAGATAGTAAGCAGCAGGGTGAAAGATTTCAAAAAGGTATACAAACCAAGGAAGATGATAGCAGACTACTGCTGAAATCTTTTCTCATTCTAGTAAATTCTATAAAATACAATGTACAGATTTAAGTTAACTCTATCAAACAAAGTAGGTAATTTCAAGACAATAGCTACTAGAAAAAAGAACTAGCTTTGGTTTCTTAATTACCACCGCTGTATTAACACTCGGCATTGAATTAACCAAAAACGGTTAAGAAAACTGGAATTATTCGCTATGCTGACGAGTGTTATTATATTCTTAGTATACCTATTTATTCTAAGCCATGGTTGGTTTTTCTAGACAGTTTTATTAAATTGCGTACAGCCCTTTCGGTAATAAGGTAAAACAAAACATTTAATAGGTGAATTACAGTGTCCCGAAAAAGTATTTAGAAAAAATATCAATTTGTAAAATAATGTTATAATACCACATTTAAGTTTGTGTAATTAAGTACTCTTAATATCTTATAATTCTAAGGCGTATACACACACAAAAATAATTGTAACATTAGTAAGATCACTTTTATTGTTGTAAATTGTGTGCTAATAATTTTTCTTTGCAATTTGCAGGCCCAAGAACCACTCAACACACCCGGTACAGATGACTTTGTATAGTGTACGAGCGGGTAGTAAATACGTTATTATGTCATTGAATGTGAAAAGGAAAAGAAGGACATGTGATACTTAAAAAATAGTGTTTACCAGTGAATGGGACATAAGCTAAAATTTTTGTAGTGAACTCTAAAACTATTTAGCATTAGTGCAGTGGAACGTGTGAAGCTTATCGGAACAAAGTTCCGAACGCTCTCATAAACGCGAATAATGGGGATCTCAAAATTGTATGTTACGTTGATGCAAATCATATCACGGAATGTCGAGGTCTCAAGTGAAGCTTTTGTACTATTAGTATCACATAGAAAACTAGGTGGGGTGAAATACGCTATTATTTCATTAGTCCGTTAATAGCAGATATTGTAAACATTGATTTAATGAGCAAATTATGCCTGGTGCATTGTAATTGTTTATATAGATTTTTCAATTTTTATATTCCACATACATTTATTTAGGAATACGTTAATTACTGTCGAAATCCTTCGTTGCAAAATCGAAGTAGTGACTGTCCATGATCAAATATTACGAAGCTCATTTTAATATAATAGTGAAAAAGTACTTATTAAAATTTTACAATCATTTTCAATTTTTAGAATGAAATTATTTATTTAGTTAATTATATTTCATTTTGAAATTTAATGTTCCGTGTTTACTTAAATAGACTCGAAATCAAACTATTTTTTAGTCGTTGAAGATACGACATAAGATTTTTATGGCTTTATTTTTTCTAAGACTCACAAATATGAGACAACATATTAGTTCTGAATTTATATACATGTAATTGTAGAATTAATTAAATTATTTATTGGGAAATAAGGTCATTAGAGAATGTTATATGACTATTAATAAAATTGTCTGTTAATTTCATGTGCCAATCCTAGTGAAATATACAATTGAGTCGCCAAAAATGTACTATAATTAGATGAAATTTCTCAATATTGTTTGTTGTGTCTAATTATTTATTTATTTTTAATGGTATAAAAAAAGTTGTTAATTGCTAGTGCGGTTCGTATATTTATAACATATTTTATCTAAAGTTATTTTCGTCCTATTCATTGTATCTAATCAATTTTATATCAAACGATCGAAATGTGACTTTGTTGAAAATAATCCTGCCAAATCATTTTAACTATTCACATAAATATGTACATGTAAGGACACTATAGTCTGCGTCGAATATCGTTTTAAAATCACAATATTATTTTGTTAATGAAGTACCGTGTTATTAAAGGAAAAGTAATAGCAAATTATATATATATTTAAATAGTCATGTTGCTAATGGTGAGAACCACTATTTTAACTAATTATTATAATTATTAATTTTCAATCATGTAATATGGTCTACTTTTAGTAAAGTTAATGCGCAGCTCTACAAACCAGTTTTAGTACTATTAAAACACAAGCAATGTACAAAATGTTTTTATTTTCCTTAATTTAAATTTTTCAACCATATTTTAAAACTGGTTTTAATTATGATCTACTTTCTTTACAGAAAATTAAATGTCATGCATTATTAACACAACTTCTAATAATTTTTTTATTTGATATAATTAGAAGCACATTTCATACAATTCGCATAGCTCAATAAGTGTGGTCACTAAACTATTGTGTAAATATTGTCAGTAAAATATATGTAAAAGGTGTTAATTTATATGTGATTTTATTTACCCTAACCTATTACTATATTATGCAGATATTTGTGGTATGAAACTAAACAAATATAAATAATAATAATAAATAATCGGCAGACAATCACTCATATTGTATATCCCCAAATTAAACAAGTTACGCTTGTGTCACGGGTAATATACAACGGAATATTCTGGAGCCGATCCCAAATACCCAAACCCTAGTACATAACGGAGAAAATTCTGTTCCGGAATTTACCATACCTGCAGTCGAAGCCGGAGCCTCTGCGTTGCAGTGAGGTACGCCGACAAAGGCCGCCAACCACAACAGAGGCCGTCATTGGCTTAATATTGCCAGGAATAATAACCATTTTACACTGATACGAAACAGTGTGCCAGGGATCCCACCCACCTGCCATTTGCCTTATCGGCACTATTGACGAATTTTTGTGGGAAAATTAATCCCAAGTTAGATGAAACGTGAATTTTTAAGACTTCTTTGTCACTTAGGCAAAAACGAAGGCAAGTGTGGATACGCGCTTTATATGCGTCTAAAATTATAAATCGTCGTTCTGTCAAATGGAAAATTCTGGAAGAAGACCAAAGTGGTATGAGCATGTAATGGAGGGGGGATGAAAGTCACGACAAAAGTAATGTTAAGCTAGAAGATTGATGGGGTACAAATGTAAAAAAAGATCGAAATAGAGATGGATGGATTGTGTGAAGACATAATTTGTAGTGAGAGAGGACATTCTAGAATAGACGAGTTGAAGGAATACTTTGCACCGACCCCAAATAATTGGGAGAAGGTGAAAGAAAAGAAAGAGATGGAACACATTCTGAAAAAAAAATGATGGATGGAACTAAGATAGTAAAAAAATATATTCACAAGATCTGTTCAGTAGTTTTTAAGATATAGGGTATTTTCGATATATTTTCCCAGGCTGAATGATAACCGTGCTCTTGACCGATAACATAATTTACAAAGTTTTTTAGTAGCAGGAATTAATAATTAATCAAAAGAATTAGATATCACAAGCTTGAAACAGTTATTTTTTTATTTAATTTATTTTTATATCATAGTTGTAAATTGTAGTTACTTAAATAATTACACACGTTTTAATATTTTTCTACACTATTATGATAGAAAAATCTTAACAGATTAAATTATTACAAACTAGGTCGTTATTATTCTATTTAATTATAATGAAGTGTTACTTTTTGTTTATTCAAAATAGTAAATTAAAGCTTTTCTAAAATTTCATTATTGCGATGAAAAAATAATAAAACATCATAATGTTTGAGGAGTGCACTTGTCCAGGTCCATAGCTCATTAAAACCACCCGGTACCTGACAAGCACCGCCATTCATGGGTGGACGCCTCATTGTCAACGATTGAACACCGCATGATGCATGAGTTTCTAACTAATCTATCAGCGATTGATACAATACTTGGTCTATACGTGAATCACTCAGTGCTCCCCAAGTGGTTTACTCGCCATCCGCGCGTGTAAAGCGAGCGAGAGGATGAGGCGCTGATTAGGTGCCTATAATGTTATGACCTTTTTAATATACATTTATTCTGGTTATGGAAACATGAACCACCATGAAACAGGTTCGGGCTTTAAGTGAGAAGTCTTTCTTTACACCGGCTTCAACGGGCGACGTCGGGTTGTAGCGTATCATATAGAGCATGTTAAAGCAGGTCTCGTAATTATAGGATAAAGTATAACGGTCTTATTTATATTGAGTTGAACTCTAATTGAACTGTAAAGAAGCCTTCAAACTTACTCGAACTCAATATGAATAAGGCCGTAAATTTCTGTATTTCCTGTTACTAAACACGTACAAAACCATCCACTGTTTCTCGTGTACTTGGTAATAGATTCAAAAGAAACCTACCGCATTTGGGTAGTTACCACTTTTCACAATAAATTACAACACAATCGTCTTCATATAAAAGAGCAGGTATTAAAATACGATGTTATTATCATATTATTAAATCATCATAGTAAGAATTTTAATTTTTGTTTTAGCAGTAATTAATACGCTATTTGACTCGTTTAAGAAATGACGTCATAACTTGCTATGCCGGTACAAAATCTACGCAGTTTCGGCGTGTTGTGACGCAATAAAAATTTCAGTTGATTTAAATGTCAACTGCCCTATACCAATACCACGAACACGGTACGGATCGATGTTGGTAACACTAAGCCCTGACACATAACTATCAAAATGTTTCGGAATCAGTCTATATGGATGAAATCTAATAGGAATGCGTAATCCATCATCTATGCTGTAGCAAAATTAAAAAAAAAATATTATACATAATCAAATGACACAATCAGTCGACTTTCATCATTTCTATGGACTGTTAAGAAAATTTCTTAAAAGTTACATCACATTCAATTTTGCGAGGAAAGCTATAACACTATATAAATACTAAATCAACTAACTATAACTACTACTGTTATCAATTTTATTTACATCACTATCTTCCCTGACTTTGATCTTCTTTATCGGTGTATCATTCTCTTGGACACCTTCTATCTCCTGAATGTTTTCTTGGTTATTTCGATATATTTCATATTGTTTTGTTATGTGCTCTTTAAACACTGGATATGTAGTTGCCGAAATGTGCATACGAGCATGATGAAACAGCTGATCGAAGTGGTGAAGGTTATGTCTGGAAAGCAAGTATTTAGATAGATACTAGATAAATAGATAGAACTCTTTATTGTACACCAATGCATAGATAAACAGACATAGAAATATAAAGAGATAGTACAACGGCCTTATCGCTAAAAAGCGATCTCTTCCAGGCAACTCTTGGCAGGGATTGATAGATTTTGAATACCAATGGTGGTGCAGTTTATAAGTAAAGATAAGTATACATAATACATATAAAACCTATATATATATATACTCACATATGACAAATTCAAAAGTTTTATTCAAAATAAGTTTCACTGGAGAATACTTTTTGAAGGGCATACATATAAGTAAAAATTTAATTTTTCTTCCTATTCTATGTACACCGCTTCGCAACGTGTTATTGCTGTTAAGGAGAAGAAGCGGCAAGAAACTCCCCAGTAAATATTGTTTTTCTTATTTTTATTCTATTTAGCTAAATATTTTATGTTTTTTTTATGGATTTTTATTCTATTTATATCTCAACTTATCTATGCTAGATAGGATATAACACTCAAAGGAATCTTGAGGTCAATTTTGACAGACTATTAAATTAGATAGATATAACACTACAGACTATATTTTATATATTACATAGATATATACTATATACATATACAAATACATGTACAGACTATATAAATATTTATAAATGTATTTAAATATCATATTCTAACGACAGGTAGTATTTTCTGATCATGGTTTTAAATATCGCTAGCGATTTTGCTTGTCTGATAGTAACAGGAAGCGTGTTCAAAAGCTGTATAGCCTTAACAGTAAAAGAATTGTTGTAAAAAGTTGAGTTATGCGCAGGAGTGTTCAATTTAAGTTTAGTAGAAGGGCGTAAATTATGAGAGCAAGAAAGGAATTCAAAACGTTGTTTAAGGTAATCAGGAGTACTTGGGACAAATGAAATACTATAAAGAAAATAAAGGATGTGAGTATTCCGGCGAAATGGAATTGGCAACCACTTGAGTTTTTTTCAGAATTTAGAGACATGGTCACACTTGCGTCGGCCACATATGAACCTTATGCAAAAATTTTGGAGGCGCTCAAGTTTATTAAGTTATTCTTGGGTTAAATTTAGATAGCTGGCGTCAGCATAATCAAGGATAGGAAGTAATAAGGACTCTGCTAGCTTAATTTTGGTGGTAGTGGGCAAGAAGTTCTTCAACCTTCTAAGGGATTTAGATGAGAGATATAGCCGCCGGCTAATTCGGTGATATGAGGTCACCAAGACAGCTCACTGTCAAATATAACGCCTAGGTTTTTTACCTTATCACTAAAAGGAACTATTGTCCCGTCAAACATTACACTAGGTATGGTACTCCAGTCGACCTTATTAAGCATCCGTGAGCTACCAATGACGATGACTTGAGTTTTTTCAGGATTCACATGAAGCCCAAAAGATTTGCCCCATTGCAGAATGCGTTCAAAATCTATGTTTATGTTTGAAACTGCTTTATCCAAGGTGGTGACCGGTGATTGTGTATAAATTTGTAAATCGTCTGCATAGAGGTGATAGGTTGAAGTGAGTTGATTAGAGATGGAGTTAATAAAAACAGCGAACAATAAAGGAGAAAGCACGCCTTCCTGAGGAACACCAGCAGTGAGTTCACACCATGACGAATGATCATCCTCGACGCGAACCCGCTGCCGGCGGCCATACAGGTGACTGTGAAACCAGTCGATTACAGTAGGAGATATGTTAAGAGAGCTTAGAATACCAAGTAATATTTCAAAGTTAACGTTGTTGAAAGCACTACTGAAGTCAAGTAGCGATAGCACAGTCAATAAACCATTACCATCCATACCATAACGGATGTCATCGGTGATTTTCACGAGGGCAGTAGTTGTGCTGTGGCCAGGACGGAAACCAGATTGATAGGGATTAAGGAGAGAATGTCCATTAAGGAAAACACTTAACTGTTGGTGGACTAGGCGTTCAAGGATTTTAAAAAGGAATGGCAAAACAGATATGGGACGGAACTGAGAGAAAGAAACAGGATTAGGTTTTTTAGGAAGAGGAATAATCAGGGCTTCCTTCCAGGTCACTGGAAAGGTACCAAAAACTACAGAAGCATTGAATATATGGGTGAGGATAGGGTTGATGACATCCAGTATGGGCAGAATCATGTTGTGACTAATACCATCGCTACCGACTGCGTTTGATGTAATGGATTTTACAGCACTCTTAACATCACTATCAGTAAATCGACTTAATAAGAATGGATGATAATCGGGTGCTGGCAAGGCGGAAAGAGTATTTAAAGTATTAGACTTAGACACAACGTCAAAGTCAGAAGTAGCTGAGAAATGTCGATTTAAATCGTCAATGTTGAGTTCTTTAGGAATTGCACTATTTGTTTGCTTGCCAACTCCCAGTGATCGTAGAAATTTCCAAACTTTAGCTGGGCTTTCATTTTCGACTGACTCGTGAATGTAACGGCGTTGAGCGTCCCTACACACTCTATTGCAGCGATTACGATAACTTACGAACGCCATTCGGTTGACTTCGGTTGGTTTAACTTTGTATTTGGTTCTAGCCTTGGACTTTTTGTGCATCAGTGATTTAATGTCATCGGTGAGCCACGGAGCTGGCAGATGTTTGATTTTTATACGGCGTAAAGGTGCATGTGAATCATAAAGCCTCAATAAAGCAGTATTGAACACATGCAACTATATACACAATAGAATTATTATACAAAATAGACAAGTAATGCTTCTAGTAAGGATTTAGCTTGTCTTATGGCCAATAGTTAGCTCATTGCAAAGACGCACGCCTGGACGGTAAAAGAGTTATTGTAAAAACAAGACATGTACAGGTGTTTTTAGTTTTAATAAAGTAACAAATAATGGTAGTCATATTCAACGAATGTACAGTGGATTTCGGTTACAACGACGACGAAGTGACCACAATAATTCTGTCGCTATACCCGGCAGTCGCTATATATAATAGTAGAAAGAAAACAATATTTACTGATACATAATGCCTAAAGCTACGAAATGCTCATACATATCGCTATCTGTGGATGTAAACAAAAGATAAGGAAACTTTATGATACTATGAATGAACCTTTGTGTATTTGTTTGTTGGTTCAGTCCTTGTGTGTTAGTATCTAGGAACTTAACGAAACTACGTTTTAACGGTTTTAAGCGCGGTAATTTATTTTATTTTTGTTATTCCGACGTTTCGGCCACTTTTCAGTGGCCGTGATCACGGAAGTCGGGATCAGGAAACGTCGGAATACCAAAAATTAAAAAAAATCACCGCGCTTAAAACCGTTAAAACGTAGTTTCATTATGTATACAAATCGCAGAAACTTAAGAAAATATTATCTAGGAACTTGTTACAACTGTTGCATAAAACTAGTCACTATACCCGAAGTCAGCGATATATCCAAAGTCGCCATAGCCAAATGTTTTTTCTCTACAAGTATACTCTAAATTCAAGGGACTGAAGGTTGTTACAAATGAAATCTACTGTAATTGGTTTTTTGATACATCTTACAATAAATTTTAAAACTGTGAAAACATATCGATAAATGTGTGTGATGTACTTACAACACAAGATTATGTTAACTTACATATTCAATAGAACAGAAGCCAACATTTCTCTCGTATTCAGAAGATGACGAACGTAAGCACGTGTGTACTTCTTACATGTTAAACATTCACAGCCAGCCAATATAGGCTCAAAAGCTTCCTTATACCTGAAACATAATTTTGAAATTCTTTTAATATCAATAATATTAAAAAAATATTCAGCTAATGGTGGTGCCACTGCTGGGCTCGAATCTGGTCGTTTTCGAATATCGGGATCTGGGTCTTCTACAAATAAAGTCAAGAGTATCCAAATATTCTTAATATCCCGTGTTTTACTATCTTGAAATTCTAAGCTGATCACCGTCAGAATCAACAACTACTATTGGTGTAATTAGCTGTTGCTTACTGGACTAGCCATTTAAACTATAGGTAGCCACGAACTATGGAGGGTAGAAGTATGGAGAATTGTCTTGTATGGGGAACAAGTTGAAAAAAAATCTACATGTATGTAAACATCTAGTTATTGTTTTGTTCGAAGACTCACTGAAATAGCGCTAGTGTAGCAAATGAATTTAGCAGTTATAAACAGAGTAAGTGTGCTAAGTTGGAAAAGTTAATATCTTTGAGGCCTTGTTTAAAATTTCATTAAGATTTTAATATTATTTTCTATTTAGTATTTATAAATAAATAGGGGCGCTTGAAAATCCCTATTAATACTATAAATACAAAAGTAACTCAGTCTATCTGTTACGCTTTCACAGATAAATTATTAGACTGATTTAGGTGAAACTCAGAGTATATCTATACATATAATAAAACTGTAGAGGTCGAATTTCTGTACAATGAAAAAAAATGCTAAAATCCGAGTCAGGGGGATGTAAGAAGTGAAATAGAACTAATTTAGATTTTTTTTAAATTTTATGTTTCTCTGTTTGTCTGTCTGTTTGTACCGGCTAATCTCAGAAACGACTGGACCAATTTAAATGAATTTTGTATGTTGGTAGCTTATATCCCTGATCAATATATAGGATACTTTTGATCCCAAAAAATTAAAGAGTTCTCGTGAAATAGTTAAAAAGCCGCACCACGCGGAAGAAGTCGCGGGCATCAGCTAGTATATATATATATATATATATATTCGATGCCGAGGATGAACATAAGATACTTTTCAGCCCGGAAAAAAGATAGACTTTGGGATAGATTTATGTAAAAGTTATCCCAGAAAGTAGGATAAGTTTTGTTTTTTTGTGATGTCATTTTCGTAGTTTAAAGATGATAGACGGGACTTGACACAGGCTACTTGTTTATGTTTTACCTATTACGTTTTATCGTAATAATAAAACTAGAACGGGTTGAAATAGGGATGAAACTTTGTATAGAAGACCAATTATTTCTCAAGTTTATAGATATAAAAATTTCTCATCTATAAAAAAATGCTATAGGAAATCGGACTGACTATCTGTTAAGATTTTACGGGAAAACTACTGGAGTGCTGGGTCGGTTTTGCTTTAATTTTGTACATATGTAGTTTTAATATCGAAAGTGGACATAGATACTCGTCATCCTGAAAGACAGGATAGTTTACAATTTAAAATGAAGTGAATCTTTCAGGGGAAACAGCACTAACATAAAAATCTAATACAATGTAACCTGTATAAATGCTTGTCCTTTAAAGTAGAGGCAAGTGCTAGGGTTTGACCTGCAGTGCAGCTGCAGGGAAAACTCTAGTCATATATATATGCCATAACAATGTTTGTCTGGTTTATAATAATTTAAAAAAAGGAGCTGTAACAAAGCGGAAGTCTTTCTTTCCTTCTTTAATTTACTATCCTACTCTAATATTTTTTTATGTTGTTTTTAAAATCTTTCCACTCGCTACCTTGGCCCCACCTAAATTGGTTGCTTTTCGACAGACACTTTTTGATACACTGAGATAGTCCTCCTTACTTCTACCCTTCATACCACAAACACAGGTTACTCACTCACTCACTCACTCTTACACACAGAATACCCACCTACTCACTCACATCACATACACACGCTTGCACACACACAGCAGTTTACAATTGACGGCACATACAATGCACAAGGACTTACCTAACGTCACTCATATCCATTATACAAAGTTCTTCACTTTTCTTGCTCACATCAAACTTCAAAGCTAAAGCTAAACCCGCATTGGTTAGTTTCAAGGGATACGAGCCATCAAAGACATCAAACCCAGCTTGTATTGCTGCTACAATGACTGCCGGATTCCAACTACCTTCCACTATACATAAAAAGTCTTTTGGTATTGAATCCTAAAACAATTCAAACTAATATATGAAGGTAAAAAATGAGTTTTTTCACATATTTAGTGTTTACTTATTCTCTTTACGCACCCTTAGGACAATTTCCATAAAGAATAATTAATTCATACTGATTATCACATAGTCTACCTACCTGCTGTTATACTTTTTTATTTTCAAAATATAAACCACACACAAAACCTGTATATCTGGCATCCATCGAAGCATGTAGATAGAATACATTTAGTGAGTCAGATTTATATCTCACTTTATTAAAGACTGATAGATTTAAAAAAAATTAAAGGTAAACTATGGCTGAGCTTTTAGGATTTTAGAGCAAATAATATGAGATCTCATTTGGATTGGCTCTGTCGTTTTGGTAAGCATATCTTCTAAGCACCCCTTTGTTCAGACTATTTTTTTCAAATGAAAACAACAAAGATATGTGTATAAAAAATAGTATCATGAAATCAGTTAGAATTTATAGGTGCTCCACATTCTTGAGAATACAGGACGGTTCTATATTATTCTCGGTTATCTCACTTTTCTCCCGAAAATATATTAGGATTTTAGAATGACACATTTGTATAACGTCATCGCAAGATTCATAGCAATATAAATCCGTATCTTCATAGCTATGACTACTTGACCACTTGACCGGCCTTGATTTTTGTTATTGCAGAATTATCTAGTGACTCAACATGAGTCAATGTATAATTACAAAATAAAAATGAAGGATCAAATCATCATATCTGTTAATAATGTCATTCATTGAGTCAGTTTATAGTTATTAAGGTTCCATTTTGAAAGAGAAGATAAAATACTTTATAAGAATATTAAATAGACTTTGAAATAACAAATTTGTTTTTAAACATTTTTCTTTTTAGTAACAACTAGTTAACAAGAACAAAAGTTTTAGTGAAATGTTACATTTTATGATTTCACAAAACAATTTTATATTTTCAAATTCCAAGTTTCACATTTCTGTTTAATATTTATTAGCCTCAATTTTAAGCATAATATTATTTAGCTATAAATTTTATGAATATTGTTGGCTCCCTCCTAATATAAGTAAAATTTCCTGTTTGGTAAAACATTGCATCAACTAGTTTCTTGCAGATTGTGGAACTCGTCTATTATTTATAATATGACAATATTGTAAACACTTTTCAAGGGTCACAATTACACACATTTTATAATTTTAGATAGTTCAAAAACATCATATAGTAATTAAATTTTTATATTTTTAGTTCTTACTAGCTGATGCCTGCGACTCCGTCCGCGTGGTGCGGTTTTTTAACTATCCCATGGGAACTCTTTCATTTTTTGGGGTCAAAATTATTGTATAATTTCATTTAAATCGGTCCAGTCGTTTCTAAGATTAGCCGGTACAAACAGACAGACAAACAGAGAAACACAAAATTAAAAAAATCTAAAGTAGTTCTATTTCACTTCTTACATCCCCCTGACTCGGTTTTTAGCATTTTTTTTCATTGTACCAAAATTTTACCTCTACAATTTTATTATATGTATAGATATTTTACCGACTGTCCATATTTTGACACAAGCCATACAAGTAGTGTCGAAATTTAACCGATGGTAAGGTAAGTCAATGAATAGTAAGATAAACCTAACCGAATATAGAACTGGCCATAGGTCAGCACACTAAAGTAATTGCAAATTACTTAATTTGTCAAGGGAGGCTTCAGATTGTGTTTGGTCTGGATGTTCTTTGAGATCTTTATTTGTATGTACTAAAATCATCCTTATAATATGTGGTTATGGGCCAAATGCAGGAAGTTGTCATAAGAAAAATGTGAATACAAATACTACTGCACACTTACACCAACTCTTTGGAATATCTCCTCTAACTTTTCAATAGGAACTTTATAAGAGTCTTCTGTACCGTCTGTTAAGCCACTAATTGCGATACCACCAATGACATCTTTATGTTGAAGAACTTGTTTTATGCAGTCTTCACATTTCTTAGGGTTGCCAGCTCCAACTACCACTCCTGAAATTTAGACAAATCCTTTGTTTTAGCACTAATTAATAATTCACTACAACAATATCATATTCCATCATCACCATCGCAAGACATGCTTATGGTAGGTTTGCTAATTTCCAAAATATTTAAAAATTTGGAGCTATTTTACAATACAACATTAAACAGCTGTATGTCTATTATTTAAAAAAAAATATTTTAATCGAACACAGCATATGCATAAACAAACTATGTTTAAACAACAATAATTCTTAAAGTAATAGACATACAGCTGTAAATTTAATGTTTTATTGTGTTGCTTAACTCAAAATCTGTCAATGTAGTACAAAAAAAGTGAAATGGGTCTTGGATTCCCCACAACAGTGGTTTGGTTTTTGCAGTAATTTGCAATAATTTGTTGAATTGCATAATTCTTTGATAATTTATTTTGGATTTAAACTTTGTTTAAAGCAATGAAAATTTGAACTACTGGTTAGTAAGATTAAAGGGTAAACTATATTGCTGTCCTTACAATAAGCCTATTACCTAACTCAGTAATATCAAAACTTTGAGAGATATGACTTTTTTGTACATACAGAGAATATCTCAAAACAAAAACAAACTAGCTGCCACATAAAGAGGAAGATGATTGGATTTCAGACTGTGTATTTTGTATAGAAATAGTTGTAATTTATAATATTGCAAAATTCTAGATATACCACATCTGTACATCTGTTTCCTCCGGGCAGGAATGGAAAAATAATACTACTTCCTGCGGCCAGACAGCCTATCGTAAGAGGTGACAAAACAACCCACAGGCAGGTGGTAGTGCATTTGCCTGACTGGATGGCTACCACTCCTGGTCTAGAGTATGCCACCATAACGACTATGAGTTGTGTTCTGGTTTCAGTGGCCAGGTTCCAGTTTCTCCTTCAAGGCTGGCAGCATATTGGCAGGACCTCTGGCCCACCTGATGGAAAGCAATTACCATCGCCTATGGACATATGCAACACTAGGGGTGACACTAATGTGTTGCCGACCCCTATGATATTTTATAATTCTCTTCTTAAAGAACCCCATGTACTTATACATATTTTGAAAATTCTACTTCATTACAAAGGCACTATCACATAATCTGAAATTTTAATAATTCATGAAATAGCAACATACCAATCAGAGAACTCTTCTGCAATTGTGTTGACTCCTTAAATCTATTGACACATGTGTTTAGCATGTTGCAAGTCCTGTCCACAGATTTCGTAATCCGTTTGTGACCTTCACTCAGTGACACTCGGCCATCTGCAATGGCCAAAACAATATCTGGTTTGTACAGTTCCATTAAGTCCATATATCTGAAAGTTGTATGTATGGGATTTACACTTATGGAAATTTTGAGCACACCAATTTATAATTTCCTGAAAGAGTTTTAAGGTTAATATATATATATATAATATAGAATCTTTCATGTATATAGATTAAAACACAGTATGCAGATTTTTATATAAACCTACAAACTTTATAAAATAAAGACTTAACCAAACCTATCAGCAGTGATCATTTTCTTTCCATTATTTGACCACAGAGGCACCTTATCCATTTCGAAGTGACCCAATGGTGTATTTTCATTAATGTTATTTACAGTAGAACAAACTATATGTTGTGGTAAACCAGCAAACTTAGCTATGCCCTCTCCTTGCGCCGTTATTCCTTGTTCAAACTTGATAGTATTGGATAAAGGCATCAAAAGTAATTGTGGGTTTGTGAATACTTTAGCCAGTACTTCTGCTGTAAGGTGGACAACACTGCCTCCCTGGAATATTGAAAGAATGCCAAAATGTAAAAGAGACAAGAAGATTATTAAACTTCATCATCATGGTACTTATATGAGGTATATTATTATGGCTTAGTGGTTACATGTTATATGTTATGCAACTTATTAGGTAGTATGCACCGACTTAGAATGTATTGTTACTGCACATCAGGAGAAATGACGGTTAAATTCAAACATACACTTATGTAAATAGAAAAACATCTCCCCTAAGGGCGCATTATTTGGATAAATACAGCAGTAATTTAAACTTCTTATTGCAATATGTACCTACAAAGCTTTACCTAAAACACCACAAATAAAAATGATATTTTAACAGATTTAAACCTTAATTATGATACTGAAAGTTTTCTTTATCCTTTACAAATATTCAAAGGTAGTTATCATTTAAAATATTATCAACTAACCTGAGTCATTAAGGCGGCAGTTGGGGTTTCAATCGCACAATTTGGTGATCTGACGAATTCAGTAAGATGCCCTAGTCGTTCACTATCAACACCAACTTGTTTTATTGCGAAACGCATTTTCAAGTAATAAATAAATATTAAAAAATAATAAATAATAAAACGTGCTTTAGAAATGTATAGTTTTTATAACTTAAAAATATGACATTGACAGATCGTTAAGATCGTTGTTGCTTAGTACGCCACAATGGTAAGCAAAGAAACTAATCTATACAACCCTATCAATCACTAAAACATTCTTTGATATATTTTTGAGAACAAGGAAATATGGTTTTATGTAAATGAGGATGGATGATATGTAAAAGAGGATTATTCCTATATATATTAATGTACCAGATTAAACAATAGTAACACCTTCCGATTAATTCAATGACTTTGGTAAAACCTGACCATATATTTTTTATACAAAGAGCTTAAATTATCTTAGGAGGAGGAGGACAAGTGTCTGAGGCAAGGAGTGTAAAAATTCTTAATTAAGAATAAACTGAAGAACTTACTTTTGGTATTCATTTACAATATCTTATTTAATTTTAATGATTAATATAGTACCAAGTATAGTTCGATGCAAACTTTATGGCGGCTACGATATTAGCTGCGAGCAAAGGCGTACGCAGGTACAGTCAAGTTGAGATTAGTTAGGGATAATTATGTTTTTACTATTTTCACCGACTTTAAAAAAAGGATGAGGTTCAATTCATGTAAATATTTTTTTAATGTATGTTCAACCAAACTTTTTTGTTTCTAAACCGATTTCCACGATTCCTTTTGATTCATTAACACCAGGATAGTTTATATAAATCATTAATTTTTGTTGGGCAGTGACTAAAAAGTGAATAATACATATTATTTTCTAGCAAAAAATATACCAACTTCAAGTAATTAAAAAGCAAAAATAAGCATTTTCTACAACTTTGAAGTAGATGCCTAATAAAACATAAAAAACAAATAAAAATGCAAAATAAATTAACTTTTATGTTTTACTTCGCACCGACTTCAAGATGTTGTAGATAATAGTAATTTCTTGCTTTTTAATTACTCTTAAAGTTGGTTTCTTTTTTCGAGAATTGTTTTATATACAGTATTCATAAAATTAAGAATTATTATTTCGGAGGTATGTATTACCTGTAGTCTATAGTTTGGTTCATGGAAAAGGGATGTTGACAGTGCTGACGGCTGTTTGATACTTATTATGTACGGGAGGGTTCAAGGAAAAATAATTGTTATTTATGATACTAGTGCGGTAAGTTGACTTATACAAACCAACAACCGCCCGAGTGTCATACGTTTTTCAACACATTTTCGAGAAAACAGTATAATAGCTAATGAAACAAACATAAATATCAGACAGAAAGTCGCAATTTTTTTATCATTTTTAATATGAAAATAACACTCATTTACAATAGCGATGTGGTAGGGGAATGAAATAGGAGGATTGGTTTAGGAATGTAGGATAAGGAGTGGCAAATGGGCCATCGGATCTGTCATTCATCGTTTCATATAAAATTAGCTCAGGGTTAACCGTTTCAAACCGATTTTCTGGGAGAGCGTGGTATCTCATCAGTCTAATCGGCCCTAAAAGCTGCCATTAAAATAATGATTCCAGCATAGCTCTGTCACGTATAAAAAGGCTGTATAATGTTTTCTCTCCATCTTCGTCAGCCTACCGCACTCCACTGCTTGACATAGGACTCCCCGAGTCGACGTCAGACAAAACTGTTTTATTTGCGGAGGAGCCATTTTCCACAGAACTGTTGCTTTCTTCGTTCGTTTCGCTTGAACAGGATTCCTTCAAAGTGATGAATTCGGACATGGATGATATATTCGTCTGTCAACGTGTCGATAATAACGTCATCTTATTCTACTCCTCTGTCCTTCTTACTTTCACAAACCTACCTAGTCATTTCTTTCCGTTCGTTTTCTTACCATGTGTACGGAAGCTTGCTGTTTTTGGACTAGTTTTTATTTCATAATTTTTTACGCAATTTAATTCAAAAAATTCAGACAATAGCTACAATAAATTTAACTAAATATAAAAATAAAAAAATCTTAATGGAATAATAACAAAACAATTAACAAAAAACAAACTTTTGCGCTCTATTATACTTAGACTTGACGCGTGTGTGTGTGCTGTGTACGGACGTAGCTCAATACTGCTATAGCTTTGCGGATCTTGCCAGAATTTCATTTACCATAATTTCATCTGCTATACTGGTCAACAGACATAATATTGTTTCTCATAATTGTATATGTCATACTCATTGTTTACTATATTAGTCACGTGCTAGAAACTTTGTTTACGATAAAGTCAATTTCAATAACATCATTTGTTATCATCATTGTAAGACGTAATTATTATATGCCATAACATCATTTGCCATCGAAATTGCTTCTAGAAAAATCATAAAATCGGTTTAAACTAAACGATCAATAGGTTTAGGTTTGGTTAGGTTAGAACATGAAAAACATCGCACGAGCCGAGCGAGCGAAGCGAGCGTACCGAGGCAGCGGCCGGCGAAGTGCTAGAAAGCCAGAATTTCATGAGCAAATGAATAGCTTGCTGTATTTGCTAATTAAGAAAGGCTTGTATATATTTGAAATTAATTTAGTATGGCGTTGAAATATTCTGTTAAATAATATTATTGCAATTAATAAAAGAGATAACAATACGTATAACACTCGTGTCATTATGGAATCTAATGTACGGGCAAACAAGAGAATGTCACATAACTTTTATGGTAAACAAACAATTCGGGCAAATGAAATTCGGGCAAGTAAAATTCGGGCCTATGAGTATTATTGCTTATATTTTTGGGGCAAACAATAGACACCCATAGCTACGTCGTAATGGCCGCAAGGGCTGCCCGTGTGCGCTTGCTTGATGAGTTGGAAAAAAGCGCTAGATTCTGTTACATGATCAAAATTACAAAAAATATCCAGCAAGTGCGCGTCGTACCACGTAAACTAGAGAATTCTGTAGAAGCCAAAATCAACCACTTTTCTTGTCGTTTGACTACGAACCCCAAAAGATATAGTATATAGGGTTGGACAATCCTCAAAAAAGGAATTTATATTGTAGTGATGCTAATGAGATTTTAATCAACTGCTATGACATGACATACCTTTGGGTTAATTAAATTTAATGTACATTAAACAACGTAAAAATTAATTAGATATTTGCATATCAATCAGGTCGTTTCGTGTCGGATATAATACCGGCACAGTAATATGTTGAATGCAAACCTTGTTTGCTGAAAATGCGGTGTACAAATTCTCAAAATATGCTCTCTGTATAATAATGTAACAAGGAATGTAATTACGTCGTTATTTCTTCAAATAAAGTCTTTCTTTCTTTAACACAAAAAGCGTAAGATTTCGCGCTGGAAGTTGTTTAAGAAAAATAGGAACCGGGCTGCCCTAAAAAGCGCTATGTCTAGCTCTGAAAGCGCAAAAGTGGCAGCCCTGATGACCCGAGAACCGGGGAAGTCCCGTAAACGAGAAAGCTAGCGAGAGAGCGAGCGAAGATATATATATATATATATATATATATATATATATATATATATATATATATATATATATATATATATATATATATATATATATATATATTTTTTTTTTTCAGAAATGCATTTCGCACACACCGGATCCTTTGCTAGGGATTAGACCGTTATCCATCATGGAGGCATTCCACTGAGGGCAATCCAAACAGTAACCGACCGGCTTGTGTGGAGACTCGAACCAATGGACAAATGCCCAAGGGCTAATACCCCACTAAAACCACCCTCCTCCCATGTGCCCCGCGCTTATGGTAGGAAAGGCACGAGACTTAGAACGTAGTTACGCTCACGCCGATCCTAGCGCAAAAGTGCCTGAGAGTGCCCTGGGAATCAGGGCAAACTCACTTCGTCAACAGGGGTGAAGACTCCTCTGCTCCCTAGATGCTAGAGGGCCCCAGCAGCCCTGCAGCGGTATTTCAGGGAGGGAGATCATGCGTATATCTGCGCCTCTGGGCCCCCGACTGACGTCGGCGCCCGCGAGACGCATGCGCACTTATACCTCTCTCCCTATCTCGTTTCGCGGCCTCCTTTTGAGACATAACAGTCTCGCAGAAATTGGCCGCACCCACCCAATGATCATCGCTATGCAGCATGGCTTGCACCAGACTGCCCAGCGAATCGGACCTACTATTGTCTCGAGTTCAAACCTCTGGGGTGCCCATACTGCGCACTCGACTAGCGTATGAAACGCCGTGTCTTGTGCGCCACACTGGCGGCATTGGTGTGAAGGCAAGTAGCCTGCAATCTGGCACAGATACTTATCGAAGCAACCGTCCCCGGTAAGTATCTGCGACATTCTGAAGGTCAGAGTCCCGCGTTTCCGCGAGAGCCATCGCAACAGCTGCGGTCGAACCGCTTCCACCGTATGCCAGCGACAGGGTTTTCCAACTCTACCGACCAAGATCGGATCATGGTCGCGGTTTCACGCGTCCTGATCGCCTGAAGCTCGGCCAGGCCGTACACCTGGCCACATGCGAGGGCATCCTGTCGGGAGCGCCGAACTTTGGCAATTACGTCCGCCTGGAGAGGCCAGGGCGGATCGCCCGCCAAGAGTGTCGACGCCGTGAGCGAAAATATACCTCGACATCCGACGACCTCGTCCCTCTAACACCTAAAACCGCGTTCTGCGCAACGGAAAGTGCGATATTCCGAGCCACCATAAAGTTTGCATACCTACTTTAATTATTATTTTTAAATCTAAATAAATTAAAAGTGAAATTTGTTTAAATGTAATTATTTAAAAATTCTCACAAGCCAAATTGAAAAGCTATTTGTGCCCCTGTATTAATTATTAAATGATAGATACTTGCATTCGATATACAATTCGCACTAAGTCTTTCAGTATTACGTTTTCCCCCTTCAAGAGAAAGGGTGTAACCCTTTCTGTTTTATTGTTTCAGCAATATTGCAAGCTTAATGAACATATTAATTAAGTTTACTCATTTAACAGAACCCTATAGTCCGATAATAACAATTTAGCCAAGTCTGTCTTAATGTAAAGTTAACTGAAGGGGTAGGTAGGTAGGTACATAAACTTACTGTAGAAAATTAAAATGTCTATTATAATTTGGTTCCCCCCATTCTCTGCATATTACAGATGAAGTCGTGGTAGCTAAGTAGTTTGCGTACGCGTACCAAACTCAAAGCGCACGGGTTCGAATCCTGGCCGGAAGCATGCACCGCTTAGGCAGTTTTCTGATCAAATGTACATATTGCTGTAACACTATAACGTGCTAATGGTGAAAGAAAATATCGTGTTGAAACCTGTACATCGAGATAGCCGATATGTCAAACCCACCAATCCGCCTTGGACTAGCGTGGCGGGTATACTGTCCGTTCCCCTATGAAAGTGGGAAGCCCGAGCCCAGCTGGGATGTTTATGGGGTGTTATTATATTCTCTGCATATTAGAAAACCAATTTATTTTAAATAATTAAATGAATTCTATTGTGTGGATAATGGTCTACATCTATACTTTGAAACCCTGGAAAAATGCATTTGAATACCAATACGTAGTAAAAACTCGTAAAAATGTATTTCAAAGTTTTAGGTGTCAGAATTCTCCTGAAATATGCCTAGCTGATGTACGCAACACATATTATACCGCGGACAAACCTTAAATGCGTTCTTACAGTTCTTACATGTGACACGTGATTGAGTAGAGCACAATATAAAGCCTGCACTACACTTGCATAGAGTTCTCGCGAGAACTTTTCGCATTCTCAGCTCCATCGTACTCGCGGACATCATCGCGAGAACACGAGAAGGCGTTCACACATCAGCGGGAATGTGGTGAAGCCTTAAGATTCACAGACAAAGTTGAGAGGAGAGAGTGTTGCGCTTTCGCTCGACTGCTATCCGGACTCACACGCTACTCCTTTTGCATATCACACTATAAGGTGTAGGTAATAAAAGTTATTATGAGCTGAAAGCCTAAGTTAAATACCCGCATTAAGTTTAGTAGTAAGCGGAACCCACCAATTTTCTTTCTAATCTTTATGCGGAAAACACGCGTGGAAAAACTTATCATAATAAGTTTCATAATAAGCGTAGACATGTCCCTGTGTGCCTCGGTGCATTAATTCTGTATAACTTAATGCAAGCTTGCTGTGGACCACTCGGTAGAGGCGGTGGAGGAAGTGGTAGTCTTCATAGAGATGTGTACAAAATGTTTCGAACAATCCAAACACCGTAGCTTTATGCCTAAGGTTATTTTGTTTCTAGGAGATTTTATGCAGAGATTCATGAAAGTCTTAATACTAAGGTTTATTGATTTTTAGTTTACTTATTTAGAACTTGAAAGTGCATTTCTTCACTTATACTTAGTCTGGCCATAAATACTGTTACAATTAAAAAGAAGCAAAATATTACATTTGAATTTGGAATCTGTCATTTTTATATGCTTGTTCATTGTGTTTTCTCATTTTGGCGGCAATACATTGTACAACATTTTGCCATATTAAAATGGAGTGGGGCGATAAAGAGAACCGAATCGCTGTGATTGCATTACACAAAGTAGGTATGGAGCCAAATGCAATTTTCAAAACTCTCCATACGCTTGGTATTAGTCAAATGTTTGTGTACCGGGCTATTAATAGGTATAATGAGATCTCCTCTGTTTGTGACAGAAAAAAATCTGGCCGTCCACATAGTGTTCGTACGAAAAAGGTGGTCAAAGCAGCAAGGGAAAGAATTCGAAGAAATCCTGTCCGAAAGCAAAAGATTTTATTTCGGGAGATGAAGATATCACCAAGAACCATGTCGCGTATTTTAAAAGATGACTTAGGACTTGCAGCCTATAAGGGACGCACTGGTCATTTCTTAACTCATAATTTAAACAAGAATAGGGTGGTAAAATCGAAACAACTACTGAAGCGGTACGCAAAGGGAGGTCACAGAAAAATTTTGTTTACGGATGAGAAATTTTTTACAATTAGCAACATTTTAACAAACAAAATAACCGTATTTATGCTCAAAGCTCTATGGAAGCTTCTCAATTAGTCAACAGAGTGCAACGTGGACATTATCCGTCTTCAGTGATGGTTTGGTGGGGTGTTAGCTATGAAGGAGTGACTGAGCCATATTTTTGTGAAAAAGGTATCAAAACATCGGCACAAGTGTATCAAGATACCATTCTTGAGAAGATAGTTAAGCCCCTTAACAAGACCATGTTCAATAACTAAGAATGGTCCTTCCAGCAAGACTCGGCGCCGGGTCATAAAGCTCGGTCCAAGCAATCTTGGTTGGAAACGAACGTTTCGGACTTCATCAGAGCTGAAGACTGGCCGTCGTCTAGTCCCGATCTTAATCCGCTGGATTATGATTTATGGTCAGTTTTGGAGAGTACGGCTTGCTCTAAACGCCATTATAATTTGGAGACCCTAAAACAACCCATACGATTGACAGTGAAGAATTTTCCCATGGAAAGAGTGCGTGCTTCTATTGATAACTGGCTTCAACGTTTAAAGGACCGTATTGCAGCCAATGGAGACCACTTCGAATAAGCTTTTTATATTTTAAATTGTTTTATATTTATGTATTAAACTAACACACTGTAAAACTTATGAATGTTATTTGCAATAGAATTTTTTTTTCTTTGTTACAATATTTATAGCAAGACTAGGTATGCATATAAATAATAAAATGTCATAAATAATAAATTTTTGTACTAAACAAAGTTCGTTAAAGGGTTTTGAAAATTTAGATATGGGGCTTGGCCTACCCACTGTTAGGTAAAATCTTGATAACTTTAAATAAAGTTAATTTTTCACCTCAATTGATAGCAATCTTATAAGATCGAAAATGCGACATTTTCCAGACTTGTTTGTTATATAATATTGTTTGTTTATAATAGTCATTGATTTTCCACAATCAATCATAATCAATCAATCTTTATTTGCAAAAATATAGGTACATGAATAGGTATTATATAATATAAAGTTTCCAGTATGTTTTGTCATTTACATGACTTGCAAATATTTACATTCACTAGATGTCTTGAAGCTATAATCGTACACTAATGTTTCCAAATTAATTTCAGTAAATATACATGTTAACAAATAAAAAAGAATTGTTAAAATTATTAAAAACAAATTAAAATATTAAGTTTAAAAATTTCAATGTCATTATTTTATTTTATTGTATTGTCATTAATATATTCGTCTACGCTATAGTATAATCTATTAAGTAAAAAAGTTGTCACATAGGGTTTTTTGTGTTTTTTGCGTAGACATAATATAAAAAAATCAAACGATGGAAAATTAATAAGCTGAAATATTTGTACCTGTAGCATTAAATATGCCGTTAGAAAAGTTGGTTCTGGTACATTAACTCATCTTTGACTGTAATCCTTCTATCAACCAGTGGCTAAAAGTCTGAAAGCCTTTGTGGCTGCATTGAAAATCCAGGGCCGCTTTCTAGGCTTATGTATGCATGCCTGTTTACATCTTCCATTAAAGTTCAGTAAAGCACTCTAGCTTTACCTTTTCTTTATACATTGAATGCATTACATTGCAATACTTTTTTTCTGGAGCTCCATAGATAGATAGATAGATAGATAACACTTTATTGCTCATCAAATATACAATTTCAAAAATACACAAGTTCAATATTGTCATGGTAGAAACAATAGGCAGCCTTATCGCTTAAAGCAATCTCTTCCGGGCAACCTAACTTAAGGAATAGTTTAACCTAATCTGGCGATGTGCGTGGTGCAGATTATTAGGTATATCAAAAATAAACATACTCCATTTTTCTTTCGCTACTATTATACCTTTTACCTTTACACTTTACCTAATCTAAAATGTAGCATCTTCCATTCTTTGTCATTCGCCTCTATCCTATACGTGGGCTATCCAGGCGTCCTCGATTATGTAATCTTAGAAGCCATCTCTTGCGGAAAATATCCGTCACTCTGGGATAAATAGTATCCCACGTGCATTCCGTTACATATTATTTATATAAATACCTACATTACTGTTTCACTTATTTTTCTATTAAAAACTTTACAAAAATAGGAGAGTTAAAAATGTTAAAAATCTTACGTCTGACGCTCAACCATTCACGAAATTTCCCTAAATATAATCGTAATATATTTAAATTAGAATTGATCTCAAATGGAGATTACTTTTTGGTAAGTAAGAAGGTTAGGAGGAAAAATTTATTTACTACAGCTCTCACTGGTGCAAATGTAATTTCTTTAAATTAGCCAACAAACAGTATTAATACTGTTTGTTGAACAGTATTAATACTTAATATAAGATCGTATCTACGCAACTCTGTTACAAGCTGATTTACATATGCTGGGAATATTTATTCGTGCCCGTTTTGAATTAAACCTACCTAATGCCTACAAACAAATTAAGCGCCTATAGAATGTCTAATAATAGCACGCTTTTTTTGGAAAAACGTAGGCCCTCGGCGTTTTTAATAAGGGTAACTCTTGGTTTCTCTGGGATCTACTCATCAGATATGACGTGGTGACCATGGGATTACCTCGGGAGTATAGACTTACGAGTAAAGAAAACAATTTAAAAATCGATTTTCATTTGATGGAGTTATCATGTTACGAAGAAGTTGGTTAGAAATTTTCGTGACTCTCTACTTCCTTGGAATCCACTAATCAGATCCTGACATGGTGACAATGGGACCAATACGGGAGTATAACCCTTCGATTAAAAGAAACATTTTGAAAATCGGTTCACAACTGACGGAGAAATCGAATATCGAACATGCAAAAAAACGTACAGACGATTGAGAACCTCCTCCTTTTTGAAGTCGATTAAAAACGTTCAAATCTCTGGAACGAACATTTATCATCTACATTATACTAGCATTAAATTCCGGCTAGGTTTTGAACACCGTTGTCCGAGTCCGGGATACGCATTCCTATTTTTTTCCATAAACATTCAAACAAACTTTCATTTCATATACTTATATATAGTCGGCGTCAGTGCAGGGCCTCGTAAGTAAATTTTTTAATATGATTCTTCGTCAAACTTGTTACATATAATAAACTTGTAAATAGTTTGACGAAAAAACAATATCACCAAAAAATGTAGTGGTCTTGCACTGACGCCGAGGATATTAGTGTTGATTTTATAATAAATAATTATTCAGTTCATTGACAAGAAAGAGAAATAAAGACAATTGTTAAAAAGGAACAGACTCACATACAATCATTCAAACAAGCTATCATGCTTATTTATGTATTATTTCCATGGTATTACTATGGACTTTATGAATATGAATGTAATATTTTCTTAAGTTTTCGCGACTAGAATACATAATAAAACTACGTTTCAAACGTAGTTTAATTAAATATGAATGTGATTTATAAAATGGTTAGTCTGATATTCATCATCAATTTTTATAACCCATATATTTTTATCTCCACTATTTTGCATTTTACTTGGAAAATGGCAGTTTTCAAGCTAAGCGAAAACTCTTGGTACTATACAGCTCCTGAAATATTCCACAAATCCTGGTTAGTCAGCGAAAAATTTAATTTTTGATGAAGAACGAGATTTATGTTCCGAGAAGGTTTCCCTAAGAAATCATAAAATTAAAAGTCTTACTGCTGAATTTTTTTTAATAAATGAAAATTGTATACCTGAAAATTTTGTGTGCACTTTTAAAATAAAGTAGTTGACCCTATATAATTATTGTTATTATTCTGTGTAAGTGACATTCATGTCACATATCAACTGAGAAATTGTATAATCTTATATCTCTGGTACACCTGGGATAATGTCAGTGTTA
Source organism: Dendrolimus houi (assembly GCA_039645545.1). Taxonomy (NCBI): domain Eukaryota; kingdom Metazoa; phylum Arthropoda; class Insecta; order Lepidoptera; family Lasiocampidae; genus Dendrolimus; species Dendrolimus houi. The sequence goes on from CM077118.1 coordinate 18,104,888, forward strand.
GTAACTGTGTCACGCGATATTGTTAACAAAGCTAAACATTTACAGGTCACTCATCTATGCAGGTACAGTCGTGGTATGAAAATGGGCGCCAGTTTTCAAATTGATTCATTTAACGCTCCCCGAGAACATGTTACCTTTTCAAACTAAGTCACAGAACAGACTATTCCATAGAAAATTTTGTTTAATTGTTTGACAATAAAATTTAAAATTACATAGATCAAAGTTGTTTAATTTTCTATCTTGTCTAAGAAGATTGTTAAGACATGTAAAAGTTTTTATTGGTTTTGATATTTATGCTAAAAGATTAGTGATTATATCTGACAGGAAGAAAAACAGGAAGGACAAGAAGATCCTACAACTGTTATTTTGCTTTAAACCAATGTCTATGACATAATTATAATTTTATATAATCTTTTAAAATATACTCTTTCGTATATGCTAATGTACTCTGTGGTCTATGGCAAAACTTATATAAAATATATATATATATATATATATATATATATATATATATATATATATATATATATATTATAGTCTATGGTTTATGTACATTTGTTACTATTACAGGACGTCATGTACGTCCAAATAAATTCCATTATTTTACCAATCAGAAGGTTTTTTATTACATTACTAGTTGTGCTCGCGACGTCGTCCGCGTGGAATTTGTTTTCAAAACCCCCCTATTTTGAAACATTCTTCATTGTTGCTCCGCTCCTATTGGTCTTAGCGTGATGATATATAACCTAAAGCCTTCCTCGATAAATTGGCTTTCTAATACTGAAAGAATTTTTCAAATCAGACCAGTCGTTCCCGAGCTTAGCGGGTTCAATCAAACAAACAAACTCTTCAGCTTTATATATTAATATAAGATTTGTGCGCAACAACCTATATTATTGTTTTCTTGAAAATAAAACGCGCCGTCACCGCGCTGCTTTCTGTGAATTTCTATTTATATGCGAGGAAACGTGCGGTAGGAGCACGGTAGCGGTGTCATGTGCACAAGCACATAATATGACGATCAATGCTAATGCTTTATTAGTATATTTTTAAGTTTTCACGATTAATACCCATAATTAAAACCATAAATAATAAAATAAACTTAAATAATTAAAAATAACAAATTGGGGGTAGATTAAATAATTACTTTAACATTACTTATTGACATTTGACATCTTTGTCTACAGTGATCACAGCTACTGAAAAGTGGCTGAAACGTCGAAATAAAAATCAAATAAATGCAGCGCTAAAAACAGTTAAAACATAATTTTAACTAATGTTTCTTTTTTACTATTTGCCGTACTAAATGTCATCTATACAGAGCTAGCAGTTTGTGGCAAAAAGGACTATGACATACTAAGATGGGCGAACAGATGAACGGATGGAAATTTGCATAAAAGCCTTTAGGACAAAAAGGCTACAAATCCCTAAAAAGTAGAAATAGTGTAAAGTAAAAGTAGAAAGATGTCGGTTGAATAAACAACTATAGAGACAATGACAGTAATAGAAAAATAAAACACACCTATCAGTGGCGTAGGTTGGAAATTCGGCTAGGGTAAGCCAGTTGAAAAAACATACCGTATGATGCAAGCACCGACTACACCGCTGTTGAAAAAACCTCTAACTCACGATGTATTTTCTTATTACAATTTGTATTTTTAAGTTTGCAATGTTACCCCATATTTTGAAACAAAAGCCGGTGTCCGATCGGGTTATGAGTTGCTATTTCATTCAATACGTGTCGAAAGCCTCCGATCGTAAGAAATAGTAATACAGTAATAATATATGCACGAATATAAAACATAAGCACTTATAAATTCATTGCGCTTTTGATGTTTTGGTCGCTAGTTAATGTATAGAGATACTAGTAATAATATGTTTGAACAGGAAGCGTAAATGCCAATGAATATGTCAGCTTTGTCAGCTCAAGCCGACTTATAACACAATAAGGCTGCTTATCCATTGAAGCGGAGCGAGGCTGCGGAGCGGAGAAACGGAATAATATTAACCAATACGATTGGCTGCCTGTCCATTGGCGCAATTTTTATGCAATCCTATTGGTTAATATTTCCGTTTCTCCGCTCCGCAGTCTCGCTCCGCTTCAATGGACAGGCAGTCAAATAATCTGAAATATTATAATCAAAGTTTATTACACTAGAATTATTACAATTACAATATTAAATACAGCACAATAATACACAGAAATATTAGGACAACTCCAAGAGTTGCGTCCACGCTTTTCAGATGTCGAGCAGCAATTTGCCCTTAAAGAATACTGCTATTATCGGACCGTAATTATTGACCACAACATACTTATTATGTGCTCCTTGTCCAACAGAGCTTTCGCTCTCTTTAACCGACGAATGTAGAATGTCCCGTCTAGTCTAGGCGATTTCACCTCCTTTTATATTGTCGAACCAATAACACAGCCTTCACCCTTTAGCAATGTAGTAAACCGAAACTTATTACAAATGTTATTAAAAATCCTAAAAACATTTATACAGTGCTCAACAATATAAACCCCACTATATAATTACAACCCAGTTTTTATTAAACTAAAACACCACTTTAATAAAATCAAGTGCAGGTACTTTAAGAAAAACATAAGTACCCTAAATTTAAAGTCACAGTATGTTCTTAGCACGGCAAATACATAGTTTCAATCTGTTAAATACCTTCATATTACCTAACAAATGCGTGGTGCTTTCGACCTTTTGATCGCTAGTCGTTAGTATCGAGGTAGGCTATTGGGAATCGAGTTGTATGAAGTCGACGCCACTGATACCTATATATAGTATATAAGTGGATTATTCAACATGACTGAAAGCATATGAATCCCACATGTCATATTTAAAATACGACAGAAAAATGAGCTTAACCAAGTAACCTCAAAAGATACTTAATATCCGAAGCATTCATCAAAAAATGTTTCCATAAATCTTAGAAAAAGATTCCAATGTATGAAACATGGAAGGCACGTGATGTGACAGGTCGGCAGTCGACAGGACTCAAATCCCAACATATGAGATAAATCATGTAATACATGCTTTAAGCCAGCCTCCCTGGCTACATACGTTCCCTTCATTGACATACTATTGAATGAAATATGTTTCACATGGTTGGTTTCCTCCTTTTAATCGCACTCGTATTGCTGAGACTTCATCCGCGTTAGTGTTAAAGATTTAATTTGTGGCGCAATGCGTCTTATTTAACGCGTTAAAAAATAATGTCACTAACACATAGCCACATTAGTATGTATACGTACGTCATATCATTATTTAATGCCATTAACAATGTCGCATCTCAAATAATGCATTAAACCTATCGCCATATATCTGCGTGAAACAGCCTATATATGTAACACTATCGCAGATGAAGACCCACCTTATTATGGACAATTTTACTTCGATGTGGAATAAAATGTAGTTGCAATATTTATCTAACCAAGTGAACGAGTCCGAATAGCATATATATGTTATATTAATTAACCTCAATTATTACCACCCCTATAATTAGGTACATAATGTATAATAACGTTATAACGTTTTTTTCTCTACGCTCACGAGGAATATTTTGTAGTCCTGTGAATATTTTAATTAGAAATAAAACTGAGGGAAAAATCAAAAATAATAATAAATAGATAGATATAGCTATTTATGATACTAGTGCGGTAAGTTGGTGTCTACAAACGAGTACACGAATGTAATCCCGAGACGAAGTCGAGGGCTTACCATAGTCACGAGTTTGTAAAAACTAACAACCTCACGTGTGTCACCCAACGTTTTTCAAGACATTTGTGAGTACAATGGGCTAATGAAACAAACATAAATAATATTAGTTGGAATGTCGCAACAATCTTTGACGTTCCTAATATGAAAATGTCGTCCATTTGCAAATGTCGCCACATGCGCGTGGTGAAAATTAGAACTACATATTTCATCTCATTTTCTCTATAGTATTAAAGTAAAACAAATGTATTGATCAGAAATGCTTCCAAGGAGGTTCGATTATTCAGCTTAGTTACTTTCGTAATGTGAAACTCCTTGGTGGAATTCTTACATATGTAGTTATTTTTTCTACCTAAGTTAATTTAGTTTTAATTTAGTTAATTAATTTTACCGCACGTTCCGTTGTGTGGTGTGTAATCTTTAACTAGCGAACAATACATTGTTATTCTATACATACAGGCTTGGTAAATGCATTTTATTAACAAATGTATTGAAAATTCTTTATTGTATACCAGTAAAGAAAACTTACAAACTACTACCATTCTAATTGCGTACAAAGGGCGGTATAATCGTTAAAAAAAGCGATCTCTTCCAAACAGCACGTGGCAGGAATATTACTCATCGGGAATGACGGTGATGGCATATTTAATTATTATTATCACATTTACGTAATAATCATTAAAATCAAAATATAGTTACTTCCACGACCCATAAACTAAATCATGATAAATATTAGTTATATTGTCTTCTAGCTATAATCCTTACTTAAGACTTTAAGTACAATACTGAGCTTAAGTCTCACTCAGTCTTCTATTGGTAAGGTGGCAATAAGGCTGACAGCGTTACCACGCTGGATCACTATACCCTTTGATCCCTTGCCAGCTGTAGGAACAAGTTTTGGATCTCCTAAGGAGTTGGTTACGCATTAAAAGAGCTATTTATGGTGACTCATTACCTCTCTCTTTCTATACAGACTAATAAAGTATCATAAATTTCTGTTTTCTCAACGTTGGCATTTGTATTTTTATATCACTAGGAAACTTGCCAAATGTTCTTGCTACAGTATTGTATGCTGTGCTTCGTAATACAAAAATTAGAAATACTGTGGTTATAACAAATGGTTATTTTCAGTAGAAAATACGACAGGAAGTATGTAAATAAAACTTCGTAGTAAAATTAAAATGTTTGTTAATTGTTACTAATAGAAGAATATTTAAATGTTTGTAGTGTATTTTCGTATTCAGGCTGTAATAGAATTGATAAAAAACTTATTTCTTCGTGTATTGTATTCGTGTACAAATAAAGAGTTGTATTAAAGGTAGGTTAAACATTTTAAACCCAAGTGAACCCGGTTCGGGCAGTTCATGTAATTTCATTATTTTTTATTTAACTAATAATAATACCAGTAGAAGCTAAATACGTACACAATACCAAGCTATTACTTATTACCATATAGTAACTTTAAAAAACCGTGTTGATATTGGTTTTCTTAACTTTTCTTTTCTAATTCTTTGTTATTATAATCGGGGTGTCTTCAAGTCTCATTTGTATCATGCCTTATAAAGTGTGAACGCAGTGAAAAACACACCTACTTGTTATAAAAAACAGTATATTTTTTGTAAAGGCATTGATACACTTAACACCATTCATAGTGATAAATCAGAATTTTACCGTAAGAACTTCTTAATATATATTTTTTTCCAATCAAATAAGCAAGTAAAGATTTTATCGTACAAATTTAATTTACCAAGATTCTAAATGATAATGCCTGAAACGACCGAAAATCCAATATAAAAAGGTAAATGGCGGTTTTGCAAGTAGGTCAGAATTGGTGAATAAATCTAGATTGGGCGTAATGTGTGTCGACATTACAGTCCCCTGGGTGAGAGGCAGGTCGACGTCTCGAAACCCGATAGATAACATTAACCCGCTATGCCTTTAAGACATTAGGGTTGACTACTTGACAATTATCGTCATAATAAAAAAAAACGGAAAATAAAACAAAGCTTTTTATGTACATAAGCATAATACAGGCTTTATACACAATATTGTGTAAGTTTAGTACTATAAATGATAAAATATAAAAGATGTAAACAACTGTAAGAAGTAGAATATTTAAGCTAAAATGTAATATTTGTAATTTACTGTATAATAAAGAAAGAGAAAATAAACCCTATTATCCCAAAAGAGAAAAATAAAAAGCATAAGGAAAGAGATAAATAAGTTTTCGACACAATAATAGTTGGAGGGATTATGTTATTTAAAAAATGCAGCCTTTTTAAATCTAGTTTTTGGCTGAACAAATATAAAGGTCTCATGTCATTATGTCCATTTTCACGACAGCAAGAATGACAGCATGAAGTCGTGGTAGCATAATGACTAGCACGCATCCCAAACTCAAAGGTCGTGGGTTCGAATCCTGGCCGGAACACATGCACCACTTAAGCAGTTTTCTGGCCTAATGTGCATATTTTAAGAATTACCTGCCAAGACGCCTTGGGCAAGTGTCGTGGATATAATGTCTATTCCCCAATAGCGAAAGGCCCGAGCCCAGCAATGGGACGTTTATGGGCTGTTATTATAAACATAACAGTGACGAAAGAAGTGCGCAGCGCAAATACGTATACGCAGCTTATTTAAACAATTGATACTTACTCTGGCCACTTCGTTCGCGACTTACCTACTCTACTGCTGTGGAAGTGGGCATCATGTAAACGAAGGGTTAAAACTATGGCTCTGAATATAACATTTTCTCAATCATAAGCATTTGGCCGTTAAATTTTAGTTCCCTACCGGAGCCAAGGTTCTATTCTTTTTCTAATTTGCGTTGTCTTCAGTGTCTTTCATTTAAGACTATGGTAGCAAAATCATCCCTTACGATTTTAAAACAATACTCCTGAGAAAATATAGGACAGACCTTTCACTGGGATTTAGTGAAGGTATAGCTAGATATTAGTTCCTCATGATTATAACTTATTGATTTTCATAAAATATGGCAGTTCAGTTTAGAAGTTTATTTGTATCTTATTTCCTATGTCATGGACTTAAAGCCTGTCGACTCTATAAATCTATCAACTGCAATATATTTATCCCCGTAAAATGAATTAACGTAGAGATCAATAATTAATGACTTATTGTATTTGTAACTCAATGAAGCGCAGTGCCATAATAGACTTCTCAACTTACCCCTATCTGTAATTCGAGACTTCGTGTGCATTTTATTGTTTTACTTTCTGAATGAAGTAAAAACTCAATTGTAAGGCTATCCTAAAATATATTATAATTTAAGGTATTATTATACATCTGATGTCTCTGCTACATCTGGGACAGTGCTAGTGTTAGTGACCGTTTCACGCAGACGTAGTTAGTTTTATGCCATATTTACATAAGAACATTGAGTTGTGTTCAGGCATTAGTGGTCTGGTTTCAGTCTCACTTTAGAGAGTAGTAGCACATTGGTAGCAAGCGCCTTTGATGTTACAAATGTCCATAGGCGATTGTAACCGCTTTCCATTAAGTAGGCCGTCTGCCTGTGTTGAACTTGTGGGGGAGGTAGTGTTTACTATGTAGGTTACCGACTGTGGTATTAAGTGGTCGTTTCAGTAATCAGAAGGTTGCTTATCAGAAGGTGTTCTTGAGGTGTCAGAGAAATTAAACCAGGTTTTCATTTTAACTTTTTACACGGTTATATTGTTCACAAACGAAAATGTACATATATATCACACACGTGAAATCACAACGTATGGGTGGATGTGTACGCTGGACAAAACCAATCTGTCGCAATATTCGGGTAAGATTGTCGAATGCGCGTCGTATTTGCACGAACGCGAATAGTGCAGACAGCGCTATTTGTGTCACCACAAACTCATGTAATAAATAAATTGTGATGCGATATTGTTACTATTTTTGTTATTGACGTTAAACATTGACAGACAACGTATGTAGATACAGTAAACTTAGCTAATAATTAGTGGCATTATTTTTAACGCTATAAACAAGACGCATTTGACCATAGTCACTAACTCTAACATTACCCCAGATGGAGCTGGGAGATGCCAATAAATTATGTGGAGTAAGGTTGACAATAAATTAATTTTGTATTCAGAGCGTAATGATGAATGGCTTTCAGTTGGACTTTAACCAAAACTCACATCCGTCCCAGCTGTCAATATGAGGTACCTACTCGTGTTGTCATGTACGAAACTTATCTAACACAATAATTTATGGGATATAAGTCCCATCTATCACGAAATAGGTGTTATTCAATTTAACGGTCCGATTGACATGTGTGGTTTCAATCAGATGCGGCCAAAGTTGATACATAAAGTGGCTTCCACACGACACAATTTTACAACCAATTTGTCTAAATTGACAATCGAATTGGGTAGTGTGGGTGGAAATATAAAATCCAAGGTCATTGGTTGATCGGGAACACTCGATTCGATTATGTCCAACCAAATCGGGTGGCTTGGACGCTAGTTGGTCAATTTTTTGACGTAGTCATTAGCAAAGCGGCGTGCACAGCGGGTTACTAATTACTAAACTATATTAATAATTACTAAATTCAATGATTTGTGAACTATTCTCATAACATTTCTGAAATCCTCACTGTTCAGGTCTTTAACTATACTTACGTGGCTCAGTTGATTTATTTTTAACAATCGTTGTTTTACCCTTAATCTTCTAATTTATTTTCCTTATCTACATTTGTAGTTAGAGCCAAAATCAACCCAAATTTTTGCTTCTTGTTAAGAGACATTTTGCTTGACACAAGTCCATTCAGCAGAGGCAACAAAATAAAACTAAAATTGGCGATCTCTTTCTGTACGTGTGGACGGACAATTAGATGTAGCCAATTCAATTGCCAAATATGATTGACAATCAAATTGTATCGTGTGGTAGGGGTTTAACTTGACAGGTAGATACTCAATTAGTCAATAAATAATAATAATAATAATAATCGGCAGACAAACACATATATTGTATATCCCCAAATTAAGCAAGTTACGCTTGTGTTATGGGTAATATACACTGTACCACTCTGGGGCCGATCCCAGACACCCAGACCATAGTAAATAACGGAGAAAATACGTTTCCGAAATTTACTATACCAGGAATCGAACCCGGAGCCTCTGCGTTGCAGTGAGGTAGGTCGGCAATGGCTTAGCCCGCTCAACCACAGATGCCGTCAAATCTGAGCAATACATTCATATTGTTATTTTATTTTGCAGCAAAAACAATCTTTATAACATCACTGTTGCCGAGGAGATCGGAAAAATCGAACACACTAACACATGTTATGGTACCGATTATATACAACAAACGATCGGATAAAATTAAATTTTCAGGCAATTTAAAATTACATTCACTTGCCGGCTTAAGAAATGGCTAATCTGGCATCTCTTGAATAGTTAGAAGCAGTTCATAGAATGTAATGACAAAAATGAAAGAGATTGCTTTAAGCGACAAGGCCGCCTTTTGTGTAACATTTATTGCACATAGTTTTTCAGAACGTAGTTTTAATTTTTGGTGAACAATAAAGTATTTTCATTCATTCATTTGTTGGCTACCTAAATGTATGGCATAGTTTCTGTGATTACGATATATGTGCTTATTGATTTATTATGTGAAGTTTCGATGACGCTTACACATTAAATATGTAAATCTCACGAGTGACGTATGAGTTTCATCTTTGATATATTATAAACATATTATGAGTAAACTATTGGTGGTTGCCACTTTTTTTCCAGCGCTGGATATGAATATTTTTAGAAAAGTATGCGTAAAAATTATATTTGAAATTCAGTGTATGATGTGACAAACACGTGTCAGCCAATTTAGAACTTTTCAGTTGTAAGGCACAAGAGAAGGTAAGTCAGAAAGGCAGATCTGAACTCCGAAGCGGACACTCCAAATGCAACCGCAATTTATCGCTAGTAGGTATAATAATTGTTATATTGTAGAGAAGCTGCGATTGCCTTTGTGTTACCGTAAAATTTAAAGAATATCTTCATACTACTACTGTATGAAGAAATTAGTTTTAGTGAAACCTCCAGACTAATGTTTATTTAAGCTGAAGTGTTAGTGCGGAACACACCGCGCCGCCGCGACGCGAAGCGGAAGTCCGGCGGCGTCACATCACTAATGCGCTGTGCACTTAGCTCAATCACCGCTAAATGCACTCTTCGCCATCGTATGAATGACAAGATATGTGGCAGGGAGTATGTTTCGCAGATATAAGTAATGGGATGTAAGATCGTTGTAATAGTACCTACCTGATTCAATTGTAAAATAACTCATTAACGAAGGTACATAAAACTGATAGTAAGCTTGTTCACTCATAAACCAGTGTCAGAACATTGGTTTATGAATGACCAAACTAATTACACCCTGGCTGTAACGTCTAAAATATGTTTTTTTTTTTCTGGCAATATTCCATCTTATCTATAGTCAATGTCGATGAATTATAAACAAAGCATTTATCCATATTATTTGAATTTTAACGTTAATCTAAGCCAAAACTCAACTAAATACAGATATAACAACAAAAAGTTTCATACGAGCAGTGATTTAAAATTTACTAAGGATGAGGTAGTGGACTTTAAAGCAAAAATCTTTTAGCCGTAATTTGAAGATATTTGCCACATAACCGTCGACATGACAGGTTTGTAATAGTTAGTTTAACTTTTTTTAATCAAATAATTGTTTTGTTAATTATTACAAAATGTTAAAGTGTTTCCTTACACGATTATAGTCATTATTAATAAAGTAAATATCATAGGTTATCTTGACCAAAAATTGTAAGTCGTAAATAACGCAACTTGATACTTGCACGATGTTTTATGTACCAAAAATTACTATTAAACATCGAAATTACTCATGAGAGAAAAGTGAAGTTGCTAGAGTTTAAGTGTCTTAAAATATATATTATATTTTTAAACAATTATGTATTTAAAACACGTTTTTAATTAAAAAATATTTTTTGATGGATTTTTTATTTTGCACGAATTCAGTAGATAGGCAGGTGGCCCACTTGATAGAAAGCGCTTACTATCTATCGCCTATGAACACTTGCAACATCAAAGGTGCTACAAATGCGTTATTGCTCTCTAAAAGGAGACTGGAACCTGGCCACTAATGCCGGAATATAGCTCGAGATTATTATGGCGGCATACTCTAGACCAGAGGTGGTACCCATCCAGACGTGCAAATACCCTTCCACCTGGTTGTGGGTTGTTTTGTCGCCTCTTACAATTGGCGGAAATTGTATTCGTTCTCCGTACCTGCACGGATATACAAATAATACGAATATTAATCTATATTTTCCCTTTGTGCAAACGATTCGGAATATCGGAAAAGGTTTCCAAGAATATGAATGAAAAAGTTAATATGGAAGACCACACACGTGTTGGGCAGAGAAAAAACGACGGATGTCCGTGAATAATGTTCGGTCGCGAACTCTAGTAATGGACAGCACTAAATATTGCACCAAGGGAAAATAAATTACATCGCTTTTTCAGTAGCACAAAAAGTACTTTTAGTTTTCTCTTTCAGTAGAGCCTTGAGTGCAAAAACTTTAATATGTTACGTATGTTGTGACGTGCGCTAGACACAGATTATATTCGATGTCTGCTTTTTGGGGTTCTATAACCAAATAGCAAAAAGGAATCCTTGTAAATTCGTCATGCCCGGCAGTCCGTCTGAGATAATCATGTCACAACAATTGTTTTTCATGTCTTTGAATTCTAAAAAGATGAAATTATATAGATTGAGATCCCAGTCACGCCAGACTTACGTGATTTTAGGAAAGATGAAATTTTCAGTATCGGTAGTTTAACATAAACTTAGAAAGGAATGGATACTCGCTAAGCTGAAAGCGGGTTTTTATATACCGTTTTTCAGGTAGCAGGTATCAAAGGTGGAAATTAACCATGCTAACTTACGTCAAAGTAGCAAGGCTATTTTTTACATATGTCATATATGATATTGTTATAAACGAAGATATGTAGTTGCCAGACACTTCCTGTGGGCAATATCTTTTGACAGACATTTTTAAAAAATGGGAACTTACGGCATTTTAGGAAGGCTGAATTATATATATATATATTATGATCAAGTATAATATTTAAAATATTTTCCAGTGAGCCAGACAAATCTGACGGGCCAAACATCTTCCCATGGTTATTTTCCACCTTTCATAGCTGCTACCTGAAAAACGGCCCCGTTTTCAGCTTAGCGAGTATCCATTCCTTTCTTAGTTTATATTAAACTACCGATCCTAAAAATTTCATCTTTCATAAAATCATGTAAGTCTGGGGTGACTGGGATCTCTCTCTAATATAATATTATACTGAAGTGAAATTGCGTAAAATGAGAACGTAAGCTATAATACTGATATTAGACGAATCAATCAAATTGAATCAATTTGGTTGAAACTCGAAGTCACACGCAGATATTCAATTACATTTAATGATTCAAGTTTATGTTTGTATCACTTTGGTTGGTTAATTCATCCAAATTGAAAGATAGAAATGAACCGTCTTAACGTCAATATTTATTTATTAGTTTTCTTTTAACACTTTTATTGGAGTTATATTAATTCAATCTTCATTATCTTTCCCTAATGAAGTAAAGATAGAATATTTTATAAGTTATCTAAAATTATAATTGTTAATGTCGTGTACTTTTTGTTATACTTACAATCTTAATAAATGTCATGTGCTATAAAAAAAAAATGAAAGCTTTAATGATTTCTTCGAAATCTATAATATTGTAAAATTCTAAAAATGCCGTTTCTGTACATTGAAGCTATTTAAAAATACAACTGGAATAACACTATAGAAACGACGAAGAACACGATGTATTTTTTTAAAGATTTCTTGTCTGTCTGTTTGTTCGGGATTCACGTAAAAACTACGGGCCCGATTTCGATGCAGTTTTCACTGACCGACAGCAAATTCTTAGACTTAAAATCTGCGCTACTTTTTATCCTGGGAATCTTAAGGGATTTTTTAATGGGAATGATATTAAATGGTCAGATTGAAATAAATAATTGAATTCCAATGAAATTTTTTCACTGATCTATTGCTGATATTATGTAATACAATGTGTGATTTTTTTCATCCCGGAAATCCCACGGGAAGTTTTCCAGGTGCAGATTTAAGTAGTTCGGGTTCATAAAAATTTGCTTATTCTGAGACAGTTTTCCCTAAAACGATAGCTTACATACTTTTTTAAATTCTGCTGTACTTTGTGACCCGGGAATCCCACGGGAATTTCAAGTCGAGCGTGGATGAAGTCGCGGGAATATACTATTTCAAGATAAAACCGACTTACTTCGTAATGGTAAGCCTTGTCTCATTTCAGCCAAAGCGACATAACAGGATTTACATAAAAACTGAATATTCGTAAAATTGGATCGTTTTAAATTGTCATGCGGTAACATTTTGGTTTTTTTCAAGATGACAATCAACCGGTGTTAAATTACGATCGCTTTTATATGCATGAGGTGCGTATAAGCCGGAGAAATACTTCCAATTTACTGAAGTTATGCGCAATACTTAACTCAAAACTATTAATTAACCTTATGCCTTTTCTTTAACATAAATATGTGCTTGAATTTATAACGAAACGATTTATTGTTGTTGTCTCACTCTGTTTATATAGGCTTTGTATGAAAGAACAAAATCTCTTTATTTTATATGATAAACGTTAAGATGCAGTCATTTAAGCAGGTCTGATACCAGGTCTTATGATGAGACAGAGCATACGTGTATGAACGAATTTAATTATATTATTGATATTAAAAGCATAAAACTTACAAGAAGATACAAAACAGGAACAATAAGTAATCAAAATTTACCGGACTAATACTCTATAGGAATAAGTCTATAGACTAACGAGAAATCAAGTAGGAACTAAATCAGAAAACAAGATTTAGCAACACTAACTAATTTATCTTTTGCTTCCTTGAATGGAGGTCGACTAATCTTACTGAGAGAAAGCTAAAAGGATTTGTTACTGAGCTTCTGGCCAGGACGCTTGATGTATCACAGATAATTTGTAATCAATTTGCTTCTCTTCACATTATCGGATTACGGTTTCTGTTAATATATTTCAAATAACACTGATCGGCAACCAAATCTTCCTTTAAATAAAAATCCGATTAAAATATAGAATTTGACATGCTGAATTTAGATCTGCTTTTAGTTTCTTGCAGTATGTTTTTTTAATTTGTGCTCCTAACTCAATATTTTTGTGCAAAACTTTTTTCTTCTTATCAAGCTCCAAAATACCACTATGTCAGTAGATTTCTTTTCCGCAAATCTTAAAGCAATAGCTCATGAATGTGATGAAAGATTCTAGCAAAATATTACATATATAGAAACGATACAACGGAAAATGGTCCGAATTATTACTTGCTGATTTTTGTTACATGATTTTTCACGAAATCACAATAGAATACATGAAAATAGAGAAAACTACAAACCAAAATGACTAAGTATCAATAATTTGAGGTGTACTTTTAATAATTTAAACGTTTTGGGAGGTATTAAATCAGCTATTGTCACAATAGAATTAAATATACGTTTTGTATTTAAAGCAAAAAAAGAAACATTTAGGGCCGCTTGCATAACAATCGCCTTTAAATAAAAACTAGTTAATCATATTAAACTGCCTAAATACGTTTTACACAAAACGTATTGACAGTTTTTTAAACATATTTAGCGGCAAATTTTGCGTTGTGCAAGATGCTAATTGTATTTAAGGGTGTTAAATGCGTTTTTTTTTCTTAAATAAATTTAAGCAACCTTATGCAAACGGCCCTTAATTTAAAACATCAATTACAACTTTCCACCAATGGGCCGTCTGCCTATCTGCTAACCTCATACAATAAAAACAGAGACAGTAATGATAGTGTAGTGGAACACTTACAAGCCAATAGATGGCGCTGTGCAATAATTGAGGTCACAGACGTTTACTGAAACATACAAACAATATATACAAAATTTCAACTATGTCTGCAAGGAACAACACTAGCCTCGCTGAAAGATCTTCCTTTGAGATGCAGTAGTATTCCATCTCGGTCGTCCACCTAGTCGGGACATCCCTTCAATATTATATATATTATATTTGTGATTTCTTTTGTTAGTTAACACATTGAACAGAAAATGCTATATTGGAGGGTTTCTCTGACTCGATATAAATATATGGAAATACAACCGCTAGTGCAATTAGTATAAAAAAATAATACAAATAGTTTTATTTTGTATGTTAACTAACTATTTTAGAGAATTTATTAATAATGAAACGATTAAATTATTAACTAAACTATGTTAAGAAATACATATATAATACTAACAATGAAACTATAAAATAAAAATCCCAAGGTCTCAAACCACTTGTTCACCAGGAACATGGCCAGAAGCCTGGGGGCGCGTTACCGCTTTGAATAACAACGTTTATTTTTTGGCAAATATATATCTTTATCTTTACATCGTATAGAACAAAGTCGTTTTCCGAGTCTGTCTGTCTGTATATCCGCTAACTCCTCCAACCACGTAACGGATTTTAAAGCAGTTATCGCTATTAGATAGTTTTTCAAGGAAGGTTTATATATATATATATATATATAGTAGCTTTTGTCGGCGGCTTCGCTAGCGTAACTAAAAACCTAATTAAGTTTTTATGTAAGTAAAACAGAGCTACTTGATAGGTTTTGACTCTAAGGGAAAACTACTTTAAATATAAAAATAAATAACAAATTTGCTATTTCTGCAGTCGAATCTAATATTGTGTTAATTAATAACAAAACCGTGCAACTGCATGTAAGTGTGACGTTTAAATTGGTTTGCGAGCGTTGCTGTTTTGGTTTTTGTCCGAGAAATCAGTCGCGCCTTCAGCGCTTAAATGGATTTATTATTCCGCACCGCTTCAGGTGGATCGTAATTACACTTATTGTCGAGAAGCGGATTGTTTATGGTCTTAATATTGGAAAATTGCAATGTTTATTTAAGATCAATATTAATAACTTTTATTTACTTAGCAACTACTGGCTGTTTGCTACAACATTATATTTAAGTTATAATCAATTAATGGGTTTTGAGTGAATCAATATAAAGTCCAGAATTTCTTGTAAAAATACTAGGCATGTTATTATGAAGTTATATGGTTAAATAAGTATTCCTTGGAATGTTTTTTTAATTAAGTCAACAGTTGGGGAGATTTTAGCGCTTAGAATTTACGAAATCGTGTATCCTCTATAACTTCTGAAGCATGAAATGGAAAGTTAAAAAAACAAAATGCCATAATTTTATTGTTTTAGTTATTTATTTTTAAAGTTTAAACTACGTTTTCAAAAAAAAATTGAACAATATCCATTGGAATATTAGGTATTCAATTAAATACTTTCGTATGGTTCCACAGCTAAATATTAAAAACAGCAGATGTTTGTCACCACTACGGAAACCTATGTAGTACAGAATTTAACTGCATTAGATACACACAATAATTTAATTTATAAGTTATTGAAGCTAGATTTCCGTTAGCTACAGTACATTAATTTGCAACATGGGTTGAATAAAATAATGCAAATAATCAGCACACGGGTCGTTCTAGAAAATAAATTATGTGGAAGCGTGGAAAGCGGCTGTGTGCACCCTGTTTAGTATGCATTAATCACAAGCGAACGGGCACCACGGCGTGATTGAAACTAAATCCCCAGGGGACGGCGCTTGGCTACCGACTGATTACTGACCGCAACGCCACTACATTGAGGATTAGAATTTATTCAAATTAGAACCGCTGGACTGTACCGGGATTAACCTTGTACTTCAGTCTTACAAAACAAATAGTACCTACGTGCTTTAATTAATCTAAAGCTTTATGACCATAAACTATACCAACACATGTAGCACTAGTTTAGTATATAAAATTA
This sequence comes from Dendrolimus houi, assembly GCA_039645545.1. Taxonomy (NCBI): domain Eukaryota; kingdom Metazoa; phylum Arthropoda; class Insecta; order Lepidoptera; family Lasiocampidae; genus Dendrolimus; species Dendrolimus houi. The sequence goes on from CM077118.1 coordinate 18,121,553, forward strand.
TGTCAAATTGAATGAATTTCAGAACGTTATTGTGGTACTTGCAACGACTACCTGATATCCACGATTACACGAGAGGTGAAAGTGGTCTATTTAGGCATGAGATCGTTTGGCGCACGGGCGTAGCGAGGGCGCTAATAGTTTGAGTGCCTAATTAGGCCTTTCACCCGAGGTCAACACTATGCTTTTCATTTCGAATATGAGGAAAGTAAACAAAAACTGATTTGTTAACCAAACAACAACTTCTCTAATGAAATCAGGCGTTAAATGCATATTTAGATCTGATGAACTCATTTGACATATGAAACGTCAAATAAGTAATAATTTGTTTTTTTTTTATGACATTCTACCCGCCAGTGTTTTTTGTCACAGATCATAGTAATATATTTAGGTTAAATCTATGTAAAATAAATAATAATTTAGTGAAAAGTAATTTATAAGTATAAAATGATGTTACAAAATAGTTGATATTTTGTATTATTACAATTTATGCCGCAATTTAATAGTAGCTGTAAAAAAGTTAGGAGATGAGGCGCATATATTGTCTATGGTTCGCAAAATTTTTGACAGCAGGGGAAAAGTACCGTTTTCATGCCTGTGATCAGGCAACTCCAAGCGTACTTTCAGAGTATATATAACTGAAAAAACCATTCCAGTGTTCCTCTAAACACATAAACCAGGTCGCGAGTCTGATGAACTGACGCTGCGATCCCGACACGTATGGAAATCAGATCTATTTGAAAACATCCCCGGCGAACTTCATGATACATTCAACTGAGATGGGCGCAAAAAATCGTCTACGCGCCCATTAATAAAATAAAATTAATTTACAGGTTTACAGAATGAGTTAAAATGAGGAGGATGTGGGCTATAGGAACTCTCGCTCATCGTACGAAATATGATTAGCTCAAAGCTAACCATTTCATATGGATATTCTGTGAGAGCGTGGTATCACACCGATCGAGCCGGCCCTGAGGGCTGTAATCATGATAATGATTTCAGTATGACTCTTCCATGTTTCATTGTTTCAAATTAATTTCAGTATTATCAGTCATATAAAATCGGTCATAATATTATGACCTATATCTGGACGGTTTCTATGTCTTACTATTCATTCGCTTGCCCTAACATTGCGATCATCAATACATCGGTTGAATTTCAAAATTCAAGCGATGTATTTTTTATGGAGCTTATGTCAAAATTTTAACCGATAGCAAGGCAAATGACCGGTCAATATGATATAGGAACGGGCTAATAAACGAAGTTAATTTTTCTAATTAAAGTACTTGTGTCATATAAATAAAAGTGGGCCAGCAAGCGTTGTTGATGACAAGTGACTGACTGGCGGGCAATTAGCGCTGTGTGCCAACCGAAGAAACAAACGGGCCTCTTAGTTTCACTTAATTAAAAAAGAGGAAGCCGACACGAACGGCAGAGAAAAATTGCTGCTAAATAACATAGCCTTAACGGGTGTGAACTGTGTGCCGTTTTACGTTAAACAACCTCTCCGGACATATGTGGTTAGTTTGTAAGAACACACGTTTTCTATAAGAATGTTAGTTGTGTTTCTGGATACCCCAGTACAGTCAAAATTTTTGAGTGCAAATCAGGTCCTTATAATGCGGTTGTTTCCACAATTTTGTTAGATATCCTGTGGTATTTTGCTAAGGTAAAGTGTCCGAGTGTACGGGGTTTTTTCAGCTAAGCTAGCATCATAACTATTACATTTCTCAGCACAAAAACTATGTAACTAAACATTCCAAAAAAGAATAACTAAATATCACTAAACCAAATCATTATCACATTTAGATAGTGGAAAGTTTTGATGGAAAACACAGGAAGTTGATAAATAGAAACTCTACTGCAAATTAAAGTCGAACGATATTTTTTTAACTTTGTTAAATAAAACGAAACTATTTTAAATGAGTATTATCCACCATTTCAAAAGTTGACAACGAGCTACAAAAGGCAGTTAGTTCCCAATTCTGTTTATGGGCAAGAATACTCCCTTGCCATCAGGTGACGCTCTACTTTCATGTCTACCTTCTTTTTAGTAAAAGTGACTAATAATCCAACACATCACTAGAGTTCAGACGGCGACCACGTAGTACTATGAGAAGTGCATGAAAGGAGAGCCGTGTTCGCGACCGTTGCACTCGCATTCGCTCCTTAATGATGGCTGCAGGCCACGGCCTATTGTGACACACGCTGTTCATGGACTCCGGATAATTATCGTCAAATAAACTTGGTAGAAAGTTTGCATGTGCATACAGTCTGGCGTCACGAGAAATTTAGTTTCATTCGAAACTTATACTTGCTATTGTTGTGAATTTATTTTTTATGTCGTAAAAGTGGTTCATTGTGAATCCACCGTTATCTTTTTCTTTTGTGGTCAGTTCCTATGTGTTAACTATTCATTCACTTGCCTTACCATCGGTTTACATTACTTGTATGGAGCTGGCCATTAGTGATATTTGTATAAAATGCGATTACAAATTTTATTATAGCGTAAAGAAAACTAAAAAATCATATCTCCAACCTGGACCCTACACAATTTAAGAAGTTTTTCACGTTTTATATCTATATATTAATACGTGAAGCAAAAATTTTGTACCCGTTTTTACGAAAATTGCGCAGACGGAGGAGGATGAAATTTCGCACACTTATAGTTTATGTAGAGAAGAAGCGACGAATGCTAATATTTTTTTAAAATTGTGCATATTAAATAAATTAAATCAATAAAAAAAGCATTACACACACTACCACGTATTTGACACACACACGCGCATATATATACTCTTTTGTTTAAAGTTCAAGTCAATTTACAGTGTAGCCTTGGCGAAATCTGTGATTATAGAAGTATAGTCTTTGACATTAAGAATTTCGACCACGAGCGACCACTAGTTTATATTATTATGATTATCATATGCTGACGTTGAAGAATAACCTAATGACAAAATCTGTACATCGCGATGACCAGCGTGGTAATGCCATTCCGCCTTTGGCGAGGGTAGTGGGTATCTCATCCGTTATCTCTAAATGATATTTTTATATCTGCGCATATTAGTCGTGGAAGTTTTAGGGCTAACACAACTGCGACTCATTCAAATGACGTGGTTTGGACAAGTGTACCGTTTGCTCTCTTCAAATGAGAAGGCCTGAATTAGCAGCGAAACATATAAATATTAAACGAACGAACGAGAAATCCTTTTTATATTACCCATATTACTTAACTTACTTAGCTTGGGAAATATATAAGTGATGATCTGCTATTTTACCTATTTATTTAATACTATTGAGTAAATGTGAATTAACTTTATGTACGTATATTAATTTTCAGTTACCTGCCTATAAGTTTCATATCCAAAAATAAAATTTAGAGTAGGTAGTTACTGGCACACTGAAGTACTAGCTACGAAGGAATTCGTCGGACGTAAAACGAGCCGTTTACTTTTATTGTTATTAGTACAAGGGTAAATGAATCCTCAGAAAGGAACTAAAAGTAATGTTGCAAATGAACTCGCTGTTGTTTTATTTGCCTTATTAATAATAATCAAAGGCGGGTTATCTTTTATCATTTATCTTTATGGCTGAGTTTTTAAGTAATAAAATATGAGTATAACTAATAAATGTTTCGGTTTCGAGTCAAAATAAGTCAAAATTTATGTACCTACAGACCCGTTAATCGAAACTATTTCTAATAGGCTGTTAGTGTATTTATAATTTTTAATATAAATACTAAAAAAAAATGCCAAAAGCGTGAGAGTCGAAATACAGTAAAGCCTTTCGTAGAGCTAATAAACGACACCTGTTTGGTTTTATCTGAAGGGTAACCATATAAAATGCTCCATATTTTGTTGAAAGAATATTTATTGCAAGCTACCTACCTACCATTTTGATCTATTTTTAATTTTAATAATTTTCGATTCCTAGTTGAAAAACTATGGAAGCCTCTTATACAAATTTATAAACAAATGATTTATTATCTATTGATTTAGATAAAATAGCCGCCGATGAACATCGTTATGATTTTATTTTTCATTCCTCATTTATGTTACCTATGCGTCCACTCCTATTTTATGCCGAGTCAATGACTCGGTTGAAGGCAAATTTAGGGTAACCAGTTGAATAGCGTTCGGCTAACTTTCGTAGACTAGATTTATTAATTAATATAATTCGCTAATTATATTAATATTAATTAATATAATTAATATTAATATAATTAGCAAAAAATTATGCAGAATGATTTTAGTAAGAGAAGGTAGCTTATTTAGAAGTCGCGGTGCTCTTTGTGTTGCTGAAAAAACTGATACAGGCTGAATATTTAACGAAAAAACTTGCGTGGAAAGACAGATCAAAATATTTCAAATATCACACTATCCAGAAGTTATAATAAATACTCACGTAATTTTTATATCCATCAAATACTTATCAACTTAGAGGTTAATAATGATTAGTATGCATTAAATGAGCCATGTGCGGTATTCCAAGATGAAGAAATGAGACGCTGAAGATTTTGTAGCCCCAGAACGCCCCTAGCCCGAAGCGTTCCTCGCAATCGCAACAGAAGGGTTGCACCGCTTTTCGAATTGCAAACACGTCCTTTGTTTTAATCAACTCGTCTCACGGAATCCCAGATACCAATAATATTAAAACCGGTACTACTAGTTTATTTTTACCCCTTTGTTATATTAAAGTTATTAAGGAGGGTAGACAAAGATGATTCTACATACTTAGCCAAATAATTTATTGTATTTATATTAATATAATTAACTAAAATATTCTGTTATAAGTACAAACATGTAAGTGCTGAAGGTTAAACAAAACTACAAATAATTTCAAAAGAATTAAATAAAAACTAAACTAAATTATAAATAAATATATATACAAATTAAAATTAAACTATAAAATCTAGTCCCAGACCGCTGTCAGATGGAAACGTGCCCAAAAGACTGGCCACATTACCTCGCTGTATCGCAACGCTAATGTGGTTTCCGAGGTACAGACCAGTCTTTTGGTCACGTGAGACGTCTACCAGGCGTTTCGCTATGTCTCGATAAAGTTTGTGAGCCTCAGGCCCCCATGGTCCCAGGTCTCGACCCCAAAAGCCGCAAATATGTATCCATTTCCGATGGCGGCATATTTGCGGTATTTTAGGGCCTGCTGTTGTGCAGCAGCTGTACCAGCAGACATGCTTGTAGCTGAAAGATGGGACGCCGCTAGAGTATTGACGCAAGACTCATCTCATACTAAAGGGCGACCCATCCTCTAGGACACCAATGATATACCATCGGGTCTCTTGCTATCGTCGCGGCACAAGCCGTTCGGTTCTAGAACGGCAGGTGACAAGAGCTCGACGGATTATGTCATTAAATGCTGCATGACGCGGAATTCTGACGGCACTTCTGGTACAAGATAAACCATGATGACCGAGGCGCTTCACCTTATCTCCACACTGACAGTGGTGTGGGACAACACAGGCCGCCCCTAGGCGAATGCAGGCACTTATTCTAAACGTGTTATCGTCTACAAAAGTGCCGAAATTCACCGAGGGGAGTGCCTGTAGCCACAAGCCAGACTCCCAACACGAAACAGCTAGGAGACGGGCACGCTCAGACTCATTGGCACATGTATCCAGTAGATTTCGATGTACTAATGAGCAAAGCGGGCCGTCCTACAGCTTCTGTGACTTTGGGTTTAGAAGAAAATTTTGGTGTGGGCAGGTCATAGACCACGCATTTCAGGCCTCAGTCAAGTAAAGGACCTCAAAGTCACCAAGTGACGGTTTTAATATTTCACCAATGAGCTCTTTTGTACTGTACTGTACTGTAGGACTGAAAGGCGGGTAAAGAAACTGCTGAAATTTTACGTATACCCAAACCTCCAAACCTTATTGCTAAGGAGGCTTGGATCCATGTACGGTCATCAAAAGAAATGTTGAAAATGGATGAGAGTGAGTATCGAATAACATTATCTAAAGTTTCTAAAATATTTTCGTTTTGCCATAGAAGACAGCATCTCAAAACATATGTAAAATTTGGAGTAAAAACACAATGCCGAATAATATAATACGCGCTATGTAAACTGATACCTTTTAGATTGTCGATCTTTGACTCAAAATTTTGAATTTTGTCGTTAACGAAACCAGAAATAGACTCGTCAAAAACGGGACATCTAAGGAGGTTGAAGCTAGTTTTGTCAACAATTAAAATTTAGTCCTAAACTGTGAAAATCTGCTAATATCCATTATGTATGGATATTAGGCAACGAGTCACTGAAATAAATCTCGCATTTTGAAAACTTTAACTCCAAAATGATTTTATCGAATTCGTGTATTAAAAATGGTATATCATTTTTAATGGTATCAATGTCTCCTCCAATAGTGCCATCGTCGAGGTACCACACGTTGAATTTAGAATTAAATTTTTCTAAAATGGGATGAATGGCGAATGAAAATATGGCCGGCCCAAGGGGGTCACCCTGCTGACAATCGGTTTCTGAAAAAAGTTGATGATTCTGGTACATCAAAATTGATTTTTGACTGTAGCACTGACTAATAAAATTAAATGCTTTTGGCGACTTGTATTGTACTTGGGACAGCAAGGTAGCCCTGTTGATTGAATTAAAAGCGTTTTTAATGTCCACTTTCAGAACAGCTTCGCAACAGTCACGGGACAAAAAAGTTCGAAGAGAATGTACCACCGCCTCGCAGACGCCCTTCATGCCAAACCCCAAGTGGCGTGGTGCAAAATAGGATGAACTCAAACCGGTCATTTCCCCAGAGCATATCTTGGCGGCAAGGCGGCGGTATGTAGTACCGACTGCTATGGGGCGTATGCCCCCATCTTTTTTATTTAGGGCACATAGATTTGCACCATATAGTGTTGGAACAACGTCATTACTTACTGCACCTGAAAGCGTTAGATTAATTAAATCTGTTATGTCCTTCAGAAGAGCCTCATCAGCTGTACCGGTAGCTGGCCCCAGCAAATCCTTCAAATGTTGTGGGGTCAAGCCATCCAGCCCGCCGGCTGAACCATTTCTGAAAGACATAACAGATGTGAACATTAATTTTGGAGTTGCAATTAGGTTTTCTTGTGTACATAGTAAGCTAGAATCGAAAGCTGTGTCTGAATGTGGATGCTTATGTTCCAAAGCCCGCAGAGTGGTTTGGTTATTGGAAGCAATGGTGTCGTTAGAGAACAAATTTCTAGCGGCTCCCTTAATGAATCCATCGGAAAGTTTTGATTCCACATATCTATTAAGTCGGTGTGTGGAGTCCTTATAATTTTTTTAAAATATTTTTATTTGTACAAAGGTCTTTTAGTTCTGGGGGATTTTGGCAACGTTTTTTTATTTTGGCTGTGAGATTTCCAGACTCATTGTGTTTTATGTTTAAACTTTTAAAAGGGAGCTGCAACAAATCCTCCCATGCTCCTAGAGAGTTTAAAGTAACAGTATTCCGGAAAAATTTACAAAAAATTTGACATAATTCTCGCACCTCGTAGAATTCTTTTAACAACTATGACCGACTGTTTTAGTTTACTTAGTTTTTCCGAAAGAGTAATATTTAAATTATTATTGCTGAGAAGAGGTTGTTGAGGCGTAGTTGAAGTTGAAATGCATCTCGTTCCTTGTGGGCTTTGCCGAGATGAATTTTTAAGCCTCTATGTCCCTTAAAAAAAACGAGCCTGGGAGCATTCAGGACACTGAACTAGGCTCTCCACCGACGCCACATCAGGTTAAGGCTGTGTCATAAAATGCACCTAAAGTTAGATAGATAGATAACACTTTATTGTACACCATTACAGAAAACCTTATAGCCTAAAAATATTCTAAATGTGCACAATGGGCGGTGTTATCGATAAGAAGCGATCTCTTCCAGACAACCCGCAAATTAAATCAAAGATAAAAATAAAAATAAACTGTAAAACATATCGCTAAATTTATAAAGAACACGGTGTAAACTAATTCCTAAATTTACTAACCTAACCTAAAAACTGTCTTATATAAAACGAAATAATAATTTGCATTTATGTTAACAAAAAGAAATAAAATAAACTATTAAATAAAAGCGGTGAAAAAAGGGAAAAGAAATGGCCCGTGCAACGAAACACTCCAAGGTTTCATAAGATTCTTTTTTCAGCTTCAAAACGGTCTTGAGGCGCGGCAGATCCTTCAGCCAGGTGAATCTGCAGCGTCCGATAAGTTGCCAGCATTGGCAGAGTTGGAAGACTAGTTTGTTGGTGTGCTTTAGCCAAATTATATCCAAATGTAATTTTTCTAAGGTTTATTCAGCTGGAAATGCTTGGCATTGGTAGTAACGTGAACAAAAATAAGAGTATATCAATATTGGCTCTTTGTAGACACTAGGCATGTATGGTATTTTTTTACGTTGTTCACCGGTTACAAGAAAATATTATTGAGTAAAATATAATTAAAATTGAATAAATATGGAGAGAAAACTTAACTTATATTAATTTGATGAGTTTATTGATAAATACAATGAAGTCATGATCCGTCCTGTCTTCTTTTTCGTTGTTTTATTATTGATTTTAGTATTGAATATCTAATCTACCATGCAATTGCTTACTTTAGCTTTTGATATGATTGCTTGTGATCAAAATGGCGGCGCGGGCGTTGACATTACTATTGATCAGGTGAATTTCATTTTCAGATTATTGTTTTTGAGAGCCGGTGGTGCAGCTCAGTAGGGATCAGATCAATATATTGGGTATAAATATACAAATATCAACGAATACAACGTCTACAAACACAAGTTTTTGATTGAAAATACAATTGTTACGCTTGTTATAATTTCAAACTTCATAAAGCTCACATTAATCTCAGAAACGGTCTTTTATATATTTAGATTGGTCTGGATGTTACTGTAAAGCATCGCAATGGCGCTCGTTATGTGTTAACATAATAATGTATAGATAATAATTAGCTTAGCTTAAAGAGTTGTTACATTTACATTTGTATCCTTTTCAAGTATTCTGTTAAATTAATTGAATAACGTTGAAAAGTGGAAGAAATATAGAAAAGAAATCCCATATGCCAAAGGTATGTAATTACATAGTATTTCACAAAAGGTGTTATTATGTAAAAACGTAATAGAAAGTAAAATACGTAATAACACACTGTTATAACAAGAATTATTCTTTCTTGAAAATTAACACTTGTACGTCAAATGATACGATGAAAAAGCCTTATAAAATGTAAAACTGTATTAGTTCGGTAATAAGTTTATCATATATCCGAAGACCTAAACATGTCGAAGACATCTGACATATTTAATCCGCTATTACTTCAGTGGAAATTATTCGCTATATGGCCTGGGAGAACTCCGTCAAGATTGTATAAGTACTATACATATTTTTATCTCTTCGTAACTTTGTTTGCATACAATATTCTTCTTACTGTAAATTTAATTTATACACCTTTTAAAATTGACATGCTTATCAGGGAAGTGATATTCAACTTCACAGAAATCGTCGTAACATCCAAAGTGATCATGGTTCTTGTGAAAAGGAATAATATCGTAGAAATTTTAGATTTACTTGACAGCGAAGAATTTCAAGGTGATACAAACGAAAGTTCAACTATAGTTGGAAACAGTAAGAGAAACTTTACAACGAGTTTCTTAATATATGTTATAACATCAAACATATCATACTTTTCTCAAGTAATTGCACCTGTATTTGTGAATTTAATCTTTGGATCATCCTTGACAACTGAACTACCTATCTGCAACTATTACTTCTTAAGTGATGAATCGAGAAAGAAGTACTTCGTATTTTGGTTCATCTATCAAGCTGTAGGAATGTACGGGCATATGACATACAACGTTACGAGTGATTCTTTCTTAGCTGGTGTACTGCTAATGACTGAAACTCAGATGAGAGTAATTAACAATAAACTCATAAATATAAACAAGAAAACAAAACATGGCACAGATGATAAAGCAGACGAAGACAAGGAAATGTCAAAACTGAAGAAGTGCTTGAGACATTATGATCTTGTATTAAAGTAAGTTGAAAGATTAAAATAAATAAGAGCTTCAATATTGTTTCGATATTCTACCTTAATATTAATAATGTTTCAGATACTGTTCGGCAGTTCAAAATTTGATCAATGTAACGATATTCGTTCAATTCGGGATCGGATCGATTATAATTTGCATTACACTGTGTGCTCTACTTTTGGTACGTAAATTCTAAGTGTCAAAAAATTATTATTATTTTAAAACTGTAGCTTTCCAAATATCCTGCGGATAGAACACTGTTTTCAAAGATAAGATTATTATAAATATGTTCCGCATATTCATTCCCGTTATCTAAAGTAAGTATATACCATTTTTTATGAAATATGCTATATACCTACTAGCCATACCTATCGCCAATAACCTTTTTTGGCTACATAAACTTTTCATTCATTATATTTAATTTTTCCATTTAAATTTGACGGCATGTATCCTTTATCGCACGCATGTCAATTCATTCATGCCATGTGATCAAGCATAAAATTAAATCACTGCGCCTTATAAATACTATGAAATAAAATAATATAATATATAAAATATAATATAAATACATTAAAATCGATATATAAGTATATTTACATAATTTACACTATAAAATTACATATAATCGAATATAATAAAAGAAAACTTATTTGTATTGTATTCTACCCATAGTCCCTCAAGACTATAAGTAGAATACTGAGCCCAGATCATCGTCTTCTATGGTTAAGGTGCCCAGAAGGCTGCCTCACCGGATCGCCATACTGATCCGTTGCCCGAGGTAAGCACCAGCCCTCTGATCACCTGAAGAATCAATGAGTTGTTTTGATAAATTTTGATCATAGTCTCAGGACCCCACGGTCTAAGTGTCTCGACAGCAAACGGCACAAAGATATACCTCTCACTGAGGGTTGCATATTTGCGCCGCTTGAGTGATTCAGCTGTTTCTGCCGCCGAACCGACTGATCTAGACGTGTTTGGTAAATGGAATGCGGCCAACGTGTCTACGCAAGTCGCATCCGACACTAAAGGCTTGCCACGCTGCCAGTGATTTAGAGTCATTCCATCAGGATGCTTACCATCGTTACGTGCAATACCGTTCGGCTCCAATAAAGTGGGCACGCTAGTGGTAGCAAGCGCCCTTCGTAAGACATCATTCAAGGCGGCGTGGCGTGACCATCTGCCGATACTGCGGCGGCAAGAAAGACTGTGGTATCCTGGGTTGATTAGCTCCGTTCCACAGACGCATGTGTGAGGTGGACATATGCGAGAACCCAAGCGCAGATTTATAGCCAATTAAAAGGAAATATTATCCATCAATGTACCTATATTTGGGGAGGAGATAGCTTGGTGCCAGAAACCAGACTCTTTACGGGAATCGGCAAAGATGCGGGCACATTCTGTAGAGTTGGTTGAATATAAGAGTTCTGTATTTAATCCTCTACAAATAGGTTCATCCCAGCATCGTTGCGAATTCAGAATCGTGGGAATGTCTTCACCAGGGTAGGCCATTTTCCAGGCGTTTAGTGCTTCATTTAAAAATGATGTACTGGCATTATACCAGTGTTGCATATTTTTTTAAAATAATAGGCTAGTGCTATAGGCAGATGAAAGAAAAGCCGATAGAGCAATGTTAGAGATTTTGCGGATGACTAAACCTCCATACCTAATGGTAGGGAAGCTTGGATCCAGCAGCTATCTGGAATTACAGAATTTAAAATTTTAGTAAGTATATCTTTAATGCGGTCATCTAGTAGTTTTATAAGATTAGAAAATTTCCAAAGCGGGGCGCATCGTAAGACATACGTTAATTTTGGTAAAACAGACGATGTCGTATAATGTGAAATTAATATAATATGAATTCACTTTGAGAGTGAATATCGAAAACTTTAGAGCATGATAGATCAAATTTGATTGATTGCTCAGACAGATAACTTGATATGGCCTCATCTAGAATAGGGGCTCCAAGCAAACGAAGAGAATCCTTCTCCAGGACCTTAATGACGGGTTGCGACAACATTGAACATATTGCTAATATTGTCACTTTCGTTTTTAGACAGATTATCGGACTAGAAAATTTCGCATTTTGAGAAATTTAACTCTAATCCTATTGAATTAAATTTTGAAATCAAAATAAGTAGGTCTTGGAGTACAGTTTAGCTCCCTAGAGTCCCATCGTCTAAATACCACACATTGAATTTCGACTTGAGGGATTCAATGACCGGATGGATCGCCAAGCTGAAGATGGGCGGTCCTAGCGGATCTCCCTGTTGACAGCCCACAGATGATAGAATAAGGTTGTTTTTATACATAAGATTTGTGAGTTTTGAATAGTTTGCACAGAGATAATTTGATATTTCTGGAATATTAGATATTACTTCGTCTAATATGACGGACCTGTTGACAGACTTAAGCGCATTCTTTACATCTACTTTTAAAATAACTTTTTCGCTTTTATTGTTTATGAATAACCGTAAAGAATGTACGGCTACTTCACAGCCTTCTTTAGAACCGAAACCTAATTGTAAGGGTTGGAATTTGTTTTTCAATTTTGTGGATATATGGCGGCAACAGACCTTCGAAGCGATTTGTCGTAACGAATTGCTTACGGCGATCGGCCTGATACCGCCATTTTTTTTTAAGTTATTAAATTTGCGCCGTAAAGAATCTCCCTTATACCTTCGGGAACCTTTCCTGCAAGCATCTAGTTTATAATTTGGGTAATGTGTTTTTGAAGAGTTTGGCCAATGTTGCCTGTACAACCGCTAATAAGGCCTTTCAAATGTTGTGGTGAAAGGCCGTCTATTCCAGCAGCTGAGCCAGTTTTAAATGACATTGTTGCTGAATAGACGTCTTTAGTTGATGCTTGTACAAACTCTGTTTATGGAGAGGGAGGATCTGGCGGAGAAGTCGGTGAAGTAGTTGGAATAGGATGCTTATTTTTTAGTGCCAAGAAGGTGTCTCCTGAGTCTGGTGCTAGGTTATCATTACAAAACAGTAAGCAGGCTGCCCCTTTTAAGTCTCCCTCGCTTACTTTATTTCCAATTTTTTTTGATAAATTTACTGAAAATTTATTGTCTAAGATATGGGTCGTATCTAAATTTTCAATTATTGGACGGCTGCAGTTCTGTTTTATAGTTTTAGTCAAATAATTGTTTTTATCATAGCCGGTCGAGTGGAAAACTCGGAACAAGAAAAATATATAGCTCTCCCAATTAGAGGCGGAATTTTCAAGTAGAATTTTTGCCAATATATTTGTAAGATTTTCTACCACCGTGATGCGTGCCCCCCGGGGAATACGTCGAATTAATGGAGTGTTATTTTTTAATTAGGCCAAACATTCCCATAAAGGGCTTCAATTAGTTTGAGGATTGGGGGCCGAATCTGTTAATAAGGTGGGACACGTAGAAGGAATTTGTTTGGGTATTTTGGAGGTGAGTTTTGGAAATATGTATATTTAGATCCCTGCTCCCTTTAAAAAACGCGGGGTAGGGCAATGAGAGCATTGAGAAAGTGTGGTAGAAGTATTTAGTGGAATAGAATGGGTATTGGAGCATATCTGCGACATAAGTTTTACGTGGTACGTGCACCGTCTAAATTTATTCCTAATCAAAAATAAACCGGGAGATTCGGTGATCTAAACTTAATAAAAGTGATTTTATATAATAATAAACTTAAAAAATAAATAAATACTAGGAGGACGTAGTGGAGCAGGCCTGGAGGCGGAGATCGTACCTCTAGGGGGACGTCTTCATGCCGGCCGACGCTCGACGCAGCGTCGCTGGTGGTTTATATGGACTGAAAAGAAAAAATAATAATATAAATAATTATTGTATTTAAAAGATATGAAGGACCTGTAGGTCTTGACGCGGAGGCTGCCCGTCAGACAGGTGAGTTTGGTGTTGGGTGTGGGCAGCGACCGATGGCACGAACCCAGGATGAGTCTGAAAACATGGACACTGATGAGTTGAGGACTCGTGATGTAGATGAAGGGGGATACTTTTCCTATCTGCAACAACGAATGGCTGTCGTAAAATGTAAATTTAAACTAAATAAAATTGAATAAAGTAGGGGAGACAAGAAAAATATATGTCCTATATTAAAATAAATAATACCGCGACCGCGCCGCTTATAAATCTCGGTGTGTAAATATTATAAAATATAACTATATACGGCTCCTCACCGCGCCACATTAAACTTGTGTATCGCTTTATTAGAAAATAAACAATTACAGAAGTGCACTTGTGAAGTGGAATAAGAAAAGCTGAGGAGCCGCCGATATTTCATTATACCATCACAGGTACGTGCATGCTCTTCCTTTCTGTTGTCCTCACCTAAATTGTCCGATATTCCCCCAAGTGAACACAGCTCAATATTATCATCAAACCCATCACTGCCGCATCACTTACTTTATATTCGGATAAAGTAGGAATATAGCATGTCTGTGTTTTGTATCTTAATTCGGAGGATAGAAGACCAATCTGTATATCACTTACGAAGTATATTTTGCCAAATTTCATGATAATCGGTTCATTTGCATACCCGTTAACAAATAAATATACAATTACAGTCACTATTATATTTATACATCACTAAATTAGTACTAATACCCTCGTGTTTCATTACAATCACATAGGTTCCAATCTTAGCCCGGGAGCCCGCGTTGTTTAGGCAGTTTTTCTGATGTAATATGCATATTACTACATGCTGCTGGGGAAACCTGCTTAATGAGATAATAACTGGATGGATGGATGAATCCTACCTTATACAAGCATGGTGAGTATGTCATCCGTTACCCTAAAGATAAGAAGGTATAAGCTCAGCAATAGGCTGTTATAGGTCTGCTATCCCCAAATTCCCTTTAGAAAATGAATTGCACAACAAATAATAATTGGAAGGACTAAGGTATTTAATTATCCGCTGTAGAAATAAACCGTCGACAGTGAAGCTTCAGTCTTATTTTGCTATTACATTTCACTTATTTATTCTTTTTATGACTTGAAGCAGAAAAACGGTCAGCCCATTTCATAGAAAATTATTATCGTCGCTTATAGATTTTTCCAACACTAAGAAAGTCGTCAACATGTTGCTCGCATCGAAGTAATTTAGATATAAAAAGATAAAGCAACACGTTACTGTAATGTCCTCTTATTTGTTTTCAGCCATCAAAAATGGAAACAATGATATTTATGGTTATATATTTTATAATAATGACAATGCAAATTTTTATGCCTGGTTGGCTCGGCACTAAGATTAGACATGAGGTATTGGATTTTTTTGCATTTTGTTACCGCCTATTTTGATTATAAGCCCGACTAAGTTCCTGTGAACAATGAAGGATCAGCGACGAAGAACATCTTCTGTGTTTGCTATCGGCTACGACACTAGGCTCAATATATTTGTTTCAAAATAAATTTTATTGAATGTGTTTTATAAGTTCTTACTTTTCGGTTTTTTATCGAATATGCCTTTAAGTTTAAAAGTTAGGAAGGATTAGGACACATTTTACTCTTTATAGTGGGGCTACAACTGCTTTAATGTCAAAGATTTAGACAATGGCGGTATGCATCTTATTTAAAGCATTAAAATATAACGCCGTTAACGCATTAAATTAAACCCATCGCCGTATTTGCGTGAAACATGAATGTAAAATTCACTTTGAATCAACATTATCATTTTTCAAAATTTGTTACATATCGTGTTAAACACATTTATGTAGATTTTTTTATCTTTCATTTATCCGTATTAATAGAGAGATTAATTTATTTTTCATAATTTTACTGCAGTATCATAAATAGCGGTTGCTATAAGTAACTTCCTTCTAAATTTAAATTATATATTGCCCGTAGTATCTAAGTAGGTACAATAGGTATGACATCCACAAACGAAGAACCAGACGAGTCGATATGACGAAATTATATGTATGTATTTTTGGCCATTTAGCTTTAAGATTTTAAAAATGGGTCTAATTTACATTAAACAAAAACTACCCATGACTCTGGAGCTATCAATATATCAATGAAAATGTATGTGCCTATTATAACACGCAAATACTTGGACAATAAGTCTGTTTAATACATTATTTTTTTAAATAAATTATAAAGTAATACAATAAAAGAAAACTTAACTTAAATGTTGAGGGACTATAGGTAGAACCCCATAGTTTCTCAAGACTATAAGTAGAATACTGATTCTAGATCACCGTTTTCTGTGGGTGAAGTGCCCAAAGGTAGGCACCAGCCCTCTGATCACCTAAAGAGTCATTGAGTCGTTTTGATAAAATTATACATTATATGTACAAAACTAGGTTTTGATCATGACATTGGATGCGTGTTTCAGAGTCAGCAGCTCGCGTTTGCAGCGTACAACACCGATTGGATTTCGAGATCCAAGCCATTCAAACGTAACATTATGATATTTGTAGAGCGGGCGAACATACCAATCCAAATGACCGGCTTGAAAATGTTTCCTCTATCCCTGGTCACATTTACTTCGGTAAGATTTTCACATCTCATCGTTTTACGACGAAAGGTTTCTTTATTAAATATTTTCCAATGTATGCAAAAAGCTATCGCCTTCACAAAAATAAATGCATTCATTAATTTCACAAGATTGATATTTAAATATTAGGTTGGGGAAAAGGTTTCTTCGCATTTTATATAAAAATTCAAAAGGTTTTTTTATAAAGTTTATTTACATTTGACTAAAGTATGTAGGTGCCATTTTGTTGGACAACTTTTTGCCATCTTGTAGGACGTGATCCCATTGCTATAAAAATTTTGGGGCTTCTGATCAAAAAACTGCGACAAGTGGTTTTGGCAGTCCTCTCGTGATGTTAACCTGACACTGTCTAATGAATTCTGCAGAGACCGAAACAGGTGAAAATCTGAAGGTGCAAGGTCAGGACTATACGGCGGATGCATTAACAGCTCCCAGCCAAACTCTCATAATTTTTGCTGAATGGCTAAAGATGTGTGAGGTCTAACGTTATGATGGTGAAAAACCACACCCCTTCTGTTGATTAATTCCGGCCGCTTCCTCTCAACTTTTTGCTTTAATCTCATCAGTTGTTCGCAGTACAGTTCAGAATCGATGGTTCTGCCTGGCGGTAACAGCTCATAATGAATAATGCCCTTCCAATCCCACCATACACACAGCATCACCTTGTTGCGAGTTAACTCGGGTTCCGCCACAGTCTGTGAAGCCTGAGCGGTCTTTGACCACGATTTTTTTTAGCACGTTCTTGTCGTACGTGATCCACATTTCATCCCCAGTTATCAGCTTCTTCAAAAATGGTTCGGTTTCATTACGTTGTAATAAAGAATCACAAATAAGTACACGGTTCATTAGGTTTCTTTCAGTGAGCTCATGAGGCACCCAAATATCGAGCTTTTTTGTGTACCCAGCTTTTTTCAAATGCGCCAAAACCGTTTTGTGGTCAATTCCCAGTTCTCCAGCTACATCGTAACTACTAATATGCCGATCTTGCTCCACTTTTTAAAAAATGGCATCAATTTTGTCCTTAACAGGGCGACCAGAGCGACGTGCATCTTTGATATCAAAATTTCCGGATTGAAAACGCCTAAACCAAAATTGCGCTACTCCCACAGATACTGCATTAGGTCCATAAACATCACAAATTTTTTTCGCGGCTTGTGTTGCATTTTATCTTTTTTGTAGTAAAATTTTAAAATGAATCGAATTTCTTCATTATATTCGCTCATTTTGACAATAAGAAAAACAAATGAAAATCACACATTTTCCTAATTTGAGTTTGGAATTATCTTCTTTACAATTAAATTTTTTTAATGATACCAAAACCAGCCAGATACAAATGGTATAACCAAAGAGGTCTTATTACAAGTTCATACATACTATATACGAAAAGACTTTTTCCCCAACCTATTATATATATACAATATTAGACTGACAATTAATTGACTACTAGATTGGCAATTGAGGATCCGAAGGTTGAGACAAGTGGAGTTGTTGGGTAGAAAGGTAGATCCAAACAATAGCTAGCTAGCTAATCTTTTAAAGCTTCAGAACAGAAAAAGATAACAAATTATTGCTACTCAATCATTGAGTTATATTTACTACGTACTAGAGAAGCTATTCAAAACAAAAAAGTTCGAACGTGATGAAAGCGGAGGCCTGCACGAGGCGAGCATGCCATAGACTGACTCATGTATTTGCTGCAGCGCTAAATCACTAGTTATGCCGTCTACCCTAACTATTAAAATATGCAGCACTAGATCGCTTAGAGACTATAGTTTTAATTCCCCTGGACATGGTCGCAACGATGACGAGTCGTGGCGAGTTAAATTGGATAAAATAAGATGTTTTACTTACCGATACTTACTTTAACTTACCGATAAAAAGTCATCCTTTGACTTTTATTTCAGTTTCTTGAGTGATTTGAACAGTACCTTAGTACACATGAAGGAATTTTTTTAATAGTTACGTTTCACTGAAACACGTAAATTGTAGACAATAACCCGGCGCAGACTAAGTGAGTTCTTATCCATAAACCAGAATAAGTGTTCAAATAAGCTAGTTACGGACGCCTTCTCTAGTACGTAGTTGTAGAAGAGTGGCCTGTCTAGCAGACACACTGATGAGGTGGTTAACTATTTTGGACTGTATATAAAAGATAGATATGTAGATAGATGCTGGTGTATTCGTAGCTTTAGTATATACAAGTTTTGTCGTCCGTCGCACTAGCCGTCGTGCGGGCGAGTGTCGCGTGATCCCACAGCAGCCGCCGCCTGAGGCCCAGCCGTGGTCGTGGGGCGGCCCCTCCTCCTCCGCGCGTCTTAACCCGTGCGTGAGCCAACATGTTCCCGGGTTGAAACAATAGTTTTCAAAGTTCTGGAAAAGGACATATATTATTAAAGGCCCTTCGAATAAGACCCTTCTTAGTCTTTAAGTCTGCAACTCTTGAAATGCCGTCATTTCCTGGATACAATTTGACAACTCGTCCCAGGGACCACAGGAGCGGTGGGAGATTTTTGTCCTTAATTAGCACCAAGGCGCCAAGTTTTAACTCGTTCTTTGAGGATTGCCATTTCACTTTCTGCTGTAGCAAGCCGACGTATTCATTGCAGAAGCGTCTCCAGAAGTGTTGCTTAATCAGTTCAATTCTCTTGAATCTCTCAAGGCGGCTGATGTTTGTAACCTGGATCTGTGGGTGTGGAATGGCCATAAGTGAACGTCCAATTAAAAAATGAGACGGAGTAAGAGCAGTAAAATCTGAAGGATCGGATGACATAGGAGTAAGTGGGCGAGAATTCAAAACAGCCTCAATTTGATTCAGACATGTTACCATCTCTTCATAGGTGAAATGAGTAAGATGTAATATTCTTTTTAAATGATGTTTAGTTGAACGCACTGCTGCTTCGGACAACCCGTTGAAGTGGGGAGTATATGCTGGCACAAACTTGAATTCTATGCCTTCTTGGTTTAATTTACCTTCTAAGTCTGATTGCGTTAAGAATTGAGTTAGCTCATTATAGGTGCCGACAAAATTAGTGCCATTATCTGACATGATACTTTGAGGTTTCCCTCGTCGAGATACAAAACGATTTAAGGCCGCTAAATATGCTTCACTGGATAATGCCGTGACGAGCTCGATGTGACAAGCCTTTGTTGAATTGCAGATAAAGATTGCCAAAAATGACTTAGTGAGTTTGCAACCGCGACCTTTTCGATCTGCTATCAAGACCGGTCCTGTGTAGTCTACATTGCAATGTAAAAAGGGAAACTCTAGTACCGTTCTTGAAGTAGGTAATTGACCCATAATAGGTTGAACAATTTCTGCTTTGTATCTAAAACAACGCATACATTTTTTGACAATGGTTTTAGATAGATTTCGACCACCAATTGGCCAATAGGTTTGCCTTAAAGCGGTTAGTAGAAGTTGAGGAGATGCATGTAAATATTTAATATGAAAATAATGAAATAATATTTTTGTAAAATGATGTTTACTGCATAATAAGATTGGATGTTTCACGTCATAAGAATAAGGTGAATTATCGAGTCTACCACCAACTCGAATGATATCATTCGAATCCAAAAAAGGTGTCAGAGAAATCAATCGATTTTTTCTGGGTAGAGGCTCCTTGGCTTTAAGAATAATATATTCTTGAGGGAACATTTGTAACTGGGATTTATGTATTATCAAATTTAACGATTTTTTAAATTCTGTAACTGAAATTGGGCCAGTTACTTTTTTAATTTTATTTCGACAATTGTAAATAAATCTTTGTATATAGGCAATTATGTTTTGTAGGTTAATTAAACGTGATTTGTTATTGATGAGTTTAGAAATGATATCACAGCTGTTATCGTTGACTAATGAAATATTACAGGTTACTAGTTCAGGAATGTTTGTATAACTCGATTTTGTATGAGGCATTTTTGGCCAATCAGTTTTTGTATCTGCCAAAAATGCTGGTCCTGACCACCACAAATAGGAACCACTGATAGAATCAGCCTTCAGCCCGCGGGAAAGTAAGTCTGCTGGATTGTCTTTCGACGGTATGTAGCTCCACGTGTGACTTTTTGTAGTCTCTTGAATTTCATGAACACGGTTACGAACAAAGTTTTTAAGATTAACTGGTGGAGTATTTAGCCAACTTAAAACTATAGTGGAATCGCACCAAAACCTGCACTTACTAATTTTAATAGTCAAAGATGCTAATACTTTAGTACACAGTCTTGCTGCTAGCAGAGCTCCGCAAAGCTCTAAACGTGGCATAGTTGTAGGTTTTGTGGGAGCTATTCTGTTTTTAGAAGTCAAAAGATTTACCTGGACTAGTCCATCTTTATCTAAAGAGCGAATATATAAGCAAGCTCCATATGCTCGCTCTGAAGCATCACAGAATACATGAATTTCATGGTTTTGGTGCTATCTGTAAAAACCCAGCGAGGAACCTGTAAGTGGTTAAGAATCGGTAACTTATGAGCAAAGGACAGCCATTGTTGTTTTATTTCTTGTGAAACTTCTTCGTCCCAAGCATATTGCTCTATCCATAATTTTTGCATGATGATTTTAGCATTCACTATGCATGGACCAACTAGCCCTAAGGGGTCAAAAATCTGACTGATGACAGACAGTATGTGACGTTTGGTCACAGTGTTATAAAGTTCGATGTTGATGGAAAATGAAAGGACATCTAAATCGGAAACCCAATTAAGACCTAATGTTTTGGACGAAATATGATTATTATTGTTATTTGAAAAATCGAATGTATTATTTGATGCAGAGGAGGAAGGGGAAATTTCATATAAAATTGATTTATTATTCGAACGAAACTTTCGTAAATTGAATTGTGCTGATTTTAGTGTTGATATAACGCCCTTGCAAATTTCGACCGTTTTGCTATTGTTGATGCACCGCTGAGGTAATCATCAACGTAGAAATCCCGTAAGATTGACTGTTTAACTTCAGAATCTGGAGCATATGATGCTAAGGTATTTAAACATTTAGTTGCCAAATATGGCGCTGAAGCCGTGCCGTAAGTTACGGTGTTAAGAGTGTAGGTCATTAGCTTTTCTGATGAGTCATTACGATAGACAATTTGTTGAAGAGAGCGTTGAGAAGGGTTTAGTTCTATCGCCCTGTACATTTTTTCTATGTCTCCAGTTACGACATATTTATGTTGTCGAAATCGTAATAAAATGCTATAAAGATCTTCCTGTACAGTTGGACCGACCATTAGGATGTCATTAAGAGACAAACCTGAACTTGAAGCGGCTGATGCATCGAAAACTGTACGAAGTTTAGTAGTAAGATTGGATTCACGTAAGATTCCGTGGTGAGGTAGATAAAATTTTACCTCTTGATCATTGCTAGACGAAGGGTAATTGTTTTTATTCATGTGACCTAGTTGTTCATACTCTTTCATGAACTCGATGTACATGGCTTTGAATTTAGGATCTCGATTAAATTTACGTTCAAGGGATAAAAACGAAATTTGGCTCTTTGGAAGGAGTCTCCTAAGACTGAAGGGTCGTCTTTCAGTGGCAGGGTAACTAAAAGCGACCATCTTCTTTACGTGTCGTATTCAGTAAGAAACTTTGCTCACAGGCTTGTTCCTCTGCCGATAAAGAATGTTTGTCTAATATATTGTCAAATTCCAGAAACGAGATAAATCTAGATTAATCTCTTCGTTAACAAAATTGCATATGGCAGAAGATGGACTCTTAAGAAGGGTTACATGCCCTGACACTAACCAACCTAATTTAGTTTCATATAAAGTGGGTTGATTCTTACCTAATTTAAGAGAATTTTTGCAAAGAACGGACCAAAATACGTCAGCACCGACCAATATATCTATGCCTGAAGGCACGTTAAAAGAAGGGTCAGCGAGATTTATTCCCATAGGAAGAGGAATGTAATCCGTTTCAATATAAGAAGACGGTAACGCTTTGGTAATGTACGGTAAAATAAGACAGTCTAAAGTATGTTTGTAGTCAGTATGGAAGGACATAAATGTAAGACTGCAAGACTGTGTAATAAAGGACGTATTATTGTTTATACCTGTTACCGTGGAGCTTGCATTCCGTCGTGACAAACCCAGCTTACCGCAAAGTGACTGTGTAATGAAGTTCGCCGTGCTGCCATTGTCGAGCAGCATTCGAGCGGGATGCACTTTACCCTTGCCGTCCACCACCTTCACCAGCGCTGTGGAAAGTAATACGCGCGAAAGTAGTAAACTGCTTTGTGCTGCTAGAGCTTGCAAAGTTACTGATGACATTGTCTAATGGAAAAGCCGGTTCTGGTGTTATTTGTGGCTTATCTACGTGAAGAAGTGTATTGTGTTTTATTTTGCAATATTTACAAGATACAAGATTGCAATACTTTTCATTGTGCCCAGGCCGTAAACAATTAAGACAGACCTTTGATTCATTGGCCTTTTGAATACGAACTGAATGTTTCACAGTTAAATAAGAAATGAAATTGATTGCAGAGAGGGCATGTAAATATTGTTTTGTGACTTTTATTTAATTTTTTATTGATGATTTTTTCATTAATCCTTTTATTATTATTAGTAGTTATAAGTAGGTTGGAATTAATTTCGTTAGAATGATTTTTGTAAATAGTGCTTTTATTTTCACGTAAAGATTCTAATAAGTCAGCTCTGTTACTTAGAAAATTGGTAAAAGTCTCTAAAGACGGTGGGTTTTTCAGATTATTTCTATGTTCTTCCCATACCCTATGAGTAACACTATCAAGTATCTGTCATTATGTATATTATTAAGGTATCCCAATGCTGAGTTGGCTCATCTAAAGTAGATAATGCACGCAAATTTTTATTTGTAACATCAATAAGATGACGAATAGCAATACAGGATTCGGTGGGCATATGCTGAATCAACCTTTGTTATCATATCGGCTACATAATAAATCCCATGCGGATTCATAGTTTTCCGATTTGAAATCTAAATTGTCGATGACAAGCAAAGCGCTGCCTTTTAAAGAAGCACGCAAGTAATGTAACTTATTAATGCTATCTATGTCTTGTCTTGAATGAATTAATGATATGAAAGTAGCTTTATATTCTAGCCATTTTTGATAATGACCACTAAAGGAGGGTAAATCAATTTTTGGCAATCTAACGCAATTTGATTTAATTACACCTGCCTGTGCGTTCGCCACGGAATCATCGCGAGCGTGAGCGGATCCGGAACGCGCGCCTATGGTAATGATTTTCGAACGTTTCGCGTTCTTCGCTCTCGTCGTCAGGGTCCTCCGCAAGCAATGTCGCACTGTAATTTGTCAAAGTCGGCGTATAAGTTTTCAAATTTTTGAAACGACTGGTCGCAACGATGACTAAAGAAGAATGCGATAAATAAGAGTAGCAAAGTAATAAAATGTAATGAAATGATCGCTAAATGTAACTTGTCGTATGTGCAAGCGCATCAAACTGGTAAATTAAGGCCGAATAATTAATTGATTTAGGTAGCAAAATGCTCGAATGAAATGACAAGTGAATAATGAGAATATGTATAATGGTAATTAAGATAGAATAGCAAAGAAGTTGGCACTATTTGTACTAAATCAAACAGAACTGTTTTAAGATAAGAAATATGGACAGAGAAGGAAAGGAATAAATTGGAACGAACTCACGAGTAAACCGTCCATCCAGTTCCTTGAAGTCATCCTTACGTTCGACTTTATTTCGCGGTTTTGTATTCCAAAACTTCTTTTTTGTTTTATTTTTTCAACGGGTCGATTGGACCATGTAGAAGAGTGGCCTGTCACATGAAGGTGGTTATTTTTTTAATAGTTACGTAAAAAAGATAGACTATTCATGCTGAAACACGTAAATTTAGTATACAATAAGTTTTGTCCCGTCGCAGACTAAGTGAGTTCTTGATCCATAAACCAGCCTGAAGCCGTGGTCGTAAGCTAGTTACGGACGCCTTCTCGTAACCCGTGCGTAGCCACATTAAACTTAAATTGTACAAAATATACATTTTTGAATATCACTAGACGGACGGAACTGGAAGAAATAACCTCAATTATCGAAGTTATTTCTTCTAGATAGTTTAAAAGATTATTATAATCTAGTCTCTTAAGTATGTTAAAATAGGTGCAATATTATTTAAAGCGAAACAATTCTTTTTCTTTAGGTGTTTATATTATGGTTTAAAAAAAATCCATGAAACTATAAGTAATATCTAAATATATTGCTTATATGTATCTCTGGAGTAATTTTACGTATTCACACGAGGAAAATACAATTCTCTAAGTACATGAAATATTATGTTTATTTACTTATGTTTAATACTAACTAATACAGATTTAATATTTTCGGCACAACATGGTGCATTAACGCTGGCACACTATTGCTCTAACAGCAAGGACGTTCATTTTGCTCTAGAGAACAATAAAGGAATTTAAATGCCCTTTGGAGAATATGCCAAATGCCTGCTATACTTTTAGAACTAAGCGATATCAATCTCTATTCATATATTTTTTAAATATAATATATGTTTCAGATCATGAAGACAGCGTATTCTCTCTTTACTTTGATAAGAAATGTCCAAGAACAAGATGTTGTCAAACACTAAGTTATCAAGAAACAACATATACAAGAAATTCAAAGGATGAATATAATTTGTGATTAATCGCATAATGACATGCAAGCACAAAATATATTAGCAGTAATTGTTATCAGCACAAAGTTTTCTTGGGTGTGCTTTTACAATTATATAATTTATTATTAATGGAGGTAGTACTTAGACAGCTGGTTCATATCAAGCGAAGTGGTTACTTTTGTTGGCAACGGACGTCATTTCATATATGAATACATAGGTACATTATATGCAACACTAGGGGTGTAGCCAGTGTGTTATTTGACCTTTGTTATATATTATGTGATAAATAGGATTTAAGAAGGTAATTATTGAAAAACAATATATCTACCAACAAATAGGTTAATAAAACGCATTTCAATGCAAATTTTAAGAATTCAAAGCAAGAACATAATCCTAAATGGAGTATGTTCCATTTCGATATTTTGCAGAATTCAGAGAATATAAATATTAGAGCCGTGCGAATGAAGTTGCGGTCACAGCTTGTTCTTAATAAAATATATGAAGGATATAAATTAATATTAACGTTTCGAATTTCTGTATGTATCTAGTTCCCATAATTTACGCCCCTGCACTAAATACACCAGCACACATCCTGTTTTTATAATAACTCTTTCGCCGTCCAAGCTGTGCGTCTCTGGAATGAGTTACCTATTGCTATAAGACAAGCCAAATCCTTACTGTGTTTTAAAAATCAGGTTCAGAAGCATTACTTTTCTATTGTGTATAATAATTCCTACAGCTATTATATAAGTATATGTATGGTTGTATTGTCATATGTATATATACGTGTGTGTATGTATAGGTATTAATATTTATATTACTTTTGTACTTGTATGTATTTATTGTTATATGTATCCGTGTTTATGTTTATTTATCAAGCGTCATTATTTATTTATTAACTGAACCACCGTCTGTATTAAAATTCTATCAATCCCTTCCAAGGGTTGCCTGGAAGAGATCGCTTCTTAGCGATAAGACCGCCCGTTCTACTATCTTTTATCTTTTTCTACTTCATGTTTGTATATGCCTTGGTGTACAATAAAGAATTATTTATTAACTTATTCAGAAAAGTTAAATAGGCTATAATTAAAATTATATCTACCACTCCAAGGAGTAAAGTGATGTGAAGAAATATTATAACAGGCCTTAAACGTTCCACTACTGGGCTCGGGCCTGCCACTATAAAGGACCAGCAGCATTCCCGCCACGCTTATCCAAGGCGGCTTGGCAGGTTTGACACATCGGTTATCTCGATGTGCAGGTTTCATCTCGTCGTTTTCCTTCACCATTGTTAGCACATGACATGGTAATTGTAACAATATGCACATTAGGTCAGAGAGCTGCCTAAGTGGCGCCTGCGTTCCGGCCAAGATTCGAACCCGCGCCCTTTGAGTTTGGAACGCGTTCGCTAGCCATTACGCTAGCATGACGTGTAGACATATAATACAAAGTAATTATACTTCAATACAAAATTACTAAAAGTCTAGATTCCTGTATTAGCAATTCTATCAAGCGATTAACGAGCAAGATTTGGCTTACACGTCGCTAATAGGCGGCGCCACCTGCAACTGGGTCTCATTAGGAAGGAGCCTAACTTGAAATCGTCGTCAATTAAAATAACTAATAGGATTATATCGATGCCAGTCGTGCGTGATAATGTCTATCATGGTAATAATATGATTTATTCATGTAAAGTTAATATATTTAGACGGCCTCTGTGGTTGAGCTAAGTCTTTGCCGGCTTACCTCACTGCAACGTAGAGGCTTCGGGTTCGATTCCTGGTATAGTAAATTTCTGAAACGTATTTTCTCCGTTATTTACTATGGTCTGGGTGTCTGGGATCGGCCCCAGGGTGGTCCGTTGCATATTACCCATAACACAAGCGTAACTTGCTTAATTTGGGGATATACAGTCTGTGTGTTTGTATGCCGATTTATTAATTATTTATTATTATATTTCTGAAAAAATTGATTTATATACTTCTTTAATAAGGATGAGATGATTTCAGTTTTGTAAAAGACAAATTATTCTTTCTTCGTTGAAAAAATATTCTAGCGATTTGTTTTTGTAGATTGTTTTGAAGAAAATTATAAATAGCTTTTATTTTGATTATTTTACTCAAACTTAAAGAAAATACAATTATGTACTATGAATTATTATGTTACTTGAAGACTTGCTGTATAATATTTAAAGATACAAAGTTAAAATAAATCAAAGCAATTGATTTGAAAAATGGTCCAAATAACAATCTTTTTGGTGCGCATGTGCCTCCCCAATGCAGGATGACTATGTAGTAGATATATACCTACTTAGACTTGTCCAAGAAAATTTGCTATTTTGTTTCAAAATTTTAAAGTTTAACGGTCTTATTCATAGAGTTAGAATAAGTGAATAAGACCGTAAGTCTTAGGTTATTAAATATTCAACTTAATATACAAACTTTAAAGTTGTTTGTTTGTACTCTTCAACGTGGTTTTGGATGTGGAAGGATTTTATTATATTTGATACACAGATTCAAAATGGGCTGGTGATGAATATACGTTACTTTTGCCAAGAAATTAATAGGATTTTGTAGAATGTAATATACCTTACTTTATAAAACATAGCCAAGTTATGCTGAATTTCTATTAATCTTACTATGTAGTTCATGCCTTTTAAACAGTAGTAAGAATAGTAAGATATTAGTATTTTCTTAAGTTTTCGCAATTGGTATACTTAATCATGAAACTACGTTTTAACGGTTTTAAGTGTGGTATTTTTTTCCGACGTTTCGGCCACTTTTCAATAGCCGTGAACTTGAAAGATGATGTTAAAATTTATTGTTTAGCCTACCCCCAGCTTAGTCATTTTAATTATTTTAATTTAGTTTTTGTTGACGGTCACTGCTTACTCTATGGGAGCCTAATCTAATTTCTTACCGCTTTGCAACACGCTGAAGCTTGAAGAGAAGAAGCGGCGCAAGAAACTCTTCAGCAACATACCTAGCTCTATTTTTTTAAATAAATTTTAATGGGTATAAGGTATAAAATACAAAGAGAAAATTATCAACCACGTTGGGGTGTGTTTCGCTTTACGCAGCGAAAGCTTACAGTCCTAAGGTCCTAAGGTCTCTAGCAATTGTTTTTTTGCTAGGTATAGGACTTAATAATTTAGATGATCGGATCCCAAACAGGTGATAAGTATGACAGCAAGATATTATAATATTAGTAACGTAAGTATCAATAAATACATGTCATTCATATTGTAGACTTGTTTTGTTGGTAAACCAAGTTTGATTTTGCACATCCTTTATTGCACATTTTATATTGAGTTTGTTTTACACAAAAGTGTGATACGATAGAGGAACTTCTAAACAGCTGTGTAAAAACAATGGGTAAAGTTTGTTTACATAACTGTGAAAAGGGATGTTGGCACATCGTCACTCCACGGGGATAACGCTCTAACATACGCTAATGACTGAGCTCATTACACAGACACTCCTTCCGGCACTACTTAATATCTAGCCTGAAACAAAAACAATCAAAATTTATTGCTAACAAGACCTGAGTGAGTTTTTGAAAGTAGTCAAAACAACTGTACCGTGTTTAATTTTTAGAATGCTTTTAGAACCATAATTGTTCACTTTTTCTGCATTTTTTATTGATTTATCGTCTGGTTATCTGTTTTATGGTTTGTCTGTTTGTTCGGGATTCACGTAAAACTACTAGGTCGATTTCGATGCGGTCTTCGCTTATCGACAGTAAATTATTATTATTAGTTAATTAGTATTATTATCGACTTAAATTCTGCGCTATTTTTTGTCCCGGAAATTTCGCGGAAAATTTTCTGGGGATGGTTTAAAATTACATTGAAGTAAAAATCAAACTCCAATGCGAATTTTTTGATCCATAGAAAATATTTATTTTTATTTATTTAAAAATTGTGTCATATTTTTTATCCCGGGAATCCTGCGGGAATTTTCCCGGGAGTGGGTTGAAATTGTTCGGGTGCATAAAAAATAGCTTATTCCGACACAGTTTTCAGTAAAACGATCCTTACATTCTTTGTTTTAAATACTGCGTTACTTTGCCGGGAATTTCAAGTCAAGCGTGGACGAAGTCGCGGGCATATCCTAGTTTAATAATATAATATAATAATCTGTATTATAATATTAATTTTACTATGAATTTGTATGTCTAATAGGTAATAACATGTGAAGCTATGTATATCTTCTAACGTCTATAATATGTCGCATGTTTTTAAGCAAATAAATAAATTAATTGATTTATTAACTGATTTGTCTCAAAGTAAGAAATATGGAACAAACAGAACAAATTAATTATAAACAGTTGTTTAACATAGTTGTGTTTAAGGAAAATATGAAAATTGCTAAACACTGTGTTGGATACATCACCGTGCCCGCTATCTGTTAGACAGGGGTCCTCCAGTTAGCGCTAATGAGCTTGGTCATTACTGAAGTGTGCGTGTCCCGGAAACAAGTTTCTTTATGGAAACATAGAAGACTAAACACTTTCTTCACAACTTAGGTACACTTAAGTGAGAAGTACTAATATAAGTTGCTAGTTTACTTTGAGAGTACTGAATTAGTCTATCTAATAACAGTGTTCCACGCAGCTATACTCGCCAAACCTATGTATATATCCAATTTCTAAAACATGTGTAAAGTGAGTTTCATAGAAATCTCTTAATTTATTAATATCCTATCATATCTTAAACAAACTCTTATTTGTATATTTATTATACGGAATATATAGGACCGTTGAAAATCTTATCAAAGTGTTATTCATAATCGCAAAGACTTTCCAGTCTTTTAATTTTCCATTTATTATATTAATAGTATTGATCAATCGCTCATCTCTCCTCCCGGGTGGCTTCCTGTATTCCCCGGGCAGTGAATGTGGCTCTAGGGGCCCCCGCCTGCCAGGACACTCGGAGTTGGTTGACCTTCCGCTTTCCCGTAGCCCTGGCATAAGGCACAGGAAGGCACACCGAGGGGTTTTATTGGGTATCCCATTGTGCTTATAGCACGTCTTGTTTGCGGTGCTAGTGCCACCTTGACGTGGAGAATCCCACACACCGGCCGAGTCTTTCCACGCGGTTGATGATCATCGACCGGATTTCGTCTCGTAAAAGCTTACAGGTATCTGTTACTAGTTGTGCCATGTGCCACTTTGTTCGCGTGGAATCCTGACTTTATGTTAATATCTTCTGGACTCTTCAAAATATGACATTGAAACATACAGGCAAGTATGCCTAATATTTTTATTGAAATTCGTTAAGCTGTTTCGGTGCTTATTCCCGACAAAATTATAAAAAAGTAATTTATGAATAAGCTCTGTATAAACAGCAGTTTTACAAAAATGAATAAGACGTCCAATTTTATAAATTATAAAAATATTTGTTTCAAATAATGAATTGTTAATAAAATGCGAGAAGAGAATGACTTATAAGTCCTATCTACTCTTATATGATTTTTGGTAACGTTCCTTGGCGATCTTGATTTCTAGTACAATATTCTTCTTCCATGGTGTCTACACGGGGAGTATAAAGGGGTGATAGACTGCCGGGCAAGTGCGTGTACCTACTTATGGCTCATCGGCATTATTCGCTTCTGAAAGATCATAGATAAAACTTACACACACACACACACACACACATATATATATATATATATATATATATATATATATATGTGTGTTAGATAGATAACACTTTATTGTACACCATTACAGAAAACCTTATAGCCTAAAAATGTTCTAAATGTGCACAATGGGCGGTCTTATCGCTAAGAAGCAATGTCTTCCAGACAACCCGTGACAGGAATAAAACAGATTATATTGGTCAAAGGTGGTATACATAAATATTAGAGAATAAGCAGTTACTTACATATATTTTATTCATTTATAAACATATAACAATGTAAAATATTATATAAGTAAAATTATACTTAATAGACATATATAAATACACCTACTGATATTACATGATATTATATATATATATATATATATATATATATATATATATATACAGATATATATACGTAAAACATCAAACATCACTATGTTGCAGGTAGTGCTTTTTTGTCATGTTCTTAAATACTGTTAGTGATTTAGCTTGTCTAACAGTAACAGGTAGCTCATTCGAGAGTCGAATAGCCTGTATAGTAAAAGAATTATTGTAAAAAGATGAATAATGTTTGGGAGTATTAAGTCTAAGATTCGTAGAAGGTCGTAAATTGTGAGAAGAGATGAATTCAAAGCGTTCTTTGAGGTAATACGGGGTTGTGGGGATAAACAACACACTGTAAAGGAGTAAAAAAATATGAGTATTCCGGCGAAAACGGCAAACGAAAACGAAATTGGCAACCACTTGAGTTTTTTACGAAACTCAGAGACGTGGTCATATTTGCGTAACCCAAATATAAACCTTATACAAAAATTTTGGAGGCGCTCAAGTTTATTAAGTTGCTCTTGAGTCAAATCAATATAGCTGGCGTCAGCATAATCAAGAATGGGGAGTAGTAAGGACTCTGCAAGCTTAACTTTGATGGCTATGGGCAGGAAGTTTTTCAACCTCCCGAGGGATTTTGAAGAGAGGAAGAGACGTCGACTCAATTCGGTTATGTGGGGTCGCCAAGATAGCTCCCTATCAAATATGACTTCTAGATTTTTTACTTTCTCATTAACCGGGATATGTGTACCATTAAATATGAAATTTGGTAAGCAGGTCCAGTCAATTCTACACAGCATTCGTGAACTACCTATGATAATTAGCTGAGTTTTCTCGGGATTTACTTGTAGTCCATATGATTTACTCCATTGCGTTATGTGATCGAAGTCGGTTTTCTGTTAATTTGCATCTTGTAATGTCGCAACAGGTGATTGTATAGATTTGTAAATCGTCTGCATAGAGATGGTAGGAAGAAGTAAGTTGATTAGAGATTGAATTTATAAAAATCGTGAATAGTAAGGGAGATAAAACGCCGCCCTGAGGAACGCCAGCAGAGAGATCACGCCATGACGAATAGTCGTCATCGACTCGAATCCGCTGCCGACGACCGTACAGGTAACTATGAAACCAGTCGATTACTGTAGGAGATATGTTAATAGAGCTTAGAACCCTAAGCAACAATTCAAAATTTACATTGTTGAAGGCACTGCTGAAATCAAGCGGCGATAAAACAGTCAGCAGACCTTTATCCATGCCATGCCGGATGTCGTCAGTGATTTGGACGAGGGCTGTGGTTGTACTATGGCCAGGACGGAATCCGGATTGATAAGGATTTAAGAGGGAATTACGGTTCAGGAAGAAACTTAACTGTTGATGAACTAGACGTTCAAGGACTTTAGAAAGGAAGGGGAGTATAGAAATAGGACGGAAATGAGAAATTAAGGTAGGATTTGGTTTTTTTGGAAGAAGAATGACCTGGGCTTCCTTCCAGGCAGTAAGAAAAACACCAGAGGTAATAGAAGCATTAAGGATATGAGTAAGGATAGGATTAATGACATCCAGTATGGGTAAGATCATATTGCGACTGATGCCATCGCTGCCAACAGCATTAGATGTAATGGATTTTGCTGCTTTTTCAACATCACTATCAGTGAATCGACTAAGAAGAAAAGGAGAATGTTTGGGTGTTGGCATAGAAGTGATTTTGTTTAAAGTGTGAGACTTAGTTATATATATATATAAAGTTCGCCTCGCCGTAAGTATGTCCACGCGTCGCATGCCGCTCAGCTGCTTTAAAGTTACGTGAATACATAAATCCAAAACCGGAGCTGATACCAGGACCCTGATGGCAGGATTGGTCCATAAATTCCAAGTCTCTTAGCGAGCTATCGAGCGAGATTTGCTCGAAGTCTCTCTTGTCGATAAAATCCGAAACGAGGATATTTATAAAAGAACCAAAGTAACCGAATATATCGTAAAATTGACAAGCTGAATTAATAAGAGGCCGGTTATGTCTGTCGCAGGACCTATAACCGATGGAGCAAACGAGTCCTGCAGTGGAGACTGCGTCTCTCTAAACGTAGTGTAGAATAGAATTGAAAATCAAACGCTTTATTGTTCACCACATACACATTAAATTAACAATTTACAGTAGTCACAGTAAACAGTGTAGGTTGCCTTAAAGTCGAAGGAGTAGAGAAAAAAACAATTTTTTTGTATAATGATTAGAAATTTATATAGTTCCATTTATGTGGGTGCGTGCCTATAATATATTTGTATATACTTGGATAAATTATTTAGAAATAAAGGAATGTTGTTAATTAAAAGTTATATAAAATACAAAGACTCGATTCATGCGAAATAATGATATCAAAACACGAGTTTTGTGTATCACAGCGTTTGTTAATTAATGTTTACCTTAACTTCATTAGTACAAATAAATCAAAATTTGGTTTATGGAACATTTTGTACAAAACGCTTATTTACAAAAATCGACAAGTTAAGTGGATATCTAAACGAAGTTTGTAAAAGAATTTTCCGTTATTTGCCATAGTCTGAGTATCTAGCATCAGTCCGAGAATTGTTCATTGTGTAGAAACCATGACATACTCATAGTTTACTTAACTTGGGAATAGAATCAACATTATATTTTAAAGTCTACATAGCATGCAAAGGAAGTTGTTATATGACGTGGGTTCTAATCCTCACCGGGACACACATATTTAGGCTATTCACTAATCTAATATGTATATTGTTACAATTAAATAACACACGCCGACGGTCCAGAAAACATTGTGACAAAATTTGGACAAGCATGGTTGGTAGATTTAATTCACCAGCTTATCTTGAAAAAATGTACTTTTATAAAGAAGTCATACAATTATAAAGGCACAGTGCATTTTGTCTCTATCCTATTTTACACACATGTAAAACTATATTAATAGCTTCATATGGTGTGCAACATAGTGTTCATTTTCTCTATAAATTCGGAGACCCGAGCCCAACAGTGGGATGTTTATGGGCTGATATTCATATCAGCCCATAAACATCACTTATGTCACAATAAATATAATATTGATATTATATTTATTGTGACATAAGTGTTATAACGGCCAGCAGGGTTAGAGCTGACCGGGATCTTAATCTTAAAATGAGAGACTGGTTTAGGATGTAAGTTTATATTCTCTTCCAAAACAATTTACAAGAGATGTATTCCGTTTCCGGGCCAATACAATAATGATTTCTATTGTGTTGGTAGGAAATCGACGATTTAAATTTTAAACAAATTAATTTAATATATTGTAATGACTAAGGATTAGTCGTTAGAGTTCCTTCCCGCGCCAACTTGGCAATAAGCATTAGGTATACAGTAGGCACGTTTAAGCTTTTATTATTTGAGGCGAAATTCCCAAGCGGCCTGTCGTAGATTAATCACCATCTACCGACTGTTTAAAAATTCAAATTATCCGTTCAACGTGGATACTTTCACGATTCGGAAAACGAGAATTAATATTTAAAACTTTAGTACTTAAAATGGAAGATGAAAAACAATTCGGGGAACAGAAAGTCTGTTGACAAGTTTTGTAATGTTATTTCAGACTCTGAATGTGTTTCAATTAACAAAACTTTATAATTAAAAATTTACAAATGTATATACCTTTATGTAAATGTGAGATTAGCTGTTTTCCTATTTTTATTTATTATTTTTTTTATTTTGGTAAGGCTTACAGACAGCGTAATTAATTACATATAAATGATAAAAAGTACTAATTACAAGCCTTAACATTTGGAGTTACTCAGGTAAATAGCTTAGAATACCATATTTATTAATTTGATTTAAGGAAAAAACTAATCTATAGAATGAAGTAAGGATAATCTGCAGTATGGGTAAATATTAGTTTACTTCTTAATTTTTTTTATTCATTATATTTCTAAAAATGTAAGAACTTCTTCATACTAAGTCACAAACAATGCGGCAGACTTCCATACTAAAAAGAGTACCGAGATAGCCGCGCGACATGCGAGTGTCATAGCGGATGGCGGCTCGGCAGCCGCATGCCATTAGTTGGCTTCGACCCAGTCACAGAGTACTTTAATATTGTTACGTGCGAGCGGGGGTACGCACTTAGGATTGGAAGAAAACACCAGTTTTTAACTAAACGCTTTTATTGACTTACACTGCCGTACGTGAGTCTTCTCCGCAGGGTTGCCCCTACACGCACAACTAACGACTCTCTGTCCCGACGGTAAGATATCGCGTAGACGTGTTCACCCCCGAATTTACCGCGCGTAGCTCGCTTCTAGACCTCCTTTTAAACTAAGCTATACTCCTCCTTCACTTAACTGCCCACTAAACTTTTCACTAAATTCACCACTATACTCTTTACTAAACTTGTCACTGTATTCTACTAAACTCTTCTTTCAACTCTTTAAACTTGCCACTATCTTTTGTTAAACTTCTCTTCTAACTCTCTTGTATCGCACTTGTCGCTTCGCTATCTTCAACTGAATTAAAAACTGCCCGGTAGGCGCGCCTTACGCTGCTTATAAGTTATACACCCAGAAGAATCTTCTGAAACCCATAATTTCGAC
The DNA here is from genome assembly GCA_039645545.1 of Dendrolimus houi. Lineage (NCBI taxonomy): Eukaryota > Metazoa > Arthropoda > Insecta > Lepidoptera > Lasiocampidae > Dendrolimus > Dendrolimus houi. The sequence continues at coordinate 18,157,228 of CM077118.1, forward strand.
CTTCTTTTCGTTATTCTTTTATATCTACTATCTATCCCTTTCTAAGATCTATATATCTCTGTCTTTTCCTTCCAGAATCTTCTACTTTTTTTAAAACTTCTTAAACCAACTAGATTGTTTCACCATCACTCGCCACAATATACTGGTTATTATTATTATTTAGGGTTATGGCTTGGCAGTTAGGCCTTTAAGCCAGATCTTAGATTACAATGTAGTTTCTTCATTTTCTTAAGCCTATATGTAGCACAGTTGAACTGTAAGTTATCAGCTGGTGCCATTCAACGGAGTTCTTGTAATAACTCAAAAGGCCACATTTGACTATACAGTTCACATTTCTCACAAAACACATAATTACTACTCAGAAACTATCAATATCCTACAACTATTGTTCATTTTAGAGTAATTTTACACATTTTTAGAAAATAAAACTGCACAACACAACATTTCCTTTCAGTTCCCGCCAAAAACTCCACAATATACTGGAAAGAGGCAGTGTTGCAAGCACACACACATACAATGATTGCACAATAAACGAATTTGAAACAGAACAATTTATCATTTAAGTTCAATAGCGTCCTGCTTTGTGGGATTTGAGGACCGATCATTACAGTAACAGGATTACTATTCGAAACAAAGCATCGATCCAGTATTATCTTTTTTTATTATAAATACGACGTTGATGGTGCCGAAGGAGGAGCAAAAACAGCAGGAGCAAGAATGATGTTTCCTAGTTAGAATCTATTATTGGAATGAATTGCGCCACTGTAGTTGTAATAAGAAGGCATGTTCTGCTGTCGCGTTACTGGCGCGCTCCTACCGCACTGCTTGCGACCTAATCTGAAGGGGGTCTTATGTTTAATTAGAAAAATGTCAAAATTAAATTTTGATGATAAATCGTTAAATTTCGATGCGCTACGAAGGAAGAAAATGTTTTGCCTTTAGGTATTGGATGCAAACGGTACGTGCAACAGATGTCTCTGCCTAATGCCCAATTGTTGTATGGGAAGCTCGATATTGGAATGAATTAATACAGTCGATAGAACCGTTAGCTACATTGGATAGAAAGCAAATGTCGTTTACATTCCATCTATACCCCAAAGGCAAGAAGTGATAGCGTGGACAACGTTAAAGGTAATTGTCCAAATTTTGATGTGTTTTAAAATCGAGTTTATGTGTTCCTTCTTGTCTTTTTTTCAGCTTTCCAATGCCATTACATATTGTCAGAGATTTCTGTCTATTCTTTGTCCTAAAATATAAAATGTTTTTAACGTTTTAAAAATGAATCGATTATCATGAAGATTGGTACTTATTGTACCTATACGTATTTAAAATTATTATAATTTAGACAAAACTTTAAATACTAATTGTACTAGTATAGTAGTTTAAATATGTATTACTAATATAAGTGTAGTGATTTTAGAATTAATTTTGGATTAATATCGAAAACAAAGAACACGGAAATTAGCGAATTGTGTTTTTTTGACGTGGACATTACTTACATATATTCATAAACGTTGGTAGAGGGTTGTGCTGATGAGTGATACCTCCGTGTTAGACTAGTTTATATTGAAATAGGGAAAATAACGAATGTATATTGACATAAATTAGACTGGCAGCATAATAAAGTACTGGTAACTTGGGCCAATATTAAGGCTTTTAACACACTATGCAGATATGATAATGTACGAAATGATACATTCCCTCGAAAGTCTTTCAACTAACCAGACGCTTATTTATGCGGCTTGATAATATTGCTGCTGGATTTGATGGACAGCTCGTTAGAAGAAGATTCTGATTTTGAATTTGATACGGGTGTCGCATTAGCATTGACTAACAGGGGGTCCTCCAGCACCTGGGGAGCGGAGGAACCAACCCCTGTTGACGAAGTGAGTGTGCCTCTCCCGGGGCACTCTCGAGCACTGATGCGCAGGATTCGTGTGGGCGTAACTAAGTTCTAAGTCTCAGGCTATTCCTACCATGAGCGCAGGGCACATGGGAGGAAGGGGGTTTTAGTGGAGTATTATTTATTAGCCCATGGGTTACCTCTTTGATAGGGGTACCTTGCTGAGTCTCCCCCCTCCTTTCTCTCCGTTTCACTGCAGAGGCGTAAACAGAGGACTTATTCTCAAATGCCTTCCTTCATTCGTTTTTTCCGATCAGCCCGAAAGAGTCAATGAAATTTTAGATAGAAGCAGTAAAGAATAAAGTTTTCTTTAAAACTATAATCATACAGACTATGTAACACAAAAATAAATGGAACATATAATGAAAAATGTATTTAAATATTTTAAAAAACAAGCAAAAACGTTCTAAAACGAAAACGAACGAGGCAAAACGTTTGAAAGTAAGCCCTCTGGGCCGGCACGCAACCACCTGTATTTATCTGTAAATAAAATCCTATCCCATATTTATACGCGCAGATGTTATCTAGCAGATATATTTTTATAAGCAGACAATAGTTTTAATTTTTGGTGACCAGTAAAGTGTTTTTATTTATTCATGGTCACCATTATACGATATCAGTCGGTGCCTACAGATACTTTATACGATAATATATGTTATCTGCGCTGTGTGTGATGATTCATTAAACTACATAAAGTGCGATATTGAAAGATATGCGCTTAGATACAGATATCTTACCGATCTGCGTAGTATTTTAGACGCTTCAGAAAAATTAATGTTTATTTTGTCAGTATATAACGTACTTAACAGAAATAAACTCCAGAAAATCAGGCAGGTGATATAAGAGTGTACATATAGATAGCTATCAACTCTTGATGATAATTGAACCACAACTTTTTCACCTTAATATTTTTTTTTTATAAGACAGAATCGGATCTACAGATTTCTAGTGATCTGCCTTAAGCTAAATGTGCTTAGAACTCGAGGAACAATTGACAGCGGGCAATTCTCCACTGGGAGGGATGATCCGCTCTCCGTAACAAACCCCCGAAGGCATGTTTTATCCACTGACTAAAAATAACAACCTACACCTCGTAAGCAGGTGATGCTATTGATACAAACTGGTTTTCTTTTGTAAGCAATGGTAAAGTATTTATGCATCTTTTAAGTATTTCGAAGTTATTTTATCAATTCTTTTATTCATTAAAAAGGATTAATTTTAATTAAATACCCATATTTTTTTATCTAGATAGCTTTTGTCCGCGGCTTCGCTTGCGTAGAAAAAGGGCATGTGTGTCATGTTTTGAGTATGTTATAAATTTTAAAAATGTCTAACTTGATTTTTACTTCAGAGTACTTAATGATAAATACCCGCGTCGCCATCTAGCACAGCGAAGGTGGAACTAACATTTAAACACGTTAAAATTGTCCCTTCCATGTCATTGTCATTATCATGGCAATGTATTTGTTAATTATTTGCTTCGGTGACGCCAATAAAAATCAATTGGAACGCCATCTTTTCAGCTATATTTTCTATCCCTTGGGAACAGTACTATTTTCTGGATGAAAGCTACCCTATGTTCTTTCCTTAATCTCTGACAACGTATATGCAAATTTTTATAACGATCTGCTGTTTAGTTAAGGTGTGAAAGCGTCACAAACAAACTCACATTCGCATTTATAATATTAGTTAGGATTGTATTGTATGTACAGTCACTGAACGAAAATGTTCGTCACCTTAAAGATGACTTTTGCTTGCATGAGTACAAGAAACAATACTGCCAACATTTTAATAGATTTTACGTTTGTAAAACATAGAAACATAAAAAAAAATTGTAATGTTGACAATGACAGACGCTGAGATTAACAACAAGAAATAAAGAGGATATAATCACTACGTTTAACATACATATTAAAACCAATAAAAAGGTGTCAGGTGTGTTTTCATTTCTAAACAATCTTCTTAGACAAGGTAGAAAATCAAACAACTTTGATCTAACTAATTTTAAACTTTATTGTCAAATTGTAAAACATAATTTTGTGTGGAAGTTAAACATAATTTTCTGTGTATTCATATTAAATTGTCTAGGTTTAAGTTATATAATTTATATATAATTTCTGCCCATAAATGTCCCACTGCTGGGCTCGGGGCCTCCCATTATAGGAGGAACGGACAGTATACCCCGCCACGCTTGTCCAAGGCGGCTTGGCAGGTTTGACACATCGGTTATCTCGATGTGCAGGTTGCATCACGATGTTTTCTTTCACCGTTGTTAGCACGTGGTAATTGTAACAAGATGAACATTAGATCAGAAAACTGACCAAGTGGTGCATACGTTCCGGCCTGGATCGAACCCACGTACTTTAAATTTGGGCCGCGTGCGCTAGCCATTACGCTACCACCGTTTAGGTTATGGTGATCAATAAAGAGTTATCATTCAATCATTCACATTATTGTGTAGTGAATAGTGATATTTATACATTTTCATGTCAAACACTGTCTAGAACCTTAATTGTTTCTGAGAAAAATTATTGTGAGTCGCAGCCACTTTTCTCAGAAACAATTGGGTCTGTTGTGACATATAAAGACAGACAAACGGATGAACAGATGTGAAAAATTCATAAGGGTTTAGTTTTTGCCAAACCAATGCTTGCTAAGTTACTAAGTATACTTAACTTCATCATCAGAGCATTGAATCCCAGTTGCGTTCGGAGCGTTTGCTACGATGCTCAGGATCCGCTTTCCTACTTTCTCTTCTCCGCTTCGTGCGGTCTTCGGCATCCCTTTTATTGAGACCATTGCTATGCATGTTATCCTTTTCTACGTCATGCCAGTATTTCGTGGGCCTACGCCTATGACCGGGATCTGGCGGACTAGACTTAAGTCTTTCTCGTCTCTCGTGTAAGTTAATATAATGTATACATACTAGCGGTCCAAGCAGACGTTGTCCTGCCTTAAATTCTTTTTTAACCCGAGCGCAGCTCCCCTTTCCGGGTCCAATTGTAAATATAAACCATTTTCGAATCCACCTTAATACACACAACAAATTTTATCGAAATCGGTCCAGCCGTATAGAAGGAGTTAAGTCATATACATATACATGTAATATACTATAATAATAATTATATCTCCATTTAAATTATATTATTCAGCATTCCTTTAATATAAAAATGATAATAGTAAAGTATACATATACATATTATATATTAATATAGATGTGGGTTAATTGCTGCTGGCGTGCTTTTTAAATGAGATGCAATTAGTGGGCGCAAATAACGTTCGTCCAGCCGCAAAATGGTCTGGAATTCATTCTAATTAACAATTTCACTGAAGATTTTATACATAAAAATATTATAGATTTGTAAAAAAATCCTTACGTACTTTGTATGTATTTAATTAGATGTCAAGTTACTAATTAACAAATGACATAATGTTACATGCAAACTAAAACACTCGTCAAATTGATCGAGAGAAAAATTAAATGATTTCGTTTTTAGTGTAGGTACTCTCCACGAAAGATGAAAAGGAAAGCTCATTCCTGTCTGTTTGTTTCTGTATCATAGCTAGTTATTGCAAGAACTACTATAGAAATATGAAATTTAGAACACGTGTAGTAGTCACGAATGTTTATATAAATGTAGTGTTAAAGTTTCAAAAATATTTTCTTAATAGGTATAGAAAATGGGGCTGGTAAGAAAATAGAATATTCTTTTAAGATTTCTTGAAAGTTGAGCATAAAACTGTGAGTGTGGTATCAGATGAACGACAAGTAAAATGATTTTTCAAAATTTATTATAAATCCATATGAATTAAAAAATATAGTGGGGATGGTGGATTGGACGCTGTCGCGTAACAGTTGGATAAAGAGGCCCATTCACTATCCTGCAGTACAGTCTAAGCTTGCAGGACTCTAGAAGCATTCTGATCGGTGTTGGAAGACGCAATGCAGGCTGCAACAACATTCACAGTCCTACATTACGCGGAGGACTGCTAGACCGACTGCCATGCAGAACAGTGAATGGGGCCCTTTGAAAACTTTCATAACCGCATTCGACGTACTTCCAGACAAACCCTCCAAACGCAAGTCAGACTTGTACTTAACCTGTTTTATATTACTGAGAGACTACTGTAGAACACAGATTTGGTTCATGTATGAGGTTACATTCTCTTTATTTTGTTAGATTATATTCCACACGGTTTCGCTGAAATAAATTTCGAATCTGTGGAATATTTTTTCGAAACCATTTCTTGGAGTTTTTGGCGGGAACTGAAAGGAAATGTTGTGCTGTGCAGTTTTATTTTCTAAAAATGTGTAAAATTACTCTAAAATGGACAATAGTTGTAGGATATTGATAGATTTTGAGTAGTATTTATGTGTTTTGTGAGAAATGTGAACTGTATAGTCAAATGTGGCCTTTTGAGTTGTCACAAGAACTCCATTGAATGGTACCAGCTGATAGCCTGCAGTTCAGCTGTGCTACATATAGGCTTAAGAAAATGAAGAAACTACATTATAATCTAAGATCTGGCTTAAAGGCCTCGCTTCCAAGCCATAAACCTAAATAAATTAAAATAAACCATTTCTTGAAAGTACTCTCAAGGTAAATTTTATTTTTACTGATTATATTCCCAACACTAACAAAAATGTAACAAAAAAACACCCAAACAAAGTCCTTCTCGCACTTATTTATTAGTATGGATAACATAAATATGTAATCTATAGTATGAGAGATGACAATGAAATGACAACTAGAATGACTTAAATGTAGGTGCTTTCGATGAAGGAGGGACAAATAAGAATCTGCAGATTAAAATGTTTACTTCTGCGAAACCGTTCGGACAGCTCTAGTTCTAAATAAAATGTCTGCAATGCACATTTTGCAATAGAATAAACACCACTTAGTATATATTTTTACACCATTCCTGATTTCGTCCGGTTACAAAGCCCAGTTCGCCTCCGCCGCGGCACTCGCAATCAATTGCCTCCACCCGCCTTGTATGCAAATATTTAGTCATAAATCGAATGCGGGATTCGTAGAAATAGTTTTGTTTTTATATTTAGTACGGCCATTGTACGCACAACTGGTCATTGGGAATTCATGAGAGTTTGCAAAAGAGGTTTCCTGTTATGAATGTTTACATCTTGGGGAAATTGGAGTTCGGTTATCATCTATAGATGAAATATTAAAATAGGCTTCATCAGTTGACAATATTAACGTACATAAATAAAGAATACTAGCGATAATATTAGCCAAATGTAAAATGAAACTATGACTAGCTTCTAAATGAGTAGAAAGCACCACAAGTTCTCTTTCTCTCGTTTTTCACGTTTTATTATTTTAAACTTTTGACAGTAAATTATACATACGTAACAAATTACAATCGTGATAACACCAAAAAGTACATTAATATAATAGGAGAGATAACACAAAACATAAATCTATTCTATTCTTCTTCTTACGCGCTCCATCGCCCGAGGCAATATGAATCTAGATTGTAATTTAAAGCATGCACAAACTTAATTTAACAAAATCATGAAGAGATAAAAGAGTTTTTAGAGCAAGGTATTGGATGAGGTATATATGTAGATGAATAAGAACACACATATTGACCGGTTTCAGTACTCTCAGTAATGTCCAAAATATATGAAAGAATCTTATATAACCGATTGCATGAATATTTGTGTAGTAAAGAATTTTTAATTGAGCAACAGTACGGGTTTCGTGTAAAGACAAACACCCTGTCAGCCGCCATAGACTTGATAACAAAAATAAAAACAAATATGGATAAAAAAAAATATATCTAGACATTTTTATTGATTAATAAAAGCCTTCGATACTGTCATCCACTCACTACTTATTGAAAAGCTAAATAATATAGGTGTTCAGGCTAAATATATTCAAGTCGTATTTACACAACAGATTTCAAATAGTTAAATTTAACGAGTTTAAAAGTAGTCACCGAAAAAATAATTTTGTAATTCCCCAGGGATCTATATTTTTTAAGTCTTCTTTTTTTAATATACATTACTAATATTTTCAATGTCAAACTAACAGGGTATTTCACGTGATATGCTGATGAGACATGCCTTTTCTATTTTGGTCACTCAATACATGACATTATTGCTGAAGCACAAAAAGATTTGGAGAAGCTTAATATGAATGGTCCTTATATAATTTGTTAACAATCAATATAAATAAAACATCAACACAAATAAAACACCAACATAAAATCAACACAACAAAAAATCCCTAATCATAAGCCACTAATAATAAACCACTGTAAAATAAATCGAAGTAACAAAGAAAAGTATGTTGGCCTTTGGTTGGATGAGAAACTAACATGGAGATCACATATTGACTTATGTAAGCAGTAAACCCATCCCAATCTTGGGAGGAATACAAAAAATTTCTAACTGTATACCTCACAAAGTAAGGCTCATCATTTATAATTCCCCTGTAAAGTCTCACCTTGAATATCTAATAGAAATATGGGGATCAGCTGCTAAAACAAATTTAAAACTATTACCGATTACACAAAATAAAATTGTCAAAACGTTATACTATTTAGTTTATCTTACTCCAACTAAACATTTATACTCTAAAACGAACCTATTAAATATATCTCAAATTCCTCAAATTATAAATGCGAAAGTAACTCTGTCTGTCTGTCCGTCTGTCTGTTCCGTTTTCACGGGAAAACTACTGGACCGATTTGGCTGAAACTCAATATATATATTCGATGCCGAGGATGAACATAAGATGCTTTTTATCCCGAAAAATGGGATAGTTTCCGGGATAAAAATATATTTGTCTCTCTATTTGTTATCCTTTTACGGAAAGACTACTCGACCGATTTAGCTGAAACTCGGTACATATATAATTTTAATATCGAGGGTGGCCCAGGGATGCTTTTCATTCGGAATTATGGGATAGATTTATAGATTTATGTAAAGGTTATCCCAAAAAGTGGGATAGGTTTTTTTGTGATTTTGACCATTTCATCCACTTGGTCCCGTATGTCCCCGTTGGTCGCCTTGGTCCACTCGGTTTACTTTTGTCATTTTTGTCAAGTTTTGTCACTTAAACAGGTAACGTAGTTTACAGATAGATAGGGAATGGTATAATTTGCGATATAAAATGAAGTGAATCTTCCGGGGGTACCTGTACCGTCTGCTATATATAATATATATAATATATAATACCTGCATACTAATAAAAAAGATACATTCCAAGCTATCTTTTACTGCTAAAACATATAAATATAACATCCGGAAGATAAAACAATTTTAATTAAGTCTACCACAAACAAATTATGGGAAAAAACATCATGTTTGAAGGTGTGCAGTTATTTAATAAATTGCCAAACGACTTAAAAAAATGTAAAAATATAAGCTTTTTAAAATTAAATTAAAAAACTTTTTATTAAAATAAATATAAAATAATAAACCGCAACATTTAACGAAGACTGCATAGCACCACATTAGTGTTCAGATTTATATTGTATTAGTTAATAATTATTATGTTCTTATGGGAAATAAAGTTCTTTAAAACTATATTAGAATATAGATAAGGTATTAGAATACACATAAATATAAAAAGTCACATAAATTGGGAAAGAACTACCTAAGTAAGGAAATAAATAAATGAGAACATAAATAAAAAGAAATAACATGTTATTAAAAATACTATTTTGTTTTATGTTATATTATAAGACTTAGGAGTTCACATATATACATTTTATTATATTCCTAGTTCTCTTCTTCCATGATTAAATGCATAATTCTAGTGAATCCAAAATTCACATTGATTATAATTATGCACATAAATATCAATAACTCTTCTGTTAAAAATATAGTAGGTAAAAATCAAATCAATTAAAACAATTTTTATCATACTACAAAATATCAAAGCCTCTTTAATTTTGTATCTGTTAACTATTCTAAGTAATCAAATGTATTATTCATTATTGTTCAAAATTAGTTTTGTCATGATGTTTGGAAAGTAAAATAATATCCAGGTATTTTGCGTCAGCTCTTTTAATTAATTATAAATTCTGTTCTAATAATATTTATATAATTTATTTAAAAAAAAAAAACAGAAATATGTAATGCAGTGCACATAAATGCGAATAAGCTAGTATAAGTCACAAAGGTTTAAAACAACGTGTAAAATCTGTTTGTGTTTCATAAAAACAAATTTATATCGTGACAAGGAAATCAATTTGAAATAAAGCACAAATGAGTCTGTGACAACTTTATTTTGTTTACAATACCATAAATAATCTAATACAATAAAAGAAAACTTTACTTAGACCACCGTCTTCTATGGATAAGTTGCTCAGAAGGCTGGCTACGCTTTCTCGTTGGATCGCCATACTGACCGTTGCCCAAGCACCAGCTTCTGATCACCTGAAGAGTCAATGAGTCGTTTTGATAAATTTTGGTCGAGGCCCATGGCCTCCGGACCCCAATGCCAAACTGCAAAGCAGCAACGGTTTCCTGAATATATATTCTATTACAACTTTTTGTGTTTAATTTTATGTATTTAATATTAAATTTTAGTTACGCACAATTTTAACATACTTTTCAGTACTTATCTCCGATATCTAAAATGTATATTAAACTCGTGAAAATTGGTTCAAAAGATTTTCAATATAAATTAAATAAATAAAAATATATACATATACATAATTATGATATGATACAATTATAAGGGTTATCACGTGTTAAATAATGATTACGTAAAATAAATTTTAAGCGATGTTTTGATATATTTACAATTAAAATATTTTTTGAAATTCATTATATACCATAAGATATACATACCATCTCCTGTTCCGTAGCCCATAGTAATTATTAGCTTATAAATAATAATTAATTCCGCGTATATTTTCTTTACATTACTTAGACACAAGCAAACTGAACAATCTTAAAAGATAATCACCTAATCTAATCCCCGCTGTTTTAATTTCCATCTTATGAATATTGTCTAACGATGTTTGACATTTAATTAAATAAGCTATAATGAATAATTAGGTTTACTTCGTATCTTTTGAGTCGCAGCCTGTTTCTTATTTGAACGGGAACGACTTAAAATGAACGCAAGAATCATAAATTATTTATGATTGATGAAGCTTTGATGGAAAGTGAGGGAAATCTAGCCTAATTAAGCGAATACACTTCATTAAGTAATTAACTACATCTCTTGAACTCGTAAACTTGACGTAATATTGTTCATATTACATAGGTTTGTACATTAGATGAGGCCGACGTAAAGTACTTAAGAGTTGACGTAACAATTCTCTAACCAAATCAAGGTTCCGTAAATAATGTTATAAATGATTTAGTTCAGCTGAATCGGGTCAAAGTAAGAGTGAAAGTGTGCGAAACACTCATGAATAAATAGCCGTTTTTCTACTGGAGAGAGCAATTTTTTCATGGCATCTGCGAGAAACAAATGTCACACACAAGCCTCGGGGACAATGGTCCCGTTCAGCAGTTCATCTGTTAGCCGGTGGCGGTAATAAGGCGTGTTTTTGCCCGAATACACAATGTAAAAGAAAACAATGATTTTGCCCGTGACTAGATAAATAAGACGTCCGAACGTGACGAGGGTACCATTACAGTTTTTATGGAATCTTTCACTGGGTATAGCATCCACCTGGTTCTCTTTGTTTAGGTCCATGAATACATTGTTAATGTACGGATCGGGGAAAATATTGCCCTGTGCGATGTTCGCCTTGATTGTCGAGCTAGAACAAACGCAATCCGTAGTGTTCAGAATAACAAAGGTGCGAATAATCAGGGGTACTATTGTTATATATCCATTTGTTTCCGACTATGAAAAAGGGATAAAAATAGCGGCCGCACACGTCCTTCCGCAGCGTGCAAACGATGATTTAGTGGCTATCCCTGGATTTATGGGGGGCTGCCCCGCCCAGCGACTTCAATGAATAATAAATTGAAGATCTTTTCCGATATTATTGATACTACGGGCTTCTTCTGGTGATGTATGTTCGGGTGAGAATTGAAACCCTTTTATTAAAACATATATTACAGGACACGTCCCGCCGGTGACACTGAATAATACGCTCCTTGTTGCGACTATTCTTTGTGAAACTCGTTCTTATTTCGGCTTTTATTACACTAAGATTATTTATAGCAAAGTCCCACTTTGCCGTATGATCATTATGCAATAGATTTATGTTTGTTTTTTATCAATACTTATATAAGAAAACTGAAAACTAAGTGTTGTACATATGCATATAATTATTATGTTGGTATGCGATAATATCAAACAATTCAACTTTAATTTTTATACCCTTTCCAAGCATTTATTTTACTTTTGAAAGCTCGATGACGAATCAATTAGTAATGTCCTAATGCGTTACCGACTCGATTTATTATAAAAATCGACTTCATTTATAAATAACTTTAATCAATTTATCTTATCTATATATTTTTTGCTAAAAATACTATATCGTGTAATAAATGTGCCCAAATTTAAATGAACGTATTTTACATGTATGTATAAAATTATATTAAATAGGCCATTTTTGTGAGAAAGTAAAAATAAATGTAATAAAGTAGAACATCTTTTATTTCCAAATCGATAACCTTCGATTTATTTATGTAGGTACGTATAGTGTCGATGGTTTAGTAGTCTGTGCGTTACATGACTCGCAGAACATCACTATTACGTCACCCACAACAATAAAGTACGACAATTATGTCATTTGTTTCATGTGGTCTTTACTATCAAAAAATATGTAACTTGATAAACTTGCAAACGTCAAAAGTTAAATAAAAGCTTGGAAACAGTATAAACATTTCAATAATTTTAAATCATACTAGATGTTTTTTTATCGAGGAAAGTTATATGAGTATTACATCAAGCAATAATAGAAAGGAGTGGTACATGTAGAGGGAACAACAGACAAAACAATGTAGCTGACAGTCAAATCAAGTGCGATACTTTTTATCATCTTTTACAAGTTTCAACTTCAAGAAGAACTTGAAGTTTAGTGAGTTATAACGTTATAATTTGAGTAAGTTACATAGGTTACTAAATTTTATTTCAACAGTAAATAAAATTATTTAAATTATTATAGATATTTACAAAGCAAAATAAAAGCGTGGTTATTATACGCTGGCTATTTTATATGTTAACTATTTTATAATAATACGAATGGTAGTGATATCATAATGTATATATATATATATATATATATATATATATATATATATATATATATATATATATATATATATATATATATATATATATATATATATATATATATATATATATATATATATATGTCATAATGAATTCATTATTATTTAATGCTTGCTTGCATGCTTATTTAATGTATTTATAGTCTCACGATTTATTCGTGATTACAAAATGAAGCAAACCATATTACTCAAGTTTACACAAAGAGAGCTTAATTTAATTCTCTTATGCTAAGGCTGTGTAGACTAGATAGACATGGTCGTTGTATGTACACTTTACCAAGATTCCATGTACTCGTCATTTGTAACTCGGCGACGAGTTGAATGTTTGAATTTGTCGAGCTAATTCCGAATGTCGTACGTAGTAATATAAAATATATACCTCTACAGAAGCTCGGGTTAGTATAGTATCGTAGAACAGTCGCCTTACTGCGTTTATCTTGGGGCGATTCGGGACAACTAAGGCAGGGCTGCCACCGATTTGTTAGAACATATATTTATTGTGTAACAAATAGATTAGCTTGTGCCAGTTTTAATGTACAATATTACATATATGACAACGATTGTAACACGTAGTCAATTTATCTTTTATAAATATATTTATCTACATCCTTAGGCTTTCGTTGGTTATAGGCATAGACATAAATATGTATTACCAATTATTAAACACGATTTTCTAATTCTAAATATGACATTACACTCACTGATTAGTAGCTGTGATCACGAAATAATGCTATGGGTAAAAATAGAGAATGACGACGCAGATATCCTGAATTTGTTTTGTTTTTCGTAATTTAATTTTAATAATATAATCATAATAATAAAATTGTCTTGTAAATGTATTATACCTACTATAAGAAGAATTTTGCACGTAATATTACTGTGAAATTATCAACATATAATTATTAAATATATGTTGATAGTTTATATTGTAACATCTGTTGTAACCCTGTCTAATGTAAAATAAAATAAGCTTAAAATAAGAAAACAAATAGACAGTCAAATTAAAGTCTTACTTGTTAACCATTAAAACATAAATATTTTATTTAGGTACGTATTTAAATATTATTGTGCGTGTCAACCCTAAGCGCTTTCGTCACAATAGAATGAGATAAATATATTTCAAGTCAAGTAAAGAGTGACTTTCTCGTAGTATTTACTGGTAGTATCCGCTCTTCACTCCTCTACAGAATTTCTCTCCACAAAGATGTTCCTCACGACAGCGGTAAAGTAAACAGATGGTGGCGGGGTTAAAACTTGCCCCGCATGTAAAATTAGTTAAATTAGTCCCTGGGAGTTTTCACTGCCTATATGGGAACACGTCTTTGCTCTAAGCCTGTCTAAATTAGACCAAAGTTGTGTACATTAAGCTCATTTACTAAATTAATCTACGTACTGTGGCTAATTATGAAAAACATTGCTAGCCAACTAGGACTAATGTATATTTATAGTTCACGTGTCTGCAAAAGACATATTATATAAATGTTACAGGGTTTTGTTTTCTTTTTGAACTTTGGATCATTTAGTACACCTTTCTGGTGTTTGTGGTGCTTATTGATATTGTTTTGTTTATATAATAATAAATTCAAATATGGCATAGTATAATCATCCAGAACATAGTCTATGCGATCCAATATTATTTTACAATATTTCTGTTGCAATTGAAAAAATTATAATATAAATATATAATAATAATAATTCCGGCACAGCAATATGCTGAGTGCAAACCTTGTTTGCTGAAAATGCGGCGTACAAATTCTCAAAATATGCTCTGTATATAATAAATAATGGATAAGGAATGTAATTACGTCGCTATTTCTTCGAATAAAGTTTTTCTTTCTTTCTTTCGTTACATATATAAGTACCTATAAAATTATAAAGCGAAGTTCCTAACGTATTGTTTAGTTAATTTAAATTGCTGTACTTTGCGTAAACATACTCATAAAAATGTTAATCTATATTTAATTGTTTATTTTGAATATATATAAAAATTTAACGCTTCCAGTCTCAAAGAAATAGACTTGTAGACTTACGCTCCCAATATACTTTGTAGGATTTATAAAACTTAGACACTTATTAATCAGTTTTTGCTAACGCAAAAGCTGAAGTTTTAGAAAGTCAGTCTAAACCTGAAAATTTTCCCCCTGTTATCACAAGACAATATGGGGTTTCGGTATCTAAAAGTAAAGAAGAGTGCTTATAATATCAATGTCTATTTGTCTATGTATCACAACTGATTAACTCAGGAACTACTAGTTATATGAAATTTGACATATATGTAGATGCCTTGTGTTTCTGCAAAAAATAAGTAACAGATTTGCGAATTTTTTTTTAATGAAAATTGAAAAGGGGCACGTAAGAGAAAATTGAAAGATGAAATTTGAGCAATATCAGTGAGCTAGTTGTGTGAATGTCGCAGGGTCTGGCCGGAGGGTGACTCGTAATTGTTGTGACATATTTTTTCCTGTAAAACTAATTTAAAAGTTGTACCGAATAAGAGCATTTAATAAACGCATTGTATTGATAGAGAAACTTTCTATGCGCGAGACTGACTCATACATAGCCACTTGTTTTATAAATCACAGGTCATTAGAGCTTTATCCTTGGACATGCAATCGTATGATGTGCAAACACTGATTAACAACGTGCACCCGACTGCGTTGTGGTAGCGGATGAGAGCTGCAACGGATTTACTGTCGACCCGTACACGGCGACGCAGATCAAAATGAATGGAATCGACGACGTTATTACCCAATATTCGTTTAATTGTTTGATATAATAATTTTAGACTTATTTAATACAGAATTAATTAGTTTGCATAATTCAAAAACTTTGGCCGCATTTTTGTTAGACATTTATTTACACTAGGATATGCCCGCGACTTCGTCCACGCTTAAGTTAAAATTCCCGCTGGGTTTCCGGGACACAAAGTATCGCAGAATTTAAAAAAAATGTAAGCAATCGTTTTAGTGAAAATTGTGCCAGAATAAGTTTATTATTAAGTTAAATTTATTTTATTTCCGATTTTACTACAATACCTATAATTTAACGACATGCGTATAGGTTTATGGTCTTTGTGGATGAAAAGAAAAATATGTAAGTATTTAAATTTTTCATCCACAAAGAGCAGTAGTTTCTGAATAAATGGCGATTAATATTGTTGTATTTTTTTTTTCATGCTAATATTCTATAATCAGATGTTAAATTTGTTATTCAATTCTCATATTTTGAAAGTATGCTTGGAGTTGCCTGATCACAGGAATGGAAACAATACTTTTCGTCCCTGAGAAACGATTTTCTCTACTGTCAATATATTTAAAAACTATGCGAACTATAAATAATACATGCGACTCATGTCCCAACTTTTTTTACAGCCACTTTTAAATCGCAGCATAAATTGTAATAAAAAAATTGTAACATTATTTTATACTTATAAATTACTTTTCACTTAATTATTATTAAATATACACAAATTTGAGCTAAATATGTATTAGAATAAGTGATAACAAAATACTGGTTGGTAGAATCCCATAGTAAAAGAAATTTTCTTGACGTTTCATATGTGACGTATTAAATAAGTTCATCAGATTTAGGTATGGATTTAACGCCTGATATAGATAAGTAGTTGTTTATTTAACTAATCAGTTTTTATTTACTTTCCTCATATTCGAGATCTAAATCAGAATGTTAACATCGAGTGAAAGGCCTGTTTAGGCACTCGAACTATTAGTGCCCTCTCTACGTTCGTGTGCCAAACCATCTCATGCTTAAATAGGTCACTTTCACCTCTCGTGTTAATCTACTATTTTTAATTGTTAACTCATTTATCTTTTCCAGTATCTATATATTTACGGGCAGAATTTATCAGTTTCAGTGATCGCGAGCGTCGATGCAGTGAAAAGGAATGAGTTTCTATTTATCTAAAGAGTTCTAGGTCCGGAACGAGTTTAATTGTACCAATGAGAGTTTTAAATGGTTGTTTCTGTTTGGAGTATTCCTATGAAGGCGGTCATTTAATCGACTATATCATACTATCTTGTAAAAGGCATATAGTTATTTGTTTTGACGAAGTGCTTTTAATTAAAAATAGTTCAGAAAATTGATTTTTTCCTTAAGCTAGGGCTTCATCTGCGAAGTTAAAGGTAAAGGCCGTTTCCCGCAGATGCGGCTATGCGTGAACGATGTAATTTGTTTAACGCTTTAAAAAAGACGCAGTTATCCACACCCTAAATTTTTAACACTAACGCAGTGTGTTAAAGTTTAGAAACCACCCACCCCACCCTTAGAAAATAATTTTGGTACACAAACACACATAATTTTTTTGAATCAACTTCTTAAAATATCTTATTCAACTTAGGAACATCTAAAGTTAAATAGAAAATATTTTAACCTTCTAAACACACATATTTTCTAAAATGTATCAAAAAAATCTATAAGAAAAAACAGATTAACTATATACTAATAACTTTACATATATACCAAAATATTTCCATATAATAAGTAACACAGTGCAGACGTCGTTTGTCCGTTGTATTCAAATTGCGGATTTTCAGAACAATCAAAGAAGTCGCGGGTGGCTGCTAGAATTAAATATTATTAAAGAAAAACTAAAAAGTTAATTTTAAATGGTATTTACACCTTGACTTTAATTGCAGGAACATGAAATGGGACCCAAGTTCTTCTTCTTCTTCTTCTGCGAGCGGGCGGTTTCCGCAACTTGACGACAAAGCGCCTATTTTGCGTGCGAGGGTGGATGAGGGTTTACTCCATCCAGCCCAGCTTCTCCAGGAAGTCCACCAGCTGGGACCCAAGTTAATATCTAATATCGGGCAAAATTAAGGTTATTTGTAATACACGAGGAATAATATTATTATTACGATGAAAATTTAAAAGTTGTATAGGTACACCTATACATATATATAGGTACCTATACATATGTACCAATGCAACTTTTAAATCTATATATTAATACGTCAAGCAAAAACTTTGTACCCCTTTTTACGAAAATTGCGCGGACGGAGGATTTTTTTTTTTTATTGGACTTGACTTTATGTTGTTGGTCCGAAGACCTCACAACTTTACCGGGGTTTTCGGGGCGAGTGCCTTTGCGAAGCGAAGGCGCTCGAGCCCGGGAGGCAACTTGCTCGAGGGGGCTCCCTAGGGAGTTTCACCTCGGCTGGACTGTTGCCATGAGAGGGGGATGAATCTAATGATGCCCACCATAAGGCGACACAATGCACTAATTGAGAGCGGGCGACGGGTAATATAAAGCCCGAGAGGAAGGATCCCGGCGGACCGGGATCGGCGGTTCGCGGTGGCCTATACTATCTTACTGCCGTTTCGCAACGTGTTATGGTTGGGAGAGAAGAAACGGCGAAAGAAACTTCCCAGCAACACGCCTAGTCTATCCTATGGGGGGCTGTGTCTCCTGGCGTCCCTCGCGGGGACGTGGAGAGATCGTGATTGGCGGCGTCGACGCCGCCGTCTGTGTCTGTCTGTCGGTGCCTGCCAGCCTGCCGTCCTAACCGCGGGCGGGCTGATCCGAGCCAGCCGTTTTGTGATATCGTCGACCTTGTCCATGAGGATGTTACGCGGTCGTCGCACGAGAGCCTTTCGTCGAGGCTTATAATCGGACGCGGACACGACGAGGGGATTTCGATGGTGCGGCGCTAGATCGAAATACTTACGCGAGAGCGACGTAATGTAGTTTTTGATGGAGGGAAGCTCCAGATCGCGGTGGATGTCGACGTTACGCATATAGAGGGAGCACCGACGGCTCTGCGCATGAATTTATTCTGAACGATTTGCAGTTTCTTTAAAAGGAAGGCTTGGCATGGCCGAATACCACACTCGCGTATGTCATGATCGGGCGGATGCATGTTTTATATAGAGTAAGCTTGTGTCTGAGGGACATTTTGCTTCGTTTATCTATCATGGGTGCTAGACGACCCATCACAAATCGCGCTCTATTCCGGACTATAGTGATATGCTCGTTGAAGCGCAAGTTCTGATCTAGAGTGACACCCAGGTATTTGGTGTACTTTGCCCAGGGGATCTCTTGTTCGTAGAGCGAGATGGCTTTTAAGCGAAGGCAAGCGCGTTTGGGAGAGCGAAGCGTGCCCGGGGAAAAGAACATTGCTGCGCTTTTCTCCGGGTTTACCTCTATCCTCCATTTGCGAAACCATTCGCCTAGCTCGAGCTCACGACAGATATCCCACCGAAGACAACAGAGTCCGACTCTGCCAACTAGAGCGCGAGGTCAAACTACGTATCCGGGAAGTCAGGGAACAACGTTGGGACAGAACGTTGAGAGATATCGAACCAACTCACCAGGCGTACTGGAAGCTGGCTAGAGCTCTCAAATCAGATACCCTCACAGTCATACCCGCGCTAGAAAGAGCCGACAACACCGAGGCGTTCGATGATGAGGAGAAAGCCGAATGCCTTGCTCAGAGTCTAGAGCTTCAATGCTCCCCCACTACACAAAACGTCGACCAGTCACACCTGACGGAGGTGGACTCCGAGGTTGAACGTAGATCCTCCTTACCAGCGGAAACCACACTCGACCCAGTCACGGTGGAAGAAGTGCAAGATCTGATCAAGTCCCTCAAACCACGAAAGGCCCCAGGGATCGATGGCATTAACAATCGCGTGTTAAAACTCCTCCCCGGCCAGTTGATTATAATCTTAGTGAGCATCTTCAATGCCGCCATAACAAACTGCTCTTTCCCCGCGATCTGGAAGGAAGCAGACGTCATCGGTATTCACAAGCCTGGAAAACCGGCTAATAAACCGTCCAGCGGACGGAGGAGTATGGAATTTCGCACAGTTATCTATCTATACTAATATTATAAAGAGGAAAGATTTGATTGTTTGTTTGCATTGAATAGGCTCCGACACTACTGAACCGATTTGAAAAATTCTTTCACTGTTAGCAAGCTACACTATCCCCGGGTGACATAGTATATATTATATTTTAAAAAAAATAGGGATCCTTACTAAAACTCCAATAAATAAATAAATAAGCGGCAGACAAACACACACACTGTATATCCCCAAATTAAGCAAGTTACGCCTGTGTTATGGGTAATATACAACGGACCATTCTGGGGCCGATCCCAGACACCCAGACCATAGTAAATAACGGAGAAAATACGTTTCCGAAATTTACTATACCAGGAATCGAACCCGGAGCCTCTGCGTTGCAGTGAGGTACGCCGGTAAAGGCTTAGCCCGCTCAACCACAGAGGCCGTCAAATAAACTCAAGGTGTAAGAAAATTACCTAAAATATGCTTTACATCGCGTGCGCTGCGAAAACTATTGACGATAGAATAAAATAATGTATTACGACTTTGCAGAACACATCATTATTTACAAAAAGTGTTCCGATAGCACATGTCTACCTGTAATAGTTAAGGAACAATAAGTGTTCTTTTATTTTAAAAATTTAATTATAATGCCGCCGATAGAAAAGGCTCTTTATTTGTATCTTGCTATTCATCCTTATCAAAATAAATTACTTTATATTCAAGACTGCTTCAATACCTTTATATAACTTTTTAAATAATTCAATTCGGACATTCCATTAGTATAGTATTCCACTAGTTTTAATTATTCCGTGTTTAGTATACTTGAAATATTTTGAAGCAAAATCTAACAGAAACATAGACGTATTTTTTTATCAATTATTTTTCTTAATAAGAAAATGGTCCAAAATGTTTCTTTTTATATTTTCTTTTAATTAAACTAAAATGTCCAAACAACTCCAATCAATTGAGAAAGTAAAATATTGATAGTAAAATGCTAAAAAAGAATTAATAAATTAGAAATCACTCTTATCTTATTAAATAAATTGAAGTTTCTATCTGTGATTTCATTATTAGAATATTCACTATCTGTGGAATGCATTACCAGAGCTACTCTCAAAATGTTGTACAATCGGCTATCTTCAAGTTTTGTGTGAATAAGTATTGTCTAGGTAAGCGAATTCCATCCGTGACCGCAAGCATGATCGTTGTCAAACGCAAAACTATTTGTCATAAAAAATGCCCAAATTTAACTGAAAAATGTTATTTGTGCTATACTTCATTAGAGAAGATTATTTTTAGTATTTTTACCTTTTATAGGTTCCGAAACAGTTCACCGAGATATATTTTTTTAAGATTCAAACAATATGAATTTAAGATCCAAGTCTTGCGCAAAGTATAAAATATTTAACTCATAGATAAATTATTTCTATCTAATTCGTATTATTAAACGAAGAACTATTAGGCGAATAAATTTACTCAATGTACTAAAACACATTGCCTCTTGAAACTCGGTTTAGAAGAAAGGCTTCGATTTGATCCGGCCGACTAAAAGTTCTCAACAACAGTTCAAACATTCTGTGGTGAGACCGACATTGTTCCGCTTTCAGACCGTAATCGTCAAGGCGGTCTTTGTGCATTAGGTATATTGTCTAGAATGTTAATTCACAAACAACCTAATTCAATTATTTATACTTGAACACTATTTGGTATATAATTTGTAGACTTAACTGTACATAACAATTAAGAAAGAAAATATAAATACTGGAATTTTTCCAAGAATTAAATTAATTAAATAAGCTCTTTTCCTTAATATTTTCTTAAGTTTTCGCGACTTGTATACATAATAAAACTACGTTTCAACGGTTTAATGATCAAATAAATTACCGCGTTTAAAATCATTAAAACGTAGTTTTATTAAGCCCTTTTTCTATTTATTTGGCTTTGTTTAACTTCTATAATTAATTATGTTTTAGTTGAGTATCTAGCAGGTATTTTATATTATTTTTTGTATATTTTATCCGTGCAGGAACGGAGAAAGAATACAATTTCCTGCGGCCGGGCGGCCTGTCGTAAGAGGCGACTAAACAACTCACAACATCTGATTAGTCTTTATGGTTATTTAAATAACACAGTTCTGTTTTCAAGTAACACGGTTTGCAATAATGATAAATTATATGACAGATTTTTTATATATATAACATAATATATATATACCATTAACCACATGTAAATATACATTGTTATAGTAGTACAGGTCCGCGTTTGACCACGATCTTGTCGGATGCAGAGCGGAGATATGGGCTAAGACGGAGCATGCATACCTAGAAGGTACCTATTCACACGGGACTTGAAGACATCCAGGTTCCACGTAATCCCAATTAATATTATAAACACGAAAGTAGCTGTCTGTCTGTCGGTTCCGTTTTCACGGGAAAACTACGTGACCGATTTGGCTGAAACTCAGTATATACATATTTTGATGCCAAGGATGAATATAAGATATTTTTTATCCGGAAAAATGGGATAGTTTCCAGGATATAAATATATTTGTGTCTGTGTTTGTTATGCATTTACGGAAAAACTATTGGACCGATTTGGCTGAAATTCGATATATATGTAATTTTAATACCGTGGGTGGACAGGGAATATTTTTCATTTCGGATAATGGGATAGATGTATGTAATGGTGATCCCAGAAAATGGGTTAGGTTTTGTTTTTTTTGTGATTTGCCGTTTTAGTTATTTTGGTTGGTCACATTTTGGTCATTTTGGATATTTTGGTAATTCTTAGACAAGAGGCATGCACTAGATAGGTAAACTAGAGTTTACTTACTTATTATATACATAATAAGTAAATACATATTCTATACTTGTCGTATATTTAATACCTTCTAATGATAAATGAATTTAAAATGAATAACAAAAGTGTTTCAAGAAAACCAAAAAATAATTAACAAAAACGTAAAATACCAATAACAATAAACAAAATTGTGTCTTTGCATAATTTAGTCCCTATAATTAACTTTAATTATTCTATAAATTTAAACAAGCGCCCCTCACATTATTAGCATTCAAGACGTAACTAAGGGCGAAATAAAAGGGTTCAAATATTTCAGGTCATCTTAATTTGTACGAAAATTGAAAATTTAATTTCTTAACGTTAAGAGTCCATTTCGCTTGTTCCGGCGCTTAACACAGAGTTCGCAATTAATTTAGTATGAGGAAATCTCCATTCCGTGACAACGTAACAGCGTTTACTTTTCTAAGGCCGTGACTTTCATTTATATTGCAGCACTTACTTGGTTTTACGTCTTAAATTGTTGGACGGGAGCGTTTATTCATTTTGTAGCTTGGACTTTCCTTAATCTGGTCAAATTTTAATGCTCAATGCTTTTATATAATACCACGGAAGGTATACACTAAGAATGTTAACCTTTAAGTAAAAACACAACTCTAAAAACTCCTAGGACGAATAAATGCCGTCACGCGAGTAATAACTTCCCTTTCAATCTTTGACTGATTTCTTCGAATTTAATATGCTGATATTTAATTAATACACATATCAGATAAGATTTTATACAATAATAATTGATATTACACATTTGGCTCATACAGCTATTAGAAAATCATTATATATTTGACAATATTGGAAAATTAGAAAAAATAGTTTTACAAAACCCCACAAAAAACTATACAATATGTCTATTTAACTATATCATTCTTAAGTCATAATTATCAAATCATAAAAAAATCATGATATTTAATAAAAAAAAAAAAATAATAATAAACAGTCAAACTCAAAATAATAAAATACATATATACGAAATTACTAGGTCATTTAATTATTTTTTTCTTTTTAATTTGAGTTCTGAACTTAAATAAATTGCCTATAAAAGGATTGATATCATTGAATAGAGTATTGTTTACTGGCAAGAACGGTATAACAAATAAATGTGTTTTTAGTATAATTGGTTTTTATAAATGGCAATGAAAAAAGTGAGTTATCTCGTAAGCTTAAACGGGGACATCTCAGAAGTAAATTAATAATTAATAAATTTAAAGAAATAAACCGAGTCTTTTTGGGTTCGACGAATTGATAGTGGATCAATGTTTGGTGGTGTTGTATGTTATTTGTAATGTAAATATTGTACTGTGGATTCCAAGTCGGGGACGACTATTCTAAGATAGACCTAACATATGAATTATGAAGTAAAACTAATGTTGAGGCTAACCTGAAGCCTTTTCCAATACTAAGAATAAATCCAAGCAATCTTTTGCATATGAAATCTGAGGGCCTAAGCCTAATAATGTTTTTGCAGATTCGTATGACGAACATTACAAGTATCAAAATAAAGTGGAACTTTATGCAATGTTTGAAACTATTTTTTTAAATTTCATGAGTTCGGTACAAATTTTCACACTCTATTTCATATCCATAAATATCCTATTTTGAAAAAATGAGGTATCCTATGTTCTTTTTAAGGTTACAATCTATGTCATTGTTAAAAATTAAGACTCTTGAAGCCTATTCTTGAAGAGGTTTCAAACATACCTAGTTAGTTTCGCATTTATAATATCAAAGTATAGATATGTCTTCCATTGCTACTGTAGTATTGCTGGCCATTTTGTCGATAAAAAATCCCCTCATGTAACATTTGACCTGGGGCAGTAGCTTTTTCAGTAGATAAATACGACTAGGCGTCACCCGCGGGGGTGATTCATCACAGTGCTGGCCTCGCATCAGAAACTCCCCTATCAGTGTAACAGGGATAACCTAAGAAAAATGCCCTACTGAGAGGCAATGATTTTCCATTACTGTCGTAAAAGTTGAGAAAGGCATGAAGTGTCTACGCGTTTTGAATAAATACACTTTTAATATAATATTTTCTTAAGTTTTCGCGACTTGTATACATAATAAAACTACGTTTTAACGGTTTTAGTACCACCTGTTTGGGATCCGATCATCAAAACTATCAAGACCCAAACCCAGCAAAAACCAACTGCCAGACCTCAGGACACTGTGAGCTATTTCTGCGTGCACCGGAACACAAACCAACTTGACTGATAATTTCCTTTTATTTTTCCTTCCACCCATCTTAATTTCTATATATATATATATAATTATTCTGTACGTGTGTTGGCATTGAACTCCTCCTAACTCCTAGACCGATTTTGATAATATTTGTTTTGTGTGTTTGAATGGGTCCCCGGGTGGTTTAGATTCACAATTGGAACCGATAGGTGGCGCTGAGATCGGGTTCTAGATTCTTCCTAATCACCTTGAGCGATTTTGGCGATTTTGTTTTTGTGTGTTTGAGTGGTTTACCGGATGGTTTAGATTTGCAATTAGAGCCGGTAGGTGGCGCTGAGATCGGGTTCCAGAATCCTCTTAATCGTCGGGACTGATTTTGGTGATTTTGTTTTTGTGTCATGAAACAGTCTTTTAGGAATTCAGAAAATATGGCGGTACGAAGTTCGCCGGGTCAGCTAGTATTATATAAAATTATTAGAGCTAGGCATGTTTGCTGAAGAGTTTCTTGTGCCGCTTTTTCTCTTCAAGCCATAACATGTTGCGAAGCGGTGGTAAATTAGATTAGGCTCCCATAGAGTAAATATATAACCATAAACAAAATTAAAACTAAGTAATTAAAATGAACAAGTTGGCGGTAGGCTAAATAAAACTTTAAACAATACTCGTTTACACTTAACATCTTTGTCTTCCGTGATCACGGCCACTGAAAAGTGGCTGAAACGTCGGAATAACAAAAATCAAATAAATTACCGCGCTTAAAACCGTTAAAACGTAGTTTTATTATGTACATTTTTAATAATAGATGTAAAAAATAAAATGTGTTTTGCAATTACTAGCTGGGCCCTTGAAATAGTTTCCACCGGAATTCATTTTTTTATAGCAGGAGTGTAGCAGACAGGCTGACGGCCCACCTGGTGGAAAACGGTTACCGTCACCTATGGACGTTTGCAACACCAGAGATGTTACTAATACGCTGCCGAAGTCGAAGAAATTTTACGACACCTTTTTTGAAAAACTGCATGTCGTAGCTCTGTGGGAAAATCTCGACTGGGAGCTTATTCCTAATCTCCACGGTACGCAAGAGAAACGTTCTAATAATATGAATATATTGTATGAATATTAAGTTCAAGTCCCATCGAAGAGAAACGTATGCGTAAAATCTATCTTTTAATCCCTAAAATTTCCTTTGCAGTCCGTTGAGACGTTTTGAAGCCTGTACACGCAATTTTTCAGATAGATTAACAGATAAAAAGTCTTATACTGGGGCGTAATTTTTTATTTTATTAGTCGTATTAATAGCATTTCTCATTTAAATTTTAGAGACTTAGGCTTATTTTAAAATGACAGACACACTTAGTTTTATTTATTGGTGTAAATTTAAAATATATTGCGGATAAATACTAAACCTAACTAGTATTAAGTTTTGTATAAAATATGTAAATTTTATACAGTTGGAACTAACTGAAGTAATCCAATTTAGATGAATTTACTATGAAGCCAAGTTTAAATTAACAGGTAGGCTATTATTGGTACAATTGTTGAAAGGCCAAATTACCTATAATACAAATGAATTTATATTCATTGTTATTTAGTAAGCCTATCTAGTATTTGTTCACAACGTCTAGTTATTTAGTTAATGTCAGAATTAGGAAACACAAATAGCTTTTTTAGATTTTCTATTAAATTATTGAAAATGTATTTTGTTGCGTCACGTTTCATTCACCAATTTATTAATGTATAATTTAGCTCAAATAAAGACCATGGCAAATACATGAACGTGATGCTATGTAAATACAGATAATAGATGTTGATAGACAGCTCTAATACCGATATATATTATCTGGATTTGGCACCTGTCTGCATAATCAAAAATGTCCTATCTCATAAAGGTGTAAATGTAATATTTAATATTGATTAGAATACTGGTGTGCACACCAGGTAAACCTTAAGGTTTCTGTATATATAGTCTATGTTAAATTAGGAACAATTAAGAAATTAATATAATAACTCGTCGTCTTATTTTGTACTCCCCTCTCAGGCGGTTGAGCCATGGGCTTTCGCCCAGTGGTGCGTCACCCTATCCAAGAGGGAACATCATAGACGCACCACACAACTTTAATCAACCCTCACATATTTGTTTTTATTTCACATGAGTAATTATTGAGAACAATAACTTTTAGTTTAAGGTTTATAGTCAAGACAAGTTAATCAACTAAATTATAATAAAATTAAATGAAATAAAAATAAAATTGGCTAAATGCATTAGATTACGAAATAAAAAAAAAAAAACATCTAATTGAAAATACGTCATATCACCAGAATTACTCGAGGAATTTTGTTGAAACCAACTTTCACTGAAAGGATTATTAAAGCTCTGGAAGTTTAATTGTATTTTTTCCTAAATTTTCTGCTTTGTAGTTCAAAAGTTAGAGGGCGAAAGTCGTCACAAATTTTTACTACTTCTGAAACAAATGTCTCGCTACCTAGGGCCTTAAATAAAACGGTACCTAGGAAATATTGTTATTATTTTTAAAAGTCTGATTAACGATACTAGACGAATGACACACAGGCACAGAAATAATGTTTCTAGTTTCAGTTATATATATATATGGTGATCACACTAAATATCTATTCTTTTTGCAATGTCACATATATAATTCTACAAAATTTCATCCATAGATGTAAGACGCAATAATTTCTGAAAAAACTAATCGTGATATAAAAAGAAAATTGGACAGCCATGATGATTATGACTTCGTAATGTTTTTGCCAAAATATCTACGGACCTCTACAAAGAGCATCTAAGTGATTAATACCCTTTGCCGTGTTTGAAATCACGTAATTGCTATATAACGCAGGTGGTATATACGCATTTGAATATACCAAGGTTTATTGCAGGGTATTTGAACCGGCCTGTGCCCACTGGGCGGATTTCTCCCTCCAATAAATTGTACATAAAGAAACAGAGCACGCGAGTCACGCATAGCATCTCCTGGATTTATATCGTACACTTCTGTCTAAATTTAGATTTATTGTTATGTTTAGCAATATTTTACGAGAAATAAGAATTTTTAGTACGTATAAAAATAAGATTAAATCTTTAATAATTTCAGCCTTTTGTTTCGTTTCATACTTATGTAGTAGATGCTAGACAAAGCCAATATATTTTCATCATATCATCATTCATATTAACTTCTTCATACATGCATATCTATTCGATGTGATATCATCTGACCCTTGTTCAAAAAGTCGGCAATTTGATCGTGGTCACTACACAGCGATCTTCTTTCAGTAACTCCAACCACAATGCTGTTGTCATTCGAAATATTTAACAGTCTATCATCAGTCAACATTTGACGGCTGAAATAGTTATGCCGTTCGTAAACATTATTTCGCGAGATATCCAACTTTTGATTTGGCTGCGCTATACTTCACACTGAAGTTGTTTTGCATCACACACAAGCCTTCTATGTTTAAGTGTTGCTTCTTATTATTCTGTAATATAAAAACACTAACAAATAAATAAAAAACAGTGACGTGGTAGAGATGTGATGTGTTGTTCTTATGTAAGCTGCATACTTAATCCGATCTAAGAGACGGCGGATATCAAAGTTACTCTACTGAAGTTTTTAGTATTCTAGTTCAAGGTTTAAATTCAGAATTAATTAAGTATACTTAAAAAATATATAATAACAGCCCATAAATGTCCCATTGCTGGGCTCGGGCCTCCCAATATAGGGGGAACTAACAGTATAACCGCCATGCTTGTCCAAGGCGGCTTGACAGGTTTGACACATCAGTTATCTCAATGTGCAGATTGCATCACGATGTTTTCCTTCACCGTTGTTAGCACGTGGTAATTGTAACAATATGCACATTAGGTCAGAACACTGCCTTGGCCCCCCGGAGTTTTGGGTACGAGGTGTCGCTGATAACCTAAGGCTTCGCCACAATGCCTCCTGCGGGTTATACAGTTATTAAGCCTCCCGCTACAGTTTATTTTATTTTTATAGATGAAAGAAAAACAAGGTGTGGCAACAACAAATTTTACATCGAAGCAAATTTTGTATAGCTGCACGTGTACTGAAATATTCAGAATTTATTAACAACATGCATCAATTGAAAATATTGCCAAAAATTTACAAAATATACCTTTATTTCATTAAAAATACGAGCTAAACGGACGTTTTCGCCTGCCAAAAGTACAGCTTAATGGCATGCAATTACCCAGCTTTGTAGACAGACAGGACTTTTATTGCAGGACGTACGTATTTACTCGAAGCGTCCCGCTCCGCATATGAGTTTTACGTCATTTGGGCAAATTTTTCAAAGCGGAGCAATTTTTCCGGGAATACGTTACGAAGCCGGGGTTAAATAACACTCGTTAACTTTTCCGCACGGTAACCGGGTACGCGATTATTTTCGAGAATGCGATTTTTTAACGAGTTGATTAAAACGAGCGTTTTTCTACCTTCCTCTCCGCTCCACCCCTTTCACATTCCCCGTGAAGCGCAAGTAATTTTTCATGTTAATGCACAGCTGGGCGAAATAGGCACTTATTATGTAAACGAAACGTTATAGGTATTTTGTACGTATGTAGTTCTACCATGGAAAAATGGTACTACGTATGTTACGTAAATATCGTCTACCGCTCACCGCTCTCTTGTGCTGGAAAATTGGGATGTGAATTAATATTATACCATTGAATCTTTTTCGCAATAAACGAAATAAATGTTCTATTGTTTTCTTCTCGGCTATAGAGAAGTATATTATGTACTAACTAAAGGCATGTTTCTATATCTTATCGACCATTCATTTGCTTACTAATCGATTTAAATTTTACATAAGCTTCATAAAAGTAATGACAAAATTCAACCGATGGTAAGACAAGTGAATAAATAGTAAGACCGACGAACAGGTCATAAAAGAATGGTTGAAGAGTAGTAGCCTAGTGGCTAAAAAGCCTGGGTCTCATTCCTATTATATGGTTTCGAATCCCGACTTTATGAATTACGTGATGAAATCTGCACACTGAGAGTACCGATGTTTGAAATCCGCCAATACACCTAGGACAAGCAAATGTACCATCATTTTCTTTAGAATATAGGAATTCCTAGTTTAGTCTAGTAGAACATAATTATATGGGTTGGTATTACTAAGTATATTAGTAGTCATAAGGGTATGTATGTGTTTTCAGTAGTTAATTCATGGACTTTAATTTCTTTGACTTATAGCTGCATATATAACATATAATGTATAAGCCGCGCGCAGAATATTTGCCGATGACTACTTACTATTATTGTATATACTTATGTACAGTACATACAATAATAAATTAAAATATTTAGTTACTCATATAAAAATAAATACATTTTAAAAAATAAAAATCTAACAAGTTACACAATGACACTTCCACGAAATCTTTATCCTTGTTTATTTTGGTTCGAGAGAACTTGTAACTTGCATGTACAAAAATAAATCAAAACTACCTGAAACTTTAGTATTTGTGCTTTCTATCTCGTTATAAATTACAACTTATTTTTCTACAACTTATAAATGTTCTCATAGTTTAAGTGAATTGTAAAAATTCTTTTATGAGAAATAAAGTTCTTTAGCCCGAAAATAATAAATTTATTTTTACAAATTTATAACAACTATTTATGTAACCTTTATTTTCAACTCTACTGACCATCGACGCGTAATATCATGCGTCTATCGGCAAACCTTCTGCGCAGGCGTAGTATAATATGAAGTTGTCAGTATATAAAGAATACTGTCTCAAGTCTTATGTAATAGTAGCTAATTATTTTAATTGTTATAAAAGTTTTAAAATGTCAAAATATTGAATATTCACTGTGTACTTACTATCTACATAATGTAATTTGAAAACTTAAATGGTCATAGGCCAATGCAATTAATTGTTGATGAAAATTAAGTATAGTTAAAGCACGTGAAATGTTCACCCAAAAAATATAACAAATAAAACTTGGATATAGTTGCTTCCTGTATACAGATACACTTTTACACATATATATTAAACTTTAAGCCAGATTCAAACAGCCAGGAATATGCAAAACCAGTGAGTATTCGAGAATTCAGTTTCCCTCGGAGCGTTCGCTCTTAGTACGTGGCTATGTGAAAAATTTAATTCATTGCCAGTAAATTTATATGCATACCGCGGCTGCAGTTTATTAAAGATGCACCAGCACCTCCCCAAGGTCTGAAATAAAACGGTCAGCTTTATTTTCATCTTTAGAATAAAGCAGCACTTACAAACTTAATAAGGATAAGATAAAATTCACTTCTTGAATGTATGATAAACACCATGATGTCTTTGTTACGTGCTTACTCTGTCGAATTTATTCGAATTTTAGTCATTTTAGAAATATGTTGTCTAGACTCGTTACTAAAAACATTTCAGCACGCATATTACTTCTCATCTTACTGTCTTCTTAAAAGGAAGTCTACAAAAATACAGTATCATTTTTTGTTACAAAAATATATTATTACGAGTTGCAGGACTCGAATTAAAATGCCGTTAGAATTACTATAGAATTTATTAGAACCATACAAACATGTATAACACAGGTACAAATATAACTGAACACCACCAGTCCAAACGTAATGCACGATTCAATAACACGCGCAGAGTCCGTCACCATACAGATTACCGAATGTACACACGTCTAGCCTCGCTTGTGGTTATCGCTTGACTGCCATCTCTCCATCGAGGCATTGCTTTATACGGCACAGATGCAATATGTCTGCCTGACAAGCTTCGATGCAATTTCTTAGAAATCGTAACCTGGTTAATGACTGCCATAAAAGATTACAATACACAATGGGCTGTTTTTCTAATCACAAATTTTAAACACAAAGTAAACAAAAGAAGTCCAAATGCGGAAAGGCAATAAAGTGTGCTTTTATGGTCTGCAGGCGTGAATCTACTTTTGCCGGCACTAGGTCGTAACACTATCATAGAAATTTGTTATCTTTGTTTAAACACCGACGTGACGACAATGTAACTCCGACATTATAAAGATATAATACTTTTATATTTATACTAGCTGTACCCGGCAGACGTTGTTCTGCCCTTAAAAAATAAAAATCTAAAACACAATTGCAGCGCCATCGACCGGGACCAATTATTAATTTAAATCACTCTCGAATAACTGATCAATTATCGATCGCCGAGAGTAGAAAATTATTTAAGTACTAATATCGCTATTAAAAAATAGAGATTGGTAGTAGAAGGATGAAAATTTAGGGTTATATGTATTTTTTAATGCCAAAGCATAAAAAAATTAAAATAAAATTTTTGTCCAAAAAATAAAAAAAAATATTTAGAGGTGGGTCATCCTTATCATTTAGGGGTATGAAAAATAGATGTTGGCTGATTCTCAGACCTACCCGATATGCATACTAAATTTCAAACAAATCGGTTTAGCCGCTTCGGAGGAGTTTGGTAACAAACACCGTGACACGAGAATTTTATATATTAAAGAATATAAATATGAAAGTAATAATGTTTGTTTATTACTACTTCATATAGTTGGGAAGAGATTGATTATAACGAAATTTCTTGAGTGTTTTTATGTCAGTAAGGTGGGTGAGGTGGACGTTAGCTGGAGGTATTCGCTCCCAAAATCATAGAAAACAGTTAGCTAGGTAAGGACATGAAAAATACACAACTTAAAAAAATATTTAAATTTAATGTGATTTGAAAAAGATCCTTTAAATAGTTTTTGAAATAATGTTTCAGGGTTTTTGTAACCAAACGACAAACCCGTGGACTTCTGACACTTCTTACGTGTATTGGTATTGTGTAGATACCCTTATAATAAGATATTATTACAATATTTTTATTTTTTTAACATTGTGCAAGACATATAAAGGCAATCGCAGCTAATTTAAATGGAGAAGCTTTCTTCAAACACTAGCATTTGTTGCAACAGTGAAGATTGAGTTGTTTTCTCCGATCTCTTACAAAGTAAACGTCGGTCCTCCATGAAATATGCATTAAATATTTACACAGCCCCGAGCAAGTCATTCCCTTGAAGCCGACTGAAGCGAACAGATTTGCAATTCACCGAACATCCTTTAAGAAAAAAGAGCCGCTGAACAAAGACGAGGAAGTCCGGGAATCGAAATGAACCGCTAAATACTAACCTACATACAATTGGATTTTTAATGTTTTCTATATATTTTGCAGATCCATAGCCATTTTGGCAAAAACGAAATCTATATTAAATCGTCATGTTCATCCGTTGTTTTTGTATATCACAGTCATTTGTCTCAGAAATTACTGAATCTACAATAGGGATGTGAACACATGTTACAGTGAATTATACATTATATAAAACATCATAGAAATAATTTTAATTATATTTCAAACAATAACTAAGGCGCTAAGTATTTGATTCCTTATACTTGTACCTACTTATGATGTCATAAGTACAAAATCTACGAGACTGCGACATTCTATGAGTTTATAAAAAGTATCTCGTTTGATATGATCATCCTATTGTCTTCCCTATGCTGTATAGAAGAAAGACAAGGATATAGTTATGTAGCGAAATAAAATAAAAATAAAGGTTAGCGGCGCCGCCATACATGTCACTACGCTTGAGATTTTATTTGTCAGTATTGTTACGAGTACGGGACTCGAATTAAAATGCCGTTTGAATTACTATAGAATTTATTAGAACTATACAAACACGTATAACAAAGGTAAAAATATAACTGGACTCAACCAGTACAAACTGAACGATTCAATAACACGCGCTATGTCGGTTACTATATAGCTCATCGAATGTAAACTTCTTATTCGTATCGTAATCGTCGCTTGACTGCCTCACCCTTCCCTTTGGGCATCCCTTTTATTTTGTACAAATACAATATGCCTCGACGCAAAACAATAACAACAAGAATTAGTTCGACACACCTGCCTAATGACGGCCATAAAACAAGTACAATAACAATAGAATGTTTTTCTTAATTACTAATTCTAAACATAAAGTAAACAAAAGAAGTGCAAATGCGGGCAGGTAATAAACCGGTTTATGGCAGGCAGATGTGCATTTACTTTTTTCGGCATGTAACATTATTATTAGGAAATACACGTAAGCCCACGAGCATCAGCTTCATCGTCATGTGAATGTCGAGGCGATCCAGCTCCTCGAAAACATGGACATAACGAGAAGGCTCAAAAGGACAAAACCATTTGAACTAGTGATATAAACAAAGAAAAGTGTAGTATAATGTGCTAGCTAGTAATAAGAAACACATAAACAAAGTGTCTTCGACTTTCTTAGTATGGACACTTGTAGTTAATTTTGATTATATTTAAATTACTTATTAGTCTTTTTAGAACTAACGAGGCATTATTTCTTAAATTATTCATTTATAAAAATAACAAGTATACCTATATTCGCGACGTTAAGTACACCGCAAAATTGCTAGACGAAATGGAACGCGCAGTTTAAATATATGACAGTTTCAACGGTTACGGGCTTCCTCGTCTTTACAAACTCTCAGTGTTGTACGTAATACACATAATTAGCTTTTTTCAAGTTTTTCATTTAAATACTACCTGATGAGTATCTCATTTAGTCGTTTGGGGTATCATTAGTTAGACCCTGAAAAGAATAACAACGTTCTCCCTATTGATATCGAGGTATGATAACAAAGTCATGAAAATTGTACCAACCTCCTCTAACTTCTCAGCTATCCAGTGAAACTTCAGCTCTCTTTCAAATCTGAATTAAAAGTGAAGGTTTTAAACACTAGAAAATACTTTAAACGAACTTTAGTTTGAATAATATCCACTGCGCAGTTTATCAGAATGGGGTAATTTGGTATATGTTATGGTTTTGTAGCCAAAAGACGAAATATAAAACATTTATTACATCTACCGTACCCTTTGTTATGCATAGAATACCAAGCGCTTGCTCGATTTATTTATAAAGCATTTCAACGTGTTATTAAATAGCAAGGCTGAATAATATACACGCATTTGAATTTGTTAAAATAAATTTAATGTCCTACATGTTTGTTGCGTTTTTCGTATTGTAAGTACAACTGGCAATTAGTCTAAGTCCAGTATTGCTTAATTATGTTTCAAAATTTAGTAATTATGACATTTAATTAAAAGGAAATGAACGTATTAAAATAATTTTTGTGGTATTTTTATTAACACCTTGATCATAGGCCGCAGACATAGTTCTAAAAGGGTGATTACATTAAATAATTAAACAATGGTCATACGTATATATTTTATAAGACAAATTGATATTTCCGTTTAGTATGATGTGATTGAAAGTTAAATTTTACGTATTTATGTACGAGTATTTGATTTGCATATAATAACGGTCTTATTGGAATGGAGTTGTTTAAAATCGAGGACTTTTTTATAAAATTTAATGATTGAATTATGGGATGCACATATAGATTGACACAGCAGTAATACTATAAAAGTTTCTTTATTATCTAAACCCTATGAAAATGACTTGTCGCTCCTGGTTGTGTTCACAATATCGTCGGAAGCCAACGTGAATGAGATGCAGTCATCTGGTTCTGTGAAACCGTTGTCTGCTGAGGAGGTGGTGGAGTGGGAGACAAAGTAGATGTCCTGACTCCTCGCGTAAACTGGATAAAAGCCGTAGGAGATCTAATGACATCTAGCCACCGCGGGTGACGGCTCTCGGTAACAAGTTAAGCCATCATACGCACTAAAACACGTGTTATGATGGAGCACAGGTATTATGAGCGTGGCTCTTTTATCTGGATAAGACTAACGAAAGTTCTGATACTTTTCGGCCCAAGGAGAGGGCCGCCATCCGTTTTGGGTGGACCCACATCAGCTTTTTTATATTTTTTTATTGTAGTATGATTCGCGTTTGCCCACGATCTCGCCCTATGTGGAGCGAAGATGTGGTCTAGGATGGAGCACGTTTACCTAGAAGGTACCTATTCACATGGGACTTAAAGACACCCAGGTTATAAGTATCGGGAAAGACATACTCCGGAATGAGTTCCACTCCCTTGCGGTGCGTATGATGAAGCTAGATGCAAAGCTCTTCGTTCTTATAGGCCGAATATCCACCATACATCGGTGCCTCATGTCGTTGCGTCTGGTTGTCCAGTGATGGAAGGGAGATGGCGGGATCAGATGGAAGACCTCAGCTGCACACTCTCCAAAGTGAATCCGATAGAAAACCGATAAACTGGCAACCCTGCATCGATGTTCGAGACTTTGAGTTTTAGTCTGAGAGTTGTAGTCGAAGTGTTGGCAATACCTTTACTTTCGCGACCCTGACCCATGAACATATAATGAACACTGAGATATTCTAGTAGTATACTACAGGCTAGCTTTTTTTTGCTGGGGAATGCGTTTACGTATCCCCTCGGCCCATCGGGGATGGTCTACGAGGTATATGTGGGGTTTTCAGGGGCAATTTTTGCACATACCTTCCATCAGGAAGGAATTGTGAGATGCCGGCTGCCAGAGTACCCACTAAACATAGTAGCGTTCCCCCGCGTCTTAGTGGGGCTCTACGAGGTATGTCGTGGACAGTTCACCGCTACGCCTCGACCAAAACCGTCACGATGGGGTTCCCCAGGGAACAGGACACCCCACGTCCCTGGGGTTGGCTCGCCGGGGAGGTCCTCCGACTTAAAACCCAGTTCCATTATCCCATTGGGAGGAGGTGAGCGTACCGGCGCCTTCAAACCCCTGTTCGCCGTCTGCAATGGGGGTCCGCTAGCTCTTGCAGCCCAACCCCATATTCATACTCTACTGCATCCCCGAGCGCGAGGTGTGCGTAAACTAAATTTCAAGTAGACAAAAACTTGTCGGAACCCTAAAAACTGTCAGGAGGCTTGAATTACTAAAATCCAGTACATTTTTCTGTTCCCTGTTAATTCAAACGTTTCTATTTGCTGATAAAGTCATAATTTCTAACTAATAGCACCCATAAGTTTAAGATCATACCCCGATTACAAGTTATTTAAATATTATGTTAAAAATAAAGTTATTGTTGATTTAGTGTCACGCAACTACTGGAATATGAATATAGGAAACTGAAATTGGATTTTTCAACGTAAAAAATGACTCATAAACATTAAATAATGGCTACTGTGTCCGATATCTAGGTTAAGTTTATTGAGTCATTTTTTGATGATATTTTGCAAAATACATTACAGAAAGCTTTTTGCTATGTTACTTATTATATGATTGTAGTTTATTATAAAATATTGGCAGCATCAAACTAAATCTGAGCATAAGATGAATGTAGTATAGTATTAGGATTTCTGGTTACAATGAGTTTCGTGCAATCTTTTTAGAGTTCCCATGTTACATAAAATCATCATGTCCACCTATCTCTGTATATTGATGAAATCTGTCAAGGTGTTCTATATGCCATTATCTAATGGTAGTAATAAGAACTAAGGGAAGAACCGTGTTTTCGTGTACATACATAGGCTTGTGTATCATTAGTCAGATTTAAAAATCGTAATGGTGTTATTAATTACTATTTTATTTAGTTCAGTATATGTCCAAATGTGATATTCGTTCTCAAGAAGTGGAAGATTATAGAAAATATTGAGGTTGTATAACTTTAAAATTATTTCTAATTTTTTTTTGACCACGATCATCTCTATGAAACCCTTCATTATGAGGGGAATGACACGTACTTGTTCGAATTTTCATTTTAAATTTTCACGAATACAAATATTATTTTAAGTTAGTTTGAAAAATACATAATACAATACTAATTTTTTTTGTGCAGTCGCGGTATGCTTAATTTCGCCATTTTTCAGATTCATTCAATTTGACGTTCTGCGAGCACATGTTTACCTTTTCAAACTAAGTCACAGAACAGACTATTCCACAAAAAATGTGTTTAACTGTTTGACAATAAAGTTTAAAATTACTTAGATCCAATTTGTTTGATTTTCTATCTTGTCGAAGAATATTGATTAGGGGTGTAAAACCTTTTTATTGGTTTTATTATCTGTGATAAGCGTATTGATTATATCCTCTTTGTTTCTGATGATTAAAACTATTGTTAATCGCAGTGTCTGTCACATTGTCAATAGCGCAATTTTCTTTTTTTACCTTTCTAAATTTTATTAACGTAATATTTATTAAAATGTTGGTGGTACTGTTTCTTGTACTCGTGCAAACAAAAGTCGACTTTAAGATGACGAACCTTTTCATACCACGACTGTACATAGATTTAAGTACTCTTAAGAAACTAGCAACCAATAATCATCGGTCCATAAATCTAATATATCGCTATCAAAATGACTCATTAGCTCTTCAGGGACTAGAGGACTGGTGCAGCCTTCTGGGTACCGTACCCGTAGAAGACGGTGACTTGGGGTCAGTGCGATGCTTATAATCTTGAGGGTGTATGGTAGAATACAATATAACTAAGATAAGTTCTATTGTATTATTTAAATTAAGACATTATATGTCTTAATTGAATTCAATAGTTTCTTAAAACATCATAAAAATCCGTGACAAATAACGAATAAAATTAAATGTAATTTTGCTGTCTTATATTTTGTAAGAAAAACATGTAAGAGAGATAAATGAAATCGTCACCTCTAAATGGATTGCCGTTACCACAAATGGCATCTTTTAAGGCGATCTTAAGTCCTGATTTTTCACATAAGAACGGAAATCGTTCAAACGACGTCAGTGGTTCGGTACATTAAAGAATCGGCCCTTGAATGCTACGTCGCCGCAGGCATTCGAATAGAGTTCAATGTACGACTACCAGAAATGGCTGTAGATATTTACTGAATATGGCTTTAATTTTGACGTAATCTTACTTCTATACATTTATTTCATCATAATTGATTAAAATTCTTAAGCAAATCAAACCATGCTGTTGTTCAAGCGAAATAGAGATATTGCAGAGTCCTGTAATTTTAGCCAAAATATACCTATATACCAAACTACTAATATATACCAAATCATTCACGGCTAGTGCATTACAATTGTTTGCAGTATTAATTATATAGTGCCAGAATTCTACAAACTAATGATGTTCCTTACATTTTATTGTTCAAAATGTCTATTTATCATATTTTTATAACTTGGGACGATTTTTCAATCAATCACGAAATAAAAGTTATTCATAGGATAAAGTATAGCATGGAAAAATTAAGAATGCCAATTGCATGAATTAAATAGTTAAATGATTTCACTTTGAATTCACGCAGGTTATAATTTATTCGACTGATAATTTTTATGTGATGATTGACAAATCGACCCGAAATAACATATTCCAGAATTTCTGTCCTATTTCCGATCGATTAGTTCCATTACCATATGTCACTTTATGATGTCTGGATAAACAAATCTAAAAAGTGTTGTAAAAAAATATGAAATGGACTTAGGACTATGTATAATAACATCAATGAAATGTTGATTTAATGTCTTGTGTGAAAAGGATTGATCACATAAGATTAATGTTAGTGTAATTGATCATTAACTAAGCATTAAAACCATTCTTCGACGATCGTCGATTGCGATCTATTGCTGGATTTAGGCTTTCCCAGGTATACGCTAGAAAAACAGGCACTCCATATATGCAAACGCACACAGTTCGTTGACTCCACAGGTTGGAAAGTTGAACTATGTTTATGCCCTAAAATATCACAATATTTTGCACCTGTAATTTCAAGAGAATAAATGTTATATGCAAAACGCCTCTTCAAGATACCAATCCGTCTTATCTAAGCGGATTCGGGTCTCGTATATCGCCATCGAGATTGGTAGGTTTCCTCGGGATGTTTCCCTCACTAGAAAACTGCTTAAATGATGCATGCTCATCGTCGTCATCAACATCATCATCATGCGATCAGGATTCGGACTCATGTCAGTTAAATCGGACATAGATGCGTTTGCCACTAAGCTACTTTTTTAACAATGGGAAATCTGATTGAAAATTATCCACCGCGGGAAAGTGAGGTTGGGTTTGTAGGATTCGCCACGTAGGGGTGGTAATCTTATGACCACTTGAACCCAGGATACCTAATAAAATATTTCGGTGGTTCTTCCTTCACCTTATACCAGGGCCACAGAAAAGCGTAAGCAAGATCAATTGCGTGTGCCTTGTTAGAAAC
The DNA here is from genome assembly GCA_039645545.1 of Dendrolimus houi. Taxonomy (NCBI): domain Eukaryota; kingdom Metazoa; phylum Arthropoda; class Insecta; order Lepidoptera; family Lasiocampidae; genus Dendrolimus; species Dendrolimus houi. The sequence continues at coordinate 18,197,349 of CM077118.1, forward strand.
CATTAATATAATAACGTTTACCAAGACGCAATGTCCATTGTCCACTTCAAGAATTATTTCCTCCATAGGCCATCTGTTCCGTAACATATGTTAAGTCTTACTTTCCCTTCACCTTACTAATTCTGCAATACTATTACAACAACGTTTAGAAAATGTTATATGTGACTTATTAAGCATTATTAAAATTTATATAGCGACTCTTCCAGTGCACTAAGCTCCATTTAACAAACGATTCCGTTATTAAACGCATCAATTTGAAGCTCGACACAGAGATAAGGCGTGCACTCACGATCTTAGAACGACAGTTATTGCCCCCTAATGTAATATGTACCAGTTAGGAGCATACCACATTAAACTACATAGTAACTATTTAGTTATAAGCTACGACGTATAGGAGGAAATAACATTAGGGGCATGTATTAGATATTCTTGTGAGTACAAATACAGTGGTGTATCTCGTATGTTACAGGAGGTGGAGATTGGCATAAAGTTATATTAACAATAAGAATTTTAGCTGTAATTTCGAATTGATTTATTATTAGTTGCGTATACCACTGAAACTCTTGTTTTGTTAAGTTTAAAAGTATTATTCCACGTTCATCTCGGTTATTTTTTCTAACATCATTTTTTAAAGTTTTATGAAAATCGTTATCGACGTGAAGTCGTGAAGTATGAATAAACAACTATATAAATATCAAAACAGGCTCTCTTTTATATTTAGAGTAGTTATTGTTTTATATTAATATTTGTTGAGTATAATTAAACAATATAAATTAAAGAAATCAGAGGGTAGCATTAAAATGTTCTCCACGTAAGACATATTGTGAGCATAGTTACTCTGAAGTAATTGAAACGTTAAATAAAATTAAACTTCACCGTTACAATTTAATGAACTTAAATGGTGTGATAGTAAAGACAGCTGTCGCAGGAATCATCTGAAGCTTAAAGGCGCTATACCAACAAAATCCTATGCGACAAATTTGTTCCTGACAATGTTTTCCTGGAGACTGTTCTGCTACTTCAATCGTGAATTCATCGCCATAAAGGTGTAGACAACATATACGCCCAAGACTCCACAAGAGTAGCATTTATGCCGCACATTGTACAACACAGTACGGCACATTGTGGCACTCAGGTAGAATCGCGCCTTAACAGAGTATAATTAATCGCTCACATATGAGCGAAAACAGCGTGATTACAACACACAAATAGATAAGGAGAGCCGAAAAGAGTGTGGGATTAAAAGCGATTGGCTCACTGCCCATCCAATTTTCTTTGTTAGCGTCTCTCGGGAGCCACACCAAGATTATCTTAACAAAGCAAAGGCGTCGGGGCTAAGTTCGGCCGCCTTTTGAAACAATGTTATCCTTCTTACAACAAAGAATAAAACAATTACAACTTTTTTACTGTTAATATATTACGCTTGCTTTATGTCCTTGTGGGTGTGTACCGAGTTCTCTTTTGTTTTCTGATGTCTCAACTTTTTCTTTCATCTTATTAAAAACATACTGTAAATTATTTCTAAATATTGTAGCTTTGTAGGTAATTACTTGTAAATGTTTATAGTGATGGATCACCTATCATTTTGCAGACTAAGACTTAATTTTATTTTTATTGCAGGAGTTCAGCAGATAGGCAGAGGCCCATCTGATGGAAAGTTAGATAGGTTATCATGGCCTATGGGCATTTGCAACACCAAAGGTGCTACAAATGCGCTGCGGCTCTCTTAAGGGAGACAGGAACCTGGTTACTAATGCCGGAACACAACTCAAGGTTGTTATGGCGACATACTTTAGACCAGGGATGGTAGCCATCCAGTCGGGCAAATATCCTACCAACTGGCTGTGGGTTGTTTTGTCGCCTCTCACGACAGGCCGCCCGGCCGAAGGAAATTGTATTCTTTCTCCGTTCCTGCATGGATAAAATTATCATGGATTAGTATCACGGAAAAAGATATTATTAAACTGCTTTCCATGTTAGTATACATATTTTATAAGGTCGATATATGTTAGATATTAGTATCGATCAAATATAATAAAATTAACTTTTCCAGTAGTGAATTGTTTCTATTATCGATTACTTAAACTACTTTAAATTAAGTCAGTTCTATAAATTAATTATGTTATATATTGGACTTTCTAGCTAATGATTATCGTTTAATTACCTAAATAAGTATAGGCATTACTTCTTGCTATTGTTTGAAAGGCATTATGTTATCGTTAACATCCTTACCAGTCCTATGTATCAATTTAAATTTACATAATTATATTTAGTTGGTTAATAATATAATAATTTTATAGTTTCTTAGAAGTCAGCAGTAATAATCCTGCACTTTTAAGAATAGATCATTCATTTTTGTATAATTTTATATTCTATATTTATGAACAGTTGAATTTGTATATAACACTTTACATATATGAATTTACTTATCTAGTTTTAATAATGCGAACAAGATTAACAGAGTCGTTTGACTTAACTGTCACTGTGTTTAGAAACAAGATGAGTTCACTCAGTTAAATTCTCTGGGATACCAACAGCCAACGATCGTTAAGCCAAACGCATTACTCGGAGGCAGTGAACGAGCGGAAATCCACAGGATGTGCCGATATCTCGGGCATCAATATAGAGCGAGCGCTTGGAAGACATCTATTGAATTGAGAGCAAATGTTTATTGGCCGCAAATACTTTGGCAACGGTGACTACATTTATTGATTGGTTGGTCATGTCTTGCAAATTCTTTAAATAAAACCATTTAACGGCTTGTTTGATTGTGTTATAGCTCAATATAACATATGAAAAAGTATATTACATAGAGAATATTTAAACGTCTCTAAAAATGAACCTTGCTTCTAGGTATAGGAATGCTACTTTCACTTAACAACACGCCCAATTATCCATATTCATCAAATTATTATGGATATGGATTAAACAAAGATCTGAAATTAATGGTTTCAAATTCACTGCTCAACTTATTCTGAGATTGAAATTCACAAACTATGCAAGCACCGCTCAAACAGATGGCGTTACATGACGAGGGGCTGTGTTTTGGATGTTATAAATTAGAAGGGACGTCGTCTCACACACACCTGGTGCTTTACATTATAAATATAGTTTCAGAAGCATATACTTTAAAGGTTTTTAGTGTAAAATACAAACAAAATCAAAAATTAATGGTTATCTCGAATTATGGTTACAATAGTAAATATCAATTCTCTTGATTGAGTATTTCAATAATTCAGATTTTGACATAAGTACATAAGACAATGATTACCTACTTACAGTATAATTACTTTGTAGATAATCTTCGACTGTTTGAGGTTTCCTCTTACTTAAAATGAAATGTAATCACATTTAAAAATAACGGTCGTATTTCAACCACTGGTTGGCCATTAGTAATTTATTTTTATTTTTTTATTGCAGGAGTTCAGCAGACAGGCAGACGGCCCACTTGATGGAAAGTGGAAGTGGAAGACATTTGCAACACCAAAGGTGCTACAAATGCGCTGCTGCTCTCTTAAAGGAGACTGGAACCTGGTCACTTATGCCAGAACGCAACACAAGGTTGTTATGGCGGCATACTCTAGACCAGGGGTGGTCGCCATCCAGTCGAGCAAATACCCTACTACCTGGCTGTGGGTTGTTTAATTTAACTATTCAAAAGATTATTATTCTAAGTAACAAGTAAAACACTACTTAATTCTTACTTATTATATAATACTAATATTAATACCACCTAAATGTACAACAATAATAGGTATAGCCCTTAAATATCCCACTTCAGGACTTTGACCTCGCAGTATTCAATGCAGGGTAGCGGATTTCACTCATCAATCACTTAATTTAGTATGTGGAAAAATATCCGCGACGTACACAGATTGATGGGCATAGATGGACGGATATTGTGATTTTATAAGTATTCGGTTTTTGACTAAATGCTTAAGTAAACCTAAAAAGTTGAGCAGAAATTTAATGTGGCAGAAACGGTAGGGCACATATATATAGTACTAGCTGACCCGGCAAACTTCGTACCACCTCAGAACAATTTTTTTCATATTAACTCACCTTTTAAACCTTCCCTGGACACAAATTATTCAAAACCAAAATTAGCCAAAGCAGTCCAGCCGTTCTCGAGTTTTAATGAGACTAACGAACAACAATTGATTTTTATATATAAGATAGTATAAATTAGAAGGAAAATTAACGATTCCCCATACGACTAATTGAAAATGCAAGTTAGTTGATATCACTTAACCCTTGTATGGGAGCTCGACATTTTGCTGACCCTTTCGCCATACCCTACTAAACTGTCTTGGTTAATGTGCCATTAGGCACGGTACAGATGCAGGTGTGGTATGACCCTTATCTCCGGTATATGTTTTGTAGTTTATACAAAACACAAAAACCTAATTAGTTTTAACGAACTTGGGTAAATATGCCGAATAATAGGAGATCGTTTCGTTAACTTATACCATATATACTGAGTGTTTTGTAACTATATGTATACATTTTTTTATAGACATGTTCGCGTTTGACCACGATCGCGTCTAATATTAGACGATAATGCGGTTGAAGATGGAGCATACTTACCTAGAAAATGCCTATTCACACGAGACTTGAAGGCACCCGGATTGTACGTACTTTTCGAAAAACACGGACTCTGGTGGTAGTGCAGTCCACAGCTCTGCTGTATGCAGAAAGAACGCGGAGGCGAAACGTTTCATACGCACTGGTGGTGTTGCCGCTATGAAACGATGTCGTAGACCACAGCGCCTTGTCATCAGAAGATGGAATTGTGTAGGGGGAGTCAGGACGAACACTTTGACCGCATGCTCTCCGAAATTAATCTTATAAAATGCGATTTTTGTTATGTTTCTCTTATATGGATCACTGTTTGATTCATCCAAATTGAAGACAGTAGTGATCCATTTTATATCAGCTTAAGATAAAAGACAGATACCTAAGTAAGTATAGTAATAAGTCAGAAGTTTTTGTAAGGAACGAGACTATTGTTTTAATTTATTATTTATAAACTAATAAGATATTGCAAGCTAAGCTTCAGATGCGCCCTAAATTCTTCGCGTCATTGACATATGCTCATTAAAAAGACAGCGAGGCGTTATTATTGGATCACACGATTACTGACGAACACACGTAGATACGTATAAGTAAAGTGTAACCTTCGTGGGTATATTATGTATCCCTTGAGATTAAAAAATGAAACCCACACCTCAAACAACACAAAGTTATTCTCTAATCCTTAAGATAGTCGAGAACTGAGCTAGGTAGCAAGAACTGAGTTCGTTTACCCCGATTTTAATATTTATATTGAAATGTCTGAAAACTACAAGATGTCAAATTGAAAATACACGAAAATTTAAGATTAAATTGTTATTTAAAAGCCGAAAATTTCCAAAGAAATCCTTTGAGTTGTTTCAGACATACTTTGAAGTGGATAAATGTTTTAAAATTATTATTTATTTTTCGTATCGTATACCTAAAAAACATTTTGCACTTAAATGTTAGAATTTATTTTGAGATCAGAGACTTATAGGTATCGTTTACAATGGTCGGCAAAAGAAATACACTCCTTCTATTTTGTTATTATTTTTATAATTTTGACACTTTTAAATAAAGTATTAAAAGTTTCGTACCGCTTCCATTTTTTTGTAATTGATGTTTTAAATTAAGCGATTTTCTTGCTTTACATACAAAACGTATTGTTACGAGCTACAGGACTCGATCATTAAAAATGCCGTTGGAACTACTATAGAATTTATTAGAACTGTACAAACACGTATAAAACAAATACAAATAACACTGGATGCAACCAGTTCACACTGCACTACTCAATACAATTCGAACGCACAAAGTCCGTCGTTTATATCGCTAATCGAGAGTACTAGAAAACGTCTTACTCACTTCGTAGTCCTCGCTTAACTGCCCTCCCCTTCATCCGGGCCTCGTCTTATACTAACTACACAGTAGAAAGGAATTGAAGGCGCACACAAGGCTTCTAAGAATTACTAATTTGCACACCTGCGAACGTCCACAAAGTCGAATACAATAACAATAGGGATTATAGTTCGACGCTAATGATGGTTATAAAACAAGTAAAAAGACAATAGCATGTTTTTCTTAACTACAAATTCAAAAGACAAACGATTCGTCGATTACTAGAAAAGGACAATAAGCTGCGCTTATAATAGGCTGTGCGGCTTATCTTTGACGGTATGTAACAGTATATTTAATTATTGTGACAATAGCTGATTGAATTCCTCCGAACACATTTAAAATCATCAAAAGTATATGTCAAATTATTGATAAATTCATTTCAGTTAGTAATTTTCTCCCTTTTCATGTACTTTATTGTAATTTCATGGCAAATCAAGTAATAAACATATGCAAGTAATTATTTAGACCACTTTCCGTTGTATCGTTTCTCTATATGTAATATATCTTGCTAGAATCCTTCATCACATTCATGAGATCATGCTTAATGATTTGCGGAAAAGAAATCTACTGACATGATGGTATTTTTGAGCTTGATAAAAAGAAAAAAGTTTGGAAAAAAATAATGCGTTAGGACCAAAATAAAAAAATAAATTATACGTGATAACAAACAACTAAAAGCAGATATAAAATCAGCATGTCAAATTATATAGATTTATCGGATTTATGTTATTTGTAACAATTTACTAAATGAAACATATTTTAATAAGTACGCACAACGCGTAACACTAATGAATTCAATAATTTTTGGTGTAATGAGTGCGTGGATTGTTTTTGCATATAACAGTCTTGAAATTGATAATAAGAAAAAATACGCTTACGTGAAGCGTGTAAAATAACGATATCGCTTTTCTCTATGGTGTTTACGTTTTCTCGAGAATACAGTAGTCGAATCGTCACAGTATTATGCAAATGGTTATATTCCTATAAGACCCAAAAGTATCATAACAAAAAAAAATGTGTGTGTGTGCAGTTTACACGTAGTAGACGTGAAACAAAATGTAACAAGCGGTGGAGAGATTCTAAATTTCGTGACGTCAGATGTACGTATATGTATATATTATATCGTTATAATATATTTAACCTTAAAAACACGAAATTTGAAGTATTAACGAAAAACTTCAAAATAATTCCAATTGCATCCGTATGAGCATAGTGTATGAATGATTAAATATAATGTGTACTATCTTATTCGCTCGCAGGCTTAGTCCTATAGATTTATGTGTTTACCTCTTTTTAGTGTCGCTTTTTCGTTTCATCGAGTTTCAAATCACAACCATTCTAAAGAAGTTTTGCTTCAAAAAATCCTAATATGATAGCAGAAAGGCAGTATTATGTAATAAGATGATTCTAAGCTTTTGCCTTTTATAAAATTAAAATTTTATTTGTATTTACGAATTTTGAAGTATTTTGGTAAAAACATGTGGTTGGCATCACACGGTTAAGATGCCAGCGGTCACAAAACATGTAGGTACTTATGTACTTTTATGTCGAGAATGGATAATAGATAATACTTTTTCTCTCAGGTGTCATGGGATATACGGATCCTAAGTTTAAATGAAAAGATTTTTGAAATGAAACTTCTTTAGAATCGTTGTGATTTGAAACTCGATGAAACGGAAAAGCGACACTAAAAAGAGACTAAGATTGCAAGAGAATGAGATACGAGTTTTATATTGTGCAGCACAGACTACAGAGTCAATAAGACCGATGATTAAAAATAGGTCCAATTTGGACCGATATAAAACTGGTAATAATATTTTGTAGACTATAACAATGAAAAATTGAAAGTAATACTTAAGAATTTTATTTTGAATTATAATATGTTGATGGATGGAGACTTAAGGAATTATATTCAATTAGAAAAATTTGGGGAAGAAGTATTTGTGAGTATATTCACTGAAGTTTCACTTCTACTGCGTGTAAACTATAAACACACACACTCACACATTTTTTTACAATGCAATATGTCTAATTGAAGCACGTGGCTAAAATAAACTGAAACACGAGTCAATTTATAAAAAATACTTTTTTATCGGACGTAATATGAAACCCAAAAAATCGGAACGGAAAAGGAAAATAATTAAGTAAATGAACATTACGCCAGTGATTTCCTTATCAAAGCTTTAAACTACAATTTGAAGCAAACATTTCCTCGTGATAACAGGTCACACTGAAGAAAACAGGTCGTTACCGAACGTCATTTTGTGGGAACAAATCTCATTTTACGCACGCGTCGCACTATCTTATATTGCGAAGGCTCTGGGCCCATGGCATCTTATAGATTTTATGCTGGGGCGATGATTACCCTCGGGGGGCATCCATCACGACACAGCTCTTATTTTTATTTATTGCCCGGCGATAAGATATCGTGTTATGTAAGTTTGCTAAGCAATATATAAAACAGAACGTAACACACATGTTTAACCCTGTTCTGAAGTGAATAAATACTCTTAAGGCAACTTAAGACAAAATTAAATACTATATAACCTCTTCAAATCTGAGAAATACCTTTTAACAGTTGTCAGGTCTATTGGAATAGTAAAAGTGCAACAAAAAATCGATGTTTTAATGATATCGATATCAATTATTTACAATCGGTAATCGATTACAGATTTGTCTTAAAAAAAAATTAGAACGAAATAACATTCAACTGATCAGGATAAGTGTCAAATATTTATTTTATTTGTCACGGGGGTAGACAAATGAATTAACTCCATACATTCTTGATAGAATATGAATGGCTACTTAGCCAGAGCAAACCCTGATTCTCTGTTAGACCTGATGCCGCCTCGCAAATCCTAGTGAACCAAGTAGAAAAGAATGAACGCTTACAGTCACTGGAATCGTATAAGGAAAAATGCAGGATTTCGGCCGGATTCGCGCGTCCTGTCTTTGCACAAACACTACACCAGATGTCCGGGACACAGTTGGCACTTTAAGAAACGGTTTTAGGGCACAATACAGTAGTTTTCCGACGTTTTTGGACTATTTATCGGCGAGCGTGGTGTCGCAACGTTATTCAAGCAGCCATTGAAAATTCGAATCGGCCAAAGAGAGGCATGTGTGTGCGCAGCGCCCTCTGGTTAGAACCGGCCGAATAAAGGTGGAAGAGGAAATGTTGCCGGAAAGGGATGCTTTCCGGGAATGTGACGGGATGTCGTAACAAGACTTGTTTTTTTCCACAGGTTTCAAATACGTATGGTAATGGTTTTCAGCATATTTTTGGTTACAAATATTTTACCTGCAAAAAATTATTACGAATTAAACGTAATATAATATATTTAGAATTAACAATATTATTTCAAAGAAAATTTCTATTTATTCCGTATTTTTAATGATTATTCGTTTAATTATGGATTTGAACTGTCGGAGCACTGCGGAAATGTAATTCTTTGTTTTGTTTGAAAGATTCAAATTTTAATCATTCAATCAATTAAGAACTATGCGTGTTTTAAAATATATTTCGAATCAGTGCTTAATCCTTTGATTTTGCGTAAAAGATTGTTTTTAATCGTTTAAGTACGAAACGTGAAAATGTATTTCTTAGATTTGAAGAACTATAAATTATTAATACTTTTAAGTTTAGTATTGATATAACTAACTAATGATACTAACAATGACATACGCCCAGTAAGTCGTAGCTCTGAAAGCTCCTAAATCCTATTATTATATAGTATCTTTTATTCATTTTTAAACGCTTTATTATCTATAATATTTTAAAATTCCAAACATGCCGTGTCTGTGCTGTCTGTTGAAGCTATTAAAAAAACAACTGGAGTAGACTATATAAACGATGGAGAACACGATGCATTTTTTTAGATTTATTGTCTGTTTATTTGTTTGTCGGTTTGTCTTTTTGTTTGGGATTCACCTAAAAACTAGTAGGCTGATTTCGATGCAGTTTTCGCTGATCACCAGCAAATTCTTAGACATAAAATCTGCGCTACTTTTTTTCTCAGGAAACCCGCGGGAGTTTTTCTGGGAATGATTTAAAATGGCTACATTAATAAAATCGAATCCAATTTATTTTTCTATGATCAATAGCAAATTTTAAGTAATAAAATGTGTGATATCTTTTATCCCGGGAATCCCGTGGCAATTTATCCCAGGAGCGGTTTGAAGTTGTTCGGGTGCATAAAAATTAGCTTAATTTAAATCTTTCTAAGCTTAGCTTAGCTTATTCCGACACAGTTTTCATTAAAACGATAGTTTACATTCTTTTTTAAATGCTACGATATTTTGTGTCTCCAGAGACACAAAATATCGTAGCATTTAAAAAAGAAAATAAACTATAAATATTTATACTAAAAAGAAGATCTCCAGAGATCCCGCGGGAAATTCTCCGGGTATGATACAAATTAGTTAGATCTGTGTCGATACTTCCAGACATAGCCGTGACAGTTGGGGCTGCTGTCGCATATCAGGATGCCCTTAAATGTCGCAAATATGTGTCTATTGATAGTGGGTACGTATTTGTGGCTTTCGGGGTCAAGACCCTGGGGCCGTGGGGCTTGGAGCTCATCACCTCTGTCGAGACCTCTCAACGCGCCTAATTGAGGTCTCGCGTGACCAAAAGCCTGGCTTGTACCTAGGGCAACACATCAACATTGCCATCCAACGCGGAAATGCGGCCAGAATTTTGGGCACGCTCCGCACCGACAGCGATTTGAAGTCAATTTTCTACTTATATATTAATGTTATTTTGTAAGTATAGTTTTATTTATTGTATTTTTAGCTTACTTATTTATTTTTGGTTAGCAAATTAATATTAAATATTAGATTTTTCAAATATTTACTACTTATAAACGTCTTCCGCTTTGTTTAAAAAATATTTAGATTTCATATTTATTACCTGATTTCGATACGATTTCACTACGACGATAGCCTAAGTTTTTTTCAAGTGAAAAAATACTTTATATTCCGGGAGCGAGAATTTTCTCAGGAGTGTTTAAAGTATGTATTATACATAAAATTAGCTGATTGGGATCCAACTGATACTAAAACAATATAATACGAGACTTTTGTATTTTCCAGAATTTCGTATCGTCGATATTAAAACTTGCTTAATATGACAGTTTCTATATTAATTACAAATCTTTAGTAGAACAGATATAGTTATGTATGCATTTAATAACATACTAAAAAATCTGTTGCCCTGCTGAAAATACCCTTTGCATTTAAATAATGGCCAAATAACTGTAATCTATATTACCTTTCAAGCGTGAACGAAGTCGCGGGTAAATACTAGTTTTAAAATATATTTAGATGAAATCAGTCATAAACTAAGGGTTATAATAAATAATAATAATAATATAATTCATTTATTTTCAAATTATGTCCGTTCTAAAAAATACATATTAAATAATGAAATAACAAAAAGTGAGAGAAGTATAATTTGTAGTAATAATATATACACTAAATACAGTACACGCAAAAATTAAATGCGTCTCGACAGAAGTTGGCTCTGTGGTTTTGCGCAGGTCCTGTCAACTTTTAACGTTTATTACAACTGATAGTGAGAAGTGCAAAAGAGATGCTATGCGAGTCTGGATAGAGGACGAGCGAGAGCGCGATACTCTTCCCCGCTTGAGCGTTATTAATTATGTTATGCGTAATGACTTGTAAAACTTCAGGGATCTACTTAAGTTTGCACGTACTATATTTTATAGATTCTCACTTAATATTCCTCTTCCACGTTTTGAGATGGGATAGGAAATTTTAGGTTACTAGATATTAAAACTAAATAATAAAGAAGGACCGTAAGAACAAATATAATATAAACTAATTTTACTATCGTTGTAAAATTTATTTAATTACATCAATAACACCAATTTGTGTTACTAATTCTGGAAAATTCAAATTTCTCAACTTGAATACACGTTGAAAACTGAAACAATATTAGTATAGTTATAAATTATAATTTAAATTTTACCACAGATGGCCTGAAATTGAAAATTTACTAGCAACTCCATTATCTAGATACTAGGCCTGCAGCAACCGCAAGATGTCAGTCACGTTGAAACAACTATTAATTAAGACCCTCGGGTAAACATCCTGCAACAAGACAGCTGTCTATCTGTACGCCGACCTTACTCCTCAAAATTATTGATGCATTTTTTGTTTTGTTTGTTGTAACGTATTGTGTAGTCTTTACTGCATACGAAGTGAAGACATAGCAGGGCACGGTAGTAATTTTCTTTCTTTACCGTATATAAATAAATTTAAAATTTTAATGAGAATGTTATTATTTATCATGTTTTTTTTGTTTGCGTTCTCGAAGTTGTTATAGATTGTCTACCCCTATGGAAAACAGACGTGATAATAATTTGTAAGTATGTAAAAACTTTAGACAAAAAGCAACATATTGTTTTTTAAACTATATTTTATTCACATCACTTACTTGTTAATCACTGCTATTTTAAATACTGGTGTTGCAGAAACAAAATAAAATCAGCATTTGTCAACGTCTTAAGCCTTGGGGATAAACACTATCCTATGATCTTTTAGCCTATGGAGTAAGATTATATAAGGACGAATAAATTTAATTAGGTTCTAATTTGAGATAAAATCATTGGTGAAGCATAGAAATATCATAGAATAGATAGAGTCTATTGAAAGTTTGATAAGAAAACAATACTAAAAAACAATTAAAAATATCATTACTATAGATTTTCTAAAATTAAATTTCAAATGTATGTTTCGAAATATCAAGACCATCGCCTAGTCTAGATACCATTGTCTATTCACAATAGTAACATGCTCGTCACCTTGAAACAATGTCTTCACCTATCTTGCCCCTATTACCTTTGACGTATCAAAATTCGCGAAAACATCATAAGATATCACTTTTACGTGTCATGAAACGTGGCGTATTCTAGTAGCACCAAATATATATTGTTCTCATAAGAATGAATAGATTGTATCATAACTCGGTGTAATTAATCGCCTTATTTTCTATTGTATACTGTATGGAATTACAACTTTAAATATCAGAAACGATAACGGTATTTTGAAGTGAAACTGCTTTAGAATTGTTGTGATTTGAAACTCGATGAAACGAAATAGAGATAAAAACATAAATCTATAGGATTAAGTCTGAGAGAGAATGAGATAAAATTAAAATTAAACATTATTCTCATACAGATAGAGTTGGAAATGATTTGAAGATTTTCGTTAATACTTCAAATTTCGTGTTTAAAAGCTTAAATATAATATATTAAATATGATATAATATATTAAATATAATGTAAAGATATAATATATGAAATGTGACGTCACGAAATTTAGAGTTCTCCCACCCCTTGCCACACTTGATTTCACTTCTACTACGCGTCAACTGCACACACACACACACCATTTTATTTTATTTTGAAAAGAATTAATTTGATGGTATATTTTTACATTGTATATATTTTTTTAAGTTAATTTTATTTATAGTATAGTTTTAATATCAACTTTTTATGGATAACTTTAACTGAAAAATCTAAATATCGGTATATGCAACATATGTCGAGAAAGCTCACATATAAGAGGATTTTTTCCAACTTGTCACTTCTTCATATTTTCATTCATTTAAAATCATCTTAATAAATTATACTCTAAGCGTTATTATGATGTATAAAGGTATATTATTGTAAAGTTTCATCTATCATCATAATTTTAATATAACCGGACTCCGGGCCTAGAAACAAAAGTTTTCATAGTAATTGTGATTAATACTTGGATAAACTTAATTAATAACATTTTATTACTTACGAATTTTGTAGTCTAGTGGTATAAGCGTTAGTCCACCTAGTTTAACAAAATAAAGGGTAAAATGTGGGAAAAGCTTCACCATAGTGGAAATCAAATGTGACGATTTCCGACAAGGTTAATTTTTTGCACTAATATTGTTATTTACTCTTGTTAATGTATCTGGAATCGGATCCAAAGTATTTCATTGTACATACATAAAACAATTGTAACTTCCTAGGCTTGGAAAGTTTAGCTTAGTGCTTATATATGTTTAACTGACAATTTATTTTTAAATAAAATAAATTGAAGATCAGATATTTTAAATTATATTTACTTAAATGAAATAAATGTTGTATGTATTTATTATCAATTATTTAATATTTATTACTAAAGTTCTTCTATGATTTTCATATATTTCTTAACCATTTCATTAGATTAATTAAATTTTAATTTTGAATAATTATTATATAAAAATTTGCAATAAAAATCCTATTAATATTTTAACTATAATTTTGTATATAATAATGAATATTTAATTTATTATCGTTGGCATATTCAAATTGTTTCAAGCTGCCTTTAAAATAATACTTTACGTTTAGTAGTATTAGAATATATTTACTTTTGTTATCATTATACATATCTAGAAAATAAGTTAATTGGGAGGAAACACGAAATGAGAACGATTTTACGTTATTTATATGTGCCATAAAATTTAAACTTTATCGCACTAACCTATTTAAAAATTAAATTAAAACCGGAAGACCTACGAGTTTATTAAGTTGATGCATAATTACACGATAACACTTTAAAAAAATTACTTTGTTTAAAGTTGTATTTAAAAAAGTGCCCAATGTTTTTTTAACTAGCTTTGCCATACATTTTATTTTCATTAAATAAATATCCCGATATTTTGATACTCATATATGTATAACCTTTATAATACTATATACATTTATAAATACTAAAAAGTTTTTCTGGAACTTGACTAGTACAAATAGCTTCTGAGATTTATGCGTTTCAAATACATAATTTTCTTGCCTTTCTAGTCACAGAGAAAAAATAATATTAATATGAGTATATATATAGAATATATATATATAAAAATGAATAATATAATAGGCTCAAGAAACGGACTAGTGTACACTTTTCAATTCAAATTAGCGGGTATTTGTTATTAGTTTATTATAATTATGTAAAAAATAGCATACTACATTTTTGAGGCATTGTTCTGATTTAATTTAAAAAAGAAAGTGAGCATTAACTGAATTGACAATAAAAGAAAGAAAATCGCGTGCTAGCACCTGATTAAGTTAGACGCTTGCCAGATAAGAAAATAAATAAGTGTGATCAATCATGATGTCGTAACTTAATGGAATTATTTTTACTTAAGCTTCAGTATTTATTGCTACTACGGCTTAGTTACTACTACACGGAGCAAACGTCAAGAAAATCTTATTATTAAGCCCAAATGAAATTCCAAAAATATTTAAGTGGGTTAGTTTATTGACCGAATTTTATTAAACCGCGCGCGCGGTTTACAAAATGAATAGTAACACTTTATTAGCAATTTCCGTTTTTCTCGTTAATTATTTGAAATGAGTCTTTCTTAAAAGGTTTGAGATAGCCGATATAGTTTGTAAAATTAGTAAGCTGAAATAACAATTACCGGTCACATTTATGTATAATTTATTTATTCAGTAAGAACATGAAGAAGTAACAGAATAGTTAAAAAAACAGTAACGTTTGCAATTAAAATGATAATAAAACCGATTAGAAAATTGACATTATATTTCTTAGCATTTGGAATTCAATAAACATTTTTTCGTATAAGTCGTGGTAGCGTAATGGCCAGCACACGCGTCCCAAACTCAAAGTGCGCGGGTTGGATCCTGGGCGGAACGCATGTACCACTTAGGCAGTTTTCTGATCTAATGTGCATATTGTTACAATTACCACGTGCTAATAACGGTGAAAGAAACCATCGTGATGCAACCTGCACACGGAGATAACCGATGTGTCAAACCTTCCAATCCGCCTTGATCAAGCGTGGCGGGTATACTGTCCGTTCCCTATAGTGAGAAGCCCGAGCCCAGCAGTGGGACATTTATGGGCTGTTAGTATAAACATTCTTTACCCATTTTTATTGTTGCAGTGTTGTGCTGCCCATAGTTATCTATAACACTAAGGCAGCTAATGTGCTTCCTAGTTCGTTGAGACTTAAGGATTAGTTTATGATTTTCTGAAGAGCAAATATTGTAGCACTCTGAGAAAACTTCAGAAGCTAATACGAGACACATTAAGCGACTGTCGCCTTTTCAACAGTTACTTTAACTTTTAAATATTTAAGGATAGACAGACGTGCCATGGTAAAATCTCAAATTTTGCCGTTGATTATCTTTTGTGTGATATATAATGAAGTATTCAACTGGAAATCTTAATATATATTCATAATTTATAGGTGATATTGATTAGCTTATCAATTTAATTATCATTAATTCATAGATATATGTATATTAAAACCACTGTGCGTACTGGACTACTGTAATATGTATTTAGTTTTTCCTTCCTATTAATAATATGCAAACATTATGTATTTTTATATTTAAATTTAGCTGTGACCAAATAATTATATTTTTATCCACGTTTCAAGTTATTATGTGTAGATTAAGAGATGGGCACTGAAAATCAGTGCTGTGGTGGAATATCTCCTAGCACAGCAATATACGTAGTGCCGACCTCGTTTGTCGAATAGCGGTATATAAAAACTATAAACATTTTTTTTCTCGCATATTTTATATTTTGACTATGTCGCATTTGGCAAATAAACGTTTTCTTTCTGAAAAGTGATATTTTCATTAAAAAAAATTTATTCCAAAAAAGTTCGGCATCGGTCGAGTTAAACTTATCGAAATCCTTTGAGAATATACCCAACAGGTGCTCCGTCAGGTGCTACCGATTCTCGCGAATTGCTTGTTTAACATATTTTTTTCGATTCTGTCTCGTTTACGTTTAGCGTAACGGCTTCGTACGCGTTATGTGTTACAATTGACTGTAAGGACAATGTGTGAATTTGAAGAGCGTCATTTGCATTGAGTACTTTGCAATTCTTATTCAAGAGTTGAATGTCTAGTATTTCGAAGTGAAGTTTGGCGTTGGTTAAAATCATTCGAGGTCTTTACTTGTTAGGTACTGAATTTATTTTGATAAGAAATTTAGAATACTTTAACGGGATGTATTAATTTTTATAATTTACGAGTAGCAATATAAATTTTTTTAAATAGAATCGAATAGATAACACTTTATTGGTCACTAAATAGACAATTATAAAAGTGCACGATTATTATATAAAACAATAGGCGGCTTAAGGGGCCATTTATTAATTACGTAAGGGTCCCGAGGGGGTGTGTTTACAAAAATCTATACATGCCCTTATCTGGGCGGGAGGGGGAGGTTAAGAATACGTAACTTATATTATTACGTAATATTTTACAAGTCGAAGTTTAATATTAGAAATTTTGGTCTATTTCGGATGCTGAATGGTTTTCTTCATTCTATAATGTGCACTTCGATTTATATCTTCTTTTACAAAATTGTATTGTTTATAAAATCTTAATTATGATCATTTCAACCATTTGAAATATTATAAATAATATGTATATTATAGTATATTCTACTAGCGTATTAATTTTATTTTAATCATTTGGAAAATAAAAATGGTTCTTTTATTTTCTAGCAACAATAGCGTTGAATGATTAGATTTTTTTATTCTATAATAATTCCTGTCTCTGCAGTATATTATTTTATTTAAACTAATACTATTACATAACTTTAAAACCCGCGTAATTCCCATGTTCAAAAAATAGCGGCTTTAACTCCACTTTCTTTTACTCTCTACTACCGTCCGCGAACACGTACATCCCAGCCCATCCGAGTGAATCTCTTTAAGAGCATAAACGAAACCACAAGTGATGGGCATATTTGGTAAATCGCACACTTTTACATGAAAGTATTATGTGAACCATTTTTTACCTCTGATGTTTTTTGCCAAATGAAGTTCCAATATCCATGTAACACTGTATCTGATGAGTTACCAATTGTATCCGATTGGACAACATGGCTTACTACTTCAATCAGTCCATCAGTCCAGACGACGATTGATTATTTGAATTGATCTAGCTTTTATTGTGAAATTTATTTTCTTTAAGACTAGTTTAAAACTAGTCGATAATTATTTTAAAAGTATTATTAGTTTATAGATTGTTTAACTGATTTATATTTTCTCACTTTAGGATCATTTAAATATTTACTTTAATCATAATAATAATATCCCAAAGACTAGATACTTGTCTAATTTATAATAGTGTTACGACCTACACGCCGACAAAAGTAGATTCACACCTGCATACCATAAAAGCACACTTTATTACCTTTCCGCATTTGGACTTCTTTTGTTTACTTTGTGTTTAAAATTTGTAATTAGAAAACAGCCCTTTGTGTATTGTAATCTTTTATGACAGTCATTAGCCAGGTGTATCAAACTGATTCTAAGAAATTTGGTCTACGTGGTCGAGCAGCCATATTGTATTGGTGCAGTATAAAGCAATGGCCCAATAGAGAGATCAGCAGTCTAGCGATAGCCACAAGCGAAGCAAGACGTTAGTGACGGACTTTGCACGTGTATTTGAATTACGATCTCCTGCATTACGTTTGGACTTATTGCGTTCGGTTATAATTGTACCAGTGTTATACGTGTTTGTATGGTTCTAATAAACTCTATGATAATTCCAATGGCATTTTAATTCGAGTCCTGCAACTCGTAACAATATTATAAAATTCTAAACATACCGTATCTTTACATTGAAGCTAATTAAATAAAACAACTGGAATAGACTATATAAACGACGGAGAACACGATGCATATTTTTTAGCGATCATATCTGTTTGTTCGGGAAGTAAAAACTACTGGGCCGATTTCGATGCGATTTTCACTTATCGACAGCAAGTTGTGAGACTTAAAATCTACGCTACTTTTAATAGAAGGATTCTTTTTTGGGAATGATTTAAGATGGCCAGATTAAAAATAGTTTGGAATTCCAATGTGATTTTTTTACTGATCGATAGCAAATGTAATGTTATAAAATATGTGATATTTTTTATCCCGAGAGCGGCTTTTTTCAAATGATACGATACTTTGTGTCCTGGGCATCCCGCGGGTACTTGAAGTCAAGCGTTGACGAAGCCGCTGACATATCCTGGTAATAATATAAAGATCTGATAGCAATGAAAAAGTATAACCGAAACTATCTGCTAAAAAATAAAAATCTTTGATTTACGTTAAACTGAGTTTTAGTGGAACTGATCCTTTTCTAACAACGTTTTATTATTCGTTCGAGAAATGTTATGTATCCTTATCGTAGATATATATATATATATATATATATATATATATATATATAGCAAAAATCGTGAAAATCATCCTTACATAATGAATGAATGGCCCCTTATCGATTAAAGCAATCTCTTCCAGGCAACCTAAGTTAAAGAATAATTTAACCTAATCTGTCGATATAGTTGTTGCAGATTATTAGATAGAACTTAAATACTCATACCTACTTAAATAACTTTATAAATCAAATACATATAAACATATTTATAAGATATATATGCATGATATGTATTAAAAATTAGTCTATGGAATAAGAATTAGGAATAATTATTTAAGAAAAAGTAGTGTTTTCTGAGTGCGTTCTCAAATGTAGACAATGTTTATTTTCCTATTTTATATTAGTTTTTGCCTCTGTATATCACTGAAAAGTCCTTATTGAAAGATTAGTGCTAGTTTACAACTAGCAATCTGCTGAGTTACAGCCAAATTAGAACTTCATCTCCGTGGTTTTTTTGATTTAGTATTTTTACATTGTATGTCTTATAGTTCTAAATAAATGAATTTTTCTTTTCTTCTTTCTAGGATTCCGTAGCTAATTTGACAAAAACAAAACCCTTATAAAATATTTAAAAAATTCTATTCACTTCGCTTCCGAGATTTATTAATTTTCTCAATGGATCAGAAGCGCTGCACATAGCACGTCAGATAACTTCATAATACAATTTGAAACAATACCATTTCGCGGAGAATTACCCATCTTCCTGTTCGTCTACAAATGTCGGCAACTAGTGATGTGACAGACGTTCCACAACAGAAGTTGAAACAGATATTTATAGAGAAATAACACTGAAAAAATATTTTGTCATAGAAGACTAATACTAGGAATTGTAATAACCACGTAGTTAATAGCGAAATCCTGAAAATCTCGACATTTTACCGTTTAAAAGTCATTTTTTTACCAAAATAGTCAATGTTTATAGTCATAATTTTCTTTTAAATTTTGGACTCATTTGGTCTAAAAATACGCTTTAAATCATAAAATATTCAAAATTGAGGCAGATATGACCCTTGCTGCCATATAGGATTTAGGAGCTCTTCAGAGGTACATTTTTTACTAGTGGATCGTTATTCTTCGTCCATGTTTAATTTTACTTTAGTTCACGAAAATTTTGCGAACACTGATTTGTATAAAAAATGGCTAAGAGGAAGAAATTTAACATATAACTATTTAACTACACAACTGACTCACTGTCGCATTTTAAATGTATTTAATAATGACAAATCAGTATAATGCCCGTTGTATATAAGTCAATGTAATTTTGCTGCTCTCACACTAGCTGTGTTAACTAAATTGTTAATAAGATCCGTCATACTTTGCATTTTTAAAATAGTTTTCTTACACTTGTCAATCATGCGGAATCAGTTTTAAAGAACAGTGTATGATTTCAATAAAAAAAACTTTAAGGATACCAAATAAGGCAAAAAGATAAATATGAGACTCGTGTATACCAGAATAATTCTCTTGGAATTAGATAAGAGACCTAAAGTAATTGAAATGTGTACTTTTTAACTTATAATAATCATTATCATTTTATATATTTACTTCACCATAAAGTTTACAATAGTTTTGTAGGACCAAGTATAATGCTCTTCAACAAAATCTCAGAATACGTTTAACAGCTTTCAATAATAAAAAAAAAAGTAAAGCAACATTTGTGCGAGAAGGCTTATTACACAACGAAAGATTTTTCAGATAACTGCATCGAATGGGTACAATGCGAGCACCACCAAGCTTTTTCAGTAATTATCCATAATTTACTTTGTTAAATCTTGTATTAGTTTAAACTACATTTTTAAACAACAAATAACAATAATTATGAAGTAACGATATGTTGCTGGGGCGTTTGTAGCTCCGCTTCTTCTCCTTTAATAGTAACTAAAATTGCTTTGGAAGCGGTGGTAGACTCATGACTTTCAATAAGTAATCTGTACGATTCCATTTTGAAAGCAAGAATACGGACCACAATGCTATGAAGAAACAACGTAGCGGCTTCTATAATTTTGCAAATGCCGTTTAGTGATGACATCATTTAAGCATTTAGAACCGTTTATTTACCAGCAAACATAAAAAAGCCAGAAGCTTAAGTATGTTGCATCCCTAGTAGCTACCCATTTTTGCTCTCTTATTTATTACTTGCACACTGTACGTGCTCAACGCGAATTTGTTTTCATAATATTTCGCACAAGCACCGCTTCAGCATTATGTGTTGACAACACACAAACCACATTCAACCTTAAAATATGAGTAGCAGATAACAAATTCAAATGTTTTAATCATAAAGAATGTACATTTGTCTCTTTATTTACTTTATTGCGACGTTTTATAATATTCTACGTTTCGTACGATAAGGCGCAAGATGTTCACCCGTTACAGAATACCTTTTTTGTTTCAGAAATCTAAATAATACTATTTAATAAAAAGCTCCTTGCAGATAAGAAATGGTGTTTTGATATATTTATATACTGTTACAGTTATTTAGTAGCATAGTTGTCCTTGTCATGTTTCTTTTTAAAGTTAATAATTAATTTTGTCACGTTACGACATGTCTAGATCAGCCGGTTCAGCGGCGGAAACAGCAGAATCACTCAGGCGGTGCAAATATGCAACCCTCAGTGAGAGTTATATATTTGTGCCGTTTGCTGTCGAGACGCTTGGACTGTGGGGTCCTGAGGTCCTGAGCCTCTATCAAAATTTATCAAAACGACTCATTGACTCTTCAGGTGATCAGAGGGCTGATACTTACCTCGGGCACGGATCAGTATGGCGATCCAGCGAGAAAACGTAGCCAGCCTTGTGGGCACCTTACCCATAGAAGACGGTGATCTAGGCTCAGTATTGTACTTATAGTCTTGAGGGACTATGAGTAGAATACGATACAAATAAGTTTCCTTTTATTGTATTCGATTATATGTTATTTTATAATTGTAAATTATGTAAATATATCCGATAATAAAATGAAATAAGTATCAAAAAAATATTGTTATGTACCCTCTTATTTCTAAACGATACAATCGGCCATTTCCTTAATTGAACAATAATGTTATATTTTTATTTATAACGGTGGTTAGCGCCTGTTTTGTAAAGAGTAAGTAGTTTTCTATAATTTTATGTAATAATATTTATCTGTAATATGTGGTAATTTTGTATAGATTATAATTCAAAATCTCTCAATTTTATATAGATGGTATTCACTACATTTTATTTTCATGTTCGCAGACGCGATAGATTTATACTGTGTTCGGTTTATTTTATTACATATAAAACATAAGTATATAATATTTTATATAAGATATTATATATATATATATATCTATCTAAACTTTACAAGCAATAATGTATTAAATTCTTGTTATTCATAACCGTTTAATTAAAATCGTTTATCAATGACTTCAATCCGCTATCGGTTGTGCCAATATGCTAAGTTTCTTATACTGTAAAATTGTTGGAGGGATGGCGAGGTGTTCTAATAATGTTTATTGAGTGTTAAGAGTGAGTGCATAACATGTATGTAAGCCGTAAGGTTCGCTGATTATATGTATTGTGAGCAGTTGCTGTTCTATTATCACCGTAAACGCTTTTGAGTTGTTGCAAGTATTACATCACCTAATAAATGCTTTGATAATTGTAGTTCTTTGAAACACGAATGGTCTTACGTATAAACGCCCCGTAAATTTTAAGCGATCGCTTGACAAGCGATTAATAACGACAATATTTATAAACCATTCTTGTTTATATGTTCGAATTTTCTTAATCGTTCTAAAATATAAAAAAATAGAATTTGAAGAATGCGGAAGTAATAAGTATAGTAAGTTTTTCCCTCTGTGGTTCAAAATTACGAGAAAATATATACCATAATATATAAAATATAATTAGTTTGAACATAATATAAAAAGGAATACTTTATTTAGAATAATATCTATAAACTGTAATATTAGCTATCTAAAATTTTCATGAATTTTTAAATAGATATATTTTTTTATTTTGGACACCAACAGGTAAAAACATTTGAAAATCATTAATATGATGTCATCCTAAATGTACCATGTTTCGGCAAATAAATAAATTGAAATATCTTTGTTGCGCTCCAGAGTAGGTACCTCCTACTTATCACTGGGCAACCTTGCGATTACCCAAATCACAATAAAGCAAACATTTTCCCTAAACATTCGAATATTCTAATGCCCGAATCAAAACAAACAAAGCTAGTCATGGTCCCGCCATGCCCAGACAGTTAAGAGGGTGCATACCAAAAATATTTGTAAAATGGTACATTTTATATTATACACATACTAGCTGACCCGGCAAACGTTGTTATGCCGTAAAAAAACCCCATAGGAGTGTGAAAAATACTTTACGACCTATTCTTATACCTACCAAAATTCATTAAAATCGTTTAAGCCGTTTCGGAAGAGATCGACCACACACACCGGGATAAGAAATTTTTATATATGTATTAGATTTTACTAAAAGACGTTTTTTAATCAAAAACTAATACACACGATACCACCATAGTGTTTATAAAATCAATTACATTTTTTTAAGGATAATGTATTTTATACCTAAATTAATTAGTACCATTTGCTCAATCATTAAGTGTTTAAGAAATAATATTTTTACAAAGAGGAAAAGGAAAATGACTGAATAGATAGAAATGAAAATATTTTTTAAAAGCACATATTACACCGAACTGCCCGAGTGTTGGATTTATCAAAAGACACGATTTTTTTATTGCTGGAGTACAGCAGACAGGTTGATGGCCCAACTGTGATAGACAATAGTTTCCGGTCCCTAAAGACATTTGCAACACCAAAGCTGCTACCAATGTGCTGCCTGACTTTAAGGTGAGACTGGAACCTAACCACTGATGTTGGAACACAACTCAAGGTTATGACAGCATGTTATAAGCCAGGGGTGGTAGCCATCCCGACGGACAAATATCCTACTACCTGGTTGTGGGTTGTTTTGTTGCCTCTTACAAAATCATATAACATTATCGGCATACATAACCTGAAACTTTAGGCGTGTGAAAATTTATTTTTCTATCCTTCCATAATAATTACAGATAAATTGTAGATCTTCTTTTCAAATCTTGAACTGAATATCAATATGTGATTGTTAAAAAAGAGTACAAGTTAGAGTTATTTCTATAATAAAAAGAAATAGTACCTAGTTGGATAGCCGCGCCTTAAGTTCGCACCTGCCATTTCCACGACGAGACTGCGTCCAAACAAACTTTCCTTTTCAATGAATGTTGCAAAGTCGTTTCCCTGTGTTATTGTTTTCGATTACCGAAGTTCAATGGTTAAGGGTTTGGGTATTCCCAGCGCTCTGGCATTTAAGGGATCACTTTTGGTTGTTTGTGATTAGAAAAAATTAAGATTTTTTTATTACGAAAACAGATTATATAAGAAAGTGATTTAATAAATTCATATTTTTTATGTACATACGAAAATAACTTTGTTTATAGGAATAGAAATCTCTTCCAGAGGACGATCACCATAAAAGACTGTTAATGTAACGGTCTTATGCCCGGTTTCTAAGGTACTTTTAACTGTAGTTTATCTGTTCGATAGCGCTATCGGTTCAATAACTAATTAAATTACGTTTTTGAACACACCACCGTAAACTAGATTCAACTTAAATGACCAATATTAGGCGTTTATCTATTCCATATCTTTTGTTTGACGTTTTTGCTTGATGTAAATAAATATTAGATATTCCTTATTAAATAGGTTCATCTAGTGGCGAGTTTTGGTACTAGTTGTAGGTTAGCAGTTAACCTAAGTTTATCTATTACATAACTTTATAGAATCAATTTTTATTGAACTCATAACTGGTAACCTCAGAAACCGGACAATAGTGTTGTTTTCGTCCTATAAATATAAAATACATATACCAGAAATATAATTTTTATGTGCTCACGTACATATACCTAATATATTTGACCACCTCTGTACTTGAGTGCCCTAAGCCCTTGCCGGTTTGCCTCACTGCAACGTAGTGGTTCGGGTTCGATTTCTGGCACGTAAATTTCCTAAACGAGTCCTCCGTTATTTGCAGAACATATCTGTGTATCTGAGATTGGTCTCAAAGTAGTTTGTTCTTTATTATACTAAACACAAGGGTAACTTGCATAGCGTGGGGATATGTGATATTTGTATATCGATTACATTTTTTTATATAATTTAAATATGCATAACAAAGTTTATATCCAGGTAAGAATATGTTTCGCTTATATAGCATACTTATAATTTTTTCGTACTAATAATATAAATGAAATACTAATTTATAAACAAGAAGATTTAAAAAGGATAAAACTATTTTCCATTAGCAACAGTGTACTAAAGTGCAGGAAAGACGACACAGCGCCGTGACGACGTCCTCTCTTGACACCGTGATGATAGCATCGCTTCTCCATCCGTAGTCGATTTTGTTTTGTGCTGACGCCGTTCTTACTTTGCTGAAAAGTATATTACAGTAATAGTATATTTTTTATTCAAAGGAAAATATTTTGTTTATTTATTTGACATGATTAATTAATTATTTTCGCGCTAACTGTACTATAAATAAATATTTTTCTTTATTAAATGAAGTTTTTTTGTGGAAGATAGTCGAATATAGCCAAAAAGGTGCCTTGGCGGTCGTGTCTTATTTTAGAGCCGCCGTTTAAATTCACTAACAAACATGTCATCATAATAACGCAGGCGATGTTTAGTTTTGAAATAATATTCTTATGAAGAATCTTCAAATACTCCTGATAATAATATGTAAGTTACAACTCATTTTCAGAGTTTCTTAGCCATTTTCACATATATGATTTTTTTTAATCATCGTAATACGCCTATAAATTAAAAATATTAGGTCTATGTGCATGAGATTTGGTAGGATGGTGTGTGTGTTGATGAAATATATTTATTATCAGCAGTAGGTACTACAATATATTATTCGCTAATGTTGGTTTTTGAAAAATACTAATTATCATAACGTGGTTAAAATTATTTCCTAACAACTACATGTTTAGCCGACTGGTAGTGATTCATTACTATTCAACCGTATGCGAGCTGGCCTGACCTCTTTCGCTTGTGTTAGCACTATATTATACCTAATCTCCGTCTAGTGTAAACAGGAGAAAATATTTAAATTACAACTCTCATCGGTAACAAGCTAAAAAATTCCTATAAACTTAATTGAAAATATGAGCGCGTTTTCTCTGGGTTTCTAGAAGTTTTTAGTAAATAAAATACTGTTGTTCGCAATACAGGCTAACTTTGCTTAATCAAAACGAAGTAGATTCGCTTAGAAATTTGTGATTATTTATATTAAAACATATAAATTTCTTAAGTATCAAATAATACAAATTCTCATTAGGCAGTTTTCTGATTATTACATGCTGCCAACGAAAAAAAACTATAACCGATGTGTGATATACCCGCCAAGCCGCGTTGAAAAACCTCGCCGGGCATACTATCCGTGCCCCTATTAATTGAAAAACCCGAGACCAGCAGTGGGATCTTTATAAACTATTGTTATTTATATTACCTAGGATATTAAGTGATTTTAATATGTAAAGTTATAAACATTTTGAAAACAAAAGTAATAGATTAATATGAAGATATAACAAAATCGCTGTTTTGAAAGAAGTCTTGTTAAAAATGATACCTAACATGAACATCATTTTGCAAAGTTCAAGAAGCATTTTTCCATATGGAGCTTCTGATATAAAGTGTTTACTATTATGAACATAATTACCACGCGCTGACGGTGAATATAGTCATTGTGATTAACAAGAGTATCGATGTGTGAACCTATCCAATTTAACTTGTATGAGGCTGACTGATCTTTATTATCTACTTCCATAAGGCATGATAATATATGACAAAGCAAAAACATAGCTTTATTAGATTATCACCCGAAAGATCGTAATGTGTAGTTTCTACACTATCTATTGCATTCTAGAAACGAGATGGGTAAATTATTTAGTGTGTTCGTAGTTGATACTAGATCGAGTATGCAACACCTGAGTTGAGCCTACCTTAACAGTTAGGTCCAAATTGAACCTAGTCTTCAAAAGTGGGTTACAATTTCTTAGAGGGGAAATCTCTTTATATAAGTTCAAAGTAGCTGAAGGCGGCTTAACTCATTCTTATAAAAAGAACTTAATATTAATGCTGCTGGTTTATTCCCCAGTACGTCGTTAAGTTGACAGCTTTGCATATTTTATGTTTTGAGCAGTTACCAAGTATACGAACGTAACAATACACAAGCTAGGAGGAAATATAATATCAGATTGGCTGTCTTAAATTCTCTAATATACCTACATTATGATAGATCTCTTATCAATCATTAATTGATGATTGATTCATAGTGTAATGGACGTTTTATTTTCGTTCAATTGGATATACTTAGTTATGTAAGGTGGAAATAACAGAATGACAGTTTGTTACGTTTATATGACTTAACTAAATGAATGTATGCAAGAATTAGTACGATACTATTTATTTCCTTGCAAAGGGTATATATATATACACCTGCATCTAGCACATAGGATAATTTTTGTCTCAAATACAATCTTGAAGGGGGTGAAATAGTAGACAAAGATAATGTCGTACCTATGGCAAATCCATAATAATTGCTCAAGTACATATCAAAATTCACAGTTGAGCTTTTGGTAAAAAACAAAGAAATAACAGTTTATAGTGTTATAATTGTATTAAAATGTAATTATTTCCGTAAGAAATAAATAAATGCAGAAGAAGACTCAAACAACAATAACTATTCTGTCTTATTATAAGCTAAAAGTGTAAATGCAAACTCACTACATTTATTAGAAACTTCGAATGGCCTTGCCAAAGATCTTTGTCACTATATAATTCTGTTAAACAAACGGTGGGCCAAGTAAATGCTTGGAGGTTGGAAGATAAGGTCCCCGGAAATTGCTTTAGAGTAGGACCGAGTGGCCATTGCCAGTAGCAGTAGTGATGGATTGCCACCTCGCATGACCCAGTAATTGTTACCTCAGGTCCGTTCGCCGCCCCTTAGTCCAGCGCTCGCGTGATCACACGGTCGCTCGGCTTTTCTTTAAATCATAATCCGTGGACTTATTGTGACGCCTTTAAGTGAGACTTAGTAAGTGTTTTATTGCTTACCATTGAGTTGAGTGCTGAAATATTAAATAAATTGGGTTCTTGACAAGGGTTTTACGTTCTATTTCAAAAACACTGCAGGCTTAAGCGTAGCATTATATTCTCGGATACATTAATTATACAGTTACTTATTACATTACCACATATTTAAAGTATCAAATAGATGATTGAACACCAGTGTCGTAGACTTCATACAACTCGATTCCCCGTAGCCTACCTTTAAGAAACTAGCTAGTAGCGACCCAAAGATCGAAAGCGCTATGACTTTTTTGGCGCTTATGTTTTTTATTCGTGCATATATTACTAACTTGCTGTCTCTTACGCTAGGCGGCTTTCCATACGTATCGGATGAAATAGAAACTCATAACCCGATCGGGCACCGGTTTTTGTTTCAAAATATGCGGTAAGATTGCAAAATTTAAAAAAGCTAATTGTAATAAGAAAATACATCGCGAGTTAGACGTTTTTTCAACAGCGGTGTAGTCGGCACATATATTCATACGGTATGTTTTTCCAACGGGCTTGACCTAGCGGAATATCCACCCCACACCAATGTCGTATAGAAAGACTTAAAAACTAGTAGTATTATTCTAATCGTGTGCAAAGGGCGGAGTTGTCACTAAAAAGCGGTCGAGCGATATTAGATCATAATTAAACCTTTCCTTACTAGCTAGGCTAGTGAAATCCAGAAGAAACGTTACATTAAAATGACGGAACAGTTGCACTTAAGGCCATTAAAATGGACTCTAAAAATCTTAGAAAATATTCTAGGAATCCAATACCTAAAGATATTTTTATAAATTAATAGACCACAGCAGACAAACTAATAACTGGCCTGACGGAAAGTACTTACTGCCGCCTATTGATATTTACAACATCAGAAGTGCTACCAATGTACCTACTACCGGCTTCGATGGAATTTTATGACCCTTTCGCATATCGTGGTGCTGTGGGAAATTCTAGATATTAAAATCGAACAAAAACCTTTCAGTACACTTACAGAGAAAGGCTTCTGTAGAAACGACGGATGTTCACTGTTTTTGTCACTTGACTACGCAACTTGTTTTCCCATCGATTCTGTAACCGTATAATGAAAATGAGCTTCTTGGTTTGTTTGCTTGTCCTTTCCTCATAAACTGAATTTTATAAAATTGATATATTAATTTCTTACTGGATGAAGACGACTTTAGAATAATTTATATATCTACCGAAATATTACAATTTCGTGGATATGTAGATTTAAAGTTTAAACGGATAACTTTGACAACCCTACTACACGTATATTGATTAATGCCCGGTTTCTATATATTACTGTACATTCACTTGCCTTATCACCGGTTAAATTTTGGCATTACTGGTCCATACCAGTTCATAACCTCCATAGGTTATGAAATGATTTATGAAATTGATTTGTGTGTCAAATGTCAAATTTTAACCGATACTGAGGCAAATCAACGGTTGGTAAGATATAAGAACGGGCCATAAATTGAAAACTATCTTTAATCCGCAGTGCGCGAACAACAAAGCACATAGAATAATTGTGTTAACGATGTATAATTATTTATAATTGATATTTGGTTCATAATTACAAGTAATTGATGTTGTATAATCCAATTTAATATTTACATATCTTGTATGTTTGCTATGGAGGAGTAAATACTTCACACAATCAAGTAGATTATCGCAACTGTTATGGCTGGTTTACACGTATTAAGTGTAAATAAATTTTACTAGATCTTAAACTACTTAGTTGTTGTAAAGAATGATTTTAGTATTTAGTTGAATTATGTTGAGCTAAAAATTTAGTTCAATTCTTATCTACACACGTTTTAAGATATGTAAACCAGCCATTAGAGATGATTTAACTACGTTTTAACGGTTAGTAAGCTTAAATTTTGTTTATTTTTCAATTTAGTCTGACACTCTGGGCATGTTTTGGAAGCCGTGATCATAGAGTGAGTTAAACCTATGGTGGAATATTATCATTGGCAACCACCGTCTATTGTCTTGCTATTGCCATTTTAGTCAAGATAAAAAACAGAACTGATTGAATTTTATTTAAAAAAACCGACTTCAAAAACTAAAAAGTATAAAATAACTTATTTTTACAAAATCCAGAAGTCGGTACCAAGTAAAACATAAAAGAACAACAAGAAATTTACAAAATATAGTCACTTTTATTTATGTTTTTCTTATTTTATACTTTTTAGTTTTTGAAGTCGGTTTTTTTAAAGGAAGTTTTTTTTATTTGTTACTTTTTAGTGTCAAGCTATGGGTAGGCCTACGAAAGGTGCCGCGCGCCTTAAAAAATATAGGTCCCAAGAAACGGGAACGGAAAAAATTTCATAAAAGAAAACTACTGGGCCAAACTGTGTTAAATTTATAGGGAACCAAACCGCAACTATTCCGCATCAAATTAAAGAAGAATCACGTAAATCGGATCATAAATGTCAGCGTAATCGGTGTATATACATAAAAAAATACCAATCAAGTTGAGAACCTCCTCCTTTTTGAAGTCGGTTAAAAAGGTAAAGAACTAAGTTAGAAGCTTAAAATGGCGCCTCTATTATTTTGTACTATATTTGGCCCAACTGTACTTACCTACCAATATGAAAATAATGCAGTGTTGAAAGTATCCATAGCTCTGCCTAGAGCCGCACCCGGAAACTGTAATCCATGTAATACGATTATGCCACAACAATGCTTTTAACGGATTTAATTTTATTACTGTTTAAACGGATATCGAATGAGCGCTTGATGTGTATTCAAAGAGAGAGAACTGTAAATACGTCACTGATTAAATAGTGTTGTGTGTATTAAGACTTTTTTGCTTTATCAATAACATTCTACTGTCCGGGAATAAACAAACAAGACTAGGGTGGTGATTCATCTATTAATAAAATACGTAAAGAAATTTCCATACTATTGTACACTTATAAACGCAGATTAACTCTGTCTGATTGTTGCATTACTACGACAAGCCGTGTAAACGGATTTTGATGCAATTTGGCAAAGAGATAGATTGTTTCTTAGGGAATGACATAGGCTATCTTTTGTTTCATAAAACAAGCTTAGAGGGGGCAAAAATAGGGCATGAAACTTGTATAGATACCTCAAAATTCCTAGAAAAAGGTGTATAAAAAACTACGATACACCTGCGACTTCATCCATGCTTGACTTGAAATTCCCGAGACACAATGTACCGCAACTATCGTTTTAGTGAAAATTGTGTCGGAATACGCAAGTTTTTGTGCACCCAAACAACTACAAACTGCTCCTGGGAAAATTCCCGCGGGATTCCCGGCATTAAAAAATCACACATAGTATGGCATAAAATTTGCTATCGATCAATAAGCAAACCACATTGGAATTAGCTTTTTTTCATCTGGCCATATTAAATAATTACCAGAAAAATGGCCGCAGGATACCCAGAATAAAAAGCAGCTGTAAATTTTAAGTCTAGAAATTTAGTGTCGACCAGCGAAAACTGCATCAAAATCGGTCCAGTAGTTTTTAAGTGAATCCCGAACAAACAGACAAACCGATAAAAATATAAACGACAATAAATCTAAAAAAAAATTGCATCGTGTTCTCTATCGTTTATATAGTCTATTCCAGTTGGATTTT
Organism: Dendrolimus houi; assembly: GCA_039645545.1. Taxonomy (NCBI): domain Eukaryota; kingdom Metazoa; phylum Arthropoda; class Insecta; order Lepidoptera; family Lasiocampidae; genus Dendrolimus; species Dendrolimus houi. The sequence goes on from CM077118.1 coordinate 18,229,312, forward strand.
TTTAATAGCTTCAATGTACAAACACGGCTTGTTTAGAATATTAATATTATAGATTGTAATTAGATTTTGATAAGAAATACGTGTTTCACGGATATAGTTTCGTTTTTAACCGACTTCAAAAAGGAGGAGGTTCTCAATTCGTCTGTATGTTGTTTTTTTTTGTATGTTCATTACTCGATTTCTCCATTAATTGTGAACCAATTTTCAAAATTATTTTTTTATTCGAAAGGTTATACTCCCGATTTGGTCCCATTGTCACCATGTCAGGGTCTAAATAGTCGATTCGAAAGAATTAGAGAAACTTCAAGAGACTTCAAAGAAACTTCTTTGTAACACGATATCTTGGTCAATTCTAAACCGATTTTCACTTACTCGTAAGTCTATAGTCTCGAGGTGGTGCCATGATCACCAATTCAGGATTTGGTGGGTGGATTCCAGGTAAATCGAGAGTAACCATTACTTATAAAAGAAAGCCGTGCACCTAAATTCTTAGGACAAAATATTATATGCGCGTGCGTGTAGCATTGCATGTTAAACGATTTCCCCATCAATTATGGAACAATTTTGATTTTTTTTTCTTTATTTATAACTATGTATACTCCCGAGGCGGTTCCATGGTCACCAAGTCAGGATCTGATTTGTGGCTCGCAAGGAAATCGAGAGCAACCCTTGTTGAAGAGCATATACACCGAAGAGAGAGATATGAAATTTGTATACGCGTGCCAGTTGTACAATTTCTACAGATGCATAATATATTATTTCTAAAGCTATTGAAGTATTTGCACAACTAAAAAGTAACAAATGTTTCTTTTAACAAAAACAAAACCGACTACGCTAAAAACCAAAAAATAAATATTTAACCGACTTCTTTCTACAACATCTAAGTCGGTGTCAAGTAAAACATAAAAATTACTATATTTTGTAAATTTGTTGTTGTTCTTTTATATTTTACTTGGCACCGACTTCTAAATGTTATGAAAACAAGTCGCTTAAATATTAATTTTTGGTTATTAGTGCGAAGTCGTTTTTGCTTTTCTTAAAAAATGTATTCGGAAAGTTAATAATAAATGCCGTTGAAGTCATTGGTAACAACTGGTACATACTCGTAATAATCAGTCACGCCAACAGTTTCAATTGCATAAAATCACATATTCTATTTCTGTCTATATTCGTATTATCTCTAATGTATTATATGTATTATTCATTGCTGTCGGTCTATATTACTGTGTCCATATATCAGGGAAGGAGATTCCCCTTTTACCGACAATGTGTGATCTCTTATACGTGCTATACATCAATATTACAATATCAACGGATCTAGTTTAAAACTCATTTCTCGAATTTATTCTAGTATTTTGAACAATATATTTAATTTAACAGATAGAGCGAGGAGAGGACACTTTTTTTTATTAATTTGGAAGCGAATGTCTCATACCTACTGACTTGAACAAAAGTAACCGAAATATAATCATGATGTTTGAATAGTTGTCTAACGACACTCCATGTTCTTCTATTTAGATGTTCAGGGGCCCTCTAGCATCTAGGGAGTAGAGGATTCTTCACCCCTGTTGACGAAGTGAGTTTGCATGTCTCGGGGCATTCTCAAGCACTGATGCGCTAGGATCAGCGTGGGCGTAACTACGTTCTAAGTCTCACGCTTTTCCTATCACAGCGCGGGGCACATGGGAGGAGGCTGGTTTTAGTGGAGTATTGAGTTTTCGAGTCTCCACACAAGCCGGCGATTTGACTGGTGCCCATTCGTGGTGTCACCTATCGTCGCTTTAGTCTAATCCCTAGTAAAGGACCCGGTAGTGTGCGAAAAGCATGTACCCCGCCTCAAAAAAAAAAGCTCTTCTATTAGATGGATTTTTGTCATGCCTAAATTGTATGGTGACCACTCATAATTTACATAATTTTTAATTTTAATATATAAGTAATTTCTTTACAAGTATCCATATATACCTAATCGTTGACAATAATGGCTGTGACATTCCGTTAACGTCAATAGATATTGACACTAAAGAAAATGACGTTAGTATAAGCTTTACGTATTCACGAAAATGATTACGGAACCATTATAAAATAAAATTTGAAAGCTAGTCGTGTTGTTATGGAGTTGCTTGCCGCGACTTCTCAAAACAGCGACATCAAATATATTATGTAAAAGATATATAACAACTAGCAAACCCAGAAATATACTCGTATTTTATGTATAACTTACAAAAATTATCTTCACCAAAATTTAGTTATATATTTTTAATTTATCTGCTCTACCTTAAAGCTGATTTACATTGATCCAGCTATTGACTTTAAATTCGAAGGAAGCCAGGACTGACTTCATACTGGCATCGTGTAAATTGATATTAAGTTAGTAGGAGCGCTACCAAGTGTGATGACTTCAATTTTCCCAATTGAATATTTTGAAGTCATTCTGCTTCCCAAGTCAGTAGCTGAATTAATGTAGAATCATCAGCTTTCATACCAAGGAATAAAAATTATTCTAAACCATTACTTGGCTGAAACAACACAAACGAATACATAAAACAAAGATAATTCAAGAAATTAAACTGCGATTGTTCGCGTTAACTCGCAACGAAGTGATAAAGAATAGCGCGAGTGAGGGGGTATTCAGGCTACGTTTGTTGGTATTAATCACGAGTTCGCGAAACGAGTGATAAATTAAGGCAAACCCTTATATCTGTAACGTATGATCTAATCGCTAGGATTCCCTTCGCCGCCGCCGTTTCAGTATGAAATCGGCTTTCTGACAACGTATCATTAATCAGGGTGGTTCTGAGTTATTTCATGCTTTTGTTTATTTACCCAAAATCTGTTTTAGGAATTGGTTCGGGTTAACGTAATTTAATACAATAAGCACGTATTGTATTCATATCATACTCATTCCATTTTTTAACGAAAGCACGTTCACGCAACCTCAGAATCTTTGTTTATCTTTTTTATCCATTATTGTTCATACGCTGACCGGCCCTACGTTCTTTTATAGGTATAGTGTTCAACTGACCATCTGTCCATGCTAGGTCCATAAGTTTTTCTGGAACAAGAATAGTGATTCTGGATGGCATATCTCAACGGTTCATGGAAATTTGCCTTTTCAAACTGCCACTATAAGTCCATTGATTGGTTTAATAAATTTTAAGTTTAAAAATTGAAATTCAAAATAAATATTAATTAAGCAAATTCAAAAGGTCTTATAACTAAAATAATTAAACATCTTCAGTCTGTCAATGATTATTTCACCGATTTATTTTATGTAGGTATTTACGAGACATGTAACAGATATGAAGATAAATACATACGTGGCTAATAATAACAATTTATTAATGAAATAAAAAATCATAAAGTAACAGCAATAATTCGTAAAAAACTTGCTTTGAAAATGGTGATAGAATTACGAAGTAAAATTTTGCGTAAAATATCAATTGATTTTGTGTAGACAGGTTTGTTGGTTGACCTATCAAGTCGTGGCAAAACCACGGAAGCTCTGTAAAGCCAGTCTGAGCCAGACATCTGGTGAGTCTAGCACCCAAAAGTTGCTTTTGTTCACACATGAAACCATGTATAACTGGTGGATATTATAAATATTTTCTACACACATTCCTGAAATGTTTGTCCGAATTTCGTAATAATAATTCGTAAAGTTGAAAGTCAAGTACGGTATAAACGATTATTTCAGTTTTGGAATAAATGTTCTTGTAGAAAATATACATCTGTATACAGAAAAATGAATCGTAGAAATATATGTACGCGCATAACTTGAGAACTACTTTACCGATTTTGCTGAAATTTTTGGTGTATGTTTGAGTCGCCCCCGGATTATTTAGATTCATAATTAAAACCGTGGCACTGGGATTGAGTGCTAGATTTTTATTTTTTAGAGCAGGAGACAACGTCTGCCGGACTGCTAGTATTAAATAAATTTATTTATGGCATATTCCTATATCTTACTACTCATTCACTAGCGTACCATCGGTTAAATGTTAGCATTACTTGTGTGGAGCTTATGTCAAATTTTAATCGATAGTAGGGTAGTAGGGTATTTGCCAGTCTGGATGACTACCACCCCTGAGAGTCTAGAGTATGCCGCCAGAACAACCTTGAGTGTGTTTCAGCATTAATGGCCAGGTTCCAGTCTTCCTTTAGAGATCGGCAGTACTTTGAAAGCACGTGATAACGCACAATGAACGTTCGGTAAGATATAGGAACCGACCATTAATAAATAGAATGGTTGGTTGGTGATAACCGATAAATCTCTACTAAAATATAGTACTTAATTTATGTAGTAAGTAGGTTTTATTGTGGATAGCGGAAGAATGCTAGGGTTTGTAACTAGCCGTTTATTCTCACTTTAAGTATTATATTTGTTTACTACAATAACGTTTGATAATATACTAAAAGGTATGAGCGAGCGGCACGTGTGTTATTTATGAGATGCTACGACCAACCAACAACGAAACGAAGTAAAAGATTGACGTCGGCGCAATCGGCGCATGCGACGGTCCGTGCTACTAAGCAATCTAATAACTACGCGTTCACTCGGTGATGCTTGTATGATATATTTTATTTGTAATTTATTTTAAACATGTGTTTAATAATTTAGTTTTAAGTTGATTATAATTTATATTTATGGTTAATATGTCAGTCAGTCAGTCAGTATTTATGTAATATCCCTACAATTAATTAGAAGCTATTGAAAAAAAAACAACTGGAATACAGCAAATATTAAACTTAAAAACTACGCTACTTTTTATCCTGGGAATTTTTCTGGAAATCATTTAAAATGGCCCGATTAAAAAAATCGAATTCCAATGTGATTTTTTCACTGATCGATAACAAATTTTATGTAATAAAATGTGTGATATTTTTTCTTCCGGGAATCCTGCGGGAATTTTCCCGGGAGCGGTTTATAGTTATCCGGGTGCATAAAAAATAGCTTATTCCGGCACAGTTTTCTATAAAACGATAGCTTACATTCTTTTTTAAATGCTACGGTACTTTGTGTCCTGGGAATTCCGCGGGAATTTCAAGTCAAGCGTGAACGAAGTCGCGGGAATATCCTACTAATACATATAAAAGTGGCTTGGCTCCATTTTTGGATCTTTGTGTATCTTTTCCTTTAATGTGAATTAATTAGAAGTCACAACTAAACTTTCATTCAAAGTATATTTGCTTTAATTCCTACATATATTAATTAAAATTTGGTTATTACTTTCGTTTATGAGTGACTACTTTGTATGTAAGATCTAGAGCAATTCTAATTGGGCAACAGATGTTTGAGATATTGTCCGACTAAATTAAAAAGCCTATTCTAATGCTCAAGTTATCACAGGGCTGTCTGACTTTATAATTTTAGAGATTATCATATTTGTTAAATCGGGGATAAGTTCTAAAATAAACTCTGCCTCACGATCTAAGTCCTGCAGACGCACCGATACTGTCCCGCAACGGAATCTTAGAAATATAAAATTAATTTTAGAAAGATTACGATTTCACAGTATTAGTAAATATATACATACATATAAATAAAATTAAAGTGTCTGTTTGTAATGTCAAGATAATAGCTTTTTACTAGATGCACATAAAAGTGTATGTAAAAATAAAACAAATTTAAAAACTTTTGTCTGTCAGTCTGTCTGGATGATCCGGCTAATCTCAAACGGCTGAACCGATTTTGAAGGACTTTCACTGGCAGATAGCTGATGTTATAAGAAGTAACTTAGGTTACCTTTTTAAGGTTCCGCGAAAAAAATAGAAGCGGGCGAAGTGGCGGGCACAGTTAGTACAATAATAATATTATAATATTTACTTTAAAATACTTGATAAAAACAACATAGTAACGTGGCTGGGCTCGTCTTTGTGATTATTTCTATTTTTTGCCGCGGGACTTAAACCGTGAGACAGAGTGTATTGTGCTTTACACGACTAATTCTATTGCCGACATATTATCATTAATAGCTTGAGTTATTTTAGCAAAAATGATTTCCATGTTCTTTTTAACCTTACCAATATTCGCTAAGAGCAACATTGAGTACTTCGCAATACATTTTGTTTTTGCAATACGATGGGTGGCAGTTTCTGGGCAAACTGCTCTCAACCAATGGCGGCACTCAGAATCGCATCATCTGCCGCAGCGCTATTGAAAATGTAATAAAAGCAGTTGCAGTCGCCCCGTTCGCAAACTCACTTTGCGGGTTTACTACTAACAGTTTTATTGCCGTCGTTAGATTTTTACGTATTTCTCATGCATTCGGTGCTGGCATAAGGGAACTTATCAGTAATGAAAGCATTAGTAAAATTAATTGGATTGGTGGCCTGGATAAGTTCGTACAGTAAGTAGCAGTTTTAGTGTTTTCTTTAACTAGCGTACTTTCTAGATAACTAGAACAGTTCATCTGATTGTTTTAGTACTTTACACTATTGGTAAATTTAGGCACGGGAAAACGGTAACAACTTAGGAAATGCATACTTGACCAGCTATTGACTATAATAAGATGTCATTGAACCATGGAAGAATAGTATTTTTTTCCATGACTGAACCATCGTTATCTTATTTTAAGATCATTTGTGTCACAACGTTACTGAGAAATAAAAAAACAACGGTGTACTACACAATGAAGTGTGGAGTGTTGTCGTTGAGGTACATGGTCTTGAAAAATAATGATGTTTGAATGACTTATTTTGCGTTTGGATGATTGATATAAAAAACCCTCTAATCTAATCTAAAAATGCCTCTAATATTTTAACTATGGATATGCTAGAAAATTCTGAAAAAAACAGGTAGAACTGTAAACATGTTTATTGGTTTAAATAAGATACCTACGCTAATTAGTTCTTAGATTATAATATTTTTATGATTTATAGTTACTTATTCAAACAAAAAATACATTGTAAATTGTTATAGAACTTTCACCGTATGTGAAACTATGCCATTGTTGGCACCCCCGAGGGATTGGCAGCCGTCAATTTATTCAAGACTAGAGTTTGCCCCGCGGCTACACCGCGTGTCACCCAAGGCAGGAGCTTTATTTTACTTACATAAAAACTTAGTTCGGTTTTTTATATATAATAATAACAAAGAAACTAAGTCCATATCTCAAATGTCAATCCTAAGTCTAGACAACTGCCCAGCAAAACATAGATGAGTCGAAGCCAACCTGATTTGAAGTAATTAATACAATGAATGACATGTTGTTTATGACAGCGTAGCATTTGTTCGTGAATTGAAAAAATGCCATTGTAGAGCCATCTATTTTGCTAATCCATCCAATCTAAGGAAATGACGTCATTTATCGGGATAAAATGTATCCTAAGTGTTACCTCGGGTTACAAGCCAGCATATGTCGAGTTTCATTCATATACGCTCAATAGTTTCCATAAAAGAAGCAATCGCAGCGCCATGTTTTAGCTATGTTTGTCTATCCCACGGAAATGACTTCATTTATCGGAATAAAAAGTATCCTCAGTTACGCCCCGGAATATAAGCAAGCCCTATGTCGAGTTTTATTTAAACCAGTTCAGTAGTTTTCACGCGATGCTCTAACAGACAGACAGTTAGACAGCCAAAAATTCTAAAAATTGTATTTTCGAAAATGTTGTTCCGAAATTTTTCATATTTTTAAACGCTTTGTACGAATTTGAACTATTCACAGATTTATTATAGTATAGATAGATATTACGAAACCTTGATATTTTTTATTCTACTCTATCTCGAAGGACCAGTCTTCATGTTAACTATTAATGAGAACATGATCTAAGAAAACATACTTGTTTTAAGTAGTATAATTAAATTTATTGTAGAAGCGCACTTTACAAAATGTAGCATGAAATAAGAGGAAGGTCAATACGGTGGCGTTACTGTTACATTTCTAGTGGCGTAATACTAAACAGTAGCTGCGTAGCAGAATACCACTATTATCATTTTATGGCTACAAAAAATACGTTTTCTTAATATTCTATATAAATTAATAGGGTGCCAATTAATGAGGGGTATGCCAACAATGGCATAGTTTACCCTATTTATGTATATGTTATATCCTTGTTTCACGGGCAAAGCTTTCATTCAAACAAAAATGTAAGTTGTTTTATAATTACGTGCAGTGAAATGAAAATATGTTTCGTTTTGTATAACTTGCTTCACAAAGACGAGTGCAATGTAATGTAAATGAGATTACACCAATGCAGCTTGTAGCTTAGAAAACTGTGGTCTGTGTCTCCAAAAATAATAACAGTGCTTTTTAAATTTTAGAATGTATATACAAAGTAAATCTCTTTATAAAATGTGATCCAATTTAAATATTATAATTGGTTGCAAAATAGAAATAATTTATTTAAGTTGTTTTTGTTTTTTTATCAAACTTTTATGTATATCTAGGATATACCCACGACTTCGTCCACGCTTGACTTAAAATTACCGCAAGATTTCCAGGACACAAAGTACCGCAGCGTTTAAAAAATAATGTAATGTATTGTTTTAGTGTAATAAGCTAATTTTTATGCACTCGAAAAATTACAAACCGCTTCTGGCAAAATTCCCGCGGAGTTCCCGGGATAAAAAATATCATACATTTTATTAGATAAAATTTGCTATCGATTACTGAAAAAAATCACATCGGAATTAGTTTTTTTTAATTCGGCTATTTTAAATAATTCCCAGAATTCCCGCAGGATTCCCAGAATAAAAAGTAGCGTAGATTTTAAGTCTACGAATTTGCTGTCGATCAGCTTAAGCTGCATTGAAATCGGCCCAGTAGTTTTTACGTGGATCCCAAATAAACAGCCAAACAGACAAGATATCTAAAAAATGCATCGTGTTCTTCATGGTTTCTATAGTGAATTCCAGCTGTTTTTTTTAATAGCTTCAATGTACAGACACGGCAAATTTAGAATTTTATAAACTTTTCTCGCACAATCGTTAATAATATCTATTGTCTATTTTTCACTAACTTTTGTTATATTTTTTGTAAAATGAATTAAGAACAACTTTCTTTTTAATATCCATTTTGTCATTTTTCTAATTAAGACTTAGTTTGGATTATAATCTGGCCCTGTATATTTATTACATTGTTACTGTTTAATTTTAATGATTGTAATTTGTTGTGCTTAAATAAATAAATATTATAGATCCATAAATATATTCAAGCTACTATTTACGGAACACTACTAGAACACTGTATGGTAACGCTTAAGCTAATATTAGATGGTTCGTTTCTGTCTTTCAATTTGGATGAATCAACCAAAGCTATCCTTATAAACAATGACTTTAATCATTTAATATACCTTTTAACCAAATAGATTCAATTTGGTTAATTCGTCAAATATCAACATTATTTAGTTTTTAATTGGTCTATATTTAGTTTCACACCTCTATTCTGTTATTTATCTAAAATCAAGTTTATAAGATATACATATAACGTCCGAATTGCAGGTGCATAACTAGTTGTAAATAGAACTAGAAAATAACTAAGTAATTTAAATTAAGGGTATTTGTCACGGCTATGTAATTCTAGTGTAGTTTTATGCATTATACCTATGGGACATGTTTTCCTGAAATATAAATAAAAAATAAAATAAAATGCATACTTTATAAAGTAGTTAATCTTGTATAAAACAAGATTTCAATGAAAAGTTCTAGTCTAAAAATATCGTCATTAAAGATTAACATCAAGTTTCCAGAACTCCGTGTGCAACTAAAACTAAACTAAGCATCAATTTTCTAATACAAAGGAGTACTGCTACAGATTGACGAATAGTCTTACAATTCAATATAAAAAGTGAGTATAAAAATATATTAATCATCTAATTTATTTAATTAATCATTTTGATTATTTCATAATTTCTTTCATGAATCGCCGGTTAGTGTTATGATGATTATTATATAGGAAAGATAAACTAGACAGAATCAGAAGAAGTAAAGATATATTATATTGTATCATTTTTTTTTAAATTATACCTTAGACTGTTATTCTAATTATAGTATAATTAGTAAAGATATAATTTAAATTAGCCAAAATGTAACGAGAAAAACGTATGTGCAGGGTGCAAGACAAGGCGAATAACACGCGGCGTTGTAGTATATGCGACCTCAATGCCGGCAGACGCATGAGGGCAGACGTCGTTGACGATTATGTCCATAATACGACATTTTAGGACAAACGCATACGAAGTCAATAAAAAATAAGTGCAGACAAAGTTACAGGCAGAACTTAAATATAATAATGGTTCTAGGGAGTTTTTTAAGTCTCCCGTCTGCTTTAGTTTCGTTTAGATGGAAGGACGTGTCACGAATGCCGTCGACATTAACGCATTACTACCGCTGCACATCGCCCTCAGACTACTTAATAAGGATACATTAGTATGGAAATTAGAGTGTTTTGGACTCCTTGAATTATTGCAATAATTATCACGGCATTAATAAAGTGGACATGTAAAGATGGTCGTGGGTAAATTCTAAAAAATGATTTAAAAGAAATGTATTAAGATCATGCCATATAGGTATAATCAAGGCTTTTTTGTGGGGGCACGCAGAGCTTTTAAGGAAAATTCGAAAATATCGAAAACTTGCCATAAAAACTGAAAAATGTCAAAAAAAACAAATTTGGTAATAAAAAAAATGGTTTTTTTAATAGGTTTTTGGAGTGAAGCTAGAGACAAAAAAGTATAGACTTACAACTTTCGAGAATTAGCGTGCCCCATAAAAGAAGTGACCAAAATGCCCGGGTATAATACTGTTTTTCTATTAATATTGTTCAAATCAAATTTAATCTGAATGGAATTACTGTTTGTTTTAGCTATTAAGTATTGATTATGTCGTATTTATTTATTTAGAAAAAAAATACATTTACAAAAAATAGACATACACTTAGACAACATTTTATTGTTCACTAAAACAAAGATTTTAAAAATGCACAAGAAGACAATAGTTACTTGGTAAAACAAAAATAGAAAACATAATTCTTTTATAAAAATATATCGAAATAAAATATTCCATAAAAAAAAAAATACAAAATCTTGTAGTGAACCGGCAGCGGGGCCTAGGGTCCAAACTACCACTGGTTAGGGCTCTAGAGACAGCAATCTCCTCACAATTAATGCCGAGTGCAGGAGTGCTGCCTTCTGTATCTGGCACTTCACTCAGCTTCCTAGCGAGAGCTTCTCTAGGTGACGGTCGAGGTTCTTCGCTATAAAACCGTTGACGGTGACACCTATCGACCCCGTGATCGTAACTGCAAACACCACATAGCGGTAACCTCGTGAGCAAGATCTAAGTATTATTATTAACATATTAACATTAATGTTGTTAATAATATAATTCTAAGTTCTAAGAAGTTTAGTTAATAGTTCTAAGTTTTACAAAATTTAAAACTACAAATTTTACAAAAAACTAGACTGAATTATTTTATTAACATCGTTAAGAAATCGCCTGCAGTTTTTATCCATAGTCGTGACTAGCTTTGTGCTTTGGTTTAATGTTATCTTAATCAGACTAGGGCTTTTAAGTACTCTTTCAAAACGATTTCATTTTCTGTAAAATGTGTAATGTTTATGTTTTTAAAAGCAAACGGTACCAACATTTTAGGATAGATGCGATCCAACCCAAGAAAAGGAAAAAAAAACGCCCTTAGATAATGGATTAATTTATAAGAAATTGAATAAGACAATCATATGCAAAGTTAATGAAGGAATTAAATAGTATTTTTTTATGCTTTCACAACTTACATATAATTCAAATTAAGCTATATTCATTGTAGTAATCAAAAGAAGCCAGGGGATCATTAAAATGAAACATCAAATACAAATCGCGCCACTTACCATATACCTATTGTATTTCTAATGATAGATTGCTCTTACTAATTAAACATCTCCGGTCTTATTCATATTGAATTTTTAGGCTTCTCTAAGATACTTAATGAAGCCTACAAATTTACTCTAACTCAATATGAATAAGACCCAGTGTCTCTAACCTTGAAAATGTTAGTTTCCGCGAGATATTTGACAGTAAAATAAGACACTTAAAAACTCTAAATTTTGACTTCTGATCGGTGGTTATATAGAACTAGTTGATCAATGCCCACTTCGCTGGGCATCAGAAAAAAATTAAAAAAATAGGTATTATTAATCAAATATACCCTATGTCACTCAGGAATAATGTAGCTTTCCACAGGTGAAAGAATTTTTAAAATCGGTTTTGTAGATCCAGAGATTACCCCCTACAAACGTCACAAACTCACAAACTTTACCTGTTTATTTTTTGTTGAATTTAATTACCTACTAAACGAATTCAAAACATTTACCCTCCCGTACTGCCCGTACCCTGGTGACGCCTACATCGCATTAGCCTATCTAGCCGATTAGTGTGCGCGGCGACCACGCAACTTTTTTCTAATACTTACATTTAACTCGTGATGTCTTTCGAATGAAATGTCCGAATTGAATAATTCAAAAAGTTATATAAAGGTATTGAAGCAGTCTTGAATATAAAGTAATTTATTTTTAAAAGGATGAATGCCAAGATACAAATAAAGAGCATTTTCTAGCGGTGGCGCTTTAATTAAATTTTTAAAATAAAAGAACACTTATTGTGGCATAACTATAATAATTAGACATATTGCTGTCGAGACACTTTTTGTTAATAATGATGTATTTGTATTTTTTTACACTTTGGGTTACACTATTGGAGTTTTAGTAAGGATCCCTAATTTTTTTGAAAGTATAATATAGCTTTTTTTTTTTCAGGCAGGGGAAATGCATTTCGCACATACCGGGTCCTTTGCTAGGGATTAGACCGTTGTTGATCATGGAGGCTTTCCACTGAGGCAATCCAAACAATAATCAACCGGCTTGTGTGGAGACTCGACTAATCAATACCCCACTAAAACCATCCTCCTCCCATGTGCCCCGCGCTTATGGTAGGAAAGGCGTGAGATACAGAACGTAGTTACGCCCACACCGATCCTAGCGCACAAGTGCTTGAGAATGCCCCGGGAGAGGCAAACTCACTTCGTCAACAGGGGTGAAGACTCCTCTGCTCCCTAGATGCTAGAGGGCCCCTGCAGCGGTATTTCAGGGAGGGAGGTCATACGCATACCTGCGCCTCCGGGCTCCCGACTGACGTCGGCGCCCGCGAGACGCATGCGCACTACCATCTCTCTCCCTATCTCGTTCCGCGGCCTCCTTATGAGACACTACCGTCTCGCAGAAATTGGCCGCACCCACCCACCAATCGTCGCTGCGCAGCATGGCTTGCACCAGATCGCCCAGCGAATCGATAGGTCCTACTAGTGTCTTGAGTTCAAACCTCTGAGGTGCCCATGCTGCGCACTCGACTAGCGTGTGTAACGCCGTGTCCAGCGCGCCACATTGGCGGCATTGGGGTGAAAGCAAGCAGCCCGCAATCTGACACAGATACTTATCGAAGCAACCGTGCCCGGTAAGTATCTGTGCACCGTACAGAGCCATACTCCTAAGGATGCCCATGTAGAGTTTCCTAGTCGTCGTCCCCGGTCCCCCCACGTTGGGAAGAAGCCGAGAGAGGGCGCCTGCGGACCTCACGAGCTTGGGAACTAGCTGCTCAAAGTGCGAAGTATAATATAGCCTGTGTCAACCGGGGACAGCGTAACTTGCCAACAGTGAAATATTTTTTTAAATCGGGTCAGTAGTTTTGGAGATTACCCCCCTACAACGTCACAAACTCACAAACTTAACCTCTTTATAATATTAAGTATACATAATACATACAGTAAGGTATATAATAAAAGAAAACTCCAAATTATATATTAAACAACCCAATATATTTGTCTCACATTAGCATTACTTCATTTTTTTTTCTATATTACGTCAAAAATCCATAAATGTACAAAGAGTTTGTACACTAATACTAACCAAAGTTATGTAATGATATTTGATGTAATGAAGTAAATAAATACTTTCCACAGCAAGAAAACAAATATATGTTTCAAGATAAAAGTATTAGCGTACTACAGACAAAATTACATTCTCTGAGCAAAATTACGTGATCTGTAAAACAAGACCTAAATTTTAAATACAATTGGGTCTCGCTAGGAATCAAGGGCATTCTTCAGAGGTAAAAACCGTAAAAGAAAAATGGCTATAGTCTTTGTATTCTTATCTTGTAAATTGGAAATAATGTAGATTTTTACAGAGGGTGTAGATCAATATGTTTACGGGAAATAGTTTTTTCATTTCTCATATTCTGAAAGTACGTTTAGAGTTGCTGATCACGGGGATGAAAACAGTACTTTTCATCCCTGGGGAACCATTTTCCCTGCTGTCAAAAAATTTAAAAAGCTATACGAACCATAGATAATACATGTGACTCATGTCTGATCTGTAATGAAAAATACATAAATTTTATAACATAATTTATACTTATAAATTACTTTTCACTAAATTATTATTGAATTTACAGAAATTTGATCTAAATATTTACTATCATCAGTGACAAAAAGATACTGACTAGTAGAATTCCACAGGAAAAAAAATTTACTTGACATTTCACATGTGACATATTTAATAAGTTCATCAGATATAGATATGGATTTAACGCCTGATTTCATTAGAGAAATAGTGGTTTGTTCAACTAATCAGTTTTTATTTGTTTTTCTCATATTCGAAATCAAAAGCAGAGTGTTAGCCTCATGTGAAAAGCCTCTATTTAAGCACTCAAACTATTAGCGCCCTTCTACTATAATGTAACTATTTTTAAAGTGATCAAAGATTAAGCTAGAAGCACTTCGAGTAAAGGTGCATGTTTAAGAGAATTGATTAAAGTACATAAAGTGCAAGGTTTGCCAAGATTGTAGCAAGCGACGATTCACTGTCCATGCTGACTTCTATAGGAAATAGGCATTTTATTTTATTTTATTTATTTAGGATAATAAACAGATATACACTAAAGTTACATAAAAAAAAAGTATATAGTATAAAATCAATGCTTATCCAACCACATTATCTACGAACTAAAAGATGGTAGTGTACAATACTTTTAAAAAAAAATATATATATATATAAATACGGGACATATACGAAAACTCACGCGCATTCACGGGCTTTTCACGCGCGCACACACACACACACACACACACACACACACACACACACACACACACACACACACACACACACACACAAACACACATACAAACATACACACACACACACACACACACACACACACACACACGTATACACACACAAACATACATACACATGCACGCGCACGTGCAACCAAACATTCACATCAACACGCTTATATACATATTATATATGTGAGGTGATAAAGATAACAGACACAGATAAAAATGATAAAAAAAAAGAAACTTTCATAATTAAAGTGCCTTATCCTTAATGACGTTAACAACATCTTTTTTAAAAGCACCCAAGGAAAGTGTAAAGATGTCGATGTTTTCAAAATATATATTGTAGTTGTTGACGAGTTGGTACATTGGGGCACGAGGTCCTGCGTTAGAAAAAAGCCGCCCAATTTTTACCGTGCGTCTAAGCACTGTCCTTGGGATGCAGTAACATATAGTGTTAGTAAGAGGCAAGCAGTCTATATAATTGTGACAAAGTTTATAAAGCAACATAGCACCCAGTAAAAGACGTCTATTAGAGAGTGACAGTAGGTTATATTTAAGTAATAATTGAGAGTATGGGAGATGGCCGCTACTACACCTATAGTACATTATACGTAGAAATCTTTTTTGAACTCGTTCAATAGCATCTGTATATTTGTTATAAAAAGGATTCGATACTTGGGTGGCATATTCGACTTGAGGTCTGATAATCGTGTTATAGAGATAAAAATATGTTCGTGGCCTATTAAAGAATTTGCTTGTTCTACTAACAAAGCCTAACATTTTATTAGCCTTACGAATAATCTGTTGTGTGTGAAGATCTAAATGTAATTTACTGTCCGATACCACCCCAAGGTCCCTAACGTCTTCAGTTTGGGAAAGGGACATGTTCATAAGCTTGTAAGTATAAGTGATTAACTTTTTTTGTGAAAACTATCGAGTTGCATTTATTTATACTTAAATGTATATAATTGTTCAGACAATATATAGTGAGGCGATCTAAATCTTCTTGTATATGAACACAATCATTATGTGTGTATGTTCGACAGAAAACCTTCAAGTCATCGGCATAAAGTAGGAACTTAGTATTATGGAAGCAGGAACTAATGTCATTAATAAAGATAACAAATAATAAAGGACCTAAAATTGATCCTTGGGGAATTCCTGAGGTGGTGCAGGTGACTTCCGAAAAATGACCAAGAAGGGTGACTTTTTGAAATCTGTGTATATCGCGTCCACTTGCACGCCTTCATCCATGCTCTCAAATAAGTAGTTTGTAAACAACATGAGATTTGTACATGTAGAACGTTTTTTTACAAAGCCATGTTGTTCTCCTATGATGGAGTCGTGCAATAGAAGATAAATACTATTATGTACAAGTCTTTCAAAAAGTTTCGACAAGGCGGACAAGATAGAAATGGGCCGGTAGTTACAGATGTCTTGTTTAGACCCAGATTTAAAAATGGGTATAATATAAGCCTCTTTCCAAATAGATGGAAATACGCCTTCGAAAAGGCATTTATTAAATATTATGTGTAGAGGTATACAGATGGAGTCCGCTCTCTTATTTAGGAAAATTGGATGTATAGTATCTGGGCCCGGGCCTTTTGAAGTGTCAAGTCTTTTTAATGCAGTTCTTATTTTAGAGAGAGACAAATGCACATTATTGATTAACGGACTGTTATCATCATAGTTGTTAGGTGGCTGCCATGTGTGACTATCAAAGTGTGTAGGTGCGTAAACAGAATAAAAAAAAATCGAAAATAAAGTACAGATATCCTGAGGTGTCGATGCAGACTGTGAAAGATAATGCATAGAGCGCGGTAAGGTCTTTTTTTGTTTTAAATTTGAAACGAACTTCCAGAAGAATTTAATATTTGAGCAGATACTATTTTGGGACCGTATCTATATAGTTCTTATAGCAAATATTACTGTGTTTTTTGAATGTCTTTCTTAGAGTTGAGAACCTTTCATATTCGACGCTGTCGTTATAAGTTTTCCATTTTTTCCAAGCTTTCGTTTTATTTTTATAAAGACGAAAAAGGGAACGAGTAAACCATACCGGAAAGTGAGAAGTTTTATATTTCGTAATGGGAACATTTTGTTTGATAATTTTATATATTTGGTCATAAAAAACAGTAGTTGAGTTCTCAGCAGATAGATTATGTAAAATGTCAAGCCAATTAATTTTTTGAACAATGTTATTAATGTCATCGTAATTTGCTTTAAAGAAATTATATTTCAAAGTATTTTGTTGATTACCTAAGATTAAGGGGACATCCAAGGGAATGGAAGCCATAAAGGGGCGGGTGGTAGGGATCGATTTTAGTTAGTGCAGACGATGGTTGCAAAACGGGATTATTCATATTAGTAATAAAAAGATCTAATTGTCTACCGAGAGAGTTACAGATATAGTTATATTGGCCTGCGTTAAGTAGGGATAACATGTTAAGAAGTTCAACACCAATAACGGACGTGGTGACGCATCTAAGTCCGGCTGAATTTGGCGAGCTATCAGACCATTTTAAATCTGGAATATTCAAGTCCCCGGCTATAATAAATGAGTCACCCTGTGTATCGTTTAAAATGGTTGTCATGTAGTTAAAATAACGGGAGTATATTTATTTATGAGTATATAAATATATATTGGCATGAATATATTTATATATTAATGTGACCTATAAGTAGTAAAAACGTTTCGTTTCAGTCTTTATTTTGCCAATTGTTTAATACCGTGAAACTTAAATGCAAGACACCAATTATCTTAAAGAGAAGCCGCACCCACGATATTCAATTGCTAAGTGCAGTGTTAAAATTACGAGTGTTATCGCATTAATCATACTTAATTGAAAAATAATAGGACTTACTGCACCCTCTAGACCTACAATACCTACCCTCGAAAATACACGCGAGCCGTCAACGTGTCATTCACTTGGATTTTTTCGCCTTAGAAATTAATAACGTATATTAAAGTGCCCACGGCTGTTGGACCAGCATGGCATAGAGGTAATTTTGTACACGCATTATTTATGTTAGCAAAGATTGTGTAAATGATATTTTATATTGTATTTTATAGGTGAAAACCGATCGCGAGCAGGCCTTTTGCCGCTGAAGAAAACAACCGCTCCAGATACGCTTATTGTAATATGTCAAATTAAAAAAATAAATTATAGATTCCGCAAGGTGATATCATATAGCTTAGCAGTTAAAGGAAATACTTACGGTTTTATTTATATTGAGTAAAAGTACGTCTGTAGTATTCTTTATGGTTCTTAAAGAATACTACAAACTTACTCTAATTCAATATGAATAAGATCGTTAGAAAATAAAGTTTTAATGAAATCCATAATTATCAATATGTGAAAATAGCTGTGTTTGGACGTTTGTCTATAATATTATAAAAGTGTAGTCTTTTGTTTTTTAGTTTTTTTGTTTGTTTGGGATTGACTTAAAAACTACTGAGCCAGTTTCGATGCGATTTTCGCTAATCGACAGTAAATTAAAGAATTTAAAATCTGCAGTACTTTATATCGTGGGAATCCTACGAGAATTTTATTGGGAGCGGTTTAAAGTGTTCCGGTCGAAAAAAACGGATTCCGATGTAATACTTGAACTGATCGATAGCAAATTCTCTGTCATAAAATGTATGAGACTGTATATCACGGGAACCCCGCGAGATTTTCGGGAGTGGTTTCAAGTTGTTGGGACACGTATAAATTAGCTTATTCCGTCTAACGTGGACGAAGGCGCGGGCGAATTCTAGTATATAAATAAAATTGAAAAAGTGTGAAGAGAAAAAGAGACAACGAATAAATTTTTTATTTAGTAACTCTAAGTAAAAATTCAATGGCAGAGGGCTACAGAATAATCGTGTTAGTATGGAAATGCGTGTATTTCGCAGCTATTGAAGTTGTGTGTGGATCATATGTGACAAGCACTTCTTGCAGTCATTCTGGAGCAATGAGTGCGAATTAAATTTTTTTACACGACGAATAAAAAACATGTGGTATAATGTACAATTTAAAAATAAATAGTTCTTTTTAACCATATAACATACCTGTCACACGTACGCAGTGCGTACTATTTCTCACAGAAATACATTCTTTCGTAAAATATTAACGTAATAATAAATCTTGAAAAACTACGCGGGAGAGAGGTATATACATTCAAGATATTGTTAAAACAAAAAGCTCTACTCAGACATATCTCATTATTTTGTTTTCATAACCCTTGAAAGGTGAAAGAATATTGAGGGTTAAAAGGCTATTTACTTTAAGCGACATTTTAGTCATTTTACAGGAAAATAATTTAAAGCTCCAATTTTCTAAAAGAAATACATGGGTACTTTTAACAATATAGACAAATATTATATTTCATTATAGAGAATTTAATGATTAAAATTATTCTACATATACATTTAAGTAAGTTAGTAAGAAATCTCTCTTTAACGATAACGTTCAAGAGCGATTTCTTCTATACACATAAGATGCATATGTATTATATATACGTGTATAATCTCTGTGTATATATTTTTGGCTGTTGTAACATATTGATTGTTAGACTTCGAAATAATATGCTTAAATAAACTATAGCAATGAGTTCTACCTATCAATGTAGAAGCAAAACTCTTTATTTACTTAGGTAGTACGTCCGTCATATATCATAGTATTCCATGGGTAGGTTCTATAAAGTAAAAACTACATAGAGTTCAACAATAATTCTGACGCATTAGAAACACCGTGTCAAAAAATAACGATTTTCATAAATTAAATAAAAAGTCTCTTAAAACAAATAGTTTCTTGGCGATCGACATTCTTTTATTTTAGCTAGTCTAATTCGAAAATTCTTTCATTTTATGAATTTCAAAGCTTCAAATTAATTACTTGACTATTTCAATATAATCCAAACATTTATTGTATTTGTTTTAGTCCCCGAAGCAAATACTTCAAAATATTATAATTATTTTATGACATAAATCAAATATTTTTCATTATTTAATAAATACATTTACAACGTTTAATATAATAAAATTATGAACTAGTTTACCTTAAAGATTGAATTTTATACTAATATATAAAGCTGGAGAGTTTGTTTGATTGAACGCGCTAATCTCAGGAACTACTGGTCTGATTTCAAAAATTCTTTCAGTGTCAGATAGCTCATTTATCGAGGAAGGCTCTATATCTTTGCTCCTATGCCTTGCCTCTATGCTCCGCTCCTATTGGTCTTAGCGTGATGATATATAGTCTATACTATATATCATCACGCTAAGACCAATAGGAGCGGAGCACCAATGAAGAATGTTTCAAAATCGGGAGGTTTTGAAAACAAATTCCACGCGGATGACGTCGCGGGCACAGCTAGTTACACTATAAAATAACATAAAAAAGCTTTATAAATAGCTTTATCCATATTAACAGATAAAAAATGTAGTCCACATCGCTGCCAGTGGGGAGCATTCCCAAAATGATTATAGATAACCATTTTTTTCCTTTGATTTTCTGGGGAAATCCTTTATGACAAATTTTATAACGTGCACTAGCGTTATGATTAATTATGACATGCATATGTAAATCACTTCATTGGCTCTAATATAATAGTGGTTTGCAAAAGTAGTATCGCGTGAGGATGATATTATAAGGCCCTTGCACTCTGTATGGAATAACGTTGTAAGGAAAAGAGACTGGCGGGTTTCTTAGGAACCTCCGTTCCGATCACCTACATGCATATTAGAATGTGTTTAGGTAGCTTATTTCATTAGAAACCCGTGTGTGTTTGTCATTTTCTACAAAAACTTGACTGAAAATAGAATTTGGCCATAAAAGTTTAACATTGACATAACCTCCATTACGTTAATACTAGAGTTTTGGCGGGAACTTGAAATGTAATATTTTATTGTACAATTTTATTCATAAAAAATGTTGAAATTATACTTTTAAGTAAACAATGTGAATAGTAGCTGTACGATATTTATTGTTTTTAACGAATAGTTTATACATTTGTGTTTTATTCATCACAATATCAAGCAATGAACTGAAGTCCATACAGCTTGTCTGACGTATGACACTTGACAGTAACATAATAGACGCTTAGACGTTTTGTATTGTCATTTAAAAAGTATAAAATAACAGATATCGATAACGAATAAATAACCGATTAACTAAATAACAGAATAAAAAAGTGTTAAGCAACAGAATATTACGCAGGTATTTCGATATTTTGACGCGTAATATATTTAGATTTTTATTAATATAATGGTTTAAAGAATCAAACAACAATTCTTTTGAATTTAATTATTTGATAAGCAAGTACCGATTCTTTTAACATTATTTTTCTCCGGTTAGCGAAGTTCTTAAAATATGGTACTACTTAAAAAAGTAGTACCATATAAGTAAAAATTTACTTTTTTAACTTTAAGTTTTGTCTTTATAGATGGTAAGGCTGAAAACTGCACGTCGCTTTTATTTATGTATTGATAAATTTAGGAATTATTTATATATTTGTAATTTATTTATTTTTATAATGGGATATACTTTCAACTGTATAAATAATAAAATGATTAACAAATTTCTTTATGCTGTGAGTTTTAAATTTTAAAGTTGTTATTTATACTAAATCCATATGAAGAACATTTTGATTGAAGGTTATACGTCGATGAAAATTAAATATATTTTCTAATTATGTACGTCACTCTGTGTACACTAAAATTTGGAAAATAATTAGACAGTTTAAAAAAATATGACGGGAATACAGCCGACAGTCTGGTGGTCTACCCGATGAAAATTATTTAAAGTCACTTATGAAAATTTGCAACACCAGATATATTATCAACATAAAGCAGGCATTGAACGATTCGTATGCCACTTTTTATGAAAAATCCCTCATCGAAGTGCGTGAAAACATTTTCACCAGAAGCTTATTCGTAATTTCCAAGGTATACATGAGAAATAATCGCCACAGCCGTTGTGTAGGTACATGTTAGAAAATTTGCATAAACTTTCACCCGATAGCGAGAAGTGCGGTGGAAGGAGAGCAAATGCACAATGTTGAATATTAAAATTCCTTTAAAGCAGTCCCCACTGTATACATGGTAGAAAACATCAAAAGCATATTTGGGCCGTCTGTGAGTACCTATGAGATCATTTACACTGCGAACGTCGCGATGTTAATTATATATATATATATATATATATATATATATATATATATGTGTGTGTGTATATATATATATAGTTACATTCTATTACTCCAAGTTCCTTCTGTGTTAATTTACTACCCCGGTTTTCTAATAGAGTAGACTATACAGATATTGTAATGTAGGTATATTATTTTTATTTTGATCAATTCTGCAGGTACCTTTATCTCCCGTGTTACCTAACGTTTACACACTGCATAGCATGCCAAATATCGCGAAACGCAATAATTTGCATTACACTTGCCGGCTGAGGGCGGAGTAAGGGCTTGTCATTAATAATAGAGCGCAAAGTTCCTGGGCGTACCCTACACTGTGGGGTTAACAACCCTTGTTAAACTGTACGGAGGTAGTCTAGTTTCATTTGCCGCTACAATGACCAGTGCATATTTATGTTGCCGTTTTTACTATTACAGGAAAAAAGTTTGCCCTAAAGGGAAATGTACGGCATGTCTCAAGGACATTATGTAAGACCCTTTAAATCATTATAAATATTTAAAATAAAATTTGTGGAGAAAGTTTCCAGTTTTTAGGGTTTCGTAGTTTTGCATAGGATATAAACGGAATTGATGTAAAATCTATAAAAGTGTTTTTCAGATACGATATTTTCGACTAAGTGACTTTTAATGCTCCTAAACCTATCATAAAATTAGAGACTAAATGTAATTTATTACTATGAAGTTTAAAACGAATGGCAATATTATTTTTGCTAATACAACGACAAATTTTATGAATCTAGAGCAGATATTTCATGTTTTACGATGCTTGAAACACATAATGATAACATAACATAATTACATTAATTCATAGCCTTGTAAAATTTTAAGTATTCTATGATGGAATATAGTGTGTTATAAAAGTGTCTGTACGTGATAAAGTACCCTCTTATTACAACTAATAATAGTCGCAATGAAAATTCTCTTAAGAATGGTGGAATTAGAGATTGCCAGTAATAATTCATTTCAGGCCTGTTGCCGGTAAACGCGGGCCAGCGGGCGAAACCCGTGAAATTGGTCGCATACATTTTAAAAATACGCCACCCATCGTCGCCGTTTCATCTTTGCGAACTCAATTATAATTGCAATTTACGATTTAATAAAACCGCTTTCTTACTTTTACGTAGTTTAAAAATTCAATGAGGTTATTCTCTATACTTTATATAAAACTAGAGTTTATCCAGCGGCTAGGCCGCGGATCAACCTCTAGTGCGTACCTCTTGTTTAAAGTACAGGCGTAATACCTACAGGTTATATTGTGTTAAATTTTTATGTCAGTATTATTTGCCTCCTGAAAATTAACTTTATTTTATATCGCAAACTATCCATCTCCCGGAGTGAAAAGTATCTACGTCCATTTTTGGTATTAAAATTACATATGTACAAAATTACATCAAAACCGATCCAGTACTCCAGTAATTTTTCTGTGACAGCTTAACAGACAGACACATCGAATTACTATCGCATTTTTTTATAGATGATGAATTATTAATCTTCTAAACTTGAAAAATGATTGGTCTCCCCTACAAAGTTTCATCCCCTATTTCAACCCGTTCTAGTCTTATTTATCTATCTCCCGTGCCATCTATCTGCAAACTACATAAATGATAAAAAAAAGCCAAAAATACCCAAAAATGGCAAAAATGCCAGAAGTGCCAAAAATGCTAAATATGAAGTGTCATGAGTACCAAGAGTGCCAAAAGTGCCAAGAGTGCCAAGAGTGCCAAGTATGCCAAAAATGACAAAAAACATAACAAACAAAGAGACAAATATAAGTATTTTTATCCCGAAAAGTATCCTATGTTCATTCTCGGCGTCGAATATATATACTGAGTTTCCGCCAAATCGGTCCAGTAGTTTTTTCGTGAAAACGGAACAGACAGACAGTAACTTTCGCATTTATAATATTATAGGGATGTGATATAGATCCCATATTTGTCTCTTTATTTAACTTACAGGTCGTATAAATAACTTACATCAATCACGATGCCATACAAGATAAATAAGATCAGAAGAACAGGTGAATTCTACAAAAAGAACATCATCTCATAAAAATTAAGGCCCATATTTTAGAACAAGACTCAAACTGATGCTTGAAATTATTGGTCCAAATTAAAAAAAATGTGTCTTTAAATGGCCGCAAGACGGTATCGTATGAATGTTTTACAGATACGTCTTTATTGTAGTATTATTTATGATCTTGTTTTAAGGATAATATTATATGTATAAGTAAAGCAAAACGAACCCAAACCACTTTATACAATGTAAACTTTGTAAAACAAAATTACAATTTGAATATATTTCTAGACAGTGGAAGGCAGAAAATATGGAGATTGCATTACAACCAACGGCGCTAAACCCTCTCGTAAGGCGATTAACTAGACCCAAACAAATGACAAAATTAATCTCGAAAGCATTATTGTTGACACGTGAAATACATTATAACGATACGCATCGGTTTTCATTTGAGAAAATATTTTGAAAACATATATATCAATTTAATTATTAAAAAAACGTTACGAAAGTTTTCTTTAGAATGGTGGTATAACTACTACTACTTAACAGGGCATTAATAGGATATTTTGTTACTGCTGACATACAGCAGACATACTGTTGTCTCACCTGGTGGAAAGTGGTTACTGTCATCTATCGATATTTGCAACACCGGGGATGTTATCAACGCGAAATGTACTGCTGGTCTTGAATAATATCGTCTCCATCCTCTTAAGTCATAAAAATCCTTTAATGTGCGGGCCCGACTCGTACTTATTGTTTAATATCTTTGTGTATTAGTACATTCTAATGGAATGTGTTCGGAACGAAGCAGTCAGAATTAAGTTAAGTCTGGAGAGATTGGACTTGTGTACAATTTTTTACATTTTGGCCTCTCCTGCTTCTCAACACGCTAGAACAATATACAAGTTTGTGATGAGCTCCTTGTTTGCGGGGAACTGATCACAAACATTGTCACATAAACATTAAATTTTGTATTAATTTTATGTTAGTTTAATGTAAGTTATAATAAATTAACAAAAGGTACGATGGGGCTGACATAACCAAAGAGGTTCAAAGCTCCTTTAAAATAAAAGAAAAAAACCTTGTGTATTAGTATCGGTGTAGTCCATCAAAGTTATTTTAATCTAATGTAGTGTAGAGATAGGTTTACAAATTTTCCATAGGGATTTTTTGTCAAGGCACTCGTAATAAAAATATTTGTACATCAAATTTTATTCAAGAAAGACGAACTTTATCGACTCCGCTCACCTGAGAATATTCATAAAGACATTGACGTTTTCGCTTCTATAAAACTTTAAGACGACGTCTTATAACATATTTATTTGAAATAATGCTCAACGAAATTCGTTGTTTGTATATTTACATTTACAATGCAATAATAAATAATAAAAACAATTTTGCATAATTGAAAGTGTTATCAAAGGTGCCTACAGAAATAACTAGTCATAATATTTTGCAATGCCTTAATGATTTTAATGAAAATTTTAAAGATTTAATTAACAATTTTATCTTAAATTTTCGTTTATATTTCATTCGATATCTTGCAAGATTCAGGTGACATCAATAAAAAGTCCAAATGTGCGATCGAAATGGGCACAGCTGGTAGGTATGGTATATATTCTTTCAAGTTTGTACCAAAACAAATGTGTATAAAATTAAAACATGTACTAAAATTAAAGCAACAAAATTAATCCGTTTGGGACTCCAACTCCCTTCCAATTCCCTACAACAACACATCACGTATTTGTATGGCATAATGGGAACGTATACTTGTTCTGTTTGCTCATGTTATTAATTCTTCGTATTCAATATAGAAAGGGTGAAATTTTAAAGCAAATCACTGGTGATTTTGATTGGGTTTTCATAAGTGTAACATGTTTCTAGGGTTCCGTGGCCATGTTGACAAAAACA
Source organism: Dendrolimus houi (assembly GCA_039645545.1). Classification (NCBI taxonomy): domain Eukaryota; kingdom Metazoa; phylum Arthropoda; class Insecta; order Lepidoptera; family Lasiocampidae; genus Dendrolimus; species Dendrolimus houi. Next base: position 18,255,537 of record CM077118.1, read on the forward strand.
AAATTCTTGCGAAATCGTCATGTCCGTCTGTCCTTGTGTGTCACACTATTAGAAAGTACTAAGGCTATACGAAGTAAGTATGATAGAAATATGTGATCTATATATGTATATGCCACTACACAATACTGTAGGGAAATGGCGGAGAAATAAAGATTAGGGTTGGCTACCATACATGAACTAAGGGTTGAAAATACTTTTCTTTAATATGCGCAAGGGTGTTGGGTTTCGTTAGTCAAAAGGTGGAGAGATATTCACTGCTTAAGTCGCCAACTTAAAATCTTCTTAATTTTTATCTATATTGTAAAATTGCGAAAACAGTCTTTTTTAATTGCATAAGTTCAGCAGACAGGCAGACTGCTCACCTAATGGAAAGCGATTACAATCGCCAATGGACATTTGTAACACCAAAGGTGCTACCAACGTGCTGCCGCTCTCGAAAGCAAGGCTGGAACCTGGCCTCTAAAGTGGAAACACAACTCAAGGTTGTTATGGCGGCATACTCTAGATCAGGGATGGTAGCCATCCAGTCGGGCAAATACCCTACCACCTGGCTGTGAGTTGTTTAGTCGCTTATTACGACAGGCCGCTAGGCCGCAGGAAGTGGTATTCTTTCTTCGTTCCTGCATGAAGTGAATTCAACAAAATTCGTTTAAAACAATGATTTAAACAAGATCCGCTTAGGCCCGGTTTCTGAGGTTACCAGTTATGAGTTTAATAACAATTGATTCCATAAAGTTATGTAATAGATAAACTTAGGTTAACTGTTAACATACAACTAGTACCAAAACTCGCCACTAGATGGATCTATTTACGAAGGAATATCTAATATTTATTTCCATCAAACAAAAACGTCAACAACAAAACGTCAAACAAAAGATATGGAATAGATAAACGCCTAATATTGGTCATTTAAGTTGAACCTAGTTTAACTATCGTACAATGGTGCGTTCAGAAACGCAATTTTATAAGTTATTGAACCGATAGCGCTAACGAACAGATAAACTACAATTAAAAGTATCTCAGAAACCGGGCATTGGTCGCCTATTACGAGAGGCCACTAGGCCGCAGGATATGGTATTCTTTCTTCGTTCTTGCATGAAGTGAATTCAACAAAATACGTTTAAAAAAATGATTTAAACAAGATCCGCTTAGTACTTTCTAGATATTTTATGCAGAATGCTCCAATAAATACTATTTTTGTGAACTCGTAGTCTAATGACAAAAACAGTGGATATTTATTGTTCCTACGGAATAGTCAAACATATTTGTTGCCACACGCACTTAGACGAATTTTATGACTGCACGCGTAGTACTGATTCAATAACATTCATAGCCCAGAACACCTTTGATTTTATTTTGTATGAACAAAATATTATTTTACGTAGCCCCGTTTGCTCTGTCGAGATATTAAATTTTCTTTCCCGTTATTACCAGCCGGAGTGTTATTTGATTTTTTCTTCTGTGGAATCTAAAATTATTATTGTAGAAGATGAATAGTCTGAGAAGACTTTGTTTTAATAAAAATGAATTTCTTTTCTTTTATATGAGAAAAAGCGGATAAGTCATTAAAAGTGTCGACGAAGCGTAAGAATAAAGCGGAGTAAAGCAAAAGTGGTCGAATCCAGTTGGAGCGGCTTCTTATCGAAACTTGAAACTAGTATTGCTCGTATCCGACGAACACTTATTAAACTTTTCTTTACTTTAGCGAGTTGAACGTCAAATCTTACAAGATAGTTGGGATAGTTAGTCTCCGTAATATCCAACAGTAAGCAGTATTCAATTTCATTCAGGACTCATTTTTTAATCCCATTAAAGCAATTACAACTGATCTGATACGGATGAAAATTAATCACGTAATATTCATATTAACTGCTGTGATTTCAGAACGTAGAGTATTAAAATAATAGTGGTATTATTATTATAAAATCGTTAAACACTACATAAATTTAGGTCCCAATACAGAACTGCTTTCATCAGTGGCGTGATACTAGGTAGTCGTTTCAGTAATATTCAAATTTATGAAATAACTTTGCACGTAGAGTGGTGAGCGAAAACTTGAAGGGAGGTAATTAATATTTTGGTTTACATACACTTTTATTTCCAAAAAAAAGTTTACCTGCTTTAAATTATGCTATTCGAGCTGGTTCAAGAATTTCTAAAATCTGGATGATGCTATTGTGATGGGGTTATAAGATCTCTCATCCATCATTCCGTCATCGGACAACCAGATGCACTGGTATGCGGCACCGCTATATGATGGAAATACCACCTACATGAACAAAGCGTTTTGAGTCCACCTTAATTGTAAACACCGTAAAGAAGTGGACCTCACTGCCTGTGTCTTCAAGTCCCGTGTGAATAGGTACCTTCTAGGTAAGCGTGCTCCATCTTAGACCATACGCGAAAATATAGAGTAGTAAAAAAAATTAGAGCCCGATTTTAACTTAATGCCTATTTACTTAAAGATTATACTAAAATGTGTACATTGATTAAAGTCTTAGTATCGGTTAGATTCTAAATTGACCAGTGACATTCGAGGAAGAACAAGCAAGACTTTGCACAATAGCTTTTCAGATGTTAATAGACAAGGCTTATTAAACAAAGCCATTTACTCAGTAGGTACCCGTACAAAACATAAACAGCTACTGAATGATCATTCCAGCCCCTTTCATCGTCTCAATAGGTCGATCTTAAAGCGTTACATTGACTAGATAAAACCAAGATTGGAACGGGTTTTTTGTGCGGCCCTACCATGTAATGAGCCGTCTCACTGCTTCGATTGACCGCCCCAGCCATAGTCCCGGCCAATTCACTTGCCTTTATATTCTTTTAAGCTTCCTTGTGAAAGGGTGTGTTTAGACGTACCGATTCTTCCAAATGTGATAATTTTTGTGAGCTTTAATTTTGTTTAAGTTGAAGTCTATATATACCTATACTAATTATAAGAAGTCTGTCGTTGGTGTCCAGTTTGTACAACGAATTTCAAAATGTGAATAATTTAGGGGGGCTAATTCGGACCAACAGATTCTGAATATGCAACCAAGTATTAGATTTTTTTGTCTAGCTGTCTATTAGAGCGTCACGTGAAACCTGAACACAGAGCTAGCTTGAATCCCGGGTAAACATTTATGATTTATAGGGATATTTTTTGCCCGATAAGGATGTCGTTTCCAAGGGATAGATGAATATAGCTAAAAAGATAATGCTGCGGTAGCGTATTTTGATACCGCCGTTTCGATAACAAATACGTCGTGAACGAATTTTAGCGGGCACTGACAGTAAATAATATAATCTATACAAGCAATAAGGTTTTTTATTACATTATTTAATTTTAATGCATTTTAGCTACTATTTGGCTCAGTACCTTAAGTCATCTGTTTCGCGTTTTGTTTATATAAATTATAGACCCAATTAGCATATTTCTACAATTGCCAAATGTTAACGTTATAGAAAAACATCCTGAGGAAAATTATATTCAAATGTTACTGTACGAAATCCGCTAATTCGCCTTAGATAAGCGTTCGCTTAAGTATGGGCAGGCACGAATCCAGTAACGGGATATTTGTTTGTGGGCTGATATCTTAATTTATTCCTTTTTCTGCCATCGGCATCTAAAAATTGTAGTGTAGTAATTCGGAAAAATCTATTTAAACAATGCACTCTCCCTGATCATGACTTAAACCCACGTATTTGGAAAAAATACACATTTACCACACACCCATAAATTAATTTAAAATGGTTAGTGATAAAGTTGACACAATGCTATTAATTGTAGTCCACTGTCTTTCTATACAAAACGAAAGTTTGCAAAATATACAGCAGGGACATCTTATTTAAACGCTTTATATAATAATTTATTAATCTATGAATTTTTAATTCGCGGTTATTGTAAACCCGCATCATATGAAAATGCCCTTAAGGCGTTTTCAAAGAAAGTCTGCTTCGACGGACCGCTTGAATACAAAGTTGGATGTGTGCACAAAGTACCGGTATTAACGGCGGGGTATTCACGCTGTTGCCTTTTGAATAACACAGTGTGCCCGATATTTCGGGTTTGCTATTACATTTTTTAAAGACGTTGCCTTTGTGAGTGACGTTAACATTTCCCTGTTTGAAAATCCTTGTTACCTTATTAATATAAGTAGGTACATTATTCAATTATTTTCTTTATTTGTATGTTATATGTATGAATAAATGAAAACTCTTTGTTGATCACCATACACTTAAACACGTTCTTTCATTAGCAGCAGGAAAGTGCCTGTGAAGGTACGCCGGGCTGTCCATCAAGGGGTGTAGCTGCCTAAACTAATGTATGGCGGTGAAAGTTGGGATTGGTAGAAGAAGCATGAAAATAGGCTAAACGCAGTAGAAATGAGAGTTTTGAGAAGTAGGTGTATGTGAGATTAAGTTGAATTATATAAGGAATAGTATAATAAAGGAAGATTTTGAATTGAAAGAAGATGTAATACCAAGAATTGAGAAAGGGTTGTTAATATAGATTGGACATGTGTATAGAGAATAGATGAAGGGAGATTAACAAAACAAGTATATGACAACAGTATGAGTGATAGAGTTGATGCTGATAGATCCCAACGTACCATGATCAAATCGCAGATGTTTTAAAGAATGGCTAGATGAAAAGCACCTATAATAAAAGTCTATGTATGTCATTATATGTATGAAGAAATTATTGAAAGTAGATGAAGCAAAAGATGTATGGTATGTTAAGATCGTAGCAAGTAGAAATCCATCGTCTCTGCATAACCCCGTGGGAAACAGGCGTGGTAATATGTATGTATGTATGTAAATAATGAATACTTTGTGTTGCGCAATGGGCGGCCTTTTCGCACTATGTTGATATTTATTCAGTTCAAATTTTATTTCGACTTATAAAGCCAAAGCTTTCGGTATGACCTCGTAATTGTACTATGTAGTTTTATTTTCGAAAGTCTATATAATATTAATATATTATATAGATTAAATCCTATATAATATAATTGTTATATAGGATTTATGTTTAAAATAAGCAGTGGTTGTAGGATATTCATGAATTATGCATAAACTGAGTGTTTGAGTGCAATATTTAATAGAAGTAAATACTTGAATGATGATAAGAATTCCTTGCACTTGCTCCCATTTTTGATTTACCATTAATATTGTGTCATCGGAAACAAAGTTACAGGAGATGGTAACAATTATGAGCGAGTCTTTTCAGAGAAAGGGTATGAAAATTAATGTAAACAAGACGAAAGTTATGGTGTTTGAAAGAGATGAAAGAATGATAAGTTGTAATATACAGATAGGAAACCAAAAGTTAGAGCAAGTCAGAGAATTTGTTTACTTAGGCTGCATGTTTGCTAGAGACGGAAAGCATGAAAGGGATATTGAAAGGAGAGTTATAGCAGGTAATAAGGTGAATGGAGCGCTAAACTCTTTTATGAACAGCCAGACAGTGTCTGTAAAGGCCCGATTGGCTGTCCATGAAGGGGTGTTGGTGCCAACCCTGATGTATGGCAGTGAAAGTTGGGTATGGCAGCAGAAGCATGAAAGTAGGGTAAACGCAGTTGAAATGAGAGCTTTGAGAAGTATATGTGCGGTTAGCTTGAATGATATGATAAGGTATTCCTTATTATATCATTCAAGTGTGATAAGGGAACCTTGTGAATTGAAAGAAGATGTAATAACAAGAGTTGAAAAAGGAATGTTAAGGTGGTTTGGACATGTAGAGAGAATGGATAAAAGTAGAATCACAAAACAGGTGTATGGTAGTATTGTGAATGGTAGAGTTGTTGCCGGTAGACCGAGACGAACACCATGATCAAATATCAGAAGTGTTAAAGAGAGGTCAGGTAAAAAGCATCTCAAATAAACGTGCATGTATAAAGAGGATAATGAAACTAGGGGAAGCGAAAGTTGCTTGTCAAGATTATCACAAGTGGAGTTCCATAGTCTCTGCCTACCCCTATGGGAAACAGGCGTGATATTATGTATGTATGTATTAATATTGCGTAAATTCATTTTTTAAATGTCATTATGTATCATAACTTAATGTATTTACACGACTCTCCGCGGCACGAATAGGTTTCTGTGCCACAGTCGAATGGGTTTTGATGTATATACATGTAAGTGTATTGGAAAATTGTGTATGTGTGTGTGTGCGCGCAGTTCACACGCAGTAGAAGTGAAACTAGAGAATATACTCACAGATAATTCTTCTCTAAATTTATTAATATCAATATAATTCTTTTAGCCTACTTTCGTCAACATTCAAAATAAGCTTCGTAAGTATAATTTTCAATTCTTCACTGTATTAGTCTAAAAAAATTATCAATTTTGTTTCGGTCCAATTTGGACCTATGTGTAATCATCGGTCTTTTTAACTCTCTAATTTGTGCTGCACAATGTTAAACTCGTATCTCACTCTCTCACAGGCTTAGTCCTATAGCTTTATGTATCTATCTCTTTTCGGTGTCGCCTTTTCGTTTCATCGAGTTTTAAATCACAACCAACGATCCTAAAGAAGTTTCACCTCAAAAATAAATATTTCAAAATTCAATACTCCAACTGGGTAAGTATCGAATTTGAATGAATAAAAGATTCAGCAGCCTTAAAATCTAGCAGATTCCTAAAATAATAGTCTTATTGTATTATTAGTACGATACTTTCGATATACTAAGTTCTCAAACAATTCCAAGTCCATTTACCGATCATCTACATTGTTTAAAATAATAATTCATTTTAACTTGAGTTACTCCATAAAAAACTTTCAAATAAACCGACCAAAAAAAAAATCCAATCGCCAAAGTAAAACAACACAGGCGTACGAAAATGTTAGCACAATGGCAAAGTTATTAACCGTATAATATACCAACACAGCGTAGCCCCTCCGCTAGTTAAGAAAGTTTTAATTTTGTTTTGTTTAATATAACTGCAGTAAATTATTACGCATTAAAGGGTAGGCTAATAACAACAACTGCCTCGCTTATGGTTGCTCTGTCGAAATTAATAGTAGGTCTAGTGCTGCGAGTTAGAATTTTTTATCGATACTTTTTAAAGGTTTTTAGGACATATCGACTTTTATAATATCGGACATTCGATTTATAATTAGATTTTCATACAATAGCTAGAAAAAAACGTGTGTTATTTTTCAATTTATTTTTACTATTTTTATGCTTTTGTTATTTGTGATGTAGAGTCAGATGTGTGATACAGAGTTGTGTACTCATATATGTAAAGCTATATGACTATCACGCTGCCAATAATAAGAGGCGGCAGTACGAGTTTACCCTATCTGGATCCCACGAAACATCGTTACATAATTCCATAAAGTTATATTAACCGAAAACCCATAAAAGTCAAAGAAACTTAGAAGATATAGTAGACAGGCAGTGTGACTCTATGAAAGATTACAATTGCTATAACAATTATAGGACGTATTTTTATGTATTATCTTCATATCATTGAATACAACCTGTAAAAAATATTGTTCATTCATCGTATATATTGGTATGTAGGTATAAAGTGTTTTATAATTATGAATGCTTAAAAAAATATCAATGTTAAACAATATGTTTTCTATATTATTTTATCGTCATCATTTCCAACCCTAACAAGCATTCTTCGGAGACGTGCTTGGCTGTAGGTAGGGATTTCCGGTTCTTCAGCTGGGTCGCTAATATAGCTATCCTCACTCGAGGCGGCGACGACTCTGCATCGCTGGCCCAGTGAGAAACTCATTAAAATTACACACGACACAAAAGCATACATCCTGTAGCTACATTGCGCTTGACAAGACACGACTTCCGTGTGCTTATTTGATCTCAGACGTTCATTAATAGTAATTAAGCACATCACTATCAAGAAGCTCTGATATCTCTATTAGAACAGTGATCACGTGTTAATTATGTTTTTCTATTACGAAGAAAAAGTAACGTATGTCGGAATATAATAAATATAATTATAATTATTGTTAATGATGAAATGACTGTCATGTGTTATTATTTTTTATTAATTTGCTAAGTGACTAATATTTAAGTAAAAAGAGATAGACTACTACTCTACGTCTACTCAAATTATATTATTTTGTTTACACCATCTAAAACAATATATAAAAAAATTAAAACTAAAAAATTACTATATACATATGTACGTACCTACGTCTACTCAAATCATATTATTTTGTTTACACCATCTAAAACAATATATAAAAAAATTAAAAGTAAAAAACTACTATATACATATGTACGAATATACAAATATTTTTTTAACGAAAAGAAAACTGGCTTTAAACTAAAAACAAAAAAAATATATAAATATATCACCGACTTTAAGATGTTGTAGAAATAATTCGGTTAAATATTTTTTTTGGTTTTTAGTGTGAAATCGGTTTTGTTTTTAGTTAGTAGTTGTTTTTTAATTTTTTTATTCATTTTTGATTTTCTACCTTTTAGTTGTGCAAATACCTCAATCGCTTTAGAAATAATATATTAAGAACCTGTAGAAATTGTACAACTGGCACGCGTATACAAATTTGTCATCTCACCCTTCGATGTATATGCTCTTCAACAAAGGTTACTCTTGATTTCCTTGCGTCAGATCCTGACTTGGTGACTAAGGGATCATCTCGCGAATTAAAAAAAAATTCAAAATCGGTCCACAATTAACGGAGAAATCGGGTAACGAACATACAAAAAAACATACAGACGAATTGAGAATCTCCTCCTTTTTGAAGTTGATTAAAAAATGTACACCACGTCATAAAAAAATTAAGCGCCTGTAGAAATTGTAATACTAGCAAGCGTATACAAGCTTTTCTTCAAGAATTTAGGCACATGGCGTTCTTTAATATCTACCTGTGTACCTACCTAACGGGCTTACCTAGGCGTGTACACTTACGAGTAAAGAAAACAATTTTTAAAATCGATTTACAATTGACGGAGACAACGTTTACGAATAACAATTTTCGTGAGTTTTTCTAATTCCTTAGAAACCAGTCATCAGATCCTGACATGAGGGAAATGGAACCAATTCGGGAGTATAACGTTTTCATTAAAAGAAAAAAAATTAAAATCGGTTCACAATTGCCGGAGAAATCGAGTAACGAACATACAAAAAAAACATACAGACGAATTGAGAATCTCTTTCTTTTTGAAGTTAGTTAAAAATGTACTCCACGTCACTGTCGGTGGGAAACGTTCCGAAAATTCTGGCTACTTTGGCAACGTTAATGCGTTGTCCAAAATACAGACCATTTGCTAAAAGACCATCCTTTTGGTAATGCAAGACTTCTCGTAATCACATTGAAAGCTCTCATTAGAGTCTTATCTACTTATAGTGATTTATAATGATACCTGACATTACAAACAAAATTACACGAAAACAAAAAGGTCTCTTTCAGTGGCTATTTAACAGATAAAATATAATAAATTTTCATTTGTTGCACCGAAAACTGAGCTGATAGCGATGCGAGTGATGCGAGCACTAATTGAAGTCTTAAAAGCCAATAAATAAACGTCAGTTTCATTTATAAAAAAATCTTATTTTCTCGAGAAAAATCCTCGGCTGTAGTAAAAATTAGATGACAGTTAAATTTTTTACGGGCCTTTGCTCAACCGCAATGAACAATAAAGCTCAGGCAATCCTCCGGGAATTTCATGCTGTCTCGAAACTTGCAATGAACTCATTCAGAACAAATTTCTAATATTATGAGGAAAAATTGTGATTTCGGAATTGGGTTAGTTTAATTTCATTCTTGTGGATGTTTTTGGGGTACGACCACTTTGTATTATAGTTTTACTAGGTTTAATATTGCTCTTAAAAATATTAGTTACTAGCTGTTACCCACGATTTCGCGCGCTTGGAAATTAATTTAATTTGCCTTCCGGTGCGGCGACGGGGGCGTGCGCCTTTTCAATATTTTTTTTCTAAATAAAAGTAGTTTAAGTGACTCCTTATAAAATCAGCTATCTGCTAGTGAAAGTCTTGTCAAAATCGGTCCAGCCGTTTCAGAGATTAGCTGGAATAAACAGACAGAGAAAATTTCTTAAAGGTTGATTTTTTGATGTAAGTACCGTATATACTTTCATATGCATTCAGTAAACTACTTGTTTTTTTTATTATTATTAATTTATAAGATAATTGCAAATTCGTTCCTTTGAGTCTTACACGAGTATCTCAAAAGAGCCCATTTAGTTAATTACGATATGAAAAATTTTCTACGAGAATATCATCCTGTGACTTATAAGCTACTACTGTGTAAGTAATTCTCATTAAATCTAAAATCGGAACACTTATAAACATTGACAAATAAAAAATAAAATCGTCGTGTCTGTCCGTTTATTTTATGTCACAATCATTTTTCTTTCTACCTTTTATATATGAATGAACTTTGGCAAGTAGGTATAATTTATATGCCTCTACACAACACAGTTGTAAAATTGGAGAAAAAATAAAAATCTGGGATGGCAGCCACACACTATAACTGAGCGAAGATTTTTTTTCAGTATAATTAAGTACATCATCATCATCATCATTATCATCATCCGAGCGTTAAATCCTGGTTCCGTTCGGAGCATTTACTCTGACGTCCAGGGTCAACTTTCCTACGTTTTCTACTCCACTTCGCGCGGTCTTCAGCATTCCCCGTTTTGAGACCATCGGTACGCATGTCATCCTTCACAACGTCAAGCCAGCATTTCTTGGGCCTTCCCCTTCGACTGGAACCTGGCGGAGGTGGCACGGCTAGACATTTGTTCCCCACATAATTAGCCGGTCTCCATAAAACGTGGCCGTACCAGCGTAAGCGACACTATTGCAGTTTGTCTGCTATGTCACGGACATGAAGACTGCCGCGGATGCGGGAGTTCCTGACACGGTCTTTCCGCATCACTCCACATATCCATCACAGCATATTCATTTCCGTGACACGCAATTCTTACTTATGTCGCTCAAGCACAGGCCTCGCTTCACTGCCATACAAAAGGACAGATCTAATGATGGATTTATAGACCTGTCCTTTTAATTTAACCAGCATTTTGGGGTCACAAATGTCCTCTGTATCTCACGCCACTTGGCCATTTTGGGGTCACAAATGTCCCCTGTACCCCACGCCACTTGGCTCAAGCTGCTGAGGTACGGGCTTTGACGTCGTGGTCGATGTCCCCGGACGTGCTAAATACAGATCCCAAGTACTCCAACTGAACCGTGCGCTCGACCGTATCTTCAAGTATGCGCACGGATGTGGGATCTGTAATGTTGCAGGCCGAGTACTCAGTCTTCGCCAAATTTAGTTTCAGACCGCCTTTCTCTAGCGACCTTTTCTTTCTGTTCGAATCTGCCAGCGCCATATCGTCAGCATAAATGAGCAACTATGGAGGTTACTCATGCGCATATCTGATGCTATTCGCTTCGTCTAACATCATAAAATTTCATCTAATATCAGTGTAAGTAAGTATATATAAGACTGTAAAATTGTGCTGATATACAAAGACGAACTAAACCCTAAAAAAAATTCTTGCAGCAAACCTATGCATCGTTGTAAAATGATGAGAGATTTGGTAAGTATTCAAAATTCATAAGGATGTAAATTTATTTAAGTTCATATATATTGAGATATTTATTATTCACTTCCAAATGCGTTAACTCTGTCCCCTTCTAACTTTTGAATTATAGGATGGAAAATTGTAATAAAAATCTAGATGATATGAGTTATAGTGAGTAGGGTATCATCCACATGTTCCTAAAAAAAATTCAAAAAGTGCGTAAGCAGATATTTAGCAATGCGTATATAACGGTATATACATGGGCGACGGTAGCCACTTACCATCAAGTGGAACCGAAAAATTAAATAAAACTGGATTATAAAGCTTGCTACACTGAATATTTATTTATTTCTTTATTCATATATTTGTTTTTTTTACGGAATCACCATTTTTATCTCTTATTTATATTTTATTTATTATTTTTATACGAAACTTCTCACGAGTTATGGAACCGAAGTTACAAATAAATCTACATTGAAAACTCTAGTAAGAAAACTCAGGAACAATGAAAGTGTGTCTAATAATTAAATATATTTGCCGCTGGTCGGGACATTGTCATAACATTCATTACCCGCACTATAATTAACATGTCCTATTTGCCACACAATGCCCTAAAGTGTTCAATGCAGGCCAGCATGCGAACAATCAACCGACAAATAGCCATCGTAGATTCAATGCCTATAATGGAGCTGATATTGATAAGCTGATTTATGATGGAGTCACCTGGTTAATGCTGGAATTTGATAGTTCAGTTGAGTCAACTGAGACCCTTTTTATGAAATTAGAAAATGCCGCAGCTTCTCAAACTTCGTATGAGCCTATTTTACTTGTGATAGATCATTGATTAATTCGTAACGCCCTAAAGCATCACTAATTAGATTTGATATTAAAATCGAGATTCTTTGTCAATAATTTTTAATCAATTTGATACACCCATATCATTGGCTGAAAATACTGTGTTGCGTAATAAATAAGCCGTATAACTCATACATTTACACTTAGTGAAATAAAAGCAGAGTATGTATGACTTTTTAAATCAAAATAAAAGCCGTTTTTTGCTTTTAATTAAGACGCTTTCACTTCAAAACGATTAATTACGATGAAATTTAGATATGATGACGACAGCTTATAGTCTGTATAAGTAAATTAGCTTCGAGAAGTTTTTGCGTTTGTATTAATATACGGTCAGCACATAAATAAATAAACTAATACTTTTACATATTTTTATAGGTAGGTACTTGATGAAAATAAATTAAATAATTTATATGAAATTGATAATATTAAACTATTTTAAAATAATAAATATTAATATAAAACACAATTTTTAATACTGAATTATTGGTCCCTCTTCTGAAGACTGACATTTGCTTTCTGATAGCACCTTTCCGATGAAAGTCAATAATATCCCGGTTGATTTTCCAACTGATTGAGTGAGAGTCATAATACTGCTCGGATTGCCAATGCACTCATTTTCAGAATATTTGTACAAATTATAAAAAAAACTTTTTTAGTTTAGGAAGTCAAAAGCTTACCTCGACCACGTTTCAACGTCGAAACCATTTTATTTAACAAATTTAATAACAACAATCAGCAACAAATAATAACACTGAACAATAAATAATAAAAATGAACCACAAATAAAATCAATTAATTCATTAATTATCAAACTAACACCAAATAGTCATACCTCATAACAATTAGCAATGTAAATAATTATTATTTACTAGAGATTTCCCCGCGGCTACACTGCGTGTAAAACCCTAGATAGTAGCTATATGTTACGAACATAAAAAAAATAATTAGATATTTCATATACGTAAACCTTCAATACTTTAGTTTCTTGTTCAATTCATTAGAGTTACAAAGAAACCTCAGACTACTAAAGAAACTAAGTCAACATAGTGTAGACAACTATACAGCAAAACATAAAGAAAAGTCGCAGCCAACCTGATTTGAAGTACCTAATACGTAATTAATGACATGTGGGCAACTTGAGAACATAATATATGTTATCGATTACAGCGATGGTTGTCTACATCGTAATTGCAGCCCCAACTATTTTGCTAATCCATCTATTTTATAGAAACAACGTCATTTGTCGGGATAAAATGTAGCCTAAGTGTTAATTGGGATCAGAAGCCAGCACTATGTCGAGTTTCAATCATATTCATTTAGTAGTTTCTAAAAGGGATACGATCACAGCGCCATCTTTTTCGCTATTTTTGTCTATCCCACGAAAACGACGTCATTTATCGGGATAAAAAGTAACCTAAGTTACGCCCTGAGATATAAGATAACTCTATGTCGAGTTTCACTTAAATCCGTTCAGTAGTTTTCACATGATGCTCTAACAGACAGACAAAAATTCTAAAAATTGTATTAGAAATTGCTGCTCCAAATTAGCTCCCTGATTTTTCTTACATTTTAAATCAACTGTAAAATATTTACAGATTTATTATAGTATACATTTGATTTTCACCATTGACTTTCTGATTGTAAATATATTTTCTTCCTCAAAATGTAACGAACCTCTTTTTGGTAATTGTACAAGGAATTTTAAATTTCAAGTTGAGAATTCCTGTTAATATACAAATACTACTACAAACGCAAAAACGTCTCGAAGCTAATTTACCTATACATTAGATGACTCACAGAACGGCACTATTACGTCGTTTTGATCAATGAATTATGAAAATTGTGACATGTAGTAAATACAGTCAAAAATGTTCAACTTGATGGGTGTGTAAACGTCTAAAGTAAAATAAATCGTTTGACAGAGTATGGTTAAGAGTGCCAAATTTCACGAGTGAAATACTAGCTTACAATTGTGTAATTCACTTTAAGGCCCCTGGTCTTTTGTTTTTATGCTTTATCTTTTTTTATGTCTTCGGTATCTGTTACTATGAGACTATTGACATGTACTCAGTCATTTTCTGATACAATAATAATGGCCAAACCCACGCAAAATATTTAGTATCTTGAAATAAAAAAATAAGAAATTTAGAATTTCTATAAGTACTAACACAATAATGCTTTGCTGCCTAAATAAGCTTAAACTTTCTTTGTATGAAACAAGTAGAAATTTCATGTAATGTAGAGGCGGGCCAATTTAATGACCCATTGCGTGTAGACAAGTTTCAAGGGTAAACATAAACAAAGCGATGTAAATATGCCCATGTTTATGTAAATAAAATTTTGTTTTTATTTATTCGGTTATGAAATTTGCCAGACTGTGAATATATATTAGAGAACAGGCCGCATCCATATTTAAAGTTTATAATTACAAATTCAAATGCTTTTAGTTACACTTAGTTTTAATGAAGAATAGTTTTTTTAGGTTATATTACAGGTTGATTTTTTAAGTTGGCCTCTGTGGCAAAATATAAAACTATAAGATATAGCGAAAATTTCTGAAAAAAGTCTCGGGGCAAATTCTGATAAAAAAACAAACGATATCATTAGATTTTCGAAAAAACAATTACCCTGTACTAAATATGTTTGATTTTTAATCACCTGGACTAAAATGATAGCTGCGATCGACCTCTTTTATGGTGCAAGATGGAGCAACTCACCACTATGATTTTTGAATCTTATCGAAATTCTCTAGGACAATAACCTGCATTTTATCGGTTTTAAGCGCGGGAATTTATTTGATTTTTTTTATTTCGAAGTTTCGGCTACTTTTCAGTAGCCGTGATCACGGAGGGCAAAGATGTCAAGTGTCAATGACTAATGTTAAGGTTTTATTTAGCCTACCGCCAACTTGTTCATTTTAATTATTTAGTTTTAATTTTGACACTTGACATCTTTGTCTTCTTCTTTTTCTCTTTCTTTGTCGCTTAAAACCGTTAAAACGTAGTTTTATAATATACATATAATAGACGCGAAAACTTAAGAAAATTCTGCAGGATTCAACTCACACAACTGACTTCAGAATCAAAAAAAAAGGTCAATCGCACCTGTCATTTTAGTCCAGGTAATTAAAAATCAGAGTATAGTCAGGAATCAAATCGATTAAATTTTTAAAAAAAGCACGTACTTTATTATTACACCAAATTATAATGTACTTTGTAACGATCAATTTCTATGAAGGAATGTTGTAATATCACAATTAATTGATAAAAATTGAGAATTAGTTGTGATATTACTAAATATGTATTTATGGAATAATGAATACTGTTCAATAAACTGAACAACTAAAATGTAATTTTAAAAATATCATTATTCGTATCTCAAAGAAAATTTCACTCCTCACCTAAAAATAAATACCAAAGAAGCACAACTCATACGAGCACTCAGGTTTTAAAATCAGGCGTATTATTTAGAAATCAATTTGGTTTGCTCGAGCAATCGCAAAGTATCGCTTTGGCCTCCACGAGACGATATTGCGAACGTAATAAACTGGTTCGCCGCAAGATTATTTCCACTCGAACCAATATGTACCTACACGAATGGAGTGAGAATTCTCAGCAGTATCGACATGGTGCCTGCCACCTACTTCAATGAAATTATTTGAAAAGCATTTTTATAGAACAGTTTATTAAAGGATTAATTATTTATTTTAATTTGTATTAGTGCGGGACATTTCTTTGTACACAATACTCATGCTATGGGCCCTTATGGGCTACAAGGTTTCATTATCGTGCATTGCACTTTTAATAGTTATATCTAACGAGAAGCGCTCCACTGACGTGTTCGAGTTCTTATGATTAAGGCTCATAATATGAATGTTGCTACCTGATAAATTACACTGATCACTACACCGCTTATTATAAATGGCAGCATGTAGCATAGCTACCATCGTCTTTTGACTTTCAAAATTTACTTTCTGTTTATCAACCAATGGCAATAAATCCTAAAGCGTGTTGTGTTTAATTATCGTTTCTTAATTCTGAAACTTTAATGACATTAGAATAACCACGTGAGAGAGAGAGAGACTCAGTAGTACAGCGTTCGAATCAGATTCGTTCGGCTAAAATTTTTTATAAATCTATAGGCCTTCTAAAGGCTCATGCAGTATTTCGAATTAATTTGAACGTTTATGGAGATAAAGAAGAAAATCAATTATTAATTATTATAATAAATAACAAATATTTATTATAATCTTCTTATATATAAAAATGAATCGTAGAAATGTAAGTACGCGCATAACTTGAGAACGACTTTACCGATTTCGGTGATTTTGTTTTTGTGTGTTTGAGTGGGTTTCCGGATGGTTTAGATTTACAATTAGAACCGGTAGGTGGCACTGAGATCGGGTTCTAGAATCCTCGTAATCACTTGGACCGATTTTGATGATTTGTTTTTGTGTGTTTGAGTGGGTTTACGGATGGTTTAGATTTATAATTAGAACCGGTAGGTGGCACTGAGATCGGGTTCTAGAATCCTAATCATCTGGACTGATTTTGGTGATTTTGTTTTCGTGTCATCAAAACAAAGTCTTTTAGGAATTCAGAATATATGGCGGTACGAAGTTCGCCGGGTCAGCTAGTAAATATTATAATAATCCAAAAAAAAAAATGGATATTAGGTATATTCAATAGATAACAATACCTCTCGTGATGGAATCAAACGGTTGCAGTTTCACAAATGCCAGATGCTGGTTTTCAACTGCTTCAAATGTTTGATTATTGTTTTGAAATAAGGACCTCAAACATCAAGTTTCAATGAATATGCATCAGGTATTAATGTTATTTTAATTTTTACTCTAGCGTAGTATATAGGGCCTGATCGCAAATCGACTGCTAGGTGTCCACTCACAGGTGAGTTACTGGTTTCTCTTCCTATAAAACATCTTCTATCTTTGATACTTAAGCGTCTACTTTTACATAGGAGAAAATCCGAAAATAAGGAATGAGAAGAGTATCTATTTTCCAATACGCAACATCAGCTAAATTTAACTTCCAATCTATAAAGGTTTATCGAGGTCTCGATATCGATCCCAATAGTACCAAACATCGCTTTCAAAGCCTGCAATCGGATGCAATCTACTCGTAAAAGCTTCTCATTAAACATGTCTCCATATTTACAGATCTGTTTGTGTCTCGAATGCAGATTCGTTTCATGTTTTTCATGATGTTTCAATTTGAATATTTCCGGTGCCACGCCATCTCTGACTTTCTAAAGAAATGTGTTTTGTGCTTACACTAGAAATACTTTTAAGTGTATGCACTGTAATACTTCAAGAGTATAATGGGTTTTACAATTATTGAATTTTTACTAGTAACTATTTTTTTAAAGTTCAGTGGCCATTTTGCAAAAACGGAATCCTTATAAATAATATATTTTTATTTAATTAAATTTTTCTAGTTACATCGTCATGTGGATATCGTTACCCTGATATTTAAACAGTATAAACATGTTTCCTGATGACTTTCTTCTTGAAGTTGATAGGTACTAAAATTATGTTCCCACCCTTTAACTTTTGAACTATGAAGTGAAACATTAAGAAAAAGAAAACAAAATAGTATAGTTTATAAAATGTAAGGAAATTGTTTTGAACAATGTTCGTTGAGTACTTATTAAGATATATTAGGGCATTTTTGATTAAATACATTTTCATTGTTCCGTAGCTAAATGAAAAACTATGGGACGTTTGTCGCCTCTACAGAACCCTTCGTTGAGCACGGACTGCCAAGCACTTTCATGTTGTAATTCAATTACATAAATAAGATATCTAAAAATACTTCTCAACTCCAAAGCAGGTACTAGTTGGTTCGATAAACACTAATTCAATGAACAAAACAGACGTGGTTGCTGCTGCGGCTTATTTTCCAATTTTATTGCTTATCTTACGCTAGCTATCGTAGCGGGAATTTTATTATTTGTATTTACCAGGTTTGTATCGATTTGTACTAGAGAACAACGCCCTTTGGATTTTTATCTATTTTATCGACAAGTGTCATTTCCATACCACGACCATAATAATAAAAGCAGCGATAACTTATTAGACTATTTATATTGTATACTAATTCTTCTTTTGTGATTAGAATACATAACAAATTACATTATCGACCAGTGATAACTTTTGTTTAGTATTAAGCCAAATATTATACGGTTTATTTTTAACTTTGAATTTGGATAAATCAACTAAAGTGATCCATATAAACAAAAACTTGAAACATTCAATGTCAGTGAATACCGTCGTGTCCTTTCAGTTCTCTGTTTTTCAATCAATTGATTCAATTTAGTTAAATCGTCTAATATCAGCATTAGGCTCATATTATTAAAAGGCAAAGCAATAAAATTAAACATATAGCATGTTGTATAAGTATATATTAATTTTGGATTTTTCTCATACCTCCATGTAAAGGCTAAAGGTATGACCAAGGGTTGATCCAAAAGTACAAGAACTGAAGTTGCGATGGCCGCCATTCAAGAAGCGGATTTTAATTTGTTTGAACACCTACTTTATTCTCCAGATCTGACTCCTGGCGACTTTTATATCTTTTCCAGGCTTAAAGAGCAACTCAGGGGAAAAATGCACGTAATAATGATATGATGGCCGCTGTGGAAGCATTTTGGGAGAGTCTAGATAATGATTTTTTTAAGAATTCAGGAAGTGGAGAAGATATGGATGAAATATGTTAACTTGTTAGGAGACTATGTTGAGAAATAAACATAATTTTGAATAATAAATATAGTATTGAATATCGCTTACAATTACTTTTGGATCACCCCTCGTACCAGACTGGTGATTTTATCTTCAAAGAATTTATTTACTTGGCATGCATCCATTTCTATGGGGTCGATATGAATGTTTTAGTATGTGAATAGTTCTTGTAGAATCGCGCATCCACACTCCGTATTCAATGAAGCATCCGCGACTCAACCTGAAGTATTTCATATTGTGCAATCTCTTTCAGTCGACAGACAATGTGGACGCGCGGGAACGCATCACTCAACGTCACAGCTAGACGTGTATTTTTACATCCGCACAATACTTGAGGGGAATAATTTCTATTGTCGGTAAACACACGCTATGCTTTGTGCAACGCATTGCTCCACACAATCGACAGCTGGCTATTGTTTATTTTTTCAGTCTGATACTTCATGTTGCATATTCTCAATATTGGCAGAAAGTAGTTTAGTCGGCTTTTTTTATGGAACCCTAAAAAAGTAAGCGAAGTTACTCCTTATAACACCAGCTACCTACCAATGAAAGTCCCGTCAAAATCGGTCCAGCCGCTTCAGAGTTTAGCCGGAACATCTAGACATACACACAGCAGACAAAAAATCTAAAAATTGTATTTCTCGGAATCTTCTGGTCCGAATTATCCCCCTGATTTCTTTCACATTAGACATTTTGACGTTACAAATAGACACTTCAATTTTATTTACCTGTATAAATTCATAAAAAATTCTAAATATTTTGCAAATTAGTGGAAACAATCGTAATTGTATTTAAAGTATTGCTAACAAATAACAATTGTTCCAAGTAGTGCAGCGGAGCAGACGGCGTCCTCGCATATCCTCATTGACGAGCCAGACAAAATCACCCGACTCCTCGCGATCATGAACCCTCTGAGGCTCAGAACATCAGCGTGACATAACAAACGCAGACTGAACAGACGCCGGAGAGCCCCCGGCTCCCTGGCCCCCTTACTCAACGTTAAGACCCACCAATCGCATCTACTCCTTATAGACACAAGTAGCCACACAAGATTAGCTTAGACGTGTTGCTGAAGAGTTTCTTCCGCCGCCTTTTCTCTGCCAGCTATAACACGTTACGAAATGGTAGTAAAGATAGACTAGGATCGTCTCCGCCAGCAGAGTCAATAACAAGTCCCCATTACAATACTTAAGCCTGTTGGCTTAGTTCATTCAGCCTCTCGCGGCTTAATCCGATAGAGTCATTCCCCCCGCAGCGGTCGAGCCGAGGTCGAACCTCACAGGGGTGCCTCCTCGAGCGCGCTGCTTCCGCGCTGAACGCCTCCACTCCCACGGAGTCGGGAAGAGCACCAAGCCTGGTATGGCTGAAACAGCCATCTGCGGCTATTCAGATGAATCCTGCACAAAATATAAACGAAAGATTATCCTCCCTTCAACTTTGGTAGGATGCACATGTCGTAATAGTTCTCCAGGGTGGCTAATTAAATTATTCTGCGAGAATCGTATATTATAGTTCATTGTACTTTAAATCGGAATTCTTCATTCGGAAGTCGAATAAAAAATCATTTTTCAAGTTCTACATGTTTTCTATACTAATATTATAAAGAGGAAATATTTGATTGTTTGTTTATTTGTTTGCATTGAATAGGCTCCGAAACTACTAAGCCGATTTGAAAAATTCTTTCACTGTTGGCAAGTTACACTATCCCCAAGTGACATAGGCTATATTATATTTTCAAAAATAGGGATCCTTACTAAAACTCCCATAATGTAATTCAAGGTGTACTTAATATCGCGTGCGCTGCGAAAACTATTGATGATACAATAAAATAATGTACTACGATTTTGCTGAACAAACCATTATTTATAAAAAGTATTGCGATAGTATATGTCTAACTATTATAGTTATGCCACAATAAGTGTTCTTTTATTTTAAAAATTTGATTGAAATGCCGCCGCTAGAAAAGGCTCTTTATTTATGTCTTAGTATTCATCCATATCAAAATAAGTTACTTCATATTCAAGACTGCTTCAATACCCTTATATAACTTTTTGAATTACAATTCGGACATTCCATTCGAAAGATATCACGAGTTTAAAAAAGTAAGTATTACAAAAAAGTTGTGTGGTCGCCGTTCACCCTGCTCGGCTAGCTAGGCAGCACCTTATGCGATGTAGGCGTCACTGGGGTACGGGCCGTACGAGAGGGGAAATATTTTAAATTCGCTTAGTAGGTTTTACTGTAGGTTTTAGTTACCCCTACGAAGCCGGGACGGACCGCTAGTGTTATATAAATCCCGCACTAACAGTAGTTATAATAAAAAAAAGTATGTGACTAATAGATGACCAAGAAAATATGATTTTTTTAAGAAACTACTTATTTGTTTTTTCAAGTTACGCTTAAGTTCTACTTATCTAAAAAATATGTAATATACAGGCAAAATTCCTTAAAAGCTTGGCAGATACCATAATCCTTCAAATATATATAATACTAGGATGTGCCGACGACTTCGTCCACGCTTGACTTGAAATTCCCACGGAATTCTCGGGACACGAAGTACCGCAGTATTTAAAAAAAGAATGTAAGCTATTCTATCGTTTTAGTAAAAATTGTATTGGGATAAGCTAATGTTTATCCACCCGAAAAATTACAAACCGCTCCCGGGAAAATCACCGCGGGATTCCCGGGACAAAATGTACCACAGACTTTAAGTCTAAGAATTTGATATCGATCAGCGAAAACCGCATCGAAATTGGCCCAGTAGTTTTTACGTGAAGCACGAACAAACAGACAAACCGACTAACAGACAAGAAATCTAAAAAAAATTGCATCGTGTTCTCGATCGTTATAGTTTATTCCAGTTGGTTTTTTTAAATACGTTTAGATTTTTATAATGTTATAGATGACATTAATAAAATAATAGCATTAATCAAACATCGGCGAAGTGTAGCAGAAATAAAATATGGCAATTGGTAGTCCGCAGTACCGCGCTGGCAGTTACGATGATGTATTTGAACGTTTTCATGGGAACCAGTAAGCGCTTTGTCAACGTCTGCCATTAGAGATCATAACTCATAGCGAGTAAAGTACTACGATCAACCTCACATTTCCACACAGATTTTTCAGCTGATTCTCAATAACTGCCGATCGAAAGATGGCTTTAAATATCATGTGCATAAACTCTCTTTAAATATTTACTTGACATATCTTCAGGAAGAAATTACGTAGATATAGAAAAAGTTATTATACCTGCATGCATACCTGTTATGACGTATTTCAACAGGGTTAGATAATGAGAATTAATCTCCACTTGCTAGGATATAAGAATACTTTAGGTGTCATATCCGAACGATTGATGCGCCCTCTACCAAAGACACTTGATATGAACCTAATCTATGCTCTCTCTGGCAGAGAGTGGAGAGAGCTACAGAATAGTTGGAGATTACTACGTAATCTACACTCTATCATTTTGTTAAACGTGTGTGCTCAAAAAATATATTGAAATCAAACAAGGAATTAATAAATTTATCTTTTATTTTATACACAATATTATGCTTACCTTTTACTTTATTTGTAGTTGTTAATTTCTTCAGTTTTATACGAATAACGATTCGGATTAATTTATAATTGATCATTGGTCAAAATATGATTTGTTTACTTATACTGCCTCTCTGGTTGAGCGAGCTAAGTCTTAGCTTTTTTTTTAACCAGGGTAAATCAGTTTGAGGACTAAGCCGCGACAGGCACAGAAGCCTGGGGGGATAATTTGCGACCCGTGTGTGGAATTCGCCAGATCGGGGGTGGCACTAGCGCGCCCAGTCAGAACTGATACCACGCTATTGCTACTCCCCAGTTAGGGATACCCACTAAAACTCCTGGGTGTGCAGTCCTGCGCCTTATGCCAGGGCTACGGGTAATTGGGATTTCCGGCTCCGCGTGTTCTGGCAGGCGTAGGCCTCACACATAGGCCTCTTCCTTGCCGGGGTGTTTCTTTTGTCCCCCGGCATCGTCTTGGTCTAGTCTTAGTAAGAGAGAGGTGAGCGCGCGCGGAACACTCGCGCTCTCATCTCGACGGCATGTGCGGGTGAGTGAGAACCCCTATACCCCAGAGGACCCCACCCGTACCACCCGCTTACGGTGGCCGAAGGTCGAATCTCGCCCTCCGGAGTCGGCGCGTCCTCCTTAGGCGGGAGCGGAGCAAACACGTCCGCTTACGCTCTCGCTCCGCCTCCTCCTTCGTAAACATGACGTGTTCACAGGAGAAGACGACGTCCCACCCGGGTTGGCTCCCAACCATGGTCCGTACCACGGCCGGGAGCGAGGTATCAAATCCGGTGAAGGCGATGAGATCTCGGTGCTGCTCTGTCCAGGCTGGACACTTCTGGAGTTTGTGCAGCGCCGTATCTTCGTCGCCTGTGTAGCAATGATGGCACCCTCACGTTGGCACACGGCCGAGGCGACACAGGTACCTCCCGAAGCAATCGTGTTCCGGGAGGACCTGTGTCAGCCTGAACGTCAGGGTGCCTGATTGTCTATACAGCCATTCGCGCAGGATGGGCCTCACCACCTCGATTGTGACGGGACCTGCGCTGAGGCGTCTCAGGCGATCTTCCCAGACTCCCACTGTGACCTGGCGGAGCTCCGACCGGCACACCTCGATCTCCGTCTGGTGCCTCTGACCAGGGTCTCTTTACACCACGTATACAGTGACGCTAGCACCCTGGCTTCCAGGTCCCATGGGAGGGATCCGGTGAGTAATGGGGCCACTTCAAAGGACACCGTGCGTTATCTTCTTATTGCCCTGACGGCCAAAATATGAATTCGCTGCCTAGCGAAGCAGCGCAGCGTTCCGGGCCGTCAGGCGGTCCGTCCAAACTGTGGCCCCATAGAAGGTCATCGCCCGTACGATGCCTTCGAAGAGTATTCGACACATGGCGTTCGGCCCCCCGATACTGGGGAACAAGCGCGATAGCGCACCCGCCGCCCCCTTGAGTCTGGGGAGCAGCTGCCGAAAATGTGTCGAAAAATCCCACCGGCCATCGAGGACCAATCCCGGGTACTTCATGATCTCCCCGATGCCGATGCGGATGCCTCCTACTATGATTATGGTATCTGGAGGTGGACGATTACGAGGGCCGTGAAACATTATAGCCTCGGTCTTCTGCAACGCCACCTCCAGTCCAAGACGCCGGATCCTGCCTACGATAGACGACACCGCAGCCGTGCTTAGACGACATGCCTACCGATGGGTCCTCCCTTGCGCGGCGATCAGTGTGTCCTCTGCATAACATACGACGCTGACGCCCGGGAGGACCCGAAACCTCAAAATCCAGTCGTATGTGATGTTCCACTGGAGGGGACCAAGAATCGACCCCTGTGAAACACCGCACATCATGGCTCGCCGATTCCATCCCTCGTGGACCGGGTAGATGACGACTCTTTCACATAAGTATGCCCCGACTATTTGGCGGAGGTAGGACGGAACCGGAAATACCGGAGTGCCTCCATAATGCACGCCCAGGGCAAGGAGTTGCAGGCGTTGGCGATGTCTAAGGACATCGCCAACAGGACCTCGCCCTGGGAAGCTGCGTCTTCTGCCAGGCCTCTCAGGCGTATGACTGCGTCAATTGTGGAGCGCCCCATGCGGAAACCGAACTGGTTGTCCGCCAGATCCAACCCCGTCGTCGATAGGTCGAGGCGGTCTACGATGATACGCTCGAAGAGCTTTTAAACCTCGTCCTGCTGCACAATGGGCTGGTAGGCGCACGGTGAGTCCGCAGGGCGACCTTCCTTACGCAACAGGACCAATTTTCCGGTCTTCCACCGTTGCGGGAACTGGCCCTGCTCCAAACATGCGCCGGCTAAGTCTTAGTTGGCCGAACTCGCTGGAACGCAGAGGTTTCGGGTTTGATTGCTGGCATGGGAAATTTCGGAAACGAACTTTGTTATTTACTATGGTTTGGAAATCTGGGATTGGCTTCAGAGTGGTGCGTTGTATATCACCCATAACACAAGCTTGGGGATATACAATGTGTGCGTTTGTCTTCCGATTACTATATATTATTATTAATAAAATTCATATTTTTTATATATCTATCTTTTAAAGCTTTTGACAAAGAAATAATATGAAACATAGAAGCAATAATCGTTATTCTAGTGTTTGATGATTCGATACATGTCGTGACACTTCATAAGAGTACGATGATAGATATTTTTTGCGTACATAATTTTTTTTATTTTGCCTTGTGTGTATGTTGCTGTAATTCTGCAAATTTTCTTTTTATATCTCTGTAGATATGTTTTATTTCTTTTTTGCAGATAAGTATTACAACAGGATCAGCTGTTGGCTGTACATAAATACTAAAATAAAAGCTCATCTTTAAAATTCTTATCGAAATAACGCTTGAATTACTTTCCTTATTTGATATTAATAATTATTTTCATCCAAGGAAAATGAGAACTCAATTCATGCATGGTGGGACAGAGTGGCGCGACGCGGCAGATGACGGTCGCGCAACACCTGGCATTCACAACTTGCCTTTTCAATAAATTCAACCGTCATTATTCCACTGGGAGAGAACTGAAATTATGATTTATTATACGCTGGAATGTTAGTTCCGCGGTAGGAAAAGTTTACGCTCATTCCAGAAATTAATTAGACACCACAACGCAGGGCCGTCATTGGACGTGCCGGGATGGAAGCCTGCGCCCCACCCCTCCTCCCTTTCCAGTAACAAAAAATAAAGTTAATAAAACAATATCGTCAATTTTGAATGTCGACAGCATCAGCGCAGAAACTGGAAAATACATTTTTTAAATTATTTTAAGCGACTTTCAAAAAAAGGAGGTTCTCTAATCGACTGACTGACTTTTTTCTTTATTCGAAACAGTATACTCCTGAGATGATCCCATTATCAGAATCTGATGACTGGATCCCAGGGTAATCGATAGCAACCCTTGTTGAAGATCACCAAGCGCCTACACTCGTCGAAAGGCAAACTGTATACGCATGCCAGTAGTAAATTTCTAAGCGCTTGTAATAGATATTATTTCTAAAGTTATTCAAGCAACAATGTACAAGTAGATTTTTATTAACAAACACAAAACCGACGCCGATGTTTGCGACTCAATATGTTTTCGCTGTTCGAGTTGAGATGATGTTAAATATTTTCAAAAGTAGCAGATTATGATGAAAGATATGAAAATGAAAATATTTATTTCTTAAGAAACACGTACAATTTGTAGTCAGTTGCTGGAATCTTTTAAGCAAAATTTACTTGTATCAGAAGATCCCGCTCTTCCTAACCTTAAATATTACATTGTATTTAAAAGTTTCTAAAACATTTTATTATGAATTGTATAATTGCGTTGTAAATAAAGTTAGTGTACTTAATTTTCATTAAGTACAAAACATACTAATCATAGCAAAATATTATATTACATTATTATATTGAATTGCTAGAGAAACACTTACTGCCCTTAAATATATTCATTAAGTACAGAACATACAATAATAATAATATTTAATTTAATAAAAGAAAATAAGAATGCGTGTGTGTGTCTATATGTAGATGTGCGCAGTTACAAGACGTGCAGTTACAAGGTCATCGGTTTACACCCTCTAGTCTCTGCGCCCGTGTGCCACGCACCTCTTGCGCCTCCGGGTAAAGACGGCCCTGCCGTAATGAAAAGCAGCTTACCGATAAACACGTGTACAATAGAAAACTTTATTACTTCGCGGATGAAGTCAGGATTCTCATTAGGAGGTAAATAATTGTGGAGAGAGAAGCAACGCGTGAGCACGAGTAAATAATGAAGCCTGCGTCTCGTAACAAGATGAATGTTTGCGGACTGTCGACGAAAGTAATTAAGAGTTTAACAAGTTGTGGAATAAGACAATTTTGTCAAAAACTCAAGAACTTTTGAGCCACAAGGCTCTTGTATAACAAGCTTACTTTCGTGTTATGTAAATATTAATAATGTAATTAACAAAAGAGATACGTGTGCTCAAAGTTTGCGTATTAAATTCTGATGAAATCGAATTAAATTATTTTCATGGAATTCTTAGAGGTTTAATTGCCTAAGGTTCCTATCTCTTGTATATGCGTATAGTGAACGGCTATTATAATATTGGTTAAATCACTTTTGGGTTAGCGACCGCTATGGATTCAAAATATTAAAGCTTTAATATTCTATCCAGGATACTATTAGCACTTTCACTTATTGTTAGACTATCATTGAAATTAGATGGAAACACGCATGAGTCCAGTTTTAAAACTATGATTAGCTAATGAAATAATCTTTGAAACTTCGTTTTCGTTATAAATGGAAGCAGTTCCTAGTCTCCGAATGCACAAAAAAGACCAATAAACAATATTTTTTAGTACTCAAATTACTTTTAATATAATTTTTGAATAACTGAAAGGGAACATTGGTTAAGTTGTTTATTTATGTATTTAATTAATTAAATTTCTTTGGAACCAACATAATAAATTTACTTACATGACTATTTTAACAACAGTGGTAGTTGTTCTGTTATTGATTGTCTGTTTCTTGTATACTAAAATTAGATAACTTCATACCTATTGGATAACAACTTTAGTAATATTATGTATACCTGAGATCAATGTACAAGAATTCGGAGAACGGAAAGGGCAAAGAATTTCATAACTTTCATAAATGTGCTTACAGAGGTCCTCCTTACAAACATAATAAATATAGAAAATGTTAAAATTCTTTATCTTTGGAGAAATTTCCCCAGAATTGTACACTAATCAGACACAAATTAATGAATGTATCTTTCGTAGCTTTGTCTTTGAAGTAATTTCTTTTTGTAAAAGTTAAGGCATTATTACTTCTTAAAGCTATAAAAAAACATAATTTTCACACTAAATAGCTACATAATTACGAGTTAAATTATTCATGTAAGATTTTGTATTGTATTTAAATTTGATAATGAAAATAAAATTAACTGAGTAAGTTTTCATTTTACAGTCTAGTTGGTTCATAATTTTCTTTAAGAATGTATTTATTTTTCTATGTTTTGATATATAATAAAGAGTCTTTTATCTTTACTTGTAATAATTTATCTTTACTTATATTGTAACATTTGTTTTTTATATTCGTTCTTTTGGAAAAGTATATGTAAAAACTCTATATTATGCTTTTTAGAAAAAGTATTTTTTTATATTTATGTATGTAATAGCAGCTCCTAATAGTGTTACTGCTGGGCTTGCTTGAATCGTAGGGGATCTCTCCCCTGTAATTCACTTAGGGGCTCTTTTGCGGCATCCATCCACGCTTGTGCTACGTGGTTTACCAGCTTTCATAGATCAGCAATCTTGATGTGCCTTAAGATATTTTCCTTCACCGATAAAGTATTATTGCGGCGAAGTGTTTTATCACATATACAGATTGCTAGTTCGTGGTTCGAGTCACTAAGTACTAGGTCAGAAAAGCCGGGTAAGCGGTGCAAGTTACCTGGCCAGAATTCGAAAACACGTCTTTAGCATAAGAAGCAGATGCATTCGCTACTAAACTGCCGGGACTTTTATTAGTATCGTAATTTTAATGAAGACTATTAACAGTACGCCCATTCTTTCCTCTATATGCCGGGGAAGCTCGTATAACTTATACTCCTTGATGGATTGTTTGATTCTATAGTTATATACCTTCGTTTTCTATATATATATATATATATATATATATATCTGTCTGTCTCTTAGAGCATCACGTGAAAGTTACTAAACAGATTTAAATAAAACTCGACACAGAGAAAGCTCATATCCCGTGGCATAACTTAAGATACTTTCATTCCGATATAAATAACGTCGTTTCCATAGAATTGACTTGGATTAGTTAGGCGCTGTAATCGCGTTTTTCCACTTACTAACAAATACCTGCGTTGTCATAAACAACATGATTGTCATTCATTGTATTACTTCAAATCAGGTTGGCTTCGACTCGTCTTCATGTTTTGCTGGGCAGTTGTGTAGACTGTATGGACCTAGTTTCTTTCTTATTATTATACGTAAAAAGTGAATTAAGTTTTTATGTATGTAAAATAAAGCGACTGCCTAGGGTTTTTACACGCGGTGTAGCCGCGGGGCAATCTCTAGTTTAATAATAAATAGACATTAATATTATTAAAACGAAAACAAAAAGTAACGCGTAAGATGTCTGGAGTTGATACAGTAATCCGACTCGACCCTCACTTCGTCACTGTCCGACCCTTTCGATGTGTCGACCTATCCCGCATTAACAAACATGTACAAATTTAAGGATTCAGCAGAAAATGTGGTCAGCGGCCGGAACCAACACTTAATTCCCGGCTGAGAGCGCTATCGGTTTTAAGCAATTAATATTCCAGCATCATGCATATCTAGTACTTAATTTTTTTTATTACTAATTAGGATATGCCCGCGACTTTGTCCAAGCTTGACTTGAAATTCCTGCGGCATTCCCGGAACACAACGTATCGCAGCATTTGAAAAAAGAATGTAAGCTATCGTTTTAGTGGAAATTGTGTAGAAATAAGCTAATTTTTATGCATCCTAACAACTTCAAACCGTTCCCAGGAAAATTCTCTTTTATTACAGTAAATTTGCTATAGATCAGTAATATTTTTTTAATCTGGTAATTTTAAATAATTTCCAGAAAAATTCCCGCGGGATTCCCGGGATAAGCCGAAATCGGCCCATTAGTTTTCACGTGAATCCCGAACAAACAGGCAAGTATTATAAAAAAAGTTGCATTGTGTTATACGTCAATGTACAGACACGACATGTTTAGAATTTTATAATGTTATAGACAAGCGAGACTGACAAATGCTTAGGAAAAAAATGACTGATAAACTATAAAACGCTTTTGAGGCTCCATTATTCGAAATCATTTTTTTGACCCCAGGAGCTTAAAATATGACAGCTTGATTAAGCTTTGGCATAAAAATGTGTGTTAAATGTATAATTAACAGTTAAAAAGTAAGAAAATAATGAACTGTGTAGCTATTTGGTTCTTTAGATTTATATCTAGTCATAAAGGGATATATATTTCTTAGTTATGTTTTTTACTGTGTGGTTTTTCATGGCAATAGTGAAACATTTTATATATGTCGATTAATAACATATTTTTTTTTTGATATCACCCATTTTATTCAATAGAATAATACAATTAAATACTAAAACCAAGCTACAGTATGAAAAATAAACCTAAAATTAAAAACTAGAACTAAATAAAAAAAGGAGGCCATAATTATAGATAAAATATTGGTCCCAAACCACTGTCACTTACCGGGAACGTTCCCAAAAGGCTGGCGGCGTTACCACGTTAAATAGCAATACTTAGCCTTTGAGCAAAATAACATAAATTATGATTAGTACCTTTTTAGGTTTCCGCGAATTAAGCACATGATTAAAATTACGTTCTAGTTAAGTAAAACCATTATTAAAACACATGTTACATTTTTAATTCATAGAACTCTACGTGACGTTGCAAAATGTACTAGTTTTTTTACAGGTCGCGAAAAAGGAATAAATATGTAACTCAAATTTTGTAATTTATCTTGAATCAAAGACATACTTAAATTTGACTTATTGTAATTAGATTAAGTATGAATATGGTGAAATACATTAGTTTATATCAGAAATACCATTCTACCAAACAATAATATTCCAAACATTGAAACATTGAACTCCCGACACATATGTGGAAAATAGAGTCCATCAGGAAATCAAAACCTTTCCTTCAATCACATCCCATTATTCATGCCAAAGCAATCTATTTCCAGTCCGTTTTCTGTAACATATAGAACATTTACGTGTTAAAAATGCGTGCCTATTTGTCTTAATAAAGCTGAATCGGTTCGGTCGCTCCAATAGACTAATCCAGGGTAGGTCCTCAGTCAATGTAGCAACCGCACGCTCTGCGAACCTTCGGATACTCGACGGATTAGCTAAACACATGTTGGGCTTTCAGATTAGTTGCTGGTACTTAGTAAGTATAGTGTGACGTGTTCCTAATCTAGGATAATACGTGAAGTGAAAGGATATCTATTATAACGACAGTTACTAATGTCAACCAATATCTCAGCTAAAATTTATAATCACTTCTAATAATTCAATGTTATAGTACGGCTTTAACATCCAGTCGAAACCAATGAAAACGCCTAAATGGATTAAGTGTTATGGAATTGCGGGGCGAGAGAGGGGCGATTGCGATTCCAAGTTACTGTACGGTATTTTGGGATATGGTTGCAAGATTTTACAAAGTGTGACAAGAAAAAAGCAGCAATTTGCCATACTTTCGAGATGACGATATGATATTACTAGTTGGTGGTTGTACTGTGGTTATACTTTGAGCAGCTGCCTATTAAGATATATATCCGTTATTATTTTGAACTATTGACGTGATTTAAATAATAATAATGTATTTTGTATTAGATATCCCATTATTGCTGCTAAGATTAATCCAAAAACAATAGTATTGGTGCTATAAATTCATGTAATAAAAGTGATGCTACCTACACCTATTAATAGTAAGTTAATTACACATAAGAATAATATTTTTCATTACTTATAAAAACGTAAATGTATATTTATGTATTCATTTGTATAGTTATTAAAACTAGTGGTCGCCCGTGCTCGAAATTTGACCATAATAATTACTGTCAAAGATTATACTTCTATAAATACAGATTTCGCCAAGGCTACACTGTTAATTTGACTTGAACAATAAACAAAAGAGTATATATGCGTGTGTGTGTCAAATACATGGTAGTATGTGTAATGTATTTTTTATGCACAATTTTCAAAAAAATATTAGCATTCGTCGCTTCTTCTCTATATCTTATACTAATATATAAAACTGAAGAGTTTGTTTGTTTGCTTGGACGCGCTAATCTCAGGAACTACTGGTCTGATTTGAAAAATTCTTTCAGTATTTGATAGCCCATTTATCGAGAAAGGCTATATAGGCTATACATCATCACGCTAAGATCAATAGGAGCGGAGCACCAATGAAGAATGTTTCAAAATCGGGGTTTTTTTTAACTACTACACGCGGACGAAGTCGCGGGCAGAAGCTAGTAAACTATAAGTGTGCGAAATTTCATAAGGAGTATGAAATTTGGAGGAGACGGAGGACCGTCTGCGCAATTTTCGTAAAAAGGGGTACAAAGTTTTTGCTTCACATATTAATATATAGATAGATACTGATATTATATAGAATATCGTACATGTTTGAAATGTCTCTTTTAAACTGGATTCATATAACGCATTCTTACCTAAAAAGATCTTTTAGGTAAGAATACCCATCCGTTTAATATCCTTTCGTTCGTACTCTATTTTACGAGTAGGAAAGTTTTCTTTACTTTAAGTATTCAAGTAGTTTTATTACTCAGAAAATTTTATGACCAACTCCAGCTGTTGTTACTCGTGCGTATCATAGCCATCAAAGAGCTCTGTACAAGGTTATAAGTAAGATGAATAACTGAATTTACAATGTATTACATCATGTTGTACAACAATTTATTTGAACTTGGCATTAGCGACTTCGTTGTCAATATTTAAATTCTTGCCACCGCCTTTTCTAATTTATTTCAAACAAAAACCAGCCATTGTCAATTCTTTGTTTCCTACATATCAATTATACATTGACAACAGTCATAGATATTGTGAATTCAGAATAGACTTTCAAATTAGACACATAGTGAAAAATATTAGCACACAATCCATACGACATACCAATTCTGAGTTTCAAAACTTAGGTTATACCTATAAAGCAAAGCCATGGAGGTGTTTCATGGGCAATTATCTCATTTAAAAAAAATAAGGAAGTCCGGGGAGACTGATCCTCTGTGACAAAAGGGACGTAATCCTTGCCATCAAGCAACATATATACTCACCAGAAGTGTTTAAGAAGATTTGATAGACATTTTTAAGTCGGTAATCTAGATGCGGATGTCTTATCACTATGTTATCTGTTCTGTCACCGTCAACATTAATTAAATATTGAACAATATTTATATTGAATCAGAAAAATTACCTTCTTTATTGCGAAGCAGGCAAACAGACAGCCGGTCCATGTGATGGAAAAAGGTTAACGTCGCATATAGATAGATATATTTGCAACACTAGAGGCGATGCCAACGCGTACAGCCTAAAAGGTGAGATAGTAGGTATGAAATAGGTGGAAAAGAGTAGAGAGATGGAATAGGGGGATGGGGCCATTAGAATCACAACTTGAGCCGTGTAGGTTTCAAATCTTCACCAGAGAGCATCTGGATACATACTACATTACAAACTACAACCATTTAAATATGATGTAATTTGGATTAAAATCCAAGGTTCTACGAGTTCAAAACGTTAATAACTCAAAATAAGGCTAATTGGCTGTAGGAAATTGAATAAATAGATATGTTATATACAGAATAAAACAATTTGTTTATAAGAAATTGCCGGTGCGAGAGGCCGGGTCTCCGTCACCGACGCAAACGGTTAGGCGAGCGTAAGTAATTGAGAGGCCGAATATTTGCGCACCGACCCGGCACTCTACGAAATCCTTACTCGTGAAATTTTTCAGCGACAAGAGCCTATTGTGCTGAAACTAAAGAGGTGTTACTGGTTATTGACATTTAAACCTCAAACGTGTTTATTTATATTTCTGGACGGAGACGAGGTTTGTGGGATTTTTGACCCATTTTATATTTAGAGAAGACTATAATTTAGTAACCATAGATACTGATATAATATGTAAGTGGTTTTATATGGATGTTCATAATATATTTTTACTTGTTTGTTCTTAACAGTCTTGGGAATATAAGTATCCATGATCATGAATTTTGGTATATATATGTGATAAAAATATAAACATATTTATCTCTGAAAAAAATAGTTTTATTCCCAAGTTTACTAAACTTAAAAAAGTAAAGTTTACTCAAACTAAATCACAAGACAATATCCAACATTTGACAATAGTCAAAAATTTATATGAGCTGTACATAAAAGTAGGTTTTATAGATTAGTTAGAAGGCCAATCTACAATCAAATTGAAAAGCAAATGCGATGCGATGCGATCCATAAAATTGTGCATAAAATATGTTTAGCATCCATTATTCATTCCTAAGTGGTAATCAAATGAGACTTTCTTAACAACTGCGTAATAATATTAGCAGAATAAGATAAAAACTTAAATAAAGTTCTCCCCTATCAACAAATCAAAGTGAAATAGCCCAATAAAAAGAAAGTAACCGAGCGGAACGCACGTTGTATGGACACAGCTATACCCCACTTTACTCAGTTTAAAAAGTTTTATTTCATAGTCTTCATACCATGCACCTGGGCAGGAATGGGAAAGTAGCGAAATTAGGGTCGACAGGGAAATAATTCGAGTCATAAATTCAACTTTTAGCCACAGTCTACATTCTAGGGGACGGCAAGGGGAAATATTTATACAGATAATATTCAATAACCTAAAAAGGTCTGACATGGATAAATAAAAGTAAATTGGGCTTTTTTAATGTTTTATTTTCTATGAATAGTTTTATTTTTTTAAATATATAGAAGAAGTAAAAGTTATTTGATCTAATCCATATTTTTTAATATCGTTACATATGGGATGTTGTGGTTTTTTAATATAATATAACGAAATTAAATTAAAATAATATTTCGCTTCTATAAAATATTATATTTGACTTGTTCTTACAGAAATTTTTCACAAGTGACATATTGAAAGCAAAAGTTAACACATCATAAATTTGAATTTGAAAAAACACAGTCTAAAAAGTTCTAACAGAATGATTGCTAAATTATTTTCGTCTCGGAAAATGTAACATATTCACAGCGAAGATAATAAATAAGATTTTGTGACTATTAACTGTCTATTACATTTGATATTTGACATTTACTATTAAATTCAACTATTTTGTTTAGTCTACGTAGGTGAACCCACCCACAAAGAAGAGATAACAATTTAAAATTTTATAAAAATTACACTTAAAATTTATCTGGGTAGAAAATACTCCAAATATTTAAAAAAAATCACATAATTTTAAAAGCAAAAACACTCAGCGTTATTATAATTTAAAAGATTGTGTTTGTAATTCTTAAAAAATATATTATTCTTGTAACCAATTCTTTTGGTATTGCGTTTGTTGTCTTGGCAAGTAAATGATTTCTTGCCATTACTAAAAAAAAATCGTGGCAGCAATTACTTATAACCTCCTGTGTAGAGCAGAAGGATGTAATAAAAATTCATTTGTCTAAAATAGTTAGCACACATTTGAATTATTATATTTTAAACTGGATGTAAATATGGATGTAAACGGACATTTGATATCCGCCAGTGTACACTACGCTTGAGGTTCTCAAAGGAGAGGTACCGTAGCGCTGCTGCCATGATCTGTCGTGAATCACATCGAAATAATTTAACTTTTTCCTATTATTTTAAGGCTGACGTAGTTAAGTAACTTACATATTGTATGATAGGCTTCTTTTATAATCTAATATTTCTTTCCATAATACGCGACGTTAGACTTTTGTTACATAGTTTATAGACTTAATCATATATAAGTTTTCTTTGTATAATAACTATTTTTCGGTAAATGATTATCTTTTAGGAACTAACTTAATTGAATAATCATACATTGAGTTCTGATAGTTCTTAATAATTGCAATAATTTATCTGAAAGTAACAAACTACATTATGAAGACTGTAATTTCTTAGATAAGTAGATATTTCACAGAATTTTTAATCCAATTCTTCATGATATCTGACTTTATTAACACGTTATATATTGTTGTTGATGTTTTGACAAATAATGTGTAAAGGAACTTTCAATTCAATTCAAAACCTAACTGTATAAGGTTTAACGAGATTTATTGTAAAATATACCGCCACTATGATGTAGTTGTCTCAGCTCTGTAAGTCTGGGTGTCTATTATTTATAATTAGTTACAATAATTAAATCAGATTATAATTTACAGTATTCCAGTAAATCGATATATAAATGTGAAAGTGAATACGTTTATTCTGGTTGGCTTTTAATATGATTCATAAAATTTGTTTTATAAACACTCTACATACCTGAATTGAATTTACGATAAATTTCAATTTGATCAAGTTAAACAAATCTACGGGATATTGGTCGGAAGGTTACGCAAGAGAGAAATTCCTAACTTTTAAAGTAATGCATCGGATTCCCATTACATACGAATTTATTTATGCTGTTAATAAACTTCTTGTAAACGTGTATAAACACTGCATATCCGTGATATGTTAATTCAATAAAGATTTCAACCGCTTGAATTGCAGACTCTGGAATACGCTAACCTGTCAATGCCCAGTGTCTCCTGTAGGTGACACAGATAACAAATTTGTTTAATATATTAAACAATATAATTATTTAAATAATGAATTTATTACTTACTACTAAACAGTAAACACATATACCTCACAAATAAACAAATATCGAGATGCTTGCTACCGCATAGCACTTAACAACCGGCCGATAAACAACGTGCTTATAAATCTCGCTAGGTACTTATAGCGTTTAGTAGACACAAAACCTTTGGAGCCTTTCGGCGATAACATTTCCATCCGTCCACAGTCTCGACGAATCTAGAAACATCGTATTGCTCTCAAAGACAATGTGCGCAACTCGAGTTGCTAACCAACTGTAGTCAAACTTGCCTTATACCAAAAGGAATGTATTCATGCGTTAGTGTACGTTCACATTGGTATCATTTTATGATTTTGTTTCACAATATATAAATCTGATGAGTTTGTTTGTTTGTTTGATTGAACGCGTTAATCTCAGGAACTACTGGTCTTTTTGAAAAATCCTTTCAGTGTTGGATAGCCCATTTATCGAGGAAGGCTATATATCATCACGCTAAGACCAATAGGAGCGGAGCACCAATGAAGAATGTTTCAAAATCGGGGGGTTTTGAAAACAAATTCCACGCGGACGACGTCGCAGGCACAGCTAGTGTATACATATGTATAGAGCGGTTGAGATTTTTTACACGATTGCAAATTATAGGACAATTTTAGTATCTAAATAGTGATCATAGAACGTGTAGATAGATGAGAGTGTGTAACATAGATAAGAGTTAATTTCACATTTAAAATATTAATATGGAAAAATAAGATAACTGCATCATTTATTTTTCTTAAACAGGAAAAAGATTTAGGTACCTAACAAGGATGGCAGACTTTTGTATTTTTTCCGATATAATTTCTTTTATAGGAGCTATTTTCATTACTTTTTGATGCATCCCAGAAAATGTAAAAGTTCCAGCGGGAGATGGAACGTAAACATTCATTACATAACTTTAATTACATTATATTAGATACTTTGCGTCAAAGAAAAATAAATGTAGTCAAATAAGGTAACAGGAGCGCCTTAATTTACAACAAATTAATCTGTAACATCGCCATGAAACTCAATATTATAATACACTCCGTACATGTTGTGAATTGCCTTTATCCATTGAATTTTACCCGGTTAACCAGATGGCCGCTTCCATGATCTGTCTAGAAAATGAAGTGGGAGGGAACAAGAAACTATTTACTTTGTACCAATAGTATATTTATATAAGTTAAGCTGATTACTTTGTAGCATATCGCTTTCCTGTTCGCTATTTATTTTAGAGTAGCTGACCCGTGCCTACTTCGCTGGGAGCCATTAAAAAATACACATGCACGCACCCATACCAAGGTTAAATTAAGCTTTGTAACCTTTAATTAATTCATAAACGCAGAAAGCACTCACAGTGCCTCGTACGAGGATGTGCGCAATTCTTACGTGGATCGTTA
Organism: Dendrolimus houi; assembly: GCA_039645545.1. Taxonomy (NCBI): domain Eukaryota; kingdom Metazoa; phylum Arthropoda; class Insecta; order Lepidoptera; family Lasiocampidae; genus Dendrolimus; species Dendrolimus houi. The sequence continues at coordinate 18,293,502 of CM077118.1, forward strand.
TTGCTGTAATAATTTGACAGGCGTCCCTGTGCCCACTTCGCTGGGCGTAAAATAATATAGCCTATATCACTCGAGAATAATGTAGTTTTGTACTGGTGAAAGAATTTTCGAAATCGGATCAGTAGTACCGGCGATTACCGCGAACATCCAAACTTACAAACTTTACTTCTTTACAATGTTAGTATACATATAAACGTATTTTAGGGTTCGGACACTAACAGCAAAATCAGTGGGCGTTTGTTGTCATTGCGGAATTGGTCACTATGCATGGATCATGCGCTTGATGCCACTTATACATTTTTGAAGCAGTTTAACACCGTTGTATAGTGCGTCATAGAAGACTCACTCCTTACAAATATCACTACGAATATAGAATTAGGCGACCGGATATACATAATTAGAAAGGTTCCAGTTTTTTTACTTAGCTGTGTATCTCCAAAAGTTCTGATTGAGATTATTTTAAACTCAAGCAATGATATCCTGTACTTAAGCAGTAGTGTACACGACACGGCCACCGCGCCGTCGCCGCATCATTACCACACCACTAGCGCGGCACTTTCGTTATCAAGAGAACTTCGGTGGTATGGCGATGGTATGGAAGGGCGAGCAACATTCGCATATTTAAAGAAATTCACAAAATGACAGCGCGGTGGCGGCGCGTTGGTAGCTTGGTGGTGGCGTGTCAGCGGTGCCGTCTACACCGGAGCGCTAAATGGTCTTGAGCTGTATATATTAAATTTGATTTAAATAATAGGATTTGATGAAGCATTTAGGTAATTATATCTAGTTGACATTTAGAATAATTTTTATGACTGTCAAACTCGTAATTACCTTATTTTTATAATGTAAATTTAACGAATCTGAGATAATCCTAATAAAGACATCCAATTAAAACAGGTGCCATTATATTTGGTTTTATGACATTCGAGATAACGCTAGTGCCCTGAAACCTATTTTATTTGATTGTTAAATTACTGCATTTTTTTACTATCTCTTTATGAATATGTATAATTGGATATATTATGATATATATACTATAAATTTTATTTATCGGTGAAGATCAATTTATTTATGCATGTTTATTCGGTATACGCCAATGGTTTATCTTATTAGTTACCCGATACGAGTTAGAATTATATCAACATAACTTACTCCATTTATAAAACTTATCTCAGTTGATTTAACTGTCTATTAGGTTAAGGTTAGAACATTAATCATATTAGGTTTTTTGAACTATAAAAGATTTGACCTTTTACTTTTATGGGATACATATAGGGGGGAGAAAATATTACAATTACCATGAAATGTAATAGCATCAACGTTTCTCCGCAACTTAAACATGTGTGTTTTGAAACATTACCACCGACAGCGATTTTGAAATAATATTCACTTTTAAATCAATATTTGTAGATATGTGAGAGTGACTAGGTTTAAATGATCATTGTCATTTCAAGGCCCCGAACGTGAAGTTCAAGGTCTTGAAATGACCCAATTTTTACGCAAAATAATAATTATGTTGATAATAGAAACCAATATAATACACTTTTTTATAATGAAAAAGAGAGATATTTCATTGGGTAGTTGGCCGAAATTTATTCGAGTGATGCCGTGTGAAGTATTCTAATACATAATTATATAACATCCCTTTATTATTTTGTTTAGTTTTACTATATGTCGGCCCATTTCAGAAAAATGGTTAGTAGGTATAACTACCACTATTTCCGCACGATGTTTCACCTCAACACCGGAACTTGCCAATTGTAACAATCAATGATGGAAAACTACCTATATTGTAGTACCCGTACTTCTAGGCTGTACGTACTCTACATTTAGCAAGATATTATTGTAATTTTGTCATTAACAGAAAAATATAACAAACCATAAAACTAAGACACCAAAGGAAAAATTGTCACACAATAAAGCAACAAAGTGACTCTCCTCTTTTCTTTTTTAACGTGAAAGTCAACGAATAAAGTTAGATCGTACCTAATAAATTATTTGCTCCAGCAGTTAGTGGGAAGCGCTCCTGTTAGAACGGTCTGGGGAAAAAGGAAGCCCTGATTAGCCACATTACGAGTAGAAAAATCAAGCACTGTTTTAATTAAAACTATTTTAACCGGTTTTGAGTGCAATCTTTAATGTTCTTAACAAATAAAATTAAAGTTGCGCTTAAAATCGTAAAACGTGTATCTAATTCAGGTTAACAGTCGTAAAAGAAGTATTTGTCAGCCATTTTTCTTAGAAACGATATAAATGAAATTTGAAAGGCAGATGTATGTGTATATCTATAATTATGATTGTGTATAATGGTTTAGTAAAATCATGAAAAAGTAAAGATTAAGGGCAGTCCTCATATTATATGTAATTTCTACGAGGAGAGTAATGTATTTCAATATACATAAGCATAATTATATTATAGTATAGGAGTCTTATATAATACTAGGTGCTGCCTGCGACTACGTCCGCGTGGTGCGGTTTTTTACACTATCCCGGAACCCTTTAATTTTTCGGGATCAAAAGTATCCTATATGTTGACCAGGGATATAAGCTACCACCATACAAAATTTCATTTAAATCAGTCCAGTCGTTTCGGAGATTAGCCGGTACAAACAGACAGATAAACAGACAAACAAAAAATTAAAAAAAATCTAAATTAGTTCTATTTCACTTCTTACATCCGCCTGACTCGGTTTTTAGCATTTTTTACAATGTACAGAAATTTGACCTCTACAATTTTATTATATGTATATATAGATACATGTAGTTGAGATTTATCATCCCTCTCTATAAGAGACAGGTTGGATATAGATAGGCTAATATATAGGCGTTTTAATAATAGATTAGTGTTTTTGGAATAGTAACAATATTATTATTAAATATGATATGCCCGCGACTTCTTCTACGTTTGACTTGAAATTTCCGCGGGATCCCTGGGACTCAAAGTTCCATAACATTTAAAAAAGAATGTAAGCTATCGTTTTATTGAAAACTGTGCCAGAATAAGCTAAATTTATCCACCCGAACAACTAGAAACCACTCCTGGTAAAATTCCCGCGAGATTCTCGGATAAAAGGTAGCGCAGATTTTAAGTCTAAGAATTTGTTGAACAGACAAGAAATCTAAAAAAATGCATTGTGTTCTCCATCGTTTATATAGTCTATTCCAGATTTTTTAACAGCTTTAATGTACAGACACGGCATGTTTAGCATTTTATAATATTATAGATTTTTTTTTAGAGACTTTAACATATTGTCGAATGAGTATATTTAATGGTTTAACGGTCGACCGTGCACTCAAAACTACATTTTACAACATAATACGGAAACTCGGTCATATTTTGACGGTAGCTTTATACCGTTTTAATGACACCATAAAAATCTAATTAGGAAATTCAGATTGAAATCGCTCTGGAATTAGTTAAATACTTAAAATATATGAAATCAAAAATAACAACATAAAATCACAATGTCAAATAAACAAAGATTATGCTTGAGCATAAAATAAGTTATATAAAGAAAAAAACTGGTTGAAATCTTCTAATTAAATTACGATTTATATTTCGCAACGAAAATATGCAGGTTAATACCAAGTTTTGTGAAATAACTCTTACACTTACTGACCTATTCATCCAAGCATTTACTACAGGTGTGGATTTACAATTTTAAATGAAATCCTCAATAAGTTTTGTTAATAGGAATAACAATCATAAATCTAAAAGCCACTGCGAAAAGTAAAAATATGTACACCGAAATCACCGATGTGCTCGTTAATTCGTGACGAAAATTCACATTCCACTTAAAATCTTTTTTTTTTTACCAAATTATACATAAATATAATTAAGTCTAAAATAAATTATGTCTAGATATATACGTCATTTTACAACGGTTTATTATAGTTTTAATCAGGAAAACCCGCAAGAAACTTCAAATAAAGCTCCAGCAACGACTAGCTAAGATTTTGTGTTCATTTTATATGATAAACAAATTATTTTCTAAAAATTTATGGAGTTACGATTAGGAGAACCTACATAAATAGTAGAAATTAGAAATAAACTCTTTTTGTTCAATGTGTAAGTGTACCATCTATTTTCTCAAAGGAGGATCATACCAAGTAATGAAATGTTTAAGTGCTGACTTTATTACATAAAGTTAAAACATAAATAAATAATATTTTATCCAGACAATTAAGTCATTTTTGTATTCAAATTATTATGCGGAGGTTTCCCTTTTCAATAAAACTGTGACTTTATTCCGCAGTATAAAAGGGGACAAAACGCATTTAAACCCAAAACCCCATACAAAAACACAGATAAAAGCGTACATAGCAATAATTAAAACATAATAAACTTGTACACATAAAAGGGGAAAAAGTTAAATTTGAAAACGTATCACAGGTCGTTTAATATTCCCTTCACAATATCGTATTGTAAAAAAACAAATGTATATGGTTTAGGGAGAAGATTTGGTATCGTTATCAGTACGGTAGGGGCATTTGATTTACACGGCGCCTGGTCGTAGGCTCAACTTCTTTTTTTTATTAAGGTAGGCATTCTCATTGTCTGGGGGTAAGCTGTGTGATAATATGGAAACCACGCAGACTTTCAAATATGCACTAAAAACCATCGCGAGGTTTTTATAATCACCGGAACTAGTGTCTTGGAGCCCTTTTTTTGACTAGGAGAAATCCACTTAGGGACATCGGATGGACGGATCACGGTGAGGGCGTGGGAACACTCGCCGGAATACCCACTAATACACCGCGTGTTCCTTCTATTCGCCTATAGCCAGAGCCGCGGGCTATCGCCTGCTCCGCGTGTGCTCTGGCAATTGCCGGCCGAAAAGACCTCTTCCATTGTCACCGCAGGGCGCACAGCAATCCGCGGCGACAGAATGGGGAGCATGGAACAATTTCACTCCCCCCCTCATCCGACGGCCTTGCGGGTGGGTTTCCCTGGTTCCCGTTTCCTGGGGGGTTGTTGACGGCGCTGAAAGTCCTCTAGTCTAACCCAGCCCCAGTGTATTCGTCTGCTCGGGGATAGAGCTATGGCTCGACGCCCCTGCTCTCGGCCGAGGTGTGGCCGTCCGAAGTTGTGGGGCCCTAGCTCAACTAACACGAGCCTAGCGGTTGTGGGCTCGCTTGTTTTCCTAACAGCAGGCAGGTCCGTCTACAGGCCAGGTAATTGATACCCGGCAACCACTGGCCTAAGTGAAATGGTTACATACGGAACACCGCGCGACACTTATCTCAGTGGACTACTCATTAAATTCTAGCCTCTCTATTTTAAAACCAGATAATACATCCGTTATTCATGATGTGGAATCGATATTTTTCCTCCATTTTTGTTGTATAGTAATTTGTTTATTGCTTATTGAATATAGCATATCAAGAGAATTAAGGAACATATTTTGCGTAATTAAAATTAATGGAACTAATTTTTATTATGCAAGAAAATAAACTGTACGAACCTACTCATCAATAGTTCCAAAATAATTGTTTGTTGTTTACAAACGAATAATTAAAAGAAACAACATTCTGGGAAAAGAAAATACAAATATAAACGTTTGAAAACATGCGTAAAAAAGTTCTGTTAAACAACGCGAACATTCTAATTTATACAAAGTAATAGCTTTTAAAATACTGTCGTCGAGTAATTATGGATTTACGCTTAAATAAAGCCGAAGTCACATTGCCATTTTTAGTGTACGTAGTTTTTTTTAAACACAAGTTAGAAAGTAGCAAAAGTATTTAAATAATTAAAAGAGGTTGTTGAACAATAAGTACTAGTGTAAAATTGGTTTATTGGTCTTATTTTAAAATTATCAAATCAATCTGCAACTTGCAACTGCCAAAAAAAGTTTCAACAATATATACAAGTGAATTTTATGGGAATTTGTTTGGTGCTTATTCACAAACTTAGGATAATCAAGCAACGACAAAATTGCTACATGCTATACATTTGATATCACTAGTGAAAGTAGGACAATTATGTTTTATCGCACCTAAATTCGTGTCATTCAAAAGATTATAATATTGTTAAATAATAATTCCATGAGTGTAAACGAAGCTCAATGAAAATATAACTTGGCCGAGACCTGTCTCTGTTCATTAATCTTCAGCAACAGAAATTGAAAATCAAGGATGGCAGGTTGGGGAAAAAGCGAACGTTTTTCCAGGACGAATTAATTAGTAAGACCGCAGGCGGGCTGGCATATTGAATTTTACTGTGGCTTTCAATTTAAAAAAGAAACTAAAACGCAGATGAATTGACATTATTGAGCAATCAACGTTGTTGCTATTCTTTTTATAGTAGTGAAAACAAGGACAAACAGCACAGTGAAAAAGCTGCAAATAGAGAAACGATGAAAGGTTGTCGAAAAAACATCTTTAAGATTAATATGGACGCAATTTAAGTCGTTATTAGATTGTTCATCTCTGAGAATCAGTTTGGATGAATCAACGAAACTGATCTATATAAACATAAACATGAATCATTCGATGTCATTGACTACAGTCGTATCCTTTCAATTCTGTGCCTGTTAACCAATTTCATAAAATTAGGTTGAATCCATTTAGACTACGTGTACAATACGTGAAAAGTTTTGTTTTGTTTAAATTCCAGTTAAAATCCTTTTTAAGTCCTCATTTGAAATCTACACACCACTCTAACATATTAATTTGTGAAAATTAGTTTAGTTATTTTCTTTTTATAGGTTTGCTTCATAATCGATCCTTACTATATTTTTTGTTTACTAAAGATATTGCAGATGAACACTAATGTAAGTTGTGGTAACGTAATGGCTAGCGCACGCGTCCCAACTTCACCGGGCGCGGATTCTATCCTGGCCGGAACTCATGCACCACTTAGTCGGTTTTCTGATCTAATGCGCATATTGTTACAATTACCACGTGCTAACAACGGTGAAGGAAAACATCTTGATGCAACTTGCACATCGAGATAACCGATGTGTCAAACTTGCCAAGCCGCCTTGGACAAGCGTGGCGGGTATACTGTCTGTTCCCTCTATAATGGGAGGCCCGAGCCCAGAAGTGGGACATTTATGGGCTGATATGTATTTTATTATATTACACATTTTATTATATTATACTACTGTTTATATCAGAAATTTTGAGAGAAAAAATATGAATAGAAGATTACGCAAGCTAAGTTACATGTAAATTCGTAATATAGGGATCTATCGATAAGATTTCGCAACCATTTTCTCTCTTTTCATTCACCTTCTCCCAGTTATTTAGGCCGGTGGTCTTCTCCTTCCATACTCTATTGTACTATTCTGACATACGTCCTCTGTCACACCACAAAATCTCATCCTTCACACAATCCATCCTTTTCATCTCTTTTTTAGTCTACCTTTATATTTGTACTCATCAATCTTGCAGTTTAACATTCTTTTTGTCACGTGACTCATCTCTCCTCATTACATGGCCATATGTATGCCTACATGTCATACCACCTTAGTTTTGTTGCTCTCAATTTTTCGTTTAAGATGCAACTTTCAAAGATCCTCTTATGTACTCATTTCTCACCTTATCCATTCTGGTAACATAACACATCCATCGCACCATTCTCATCTCAGCTGAGTGGAGACGGTTGTGTTCTACCATTTTATTACACTTTATTGGGCAACCGTTCTATTGTTATACTAATTTATAGTCTTATTAATTTGATCACACCATGCATTTAGTTGAAGTGGCAGTGGGCCGGTCAAGTCTGCCGCAGGACCGATGGCCGATGGAGCAGACAAGTCCTGGAGTGGAGACCGCGTCTCGGTAAACGTAGTCAAATGACTGACGACAATGCATTTTTCTGGAATTTCTTTGCCATAGATAAAACAATCCTTTATCTATAAATTAGTTATTTATCTCTTAGAATGATATGAATGAATGAGCACGTTAAACAATACCCCTTCAAAAGCAAAACTTCGTAACAAATAGGGTCAGTAAATGTCTACATATTTTATTGTCGGTACAGCTGGGCCGATAGCGAAATTAATGTGTTGCGTTATCAATACGTGTTTCCGCGTACATTCATCAATCAAGGAACCCCAGAACTCGTTACCGAGTTCCCACCAAACTAACGAGGCCCACCCGTTCGATATGTTTGTAAAAACTTTTCAGATCATTCACTCACGCCTGAAATTATCCGACTGTGAGAATTTAGCTCACTATCTATGAGGAAATGATGGTTACTGGAAGGAGAACGTGACTTCTAAGTGTAAGAAAGCTTTTAAAAGAATTATTTGGTATTTACAAGATTATAGAATATTCCACTCATTTAGCGTTGTTAGATATCATAGATATTGCACCTATAATATCTATCTATTTATCTATCGTGTCTGCTGACTTGAACAGATGGAGTTGATCAACGTTCACTCTTTTTACAAGCTTTTATTTAACTTGCAATGGATGTACCTATGTAAGTATGTATGTATGTGTGAAGTTCGGGTGGACTCTTGCAAGTTAAATTTGACCAACTTCCCGGTTTCCGATTGTGCTGAAATTTTGCACGCATATGTATATTGCGTGACAATGTAATAATATAGTACCATGGAGCTGATCTCATGATGGAGTCGGAAGGTGGTTATAGGAACTCCTGTACTAAACAAGATAGACCCGTCGTGTTTGGGCTCGTTTAACTTGTCTTGGCTAACATTCTGCTGCTACATGATATCCAGGATCTCAAAAGCATGCAAGCTTAAAAACCTTTTTAAAAACTTTTACTTTTTATTATTAGGGTTATGTATATTAAAAATGCATTGAATCGAAAATATCCCATATATCAAAAACTGCTCAGACTAAACAACGTTGTTTAAACTATTTTTCTTTGATAGTATTTTTGTAAATTTTTGCGGTTTACCTACATCGCTGCAAATAGAGATACACGTCCCTGTCAAATTTGTAACAAAAGTCAAAGTGACTTCTTTGACCAGCTGGCTATCCTTGATCTAAATTTTAAAATTAGTATAAAAATAATTTAGTGGTTAAGTATTATATAAGTGGGTAAGTATTATAAGATAAATAAAATCACTGAAATAAATACTAATTTGTTCAATGAACACAACTGTTTTATCCTTAATTAATCTATAAAAGGAGGCAGTGTTCCGCGTAAACCAGTTTTCATCACGAAGGTATGTATTAAAGTTATTGAATACAACTTACATGAACACTAAACAAGCGACATATAATAGGGTAACAGGAAGTTAGTAGAATTAAGTCGAAGATTACCAAGTAAAAGACAAAGACAGTAAGTCAACCTACTAAAAGCATTTAAAATATTAACTATCACAATTTATAAAGATTAATGAATTATTTTATTGATTTTATATAAGTTTAGTTACCAACAAAATGGTTGTCCAATAAGGTGTCCCATAATATTGCCTAACCTTTTACAGACAATCTTGAGAGGAAATAGGTTTGGTGCGGATTATATTTACTTTTACTAACTGATCGTGCAACAGAAACAAACACACATTATACAAAGTTATTTCGGAACCGTGGTAGAGACGACATCCGAGCAACGACTGTAAAAGCGCTGCAAATAGTACCCTTGGGAAAAAGCTTCATGCGTTTGGTAACCAGGTTAGTAGGTCAAAATACTATTTTGTTAAATTGTTTTACCTTATAGGATTTTTGTATTTCCATTCATAGAAAAATGGCTTACATTTAATTCAAACTAAAGTGCAAATGATGCCGTTCCATTAAATTATATCAGGCAACACTCGACATGAACTGTTAAGTCTATAATTCTGTCACAATCTGCTAGAGTTGATAGTAGCGCTCTGCAAATTAATCAGGTTCAAAATAAATTTGAAATCGTAATTCTGATATTCATACTCATTTATAAATATTATAAATTGGTAGAGGTGTTGAATTTGTACAATGAATTTAAATCAGATGGTTTAAACGTAGTGTCGGACTCCTTCCAGCCCGCTAGACTGACGAACTGCGCAAGGTCGCCGGTAGGCGCTGGATGAGGAATGCGTAGGACCGTGATGAATGGTGCCGACTTGGAGAGACCTAAATCTAGCAGTGGACTGTGATTGGCTGACGACGACGAACGGTTTAAAAAGAAACTCGACACAGAGCTAGCTTATAGTCTGGGTCAACAACACTTACGATACTTTTATCCCGATAAATAACGTCATTACTGTGGGATAGACGAATATAACCGAAAAATGGCACTTCTGTCATGTTGCTTTGGTGTTGCCATTACAAGTCACTGACAAAAATACGTAGCGTCACAAAAGCGAAAGAAGTTTCACTGGAACATGATACATTTGAATAAAACTTCAAAAACATCTTAAATTAGTTAATTTCGACGTTTATATGGCATGTCTAGAAACAATAGACTAGCCCTTTAATTTCTTGTAATTGTCCATCTTAGTTAGCTCTCAGGCCTAAGTGCTACAAGAGCTCAGTAGGCCCATGTAAACTTACTAAGTAAATACCTTAGCTGCGCCAGAGACATCAAATTAAATGGGTCAGGCGTGCCCGGAGCGGACTTCAACTAACTACGAAACGTCGAGTCGACTGCCACCCGTCTTAACACGCTCCTCCAATTGCTTTAAATTAGGTAAATAGTCGACCCTTGTTGAATTGTCTTTTATTAGTTTAAGATTTTCTTCAGACAGTTGACGCCCCGTTTGAGTGCCTAGTTTTATCGAAGAGTGATAAATTGGAGTGTCTTTATTTACAGTTGAACTTTACAAGAACATTGGAGTGAAAACGAAATGACGGACACTTTTTATACGGTAATGTTAATAAAAGCTTGCTATAAATTAAATGTTAGAATAGTTCTAATGTATTTTTACGAGTAATGCTATTTATAATCTTGCCAATAATATATAGATATACATATTTTCATATTGTTACGATTTTCAGGACTCGAATTAAATGCCGTTGGAATTATTATAGAATTTATTAGAACTATATAAACACGTATAACACAGGTGCAAATATAACTGAATAGAACCAGTCCAAACGTAATGCACGATTCAATAATACGCGCAAAGTCCGTCATTAAATAGATTACCGAATGTACACAAGTCTTGTTTCACTTGTGGTTATCGCTTGACTGACGATCTCTCCATTGGGCCATTGCTTTAAACTGCACCAATACAATATGGCTGCCCGATCGCGTAGACCGAATTTCTTAAAATCAGTTCGGCACACCTGGCTAATGACTGCCATAAAAGATTACAATACACAATGAGCTGTTTTCTAATTACAAATTTTAAACACAAAGTAAACAAAAGAAGTCCAAATGCGGAAAGGTAATAAAGTGTGCTTTTATGGTATGCAGGTGCGAATCTCCTTTTATCGGCGTGTGTCGTAACAACATGTTATTGCTAAGAAAATACTTTTCATAAAAGGATTATAAGATACATATTACATAATCGTATGTGAAGTCTAGGCTTGAGATTTTTTTGGTTAACAACAGCTTACTAATCAACAGCTTTAGCCATATTAATTTGTGTTTTGGTATCAAAACCACTTTTATAAGAATTAATTCTGATTCTGTTTTGTCTTTTTGAGCCTCTTTTTAATTTATATTGTTATTGCACGAGTTTAGCAGACAGGCATACTACTCACCTAACAAAAAGCGGTTACTGTCACTTCTTGCGCTGCTGCTCACTTAAGGGAGACTGAAACCTGGCCACTGATGCCGGAACAAAACTCAAGGTTGTTATGGCGGCATTTTCTCCGTTCCTGCACTGATGAAAAGAAAAAAATGAGCCTTCTCATTATTTCCGTGTTTTCGGGGAACTAGATCGCATCACCGTTGATGATGATGGTGATGATACAACATGATGTTGAAGCCGATACTCATGGACTTCAGCGTACTTCCTAATTATACTGGTGACGAACTCAACTCTATCAAGTGTCTACTAAATTAAATAAATGTCATAAAAATACTAAATGCATGCAATTTTGTACGTGCTTACACTCACTATGCATGCATGAATGTACGACTAATTAGAGGCCACTAGTGTGAGTTTACGTTTCGTTCACTTTGATGTGCGATTTCAGAAGTAAAAGTCCATAAAACATGCAGTACAATTTAATAAGGAGCTCGTTAAAGTCACAAGGTATGTAAGCTTGTTAATATTTTGACGTGTAAAGTTCTAGCACGTGCCACTACTTATTGTTAACCGATATTTACAATGGTGTCAAAACAATTTTTTTAGTTTTTACAAAAGAAATTTAAATCGGCTTAGTGTGGGACGTAAACTGTTTAGCTTCTATCATGTGGCTATAGAAATCTAAAAAAACATTAATTTTAAAATATTTTACATCTCAAAAACTTCTGAACGAATCTTATTCATACCAATTTTCATTGAAAGTTCATTTTAAGCTCTACCATCACGAAGTTTTCATATAAATTATGTATCCTATTGTGTAAGAGTTAGAGGGATGGGACACATGCCTTATACGGGTTTGAAAGTAAATATCTGCTACTGATTTTGACTCGTCTTAAAAAATAATTTTCCAAGAATAAGAAATCGCTTTTCTTCATTTACAACGTCTAGCTGTTGTATTACTATGAACACTGGCCAAAGTGTACAAAAGTAAACGCACTTTGCCAGGATTTGACTCGACTATTTGAAATGAAACATGGATTCTTTTGCCAGTAAGGCATTGCGACTTGTGACTAAACATAATTTGCAGTGTGAACTGTTGTTGGTCAGAAATGATGACGATAGACCAAGGCTTACATATCACGATTATATCGCTGACATTTTAAATTAAGAACAGGTAAATCAGGCGGATCAGGAAGACTTTTCAAAAAGCCGTCCATGAGGTGTGTACCAAGATTGTAGCAAATAGAGATACATTGTCTCTGCCGACCCTCATAGCAAACAGGCGTAATAATATAATTATGTAATATACAATTGGTATTTAAGAATCTATGAATTAGTTCCAAGCTTCAGTTATCTGCATATTTTAAAAACATTGGGAGATTTACAAAGTCTTAATCTATTTAGTGGCTATAAATATTACAGATTTTAATAATGAACTTAAAAGTAAATTTCTACATTAATTAAATTAACTTACAGGAACTATTATCAATGAACTGTCAAATAGCAGCGAAATTAATATAAACTGTACAAGGTGTTTGGGAATTCATAATATTCCATCAACTCATTAATTATTCGATCCCGGGAGATGGCGGCGTGCGTGACGGCATTCTCCTACTTCTTATAAATTTATGATACCAATATAAATACTTCAGGTAACTTGAAACTTGTACATGATGAACGCACGGCCTGTGGTAGGATGAAAAGGCGCAAGTTTGTTGCTTGTGAGTCGCAAAGTTTGCTTAATTAAAATGTAGATATTAACATGAAGTCGTCATAAACATATGGACTATAAAACGAAGAATACCAGCAAACATTACAACACCAAAATATCATAAACAAAATATTACACTAGACAATAATATGATAGATTAGAGGAATATATAGGACATTTCAAAAAAACACATAGACAATGAATTTGTAGACCCCAAAGAACATCTTGGTTGTTGACTTGTGATATATACATAAGTTTATAGAACCTATGAAGTCTTATGATTTTGCAAATTAACAACTAGGTATACACTACACATTAACTTCATCAATTATTACCTCACGACTACCCTGGAACAGCTGTTTTAGATCTCACAAAATTCTAAATAATATTATAAATGCGAATGACTGTGAGTCTCTTTGTTTGTGACGTGTTGACGTCTTAACTACGCAACAAGGTAGAATACAATATAGGGTACCGTCAATCGATAAATTCACTAATAAATACATCGCCATGACAATGACAAAGCAGCGACAATTTTAACGTGTTGCTCTCACAGTTAGTGCCACCTTCGCTTCGCTAGATGGCGTTATGGGATTTTTCATTAGATATTTTGAAGTAAAAAAGCGAACGAAGCCGCGGGCAAAAGCTATTAATCGACGATCTTAAATCAATCAACTCTATTATATGTATGTAACTCTCTAATTTTGGAGCCAGAATAACCAACATTGGATAGCTTTGCTAAGTGAATCCGGCTCTGTCGTCCTATCTAGAGAGACTGCATAAGCAGCTTAGGTCAGGTTGAATGATCATTGAAACGGGCGCTATTGTGTCAGAGTTGCATTGAAGCGGGCACATCGCTGCCTGATCGATCCAGCCTCAGCCTGACAGACGTCATTTCACTTGCAGCCCTCAATATTGTACAATATTTATAGATGCACTTAGAGAGCTTAACAGACGATTAAATTTTAATATAAATTTATTACTAAAATGGTAACAAACTAAAGACATCTTCAGACAGACCTTGAAGGATCTTGAAGGTCAAAATGGCCGCAGAACGCTAAAAATAGAAAATAACACTTCCTGTAAAAAAATACAAAAGGCAAATAGTCCTAAATAATATATAAATAAATTGATATCTACGGATAGTAGGATCTCGAGTCTAAACTACTGTAATAAGTTGCTAGATTTAAAAACATTTTTACAATCCTGGCCAGAGATCAATCGAGGATTTTATACAAGGTAGGGGGTCTGGGTTACGCTATCGGCTTATAATTTTAGTCCAAAAACATACCAGTAAGATATTATACTTATTTCTTTTCTTTCACTTTCTTCCAATTATTTGATTTTGCCCCAATATGTCTTTTTCTTCTATATTCCTCTATTTTGACATACGTCACACCACAAATCACCATATCATCCTTCACATAATACATCCATGTTTTTTTTTGTCTACCTTTACATTTGTACTCATCAATCTTGCAGTTTAACATTCTTTTTGTAACGTGAATTTCATCCATCATTACACGCCCGTACCTTAGTCTTCTTCCTCCTAATTTTTTAGTCACGGGTGCAAATTTCAGAGATTCGCTTATGTACTAATTTCTCACCCCATCCATTTTTGTAACACCACTTATTCATGTCAACGTTCACATCTCAGCTGAGTCGAGACGTTGGTCGTCTATTACTTATAGTTATATCAGTATTAAAAAATACAACAGTTATCTTTGAATAGGTAAAATATAAATTAAAATAAGACATATTTCTAATGGCAAGCTGTCGGCTACCCAAAGGGTATTCCATATTAATTAACGTCGGAACCGAAGGCGACGAAGACAAATGTTGGAAACCGCTGTAATGTATTTTTCCCGGCTCTGTGAGGCCAGGGGATAAAACAAATGATAATCGGGAAAGAATGAAGTCAACATTAACGACTTCTAATTAATTATTGTGGGTACACGCTTTTCTCTTCAGAATCTATTGTGTGTGGGAATATATTACGGTAGATAAGAGCTGGCTTGTCGTTTATTTTATTCAAGGTACTCTCACAGACTTTCTGCTACGCAAACATAGATGACGATGTTGTAAATTTACTATGGATTAGTTGACAAGTAAATCACTGAGACACTTTTATCATCTTCCAAAAGCTACAGCCTCCTTGATTTTATACGTTTGTGATATAACAATATGTAGTTTAATTATTCAATTAATCAACGAATTACTGTTTAAACAGTTATTAAAGTTATTGCAAGAAAGGTATTATAGTAAAGTCTGTAAGCCATTATACAATGTTGTATACATAGAAATGAGGCATTTTTTCAGAATATACAATCGTATTTACTATTATTAGTCAGATATAAAAAAAATATAACGATATTCCTAATAACTCTATTATAGCCATATGTGGGGTAGGCAGTCGCTTCCAAGTAATAAAAAATATGTGAATACTAACTTTTGTACCATTGGATGAAGATAAAAAAATAAGATTATAGAGCTTAGAAATACTTTTAAATATAAAAAAACGAACAAGATCTTTTGGGTTGTTTTTGAAATGTTGAGTTTTCAATTAAATGTTTTTAGTGTTCCCTAGCCAAATGACAAATTCTTTATAGAACCAATAATTGTGCATGGGCTGACCATTTTATTTAAAATTTATCGTACAATATATAATAACCGATTTAACAAAAGTTGCACTCCAAAAATAATTTGTCTATGCGAAAGTTAGTCCGACAGCAATCTTGCTCGGTTGGATTGGAGAAATAAATGGTGCGCTTACAATTTCAAAATCGTTTCTAATCAGTGGTGGAAAGTTTGGCAAGTGAACGCCAGTGGTGAAGTGATGGATAGCCAACGGGAATGCGGATGACGTCTACGAATATCTTATTGTGTACTGTTCCTTATCCTACATTCCGATTATTTTCATAAAGCTTGGTATAAAAAAGCGAGTTAAAAAAATCTTTATAACTAATATCTGGAAGTCTAAAACATTTATCTATATATATATATAATTCTTCTGTACGTGTGTTGACAGTCAACTCCTCCTAAACGGCTGGACCGATTGTGATAATATTTGTTTTGTGTATTTGAATGGGTCGCCGGATGGTTTAGATTCACAATTGGAACCGGTAGGTGGCGCTTAGATCGGGTTCTAGAATTCTCCTAATCACCTAGACCGATTTTGGTGATTTTGTTTTTATGTCATGAAACAAAGTCTTTTGGGAATTCAGAAAATATGGCGGTACGAAGTTCGCCGGGTCAGCTAGTAATATTATAAAATTCTAAATATTTAGCTAAAGCTATTTAGAAGAAAATAATTGGAATAAACGATGGAGAACACGATACAATTTTTTTAGAATTCTTGTCTGTTTGTTCGGGATTCACATAAAACTACTGGGCTCATGTCCATGCGGTTTTAGTTAATAGACAGCAAATTCTTAGACTTCAAATCTGCCCAACTTTTTGTCTTGAGAATCTTTGAGGGAATTTTCCCGGGAGTGGTCTGTAGTTAGTTGTTCAGGTATATAAAAATTTACTCATTCCGAAACAGTTTTCACTATAAAGGTAGTTTATATTCTTTTTAAATCACTGCGGTACTTTGTGTCCCGGAAATCCCGCGGGATTTCAAGTCAAGGGTGGAGAAAGTCGAGGGCATATCCTAGTTTTTTATATAAATAAAAATTTCAAGAAGTTAGAAGAGAGAGAATGACTTATGGTGCCTAAGTAATAGTGCCTCTAGTAATATAAAATGCAGGAGCTTTACATATTTATTATTTTACAAAACAATCCGTATTTCTAGAATACTTATTCTTTTTCCATGATATTAGATATATTTAAGATGAACTTAGGTGACTATATATCCCGGAAGAAAGTTTGATTAAATTATTTTTTTTAGTTTATTATTAACAAAACGTTTTGATATATTTAATACTTTATGGTCCTTTTAAAACCCTTGTTAAAATTTAATCCATAAAATCACTTGCTTTCATATTCGGCAATATTATGACAAGGCGCTGTAAAGAAGACTTTTACTTTGTTAAAATATTACTTAGTTTTGTATTTCAATACCAAACTCTATTCTACAATCGAGACTTGATTTAAATTTACGACCTATTTGAAGGCTTTATGAAGGCATACGGTGCTTTTTTTTGTTTTGTTTAATTTCATTTTTTGTTGTTTATTATGGTGGTATTTGCCCTTCTGGGTGGCCACCAACCTTGTTCTGAAAATGCCGCCATGAAAAGCTCAATTTTATTCGGACATTATTTTTTATTTATAATTTTATTTCAGGAAAACATGTCCCATAGTTATAATACATATATATTAACTTTAATAATTACAATTATAAAAAATTACACATACATACATATTCACATTCACACTTATTCACATACATACACAAGTTATAATTTCATTACACTATTATGCGTTGCACAGCAGTGCCTAATGTAGGTACAGTCTACTTGATCAGCAATCATCGCCAGGATGGCGTTGGTGCTGGGCCGCACCCGGCGCACCAGGGACGCGCATCGCTTCCTAATAGTGGTCTGAAAGCAATCGGTGCGCGTCATGGCAAATATACCCGAAGCGCTGCAGTAGCGGGGCAGCCCCAACACTGCCCTGGACGCATTATTATATTGGATACGAAGGGCCGTGTAGTTTCTCAGTGAATAATTAGCCCACAGACTGCACGTGTAGCGAGATGTGCAATATTAATAGCTAGATTCCAGGCACCTTTTCAAGGCTCGTAACGCATCGGTACCTTTAGTGTTGCGAATGTTCCTGGCGAAGGGAACCACTTTTCATTAAGCCGTCCGCCTGTCTTCTTTACCCCAGCAATCAAAAATGTATAGTATGTTACTATATCCTAAGATTGATGCCAGTCTCGAAAATCGAGTTTTCTTCTTCAGCCAATCCATGTCAACTGCTGGATGTAGGCCTCCCCAAATTTACGCCATATATCCCGGTCTCCCATCTTCCTCATCCAAACCCTACTAGCAACCTTGAGCAGGTTGTCGGTCCACCGTCCTTCGCTACGTTTACCGAGACGCGGTCTCCACTCCAGTCGAGTTTTAACTTTTTATTCATTGTAATATGACAAAACGTAATAACGAACCGAAATGATAGTTTAATAGATAAATGAAATAAGAAAAAAGAAGCGAAACCACAGTGATTTTATTAACATCTCCATAAACTAGTAATTTTTTATTTAAATTTTCACAAAATCTGCTAAATTCCCACATGGACCGCGGAAATACAATTTGTTTTTCTTAAGGCCGTCGTTAATTTCCTAATTACAGTTTCAGAAAGGCCTGTTTTTGTGCGAGCTTTTGGACCGACCTCTACACAATCCAAACGGGAAGGTTAAGGCTGAGCGTACATTGAATGCTATCGGTAAGTTGCGCGAATAGGTGGCGAAATATTCGCTTAAAAGTTATACGAATAGGTGGCGAGATATTCGCTTAGAAAGTTGTATGAATAGGTGGTGAGATATTCGCTTAGAAAGTTGTACGAATAGGTGGTGAGATATTCGTTTAGAAAATTATGCTAATAGGTGGCGAGATATTTGCTTAGAAAGTTATGCAAATAGGTGGCGAGATATTCGCTTAGAAAGTTTTAAATGGAGTACATTACTCTACTAACTTTTGAATTAGTGTGTGGAAAATTCTGTAATATATCGTAGATTGGTTTGAATAAAGACCCATGGAGTAGTTTTTGAGATGGATGTTATAGATGGGATAATTTTGATTAAATATTTTATGGTTTTTAGCCCAGTGACAAAAATAACTAACTTTCAATTCTACAAAATCCTTCAATGTAAGTGAATAAACAGAAACAACATTAAACCTATTTTGTTTTGGTAAGAATACGGTCCATCTAAAGCTCTGTGGTTACGGACACCAATGGACATTTGTACCGCCATGGGAACCGGTACGTTATGTATTTCGAAGGAGTTTATTAAAAATTCATTTACACACGTTTTGAAGACGTTCATATTATAGCACTCATACATTAATTATCATTTGAACAATATTCTTTTACACCTCTTTCAATCAGCTCAACAGAATGAATGTCATAAAGCCAAAATAGCAGGGATTTCAACCATGCGTTAGCTTGCGCAACTATCGCTTTCACCATAGCAATGAATGTGAGCCAGCCTAATGAAAGAAAAACACGCTGTAAAAAATTTGCATAACATTTTTCTCTGTCTCATCCCGAAATTAAGTCCTCTGCCCCAACATCCTCGGCTTTGTTTAAATTACTAAAGTGAATTTTGAGATTCGCGTGTAATTTTCAATTTTATGTTTGTTTCTCGCCGTTTTTATTTCTACAGATGAATTCTTTTAGATTAATATTTTTAATTTTTTGGGTTTGATGCCTTTGCTCAAACATTCGTGTTGAAATGTTAAAAGAATTTGTCGTCTCAAACGTTACTTTATTATTTTAAGTTGCATATACTTAATTGTAAGAGATCATTTTATTTTGTAACGAATTATAAGTTACAAATCATTATAAAAAGTAGTTATAGAAACTGAAAGTTACATTAAGAATTGAACACATACAGACTACATAGAAAATTATAGGGAGAGAATTTTATCATATTATTAAATTTGTTGTTTATTATTATATTTTCACCTAAAAGTTCAGTAACAATAGAACTACGAGTATAAACATGTACAAAGAAACTTAGAAGGTAATGTTTATTAAATACTAAAATTACAAGACAGTTCTGTAAACGAGAATTTAAAGATAAGGGTCCTATACTTTATACTACTTTTTAATTAACCATTTTATTTGATATGTTTTTATGATGCACTAATAAATTTAAATGTTGAAAACTTTCATATTTTCCCTCAAAATTCGTATACGTTTGTTTATTTAGGCTTGAAAGCGGGTAATTTTTTAAGTTTTCCGATTTATCATCAAACGTATGGATCTAGACAAAGACCACGATTTCCAAAACTGATGACGATAATAAATAACTAAGCGAGTGTCAGAGTAAGTTATCGATACAGTCTGGCAACTTGAAACTGGCGTAGGCCCTAAGGGAAATTTGCAATCTTGGCCTTCCCGCTAACAAAGTTTTCAACTGAAATCCTATTGTGTTTTGTGTCTTGGGAGAGAACCAATGCAGTACTTGATTAGTGTTGCTAGGCTTCAACTCGAAAGTTTGTATAAAACAACATTATCTATAAGCGAGCGACTTCATTTGCGTTGCTTGTTCTGTATATCATTCAGTTTCTTGAAAATTATTTTAAATTTATAACTACACTTATACCTTATGGAACTAATTAAGAACGAAACCGTCATAAGTGAATATTATTATATAACAATGAAAGTGTAAAACTGAAGGATCAAGAATGGAATATGTCAGAGAAGAAATAATCAAGAAGATAGACCTAATTAGATAGATTGAACACAATCTAAAGGATGGAATGACGATTTGTGATAGGATAGAGAACATATAGAAGGAAAAATTACTGCGCCTATCCCAAATAACTGGGAAAAGATGAAAGGAGAAAATGAAGATAGTCATGGAGGTAATGGTTAAAATTGAACGTAGCTTATTGTATGTCCTTACCTAATATAATTATGTATATTACCTATATAGCAAAAAACTTGGCAAAAGCATAATTATAGGTGCATTTAGTAATTACCTATAAACTTTTAACAACTTCTAACATTTTCATAAAGAACTTCATGAATTCAATTCAATTCAATTTATTTTCCCAAAAAATTACATTTACATGGTTAGTAGTATTATTTACATCATTATAACTATATAAATAGTTCGGTTAACTATGCCACCTACACTATAAAATGGATCCTAATTAATTAATTAATCTAAGAGGTTGCGACTTATAAGAATATAAAAAAATAATAAATTTTAATTCCAGGTTTACTATATGGATAAACTATAGTTCGGGTTTAGTTTTTCACTTGAGATGGTCTAGAAGTCAACAAACACAATTTTATGTGTTTTAGGATCACATATATAGCTATGAATGCAAATCTTGTGAAAATTAGAACAGTAAGGATATCAAACTATTCTTAATCTTACAAAAAAGACGCTCTGCAAGACTTACCCAGGAAATTAATAGTCTTAAATTCTTATCTCCGCCTCCCTTGTAAAAATTCAACCCTCTGCATCTATTACAAATTCTTATCGTCTTTTCCTTGTTTTTTCCCCTCACAATACATATATAATTCCCGAGAAAAGCACAAAAATGTAAAATTTTCACCCCTTCACTCAGTTCATTTACTCTTTAGACTCTTGATTGCGTGCATTGTTGATCCAGAAATGCTTTTTGCTTCTTAAAAAAAAATCTACCAAGTGTCTGTGAGTCCGCACACAAAAAGGTTATCGTTGTGATGATAAACGTAAACCAATTTGGTAAAAATGTATAGTTAAGGTGGCGAAGTCCGTCAGTGGAGGAACTGTATACATCTCTCATTTTCCGTGTTTGAATAGTTCGACGACAACAAATCAGTCAGTGAAGATACGGACACCATTCAATTCTGTCTTCGAATAGTAGTTGGCGTTTCCGTTTAAAAAAGTTAAAAGACTATCGGAGTATAAACTTACCCCATTGACGGACTCGCCACCTTGACTTATAATCTTTATGTTTTTATTATCCATACTTCTGTCTGTTTTTGTATGGCACTACTTTTTTTCATCGAAACTACTGGATCTACTATAGAGATGAAAACTGTGAACTATTATGAAAACTAAGAGTATTCCCCGCGGCTACGCCGCGTAAAAAACCCTGGGTAGTAGCTCTATGTTACTTAAATAAAACTAAATTAGGTTTTTTTATTTATATTATACTTAAAACTTTACTGTTTCTGTCTCAACAGCTGACCAGCAAAACATAGAGATGAGTCGAAGCCAATCTGATTTGAAGTAATACAATGAATGGCTTGTTTGCTATGACAATGTATTTATTAGTGAATTGAAAAAGCGCGATTGCAGCGGTATCTATTTAGCTAATCTGTCTATTTTATGGAAACAACATCATTTATCGGGATAAAATGTATCCTAGCTTACTAAAATGTAAGTGTTAACTAGGGTTATAAGCCAGCACTATGTCGAGTTTCATTCATGTACGTTCAGTAGTTTTCATGTGATGCTCTAACAGACAGACAAACAGACAACAATTCTAAAACGTTCATTTTCGGAATCTCTTGGTCCCAGTTATCCCTCCTAGTTTTATTTCACATTTTTAAACGCATTGTACAAACTCGAACCATTTACAGATTTATTATAGTATAGATTATGTAATTTATGGCTATAATATGTCATATACGTATGTAAACAAAACGTAAAAAAATAAGATTAAGGACGACTGCCATATAGGTATAAATTTAATCTGCAGTTATATAACTGGGGGGAAAAAAGGTCGGCACGCCTTTAAAAAAAATATTAATAATGATGTGTTCTCTAATTACTTTAATGAAAGTCAAACTTGTTGCAATTTGCACTTAGCGAAGTGTTTGCATCCAAAGTCGTGTCAATTGCGTTCTTCCTCTGACTTTTTTGATGTAAAATTATTTTCAACAATATCCTTTGAGTCGTTTTTGAGACATGGGCTATTTTCAATTCATTGCTTTTTTAAGATTTTTAAGTTCATCGTTCATGACCTCTACGGAATCTTATATGTACGTGGTCCGAAACGCAATTGGACTAATTTTTAAATAATTAATGGTCGATTTCTACTCTTATCTCGGGCAAAGAACATTATCAAGTTCTGATAGAAATATATTTATAGTGTATCATTATTAACACTTCGAGTTAATAGTAGGTTAATAAGAAGTAAAAGGAACAGTAGGTTAACCGACTACTTTTTATAGTTTTGACTATGCTCATACAATATTTTTATCTAATATTTATTTAAAGAGAATCAGAATTTGGTTTTGCAATAAAATATATTTGGCACTGCAGCCGCTATGTTTACAGTCATATTGGTTTAGTTAATGTTTTATAGTATTCTATATGCATATTTTAACACATTTTATTAGCAGTAACTGGCGCAGTTAGGCCGTGTTCATACAATTCGAGTACACTCGAATAGCTATTTGGATGCTACTCATGTAGCATTGATGTATGCGTATTTGTACAATAGAGTCTAGCATGAATAAACTTGGATCGTACTCATCAAGTTTTAACAGTAAACTCTAATGACTTTATAGAAAAAAAATGCTGCCGACTGATCTAGAATCATAAACCAAGCTAAATTATAATTTAATCACTATTTATTTAATACTAAAGTTTACCCCGCGGCTACGCCGCGTGTCACCCTCTAGTGCGTGCCTCTTGCTTAAAGAGGTTACAACACAGGTTGCATTGTATAAAAAAATTATGTTACTGCTATTTGCCCCGGAAGAATCACTTCATTTTATATCGCAAACTATCCCATCTCTCGGATGAAAAGTATCTATGCCAATTTTACTACCAAAACTACATATGTACACCAAAATGACCAAAATGACCAAAATGACCAAATCGACCACATTGACCACATCGACCACATCGACCACATCGACCACATCGACCAAATCGACCACATCGACCAGATCGACCAGATCGACCACATCGACCACATCGACCACATCGACCAAAATGGCCAAATCGACCAAATTAACGAAAATGGCAAATCACAAAATAAAAACCTATTCTACTTTCTGGGATAATCTTTACATAAATCTGTCCCCAAATTTATCCCATTATCCGGGTTGAAAAGTGTCCCTTGTCCACCCTCAGTATTAAAATTACATATGTACCGAATTTCAGCCAAATCGGTCTAGTAGTATTTCCGTAAAAGCATTACAAACAGAGGGACAAATATATTTTTATCCCGGAAAGTATCCCATTTTTCAGTATAAAAAGTATCTTATGTTCATCCTCGGCATCGAATAACAATATATATATATGTATATATATATATATATATATATATACTGAGTTTCAGCCAAATCAGTCCATTGTTTTTAAATACCGATATATGTAATTTTAATACTGTGGGTGGACAAGGGTTCCTTTTCGTCCCGGATAATGCAATAGATTTCAGGATAGATTTATGTAAAGGTTATCCCAAAAAGGAGAATAGGTTTTTTGTTATTTGCCATTTTGGTCATTTGGGTCATATTTGTCCTTTTTTCTTTTTTCCCCTTTGTCCTTTTTGTCATTATTGTCATTTTTGTCATTTATGTAGTTTTCATAGACGGGAGATAGATAAGTAAAACTAGGTCGGTTTGAAATAGAGGATGAAAGTTTAGATGAGACCAATCATTTCTCAAGTTTATAGATATAAAAATTCATCGTCTATAAAAAATGCGATAGTAACTCGATATGTCTTTCTATTAAGCTTTCACGGAAAACTACTAGGAATACTAGATCGAATTGCTGTAATTTTGTTTAAATGTAGTTTTAATACCGAAAATGGTCACAAATGTTTTTCATGCCGGGAGATGGGATAGTTTGCAATATAAAATGAAATTAATCTTCCGGGTGCAAATAGCACTACCAACAATTTAGTACAATGTAACCTGTATTAACGCCTGCTCTTTAAACAAGAAGCACGCACCAGAGGGTGACGCGCAGCGCAGCCGCGGTGTAAACTCCAGTTATTAATAAAAAACATACATGAACAAAGAGTCTTCGCCTTAATAGAGAAAATAAAAAAAGTGCTAATGGACACTATGTTAATAGATTAGATTGACATATTTAAAAAACTGGTATGACATCACTGAACTTGAAAATCTACATATAAACAAACAGATTTATACAAATAAGTTTTACATATACAGTATTACATTCTGTCAAAAAAGTATCGGCAATAGATGATTTGTTTATGGTTCTAAATTCAATTTATTGTTTTTTGTTGTTGTTACATTGGCAATACTATTTTTCATTTTGGCGCGCAGTTTGAGTTGCAGCGGTCATTTAGATTAAATACAGTATTGTTTTTAGTTAGATCTTATCTAATGTGTATTGCGAATTTGATAATGGACAAAAACATCGAACAAAGAGTTCGTCTTAAATTTGGCATCGCCAATGGAATATTTACTCTACCTACATACATTCTGTCAAAAAAGTACCGGGAATGGATGATTTGTTTATGGTTTCAAATTAATTTTTTTTTGTTAGATTGGCACAACTTTTTTTCATTTTGGCGCGGAGTTTGAGTTGCATCGGTCATTAAGATTAAAAACAGTGCTGTTTTTAGTTAGATCACATCTAGTGTGTATTGCGAATTTCATAATGGACAAAAATATCGAACAAAGATTTTGTCTTAAATTTTGCATCGCCGATGGAATTTCGTGTTCGGAGACACTAAAAATGTTACAGAAGGCTTACGGTGAATCGATTTTATCAAAAACATGTGCTTAAGAGTGGTGCAAAGCGTTCAAAAGCAGAAGAGATATGCTGGAAGATTTGCCTCGCTCTGGTAGGCCATCAACGTCTTCAACTGAAGTTAATATCGCAAAAGTGAAGGAAATAGTGACTGAAAATTCTCATTCAAGTTTGAGAGAAATAGCCGCTGAACTTTCTAAGTCTCACGAGTCGACCCATATCATTTTAAATAATCACTTGGGTATGGAACATGTTGCCACTCAGCTAGTCGCAAAAGACCTGAATTTTCTCCAAAAACTCAATCGCCTAAGCGTCGCTGAGGACATGCTAGAATGAGTCAATTCCGACCCAACATTCATAAAACGCATTGTTACTGGTGACGAGACGTGAGTTTACGAGTTTGATATGCAAACTAGTCAACAAGCTTTGGACTGGCGCCTTCCAACTGAACCGAAAGCAAAAAAAAACACGCCAAAGTCGATCAATAGTCAAAGTCATGTTGACTTTTTTCTTTGAATATCGCGGTGTTGTCCACTCGGAATTTTTGCTGGAAAATCAAACGGTAAATACAGTATATTATTTAAGCGTTATGTGGCGTTTAAGAGAGCAAATTCGACGAAAAAGGCCAGATTTATGGAAAGAAAATTCTTGGATTTTGCACTACGATAATGCCCCTTCGCACAAAGCTATCATTGAGAACGAATCTTTGACCAAAAGCTCAACACATGCCATTGCGCAACCACCTTATTTACCAGATATGGCTCCAGACGACGCCTTTCTTTTTCCTGAACTCAAATTACCACTTCGCGGCACCCGTTTTCATTCGGTAGAAGACATAAAGGAGAATTCGCGACGAGAACTAAACTCAATTCCGGAAAAAGCGTTAAAATTTTTTTTGATCATTGGATTATTCGTTGGTGTAAGTGTATCGTTTCCGAAGGACCATACTCTGATGATGATAAAATAAATTTGAATGAATAACTAACATTTTGTGTATTATTGACCTTTTCTCGGTACATTTTTTGACACAGTAGTATGTATACAAGTAAGCCTGAATGTATGTAAACAGCTATCCGAATATACTCATATGAAGTAAATCCGTACGACTGCATTCGATCCAAGCGTATTCTGATTGTGTCAACGCGACATAAACTGTTTTCAAATTCGGAACTAATAACAAACTTTGCAAAAATACTAATCTTCCCAAAAAGGATATTGTACCTCCCACGCTCGGTATAATTAAATAATTGACACATTGACTCTTGAAATATTTAAAAGCATTACCATAATTCATCCCGAGCGACATTGATAAAGCCTGTAGCAGATTAAACAATTCTTACGACATAATAATTTTATTCAAACTTAATATAATCCGTTCTAAGGAAGTTGCGGACGACACAAGTTCTAATCTTAGCTTACGTCATGACTACTAATTTCACTCGGATTATAAACTTCGATTTTCATCGGTTACTTTAAATTGCTCCCTGGAGATGGAGCGTCACAGATGCTGTCGTTCTTTGTTCTATACTTAAGATTCCACCCTATTAAATCGTGTTACTATTGACAATATATATTTTTAAATATATTGAATATATTGAAGTATCATATTTAAAGAGAAGACTTTTTGATTTAATACATTTATTCTAAAAAAAATCGACATTAGATAGTTTGTCGCATAAAATTTTCATCTGAAAGGCAGATGAGAATACTTCTTCAATGATCTCAAATAAGTTTTTGAAGCGGTCAGGCGTATGAATATCAGCATCCTTTTTTGTTGCACGTGAGAGTAAATAGCGTTGCCTGTGTCAATCTATAATTATAGCAATGAACAGTGCGTAGGGTGGTATCTTAAATTTAATATTAAATAACCGTGAAACGGGATTATTTGTTATTCAGATGATTATGCATGCTAAGAATTCTGAGTAGTAAAATTAATAATCGACAGTTTGCGAGCGATTCGAGTAATTATTTAGGCGAATGTGTTGGCTTCTTGACAAAGGCTTGACGTCATAACAGAAATTATTGATTTCGGAACTTATTGCACGAAGGTCAGTCTCAGTCGATTTTTAAAAGAAGTGCCTATTTTTGACAACTTTTTATAAATAATAGTCACCAATCTATTTTCGTAGATTAATATACTAATGTAGATTTGTATGTAATATATTGTAATAACAGCTCATAAACGTCCCACTGATGGGGTCGAGTCTCCCACTATAGGAGAACGGACAGTATACCCGCCATGCTTGTCCAAGGTGGCTTGGCACGTTTGGCACATTGGTTATCTCGATGTGCAGGTTTCATCACGATGTTTTCCTTCACTGTGTTGTTAGCACGTGGTAATTGTAACAATATACACATTAGGTCAGAAAACTGCCTAAGTGGTGGGTGCATGCCGTCCGGCCAGGATTTGAACCCGCATCCTTTGAACTTGGGGCGCGTGCGCTAGTCCCTATTACGCTACCACGACTTGTGTATGTGAATTGTGATTTGTTTATACGAATTATAAATCAATGTAAGTTAATACGAAGAACATTTTTAAAAATTGCTCTGTCGTTTTGTCATAAGCCTTAGTGTAATAAGAAGAGCCATCCTTAATTTTTAGATATTTCACTACATCGTTGTGTAGTGGCAAAGGTGTAGTTTTGTTTTGTTTGTCAAATTTCATCACTATATACCCAGTAGTTTCTCAGACAAAGGACTGTGGCACACAGACGAAGACAGTCGGACGGCGCTTTTATAAGGATTCCGTTCCTACGAAAGTGAAATGAAAAAAAAAAAAAAATATTGACATGATAAGCAATACAGAGTACATAAAATATTACTAAACTACAAAGAACAAAGTAACTACGAAACCCAAATAAATGGTTATATACAAGGCCGTGAAGGAAGAAGAAACGAACATGAAAATATATAAACATACAAACTTGCATATTTATTATTTGTTTGCATTTGCGACTAGTGATCAGCGTGAGTAGAATTTTAATGAAGGTTGGATCTGCCGAAAATTTGTGTGATCCTATTAATATATTATACGCCTTATAATATGTAACTTTTTATATCTAATTAACAGAATATCATAATGACAAGCGTAAGATTTACATCTGAATTGATTTAGAATAAAGTCAAATTTGGATTATATTATAGCCTTATTAGTGGTGACGAAAATATAAAAGAATTTTGGCCATGACTAAGTTTTATTTATAAGCGTTTAACATATGGGCACAGTTATATATTGTTTATATACAAGAGCAATGTATATATTATCTAGAATCACGACATTTTTCTTTGAAGAGAATTTGAAACTTTATAAAAACACTATATAAAGTCCCTTTTATGTTTTGTTGGAAATGAAATTGATCACAGTACTTTTGCTAATGGAATACAATAAATATAACTTTTAGGAATAGACATTTGACATTTCAGCAAAAATAGAATTCTTACACAACCGCTGTGTCCATACGCCCGTCTGTTTGTCTATGTATGGCATAGATATTTTCCTCAGTAACTATCGAGGTTAATTATGGATGAATGAATCTTTGGGCGAAATATTTCTATGCTTTGGTGTACAATAAAGAGTTATCTGTCCATCTTTCTATATGAAATGTAGAAATGTCAAATTGGGGAAAAAAATTGGGATGACCACCGGCCGTAGGTGTATATACTTGAGAGTTGTTATTTTTTAGTGTACATAGTTGTGTGCGATCATCAACAGAATTCAAAAAAATCTATCTTAGTGACTTTTTATTTAAATCACTTGACAGGAAAATATTATCTGTCGTTTCTAAACTGTGTGGTAGAAAGTTCTGAAAATTAAATATCTATTTAATAGTCTATCATTTGATAATCTTAAAAAAATTACTCTCAACAAACCTAAGATCTTTTTAGTAGTTTTTGAGATATGGGACCTTTTTTTATTAAACGTTTTAGAATTCCATAATTAAATGATAAAAAAAATGTGTCAATCCCGCCGCACGACTGGAGTTTTCTCTTTAAATACGAGTAAAGTAAGTAATAATATATTCATAATCTTTGCTTATTATTTGAGCAAGCTTTCACGCACACGCACTTGTCCGATTTTTTTTCCTGTAGATGTAGTATAGAGCACTATGTACATCCTTCCATCCGTCTATATTTGTTTTTTTATTCAAATTGAGTTCACCCGGAGAACATTTCTTTATTTAATTTTTCTTTTCTATATAATTATATAAAAATCAATTGCTGTTCTTGTTTGCTCTAATACAAGCGTGGTTTAAAATACCAGGGAACAAAATGAAAGAATCTTTATTTTAATAAAGAAAAAAATTATAGCTTTTGACTTTACAACTGTTTTATTTCATACGTGATAAAATAGATTTAGGGCTAACCTCTAATCAAAAAATCATGTTAATTATCTCCATGAAACTCTTTATTGTGCAATAACTCTACGCACTTGGTCGATTTTTAGCTTTAAGTATGGTAGTCCAAATGATACCATTTTCTTTTTTGATTCACTAGTATCTATTTACCTGTCTTAAAAAGGACTACGCAAGTTATCTTTTGTACTATTTTGATTGGCGTTATTACCGCAGGTGAATAAGTAGTTTAAATTGCAAATTAACTACTAATGTATTTATGAGTCTTGCGTATAGACCAGCCGTGTTTAACTCGCGAGTAATAATAACCATGCATGCAAATGCTTACTTATGCTATGTCTTTCCCTATAACAATGATGATATATTGAACAACACTAGTGCTGGCATAACAGCAATTATTATATTCAGTCTTTAACAACAACAGAAGATGATCATGAAATTTGGTATATGTATAAAGAAGAATACTATTGAATGGCAATCAAAAACAACAATATCCCAGAAAATAAGATAGTTTCATGGAATCTATACTAATATTATAATTGGGAAAGTTTGGATATATGTTTGTTAGTCAATCACGGCAGAACGGCTAAACAGATCTGAACGAAATTTGACACAGAGGTAGATTATAGTTTAAAATAGCATATAGGCTACTATTAACCCCGGAAAAATGTACGGTTCCCGTGGGACGACATTAACGCGAGTGAAAGCGCGAGAAAAAAATTATTATAATATATAAGTCATGGTAGCGTAATGGCGAGCGCACGCGTCCCACACTCGAAGGGCGCGAGTTCGATCCTGGCCGGAACGCATACACCACTTAGGCAGTTTTCTGACGTAATGTGCATATTGTTACAATTACCACGTGCTAACAACAGTAAAGGAAAATGTCTTGATGCAACCTGCACATCGATATAATCGATATGTCAAACCTGCCAAGCCGCCTTGGAGAAGCGTAGCGGGTATACTGTCTGTTCCCCTATAACGGGAGGCCCGAGCCCAGCAGTGGAACATTTATGAGCTGTTATTATATATAATCTTATCTTATACTGATATATAAAGCCGAAGAGTTTGTTTGTTTGATTGAACGCGTTAATCTCAGGAACTACTGGTGCGATTTGAAAAATTCTTTCACTGTTAGATAGCCCGTTTATCGAGAAAGGCTATAGGCTTATATCATCACACTAAGATCAATAAGAGCTGAGCATCAATGAAGAATGTTTCAAAATCCGGGGGTTTTGAAAACAAATTCGACGCGGACGACGTCGCGGGCACAGGTAGTATGTAATAAATTTACAATCTCATAACCACGTTAAAAGTAAAATAATTAAAAAAATATACTGATGACTATACTACCCTTAACATCGTTGCCTATTTCTTAAGGAATCGTTACGGACTGTTCAAAACTTTAAGGGTGATTCATGTTAGTTAGACCGTGCGAGCTATATACGTGGCCCGGGTGAGACACGGATTAAAGCTTCAAGAACATTTGATAAGCATGCTATGCAACACCGAGCGGCGCACACGATCCGGTCGAGGCTCGGCCTCGGACGCCGACTTGACGTGCAAAATGTAATGTTTTTTTAATGTAATGAAAATATTAGAAATTTTTCTTAAAAGTCTACCCCTTCTTTTAGTTTGATATTCCTTCATAGAAATTTTTCCTTACAACAGTTTAATAATACAGAATTTGTTTATTTTTCATATCCATCCAATTCTATTCCTGTCGAGGGTAATCGATGTCTCAAGAATCGGTCCTGATACTCCTCTGAGTATATTTTGCTATATCTTACAGTTTCGGATTTAGTCATAGAGATTCACTTGAACAATTCATCTGTTTATACTTATTTATACGATCGTACGGCTTGTGCTTCCGCGGTATAGTTTAAGTCATCTGTTAAAAAACCAACGGATAGCCAAACGGTGGAAAACGACTATGTCCTAATTTAAATTTTTAATACACTATGCGATGTTTGCTAATATAAATAAATGGCTGACCTGACCTCTGTCGGCATTATTGTGTATCACATCGAAGGGTACAGGCACTGCTCGTCTATAAATCAAGTCTCTTAATCGCTTTATTTCTTTAGCTTCACTTTTTAACATTGATATGTTTTACATTATTTAAATATTTATCTGTCTAGAAATTGAGATGATATTGTTAAATTATACAAAAGAATTCTATACATAAATACAATTTTACGATGTCAATAGTAGTAGCAGAGCGTGATTTGGCATATTGTAAAATAGTTTCACTTCTACTAATACATATTTATGCTTTTTTTGTTGGAGTAGCAGTAGACAGGCTAACGGCGCACTTGTGGCCATTTCCTATATTATATTACTATTCATTCACTTGCCTTACCATCAGTTGAATTTGTACATTACTTGTATGGAGCTTATGTCAAATTTTAACCGATAGTAAGGCAATTGAACGGTCGGTAAGATAAAAGAACCGGCTATTAATCAAAAACGGTCATCTATGGACATTTGCAACACCAAGGTTGCAGTGAATCAGTTTATTATTTTATATTAATTCTTCTATGTGTATAACTATTGAAGTTGCGTTATTATCAAAGCAATTTTGGACGGAAATATTCCTTGGAATCATTTATTATATGGCATTTCTGATCAATATACTTAATTTGTAAATTTCGTCCTTCCGTTTCATAGCCGATCAAGTGCAAGAGTAGCCTACACTAGAGTACACTTACGTTTAACAGAGACCAAATACTTATGTATATGTGGAATAAATTAGCCATATCGCCTCTGCTAGACCCCAAGTAGAGGCAGAAGGCCCAAGAAATGTTAACTTGACATTAAAAAGCATGACATATGTAATAGTGATAGGTGGCAAAAACCGAACGAAGGAAAGAAGAAAGGATAAGAAAATAACCCTAGACTCCCGGATTCTCCGAACGCAACCGGGACTTAACACTAGGATTATGATCTAAATGATAAAGGAGACTGGCGGGTTTCTTAGGTCTGGTCACCTAAATGCACAATTACAATATGTGTAGGTAGCTTATTTCATAAGAAACCCATGTGTGATTGCCATTTTCTACAAGAATTTGGCTATAAATGTTTGACATTGTCTTATGTCAAGATAGAGGTTATCCTTTATTACAATAATACTGGGGTTTTTAACGGGAACTTGAAACGTGATATTTTACTGTACAGTTTTATTTTCAAAAAATGTTTAGTTCTATAAGTGAACAATATGAAACCTACCTGATGAAAATATTGAGCTCTTACTTATAGAAATATCCAGCACTAATCTTACAAGAACACATAATTATAATAAGTGCAGTATACATTCCACCACGTACTCCTAGCAATATACATGAAAATCATTTTGATTTTATACAAGATTGTACTATTCAGTCATCAGTAGATACTTTTTGTATAATAGGTGATTATAATATTCCTGAAATTAATTGGATTATGCCAACTCCCTCAGACTTGTGTGATGATAACCAATTTTATCACTTAACTAGTATTGGCTCTTTAAATATACATATTGTAATTAATAATTTCATGACCGCACTTGACGCATTACAATATAATAATTCCTATAATGTCCAAAACAAGATTCTAGACCTCTTTATATCAAATTATCCCGTACAAATTCAACCTTACTCAGCTACATTACTTCCTTCTGATTCCTATCATCCAGCAATACTTGCTTATATTAATATTCCTCATACTGTTACTTTTATGACTAGGAGATTACTGACTAAATACAACTTGCTACAAGCTGATTTCGAATCGATTAATAACAAGATCAATGATACAAACTGGAATACACTATTACATAATTTAACACCTGATTCGGCTCTCGATACTTTCTACAATACACTAGATAACATTATTAAGCAACATGCTTCTCCAGCTACTATTAGGTCAACAAAGTTCCCAATCTGGATTTCTCGTACTTTGATATGCACTTATAAGAAAAAACAAAAAGCCTGGGTAAAGTAGAAAAAATACAAAAACTTATTTGACTATGAAAATTTCTCCGGATGACGTGCGATTTTTAAAAAAACTAGTGACATTTGTTTTAAAAAGTACATGAAATCGGTGGAAGATAGTATTAGTAAAAATATCAAATACTTTTGGACATATATAAGCCATCGTAAAGCGAACCCAGAAATTACATTTATTTTTTCAACAACGTAGATCTAGTGACTCTGAAACAATTTGTAATTTGTTTTCAGACTTCTTTTTATCTATTTACGAGCCAACTGACTTTACTTCTGCAAATATACAATGGTAACCTGCGTCGACTACATATGAAAACGACATAGTAATTTCTAACATTGTTTTGAGTACATTTGAAATTCGTGAAGAACTCAATATGCTTGACATTTCAAAGGGCCCTGGTCCAGATGGATTACCTCCACTTTTTCTAAAAAAATACTGCCTGTAGCATTTACATACTTCTTCATATAATTTATAATCTATGTTTATCTAAAGGAATTTTCCCAGAGTTATGGAAACGTGCGTACATAACTCCAATACACAGAAATGGATCAAAACATAATATAGAACATTATCGACCTATATCTATTTTGTCCACCTTGTCGAAGCTGAAAGTCAAAAAATTCGTTCATAATCATATTCATCCATTGTTACATAAGATTATTATAGAGGAACAACACGGATTTGTTAAGAATAGATTAACAACTTCTAATTTACTTACATTTACAAATAACTTGTTTGAAAATATGGATAAACGTATTCAAATCGATGCAGTATTCACAAATTTCAAAAAGCATTCGACAAGGTGGACCACCAGATACTTCTTACCAAAATTGCCTATGACGGTATACGATGTAGCCTTTTACGGTGGTTCTCCTCTTATATGTTTAACAGATTACAAAAGGTGGTAGTCAATGGATACCAGTCAAACAGCATAACAGTTACTTCCAGCGTACCGCAGGGCTCTATCCTCGGACCGCTATTGTTTGTCCTCTTTATCAATGATATTAAAACTTGTTTTCATAATTCCAGTTTTTTAATGTACGCTGATGACCTTAAAGCCTATAAAACTATAACTAATATTAATGATTGTTTAGCTTTTCAAGAAGACTTAGACCGACTTATCATGTATAGCTCTGTTAATAAAATTTACTTAAACATTTCTAAATGCTGTTATATCAATTTCACAAAAGCTATAAACAGAATTCAGTTTCCTTATACTCTTTGTAATGCTCCATTGTTGAAATTATACACTCTCAGAGACTTAGGTATTCAATTAGACGCGAAGTTAATTGTTAATACACATATTGACACTATAATTAATAAAGATTTTAAGATGTATGGATTCGTAATGAGAACCGCAGTAAATTTTAAACGTGTTTCCACTTACCTATATCTCTACAAATATTTGGTTTGATTTCAACTAGAATATGCTGTACCAATCTGGAATTCTTAATATCATAAATATAGAGAGAGCATTGAGAATGTTCAGAAAAAATTCCTATGTGCTATGCACTACAGGTGTAAGAAAAGATATCTAACATACACTTTACTACTTGATAAATATAAAACGCTAACACTCGAATCTAGACGACGGTATTTAGAAGTTATAACTCTTTATAAGATAGTCAACAACTACTTCAATTGTATAAATCTTGCGAGACACATATACTATGCTGTACCTAGAACTGTACTAAGACGGGAGGTGCGCAAATGTCACTTATTTGCTTTGAGTAATTGTCGTACTAATGCTGGATTACGAGCACCTCTTCGTCGAATGGTATATTTGTACTATAAATACTTTAATGAAATTGACATATTTTCTATGACTATTGGCAAATTCAAATATAACAAACCTTTAAGTACGTCGTCTCCACCTTAATTCTATATTTGTTTTATATTTTATTATTATTTCTTTTATTACATGGAAGTTGCATCGTTAGAGGTAAAAAAAATGTTATTATGTCCTAAAATAAAATGTGAAAAGTGCTGTTGGATACCATATTAATAACATATAGAATATAACATTAATTATAAAATATTTATTGTATCTGCTTGCTTTTATTATAAATAAATTTTAAAAAAAGATATTAATAATAGTTGTACGATATTTATTGTTTTTAACGAATAATTATGCATTCGTGTTGCATTTGTCACAATGTCTGGCAAAGAGACAGAGTCCATACAGCTTTGTCTAACGTAGGACACTTGACAATAACATAGTAAACGCTTAGATGTTTTGTATTGCCATTTAAAAAACAATAGATATCGATAACAAGTGAGTATCGATTCTTAAAACATTGAACATTATGTTTCTCCAGTTAGCGAGGTTCTTAAAATATGATACTATTTCAAAAGATAATAATAAGTAAAAATCTACTTTTTTTAGTATAAGTTTTGTCTTTGTAGAAGTTCAGTCAGTTCGCCAGTCGCCCTTGAAACTTAATTTACAATCTAACACAATAAACAAAATATCATCTAAACCAATGCTAATACATTAGTCTACTTATCTAACATAGATATAGTTTGTGTTTTGCAGAAATCTATAGTTTTTAATAAATTTTCACAAAACTGCAAATACAAACATATACTTGTACATCCCTAGTTCACGGCTTTACACACACGTCATGTAATTACTTGCGAATGAATGTATAAATAAGTAATTGATACTACGCAAGTATTCATGAAACCGGACCACAGGACTAAGCGGTATTAGATGTCTGTTGATGGCATCGCCGCAGGCTGTTGTCTCAACCGTCTAAGCCAATTGTTAACAAACAGTTAACGCTTGAGTTCTTCATATAAACTTGACAAGGATATCTCATAAGGAATTTGCTTTGGTATTTTGTGTAACGGCCTTGACATTCGAACTCTATTACATAAGACAACCGCATATCAATTAATCACTTTCATATTCATCAATTTGAAAAACCAGCTTTATAAGATCGTTCATCTTGTGAACTTGATCTGAGTTTTTATTGATTTGGATGCAGCAGATTGACTTACACCGCGCAAAATTTTACCGGCTTCCGCAATGTTTTTCAAAAATGCACGTGTATTAAAGTGTTTTTACAATAACACCATTCAACGCATGAGCCCCTCAAATAATCCTAGAATAATAGCAAGGAGTAATATGGGCAAGTGTGGCTGTGAGGTACATATGGAGAGATGTGTTGTAATTTCACCTAAGATACTCCCAGTGATTTTAACACCTCTATCTCTCCATAGAGTTTAAGCCATGGTTCTTGTGAACTAAATTATAATGTTTAATAATCATTTTTAACTTTGAAATATCAAAAACCATACCAGTAATAAAAAATAATTCAAGAATATGGAACTTTATAGGGCCATCTGTTCAGAAATTATTTTATTCTATTTATTATACCTTCTTTAGATGTTTAAAACGAAGTATATTTTCACTTATTTATATAACATTATAAAATAAAATAAAAAATAAGCAGCAAATGTTGAATTCCAACCTGATCTCAGTCAGTCGTGTAATCTATTAACGATTGCCAAATATTATCTGCGACATTTTACAAAGGATCATCTTAAGATGTAGAACGAAAACATCGCATAGTAGTCAAAAACCGTTTTAATATATTTATGTATATTTATAGAATGCATAATATTTTAAATGTCAAATATTATTATTATTAGTAATTGAAATATCTTGTCTTTACTGTTTTGACAATAAATTTAAAGAACCAAGAAAACCTTAGAGCACAAAGTCTATTAAATTTAATAACTAATTAAAATAAAACAAATTGAGGATAATAAAACTAACGGTTTTAAGCACGAGAATTTATATGATTTTTTATTATTCCGACGTTTCGGCCACTTTTCTGAAACGTCGTAATAATAAAAAACAAATAAATCACTGCGCTTACAACCGTTGAAACTAGTTTTATTGTATTATTATATACTAGTCGCGAAAACTTAGAAAATATTAAATTGAAGATAAACAAAAATAACTAAATAACATGACCCATTGACATTCGACATCTGAATAGTGTGTTCTATAGATATATATAGAAATCCGCCACAAAATAGAACCTGAAGTATAAAGCTCCTAATCATATGTGCTTAGTAAATGCTTTGGCAAAATCAAAATCACGCCTAAAGCCAGTAGCAGATAGTGCCATGCTTTCATAGATGGTACGGACGATTCCCCGGCGGAACCGGATCCTGTGTTAATTGGATATGTCAGATGCCACCGGGTTTCACGCCCTGAGATAGTTCCCGAGTTGTGCTTTACAAGACATTAATTATTAGAAAGCCGTCTCTGCGACATCAGTATGTGCTATATACTATACGCGTGTTTAAATTGAATGAATGTGCAACTATTGTAATAAAATATATGATCTATATGGCTAGAAATGATGCGCTGGTAACCGATAATCGTGAGTCTTTTCTATATATGTGCTGTAACAAAAAAATGAGTTGCTTGGTAGTCCGTGCACAAAGGAGAGTTCTCTAAAGTGTATGAGTCTCCACTGTTTTTATTTGGCTACGAAAACTTATGTAAAGTATTTAATTAATAGGCAAAATCGAAAAATCCCCGTATCTCAAAAACTACAACAATCTTGTACAGACCAATTTTATAAAAATTTGGTATATTGGTAGGTAATTATACCTACAACATATAGTATAAAAATTTGGTAAATACTTTAAAGAATATAAGTAGAGATAAGCTCTGACAGGAGAAGACAGGATTGCATGTATAGCTCCCAAATATTATTCCATCTTTACATTCGTGAAGACAAAAGGTTGACAATTTGATGGTAGGTGGGCTTCACTACCCTTGAACTCTTCAGCTCCTGAGAATCAACACCTTGTTCTAAAAAACATGTCAAAAATTATAATTGCTAAACACTTCATTCGAAACGCTCTCCTTACATAAAATTAAATGAGTTTTTAGATGAGAACAGATTCTTTGTTCTTAAAATTCATTTCCTTTATGGGCACTTAACACGTTTAAAATATGCACATTAAAAAGAAAAAAGGAAATCAACTTTGTAAACTTCATTATTAAGCTTGATATCCGTCTGAATAAATGAGAAACGTGAGATTGGCACTGGAATTGAACCCAGATGGACTATTAAGCTATGTAAAGATATACAATGCTATTAAATCAAGAAATTTTTTGTATATTTTGTAGAGTATCGTCTTATTTGCCTGAAGCGAGCAAACAGACGGCCCACTTGATGGAAAGTGGTTACTGTTGCCTATGGAAGTTTGCAACACTAGGAGCATAGAAACGCGTTGCTGATCTCTAAAAAAAATTATAACGCTTTCTTAAAGAACCCCATGTTATAGCGTAATTATTCATATGTATATTGGAGATATATTAGGTAGGTACGTTCTTTCTTAATGACTTTTATTTATGTCAATAATTCAATTAATTCAGAAAAGTTGTGTTTACTTCCTCTCTAACTAAATATGCCAGATAAAAAAAAATGTATGTGCAGTTGTGAACTGTACATAACAACTGAACATACAGTACGCAGTAGAAGTGAAACTTCAGAAAATATACTTTCAGATAATTCTTCTCTAACTTTTATTAATACAAATATAGTTCCTTTGGCCTACATCCGTCAACATATTATAATTCAAAATAAACTTTTTAAATATAACTTTCAATTTTTCACTGTATTAGTCTAAAAATATTATTATCAGTTTTATTTCAGTCCAAATTGGACCTATGTTTAATCATCGGTCTTATTAACTCTCTAATCTGTGCACCATGTAAAACTCTTATCTCATTCTCTCGCAGGCTTAGTCCTATAGATTTATGCGTTTATCTCCTTTTAGGTTCGCTTTCTCGTTTCATTGAGTTTCAAACCTCAACGTTTCTAAATAAGTTTCACTTCAAAAACGAAAATGGCATGTGTTTAATAAAATTATTTTATAAAAGCCCTATAGACAAGAATTATTTGATCCAACGTTTTACGAATTTATTCTAATGCCAGACGTAGCATTCTGTAGCTTATCTATGTCTAGGTGGAACATGAAGCTATCATAACATATTAAAAGTAATATTTCACAGTGCATATCTTTCAAAAGGATCTACTGAGATACGTTAAACGACTCCGTCAAGAGTTGCGAGATTCCGAATTGATTGATGGCGCTGCCAGCGACAAAGTCACTGCGTCCCGAAAATGTATAAAACTTTAAAGGAAATCCAGTTAAAAGAAACTTTAGTTTATTTCTCATGGGATTAATTTCGGTAAGAAATTTGAAACTTTATCATTTGGAATTTATTTTATGATTTTTAGCTTAAGAATTGTTACTCAATTACAGGAATTACAAAAAAACTGTCAAATTTACAATAACATATATATATATATATATATATATATATATATATATATATATATATATATATATATATATATATATATATATATATATATATAAAATCTAAATATATCTTATTTTCTTTGATATTTAGGCCACAAAAACTGTCAAAGTGATAAATGTCTTTTGCTATGATTTGAACTCAAGTCACTAGACATTGAAATCGCAGTACCTAACTAGGTATATTTTTAAATATCCTAAACATAGTCATTTAAATTTCAAAAATAGTCCTAAAGGTTTGCTCAATCTCCAAGTGCCACCCCTGTTATGGATTACAAAAGTATTAATAGTGTGAGGTGAAGCTATTTTTCTCTTAGACTTAATCCCAAAGGTATAATTATAAAGTTCAATTGTTTAAATTTTATATATTATTTTATTAGATATATAACACACACATACACACACATTCTTATTTTCTTTTATTAAGTATTATTATAATTCTATGCTCTGTACTTAATGAAAATTAAGTACACTAACTAATTTTATTTACAATACATATGTATAATAATGCAATATTTTTAATATCACTGTTATGTCCTCTATAGCATGAAAATATTTTAGAAACGAAGTACTTTTAAATACAATGTAATATTTAAAGAATGAAAGAGTAAAATTTGCTTTAAAGAAGATTCCAGTAACAGACTACAAATTGTGTTTGTGTTTCTTAAGAAATAAATATTTTCATTTTCATTAGAGGGCTAACAGCTACATTAGTAATTGGATTAAAAAATAAAGATAAGCCAGTGATAATCCTCGATAGATGACAAAAAATGTCTACTTACTGAGTAATAGTACAATTATTACTCATAGTCTGACATCTCATTTTCCAGAAACCTTTCTTAGTATAATGGAATTACCACAAAGATATCTACATAATATCGTCATGACATGCAATTTTTATTTGCTTTACGTCTATTATACGTAATTAATATACATTCATGTAATTCATAACACATGATTTCCCTAGTAGTAGGCAAAGTTCATGGATTGATACTTATTAGTTTTTTCTGAATTTTTCTGAGAAACTCTGCAGTTTGATAGTGATAAGTAATTAATTAAATTACTTGAAGTATCTTGAATAATCACGACGATTAGGAAACTATAAACGACAGTACTTCTTAAGTAAATATTTTTTTCTGAATAGATCAATAATCATGTTTCGATTGATAAATGAGTTATAAATTAATAAATAAATTGTTAACATAAATTGTATATTTTATATAATATCAATGTTCTAAAACACTAATGATATAAATAGAAAAAATCAGAACTACAGTATATAGTATTTATAGTATTTTCGTAAGTTTTCGCGACTAGAACACTTAATAAAACTACGTTTTACCGGTTTTAAGCGCCGTATTTTATTTGATTTTTATTCCGACTTTTCGTCCAC
Source organism: Dendrolimus houi (assembly GCA_039645545.1). NCBI lineage: Eukaryota > Metazoa > Arthropoda > Insecta > Lepidoptera > Lasiocampidae > Dendrolimus > Dendrolimus houi. The sequence goes on from CM077118.1 coordinate 18,335,245, forward strand.
TTTTTAGAGCTGTAATAACGGAAGAAAAATGTAAAGTTACAGAAAAGTGGCCGAAACGTCGGAATAAAAATCAAATAAAATACGGCGCTTAAAACCTGATGGAACGTAGTTTTAATACAACATATTTCAATACTGTATGCTGTGTGTACTTTTAAACGCTTCACGCCTTCATTTAGAGAATTAAAAACTTTCTGGTTCCAACCATTTCCTCTTAGTAACACTTCGAAAGTCTGATCTTGTCGGAAAATTCATTAGAAGTGATCACGGAAACCCGCACTTGTAGAACTACTGAGTTCAAAAGTGCTTCTCTAAGATTGGCTAGTGAAGTGTTTACTTGACGTTTCAAGAGCCCACACGAGCCAATAGACTTCTAAGTTGAGACGTTTTGGTTCCTATCTGTAATTTAAGTAGCTTTTGGAACAAAATGTTTGAGCATTATATTTTTAAAATATAGTCTAAGAGACGCTGAAGACTGACCTTCACCCATCTGATAACCATATGAGACATGTTTTTTGTCAAATTATATTGATTTGTAAACACGCGTATGATAGCTTGCCAATCGAAAAGTGTTTATGGCTATTTTTGAAGTCTTCAAAGCATGAACGGTTTTTTGCAGGCCAGTCTATACGGTTATTTTGTAATTAAATTATCTTTCGCCCGATATCAATTTTTATTTATTAACAGAACGGTGTAGTTACCTATATTGACTTACCTGTTCATACCTGCTTGCCAGGTAGCCATGAATAGAAATAATTAGGTAAGCCTCTCAAGACATATTCTCCATGTTAAAAACTATCAGTTGAAACTAAATTTGTTCAGTTATCAAAAGAATGAAATGAAAAAAATGATTAAAATTAATTTGTTTAAAAATAGCCATGAATACTTTTCGATTAACAAACTGTCATAGGCGTGTTTATACATCAATATAATTTGATAAAAAATATGTCTCATCTGGTTATCAGGTGGGTGAAGGTCGATCTTCAGCGTCTCCTCTACTAATAGATTTAGCCAATAAATGAGTGCGCATTAACAAGTATGTTGTATCTATTGTTGTATTTAATCATTATAAACGTATGTTAATAATTCTTTGTTTTTAACTTAGTTTGCATTTTAGTTTTTTGGTGTTAGTTTTAATAAGAATCTGGATTCAATTACAAGTTGGTCATAATACTTGATTATTGATTTTCAAATATTTGCTTATCTTTTAGATAAGCATATATTTGAAAATCATATTCCAAATAAGTAACGCATTGATTGCGAACAAGGCATTCATTCATACCTCAAACGAATTAAAATGTTGCCTTTTTGTATCACTTGTTGTATTATTATCATTCTGCATTTATTCACTATAAACTTGTTATTGATTCCTTGTTTTTAGTTATTTACTACTATTTAAATAACAGTTTGAGTTTAATTACATGTTTGTTCGTAGTATTTGAGTATCAAGTTTAAAATATTTGCTTATCTAAAACATCATATTCCGAAAAAGTAACGCGTTGATTGCGAAAAAGGCATTATAATTCATACCTTGAACGACCAAAAATTGTGGCTTTTTAGTATTATATCTAATATATTGTAAACTAACAACTTTTATGATACCTATAGCAACGGTTCTGAGATTCTGTGCAGCAATTATACATATTTCCATTTCTAGTCATCCCACATTTGCATGCATTAAATCTGCAACTAAGTGAGTTGTTTAAATGCATAAAATGCAGTCAATTGCTATGTTTTGAAGTTTAACGGTCTATTACTAATAGAGTTTGAGTTTAAAATAAATATATATGTACATTTGTCTTATCAGTATCTACCATATTTAAAGAACAGAAGCGCCAACAAACTTCTTACTGCTGAAATGAGCCTTCCCTAGGGGAACGGATAATATACCTACCACGCTTGTCTACGACAGGCTGGTGGGTTTTACAGATCGGTTATTTGGTTGAGCTGGTTTTATCACTGTCATTTCCATTGTCGTCAGCACGTGGTTATTGTAATAAAATGCACTCGAGGTCAAAAAAACTGATCATGTTTTGCATGCTCGTTCATGATTCCAAGCGACGCGACGTTTTATGGAAATAAGACGCGGGTGCGTTAGCTACTGAGCAAACACATTTTTTTTATCTCATACTAATATATAAAGCGGAAGAGTTTGTTTGTTTGTTTGCTTGAACGCGCTAATCTCAGGAACTATTGGTCTGATTTGAAAAATTCTTCCATTGTTAGATAGCCCATTTATCGAGGAAGGATTATATATCATCACGCTAAGACCAATAGGGGCGGAGCACCAATGAAGAATGTTTCAAAATCGGGGGGGGAACTTCCTTTTTTGTAACTATTCCACGCGGACGAAGTCGCGGGCAGAAGCTAATATATTTATATATAGCTGCGTTATTACTGGTGCACTCTTTCAATATTCACGTTTAATAAATAGTAATGATAGGATTAAATATTGTAATCGTTCATTAAGAGACAAATTATATCATTTGGTAGACTTATTTTAATAAAAATAAGACTTTTAATGCACTAAACTATTGAACATAGTAAAGCTAAAGCCGATATCAGACAGTTCATTATAGTCTTTCAATTTGTATCAATCAAAGTGATTTATATAAATGTAAACTTGAATCATTCAATCATATTGAACACCGTCGTTTACTTTCAGGTCCGTGCCTTTCAACCAAATAAATTCACTTTGGTTGATCTGTCTAATATTTGTATAATGCTTGTGTTTAATTTTATTATTTATTCCACAATCATATGACATATTTGTGTTGTCACAAATACAAATAAATCAACCTTGTAACGTTCAGAAAATCTATAGTGAGTTTTCTGTTATATTGGGCTTGTCTTTATTATATCTTTCATATCTGAATTAGCAATCCAAGCTAATAAATATAATTTTGAACTCTGTCTATAACTAAATATGGAAATATCAGGAGAGGACTTTATTCAAAGGCTGTCACTATGTGGGCTGTACCCTGCTTGCACTCAAGGGAGAACATTCTACAATTTTAGCAAGTGCAATATGCACGGCCATTTCATATCCGTAATCCTTATACACTAAAAGATATCGCGTCACTGAAAATCCATTTACCTCATCGCTTCCTTATTTCAATTTAAAATTGTTTTAAAATATTTATTCTCTTAGGAAACTTTTCAAGACCACAAGCCTTAAATATGAAGAAAGCATAAAATTACGTAGAAAGACTGGTTTATATTTGTACCCGGTACGAAAGTCACAAGATAATAGCATTATTTGCTAATGCAATATTTTTTTTCGAGGCTGGAAAGCCTATTTAAAATTGTTTACTATAGGATAGTGTCAGACTCAATGCGACTGCATCACCCGATCATCTTAATATTTCTCGAACCGCCCGAGCTAGAGTCGCGAGATCCATACTTGAGCAAACACTATTCTACACAAACTAATATTCGATTAATCCAAAAGTCCTTTGATACGTATTTAGTGTGTTACATTTTTTTCTTATAATTTCTAATATCTCGCAATGCGTTCTAACAAATGTTTTTTGTTTCTTTTAAATTCAGTAAAACTTGTGGATAGAATTAGAAATGGGAATATCCGTAAAAGAATCAAGGCGATCGACATAGCTGGCAAAATTACTGACAATGAGTCAAAGAGGCAGTGGGTCGGTTGCAGGACCGATCTCTGATGAAACAAATGAGAACTGGAGTGGAGATCGAATTTTGATATACGTAGTGTGTAGACCACGCTATAGCCCGGTAAACTGAGACCGGCGTAAGATTACCGTTAGAGGCTGGATGAGGAAACCGGAAGACCGGGATATATGCTGCAAACTTGGGAGCCCACTTCAAACAATGAATATCAATTGGCTGAAGACGATCCTAGTAAGATTTGATTAAGATTTTGGTAAGTATTGTTATACATATGGGGCGTGTTCCTTAGTTTGGTACGAGCTTCCTAAATTCTTATTTTACCAACAGAAAAGCAAACGTACCGGTTTGCGCCACCGTTACATGACGGAAACCAGTGAGAATCAAGTGCTTCGCTTCATCTTTTATTAGTTGAATAATTTGCCGGAGTCTGTTTTTCCTGACAAATACCATTTTGAAGTCGTCAAGTCACGAGTGAATAGGTATCTTCTAGGTAAGTGTGCTCTATCCTAGACTGCATCATCACTCAACAGCAGGTGAGACGGTGGTCAAAAGCTATATACTAAGAAATCTCCGCTCCGAAACAGGTTTTTTAAACTGAATTTTTCAATGTAATTAACAATCACGATTATTATCTGGTATTCTTAATAATTAACATAAAGATAATAAGACTGCTGTAATATCTGACCATTTCTAGTAAGAAGGAATAATATATGGGCAAATTCACCTCATTTCTTGTAGGTCATGGCGCCTTTAATTAGCATCTTGCATTAAAGGATAAGTTCATAAAATAAAACAAATAATTAAACGCTAATATTTATTCAAGAGTTCAAGACTAGTAAACGTGTGCAATTTTTTTTAGATAACAATTAATGGCCTTATGAAATCATTTTGCAGAATTACCTTGTGAGTCTAACGTGTCTTTTGATATATTAAGAGGTGACATATTACATAGAAGTCTATGTGACTTTTATCACTTGTCAGATTCATAATTCGATTGCAGCCATTGTAATCCCACAAGTCTGTTTACGAGGCCGCCCAACTCTATCAAATTATTGGCGTTAAGTATTTTGACTTTAAAACCTATAAAATAAATATTAAAAAAAAATTATTTGATTGAATTTGATTTTAATTGTATCAAAAGGTTTCATATGAGTGACGGACTGTATGATCTATATAAGTGATATTTTGAACTGCTTTTTCGTTTTTTTTTTTAAATTTTATTGGACAAAGTTCTGAATTTTATTACTTATATTTCTATTATTCCTTTGGAGAGACTGCCTCCCTTTGCGTATTTTACCGCCCGTGCAACAGAGTGACAATGCTTCATTTTTACAATCACACCGCTCGCCATCGACGGGTTGTTCACCCCCATTTCCTGGAGCTTCCACGTTCAACTACGCAACGGTTCTCTAGAATGTTTGTTCCGCGTACAATAATGATTTGGAGGGAACTTCCTGCTGAGCTTTTTTCCCTCTGCGCTATGATATAGGGTCGTTTAAGAAGGGTGTTATAAAATTTCTTAGAGGCCGACAACGCGTTGGCAACGCCCCCGGTGTTGCAAATGTCATAGGCGACGGTAACCGCCTTCTATCGAGTAGGTTGTCTGCCTGTTTTCCTGCTTCAGGCAATAAAAAAAATATTAGTTATTTATATACAATAATATTTTATACTTGAAACACAAAATTGTCATTGAAAACAGTCTACAATCCGAGAAATACTATTAAATAACAAATAAGCAGATAATCAGTTAAAATGTTACCTATGAAACTTTATATGATAATTAAGTTCTTTTAAAGTTGATAGTTGGTAATTTTTTTTTAAGTTGAAAATGTCTCATTTCTATCAAAATTGAAGACAGCATGACCCGTCTATTTTCGTCATCTAGCCGGATATGAAACCATTCATTCAACCAAAGTAATCCGTATAAAATACAAACTTAAGTCATTCGATCTCTTTAAATACCGCCGTCTCCGTTCAATTCTGTGCTTTTCAATCGAATTGATACAAGTTGATTGATCCGTCTAATATCGGCATTACAACTAAAAGATTCCTGATTACTGACTGTAATCTTAATGAAACATAATCTTTGAATAAAGTCCAAATTAACTCTGTGTAAACGCCGTATAGTCCAACTACCATCATAAATCACGCGTTTATTCCATGAAGCACGGACCGTTGTGGGCGAGCTACGTGCTTATCTGTTATTTGCAGTATGAAACGTTCTGCAGGCGGTTTTCGGTAACATGTTGATAAATATTTGGAGGCTGAATCGCTATAATGCGGCTGGTACCGTAGGCGCTGATCGTATGCCTATCTTAATCTATTTTATGTAGTGTCTATAGAGCGTAGTAAGTTAGTGCCTTAGGTAACCACATCTTAATTCAATTATATGAAAAACCCACGCCAAACCACCTTGATTAAGCATAATGTCTACAATGTTTGATCCTCTGTAATGGTGAGGTTGGTGTTCTACAACGGAATAGTTATAGAATGATACTATTAGGTAAAAAAGTCAATCATACCAAAAATGACGTCTGTCTTAGTTAATTTTTCAATTATAATTGCAATTTTTTATTTTCTAAGAGCACAGAATAGAAGAAAAAATAACAAAAAAAGACGTTTAATTTAATTTAAATGCATTTATCACATTATTGCCTCTTTTTAACACTTTAAACTAGTCGTTTTCATAGTACACGCTCTTAATGATTGGATTAAAAAGATGATAGAAGTGATGCTTGGAATTTTAAATAAGAATAGGGACATATTGATATTGTTTCTTGACGTAAAACTATATGTAATAAGAGTTGAGGGAAATGTTAAAAATATAAAATCTGGCGCCATATCTATATACGTGAAGCAAAAACTTTGTACCCCTTTTTACGAAAATTACGTGGACGGAGGTGTATGAAGTTTCGCACACTTATAGTTCATATAGAGAAGTGCAGAAACTAATATTTTTTTTAAATTATGCATAAAAATATGTACATTAAATCAATAAAAAAGCATTACACAACTACCATGTATTTGACACACACACGCATATATAAGTACTCTTTTGTTTATTGTTAAAGTCAAATTAACATAATTATAACCTATTAGTAGCCTTAGCGAAATCTGTGATTATAGAAGTACAGTCTTTGACCACAGAACCTTAATAATGTTCAAACTTATAATTTCAATTAATTATAGTTCGATTTCGACCACTAGGCGACCACTAGTTATCTTAATATGCGCCAAAAACGACAAATCAGAATTAACATACATAGTAGATGGTATAAAAATAGTAGTAATAAGAATATCGAGACTGGTGTTACCAAAATAAATAGCGGCTTATTAATAATTTGTCATGAATATTCTAGAATGGTAATCTGTATTTATGTAATCTGTATATTAAACAGGTATGTAAGTATATAGGTATATGATATAACTTGTAATTCTAAAATTATGATCATATTAAAATTCTAAATTTGCCGTGTCTGTACATTATAAACGACGGAGAACGAGATGCATTTTTTTTTAGATTTCTTGTTTTTCTGTTTGTTTGTATATTCGGGATTCACGTAAAAACCACTGAGGCTATTTCGATGCGGTTTCCGCTGATCGACAGCAAATTTTTAGACTTAAAATGTGTGGTATTCTTATTCCGGGAATTTTTCTGTTGAATGATTTAAATGATCAGACTGAATTTTTTCGAATTCCAATGCGATTTTTTCACTGATCAATAGTAAGTTTTGTGTAGTCAAATCTGTGATACTTTTTATTCCAGGAATCTCACGGGAATTTTCCCGGGACTGATATAAATTAGATATATAGTCAGCCACTTGTTAGCTCTGGGTGAAATGCTCCAAGAAAGCTTTGAGAACCATTGGGGTGCAATATAATAATGCATATCGTATCCTAATGAAATTGCCTCGATTATGTAGTGCTTCGGGCATGTTCGCCGAACAGAGGATTGCAGATTTCGTTACGATAAGGAGGTCACGCATCGCGGGGCTCTGGGCTCGTATCCGCGCTTTGGGCAATGGGATTCTCCGCATGTTTTCAGATGGCCTTGACAACCCTATATTTAGGAGCTGGCATTCTGTGCACTGTAACGTAAATGCATAATACACGTTTACATGAAATGACATTAATATTATTTTAATTTTAATTTACTTGAATAACTTTTAATTGTATTTTGTGCTGTGATTTTATATAGGTATATTCCCTGAAATAAAGACATTATTATTATTTCGCATATTTATTTAGCCTCAAATTCTTAACATTTTTCATATTATAATACTACATACAAAAAACATATATTAAAAAAAAAAAAACGATGTCCGCCGGCAGCAGGGCTAGGGTCCAGGCTACTGGTGGTTAAGGCTCCAGAGACAGGAACCTCCTCACGATACGGGTCGTGTCCAGCAGGACTGCCTTCTGCATCCGACCCTTCACCCAGATACCAAGTGAGAGCCTTTCAAGGCGTTGGTCAAGGCTCTTCGCTATTAGTCCATTCACTGACACCACTATCGGTACTATAATTGTAGAGTCCAAGTTCCACATGGCAGTAACCTCGTGAGCGAGATCAATATACTTTATTTGTTTTCCTTTCTCGGCTTTCACGAGGTTACCATCATGGGGAATCGCGACTTCTACAATTATAGCACGTCTCGCAGACCAATCAACTATCACAATATCAGGCTTATTGGCGACAATAGTCCTGTCTGTGATAATGAATCGGTCCCTGTAGAGCAGATATTGACCATTTTCAAGGACTGGCTCGGGCTTGTATTTGTATTAAGGTACCTCTGACGAGACAAGTCCGTATTTAAGAGCAAGTTGCTGGTGGATGGTCCTGGCTACTAGGTTGTGCCTGTGCAAGTACTCGCTGTTAGCAAGATGAGAACTACCGGAAGTGACATGTATGAGAGACTCACCACAGCGGTGACACGCCCGACATATGTCAAGCGTGCCGTCCTTCAGAATGTACTTCCGATAGTTGTCCGTCTTGATAACCTTGTCCATAATTACACAGACAAACCCTTCGGTTTCCCTAAATAGGTCACCGAAACGTAGCCAGTTCACCGACGCTGGCAGGTCTACATCAGGCCCTGTTAAAGCCTGATAAAACCTGCCATGCAGCTCGTGCTCTTCCACACGTCAATACGTTCAGTAGCACTCATTACCAACGGTTTCTGCCAGTTCTGTTTTGCTAAGAATAGCGGGGTGAACCCTTGTCTACTGACACATATCGTGATCCGCTGTCTTGCTGACTTTGAGAAAATATTCTCTGAGATTGTACACCTCACGGTTGTGGAAGCCTTTGGTATTTAAAAACCCCCTACCTCCGCATTTCCGTGGGATGTACAGTCTCATCACAGACGAACGTGGGTGGAGCATCCATGTGTTGTCAGTAGACAACGAACCCGTCTATCCAGGGCGTCTAATTCAGTTTGAGTCCGTCTTAGTATGCCAAAGGAGTATGCTAATGCTGGCATGACCCAAGCGTTAAAGGCTCTAACCTTATTTCCATCTGAGAGAAGGCTCGTTAAGACCTTTCTCAGGCGGGAAAAGAAACAATTCTTCATCGCCTGCTTCACATCAGCATCAGGAATACCCAACGACTCTGACATACCAAGATATTTGTAGGTCTCACCTTCAGAGAGGGTCTTGAGGGATATATTCTCAGAGAGTTGTAAATTTTCTGACTTTACAACTCTCCCTCGTTGTACATGCCTGACGGCACACTTATCTACACCGAAATCCATACTAATGGAGTTGCTAAAGCTTTCAGTAATCTTCAGCAACTGCAAAAGATGTGGCTTTATCGATGCAAATAGTTTCACGTCATCCATGTATATAAGATGTGATATAATCTCACCCCCTCTCCGAAGTTGAAAGCCTAACTTTGACTTCCTAAGTAGAGTACTTAGTGGATTAAAAGCTAGACAGAACCACAGTGGACTCAAACTGTCTTATTGTTATTATTATAGTATGTAGGTATATATAGAATTTTGGAACTATTTATGAAATTCAATGTTTAAGTGACGTATATTACTGGATCATCGTAACTGTGCACTTTGGTTGAATGAAATTTTTCAACTATTCCTCTTTGCACTACCACTATTTTATATAACTCCACGTTTCACATACGGTATATAATAAAACTGTCCGTAGTAGTAAGCTTTTTCCCGTGACTTTGCTTGCGTTAGTGTAGATTTTGTAGACAGAATAGAATGCATGTTAGTGAATTGCAACGACGGTGATGTGATTGGAGCGCCATCTTTTTGGATATATTCGTCTATTCCTCGGGAGTAGTACTTTTTGTCTGGATAAATTGTACCCTATGGCTTTTTCTATTCGCCTGGCAAAGTGTATTTAAAAATTCATGACAGTATGTTGCGTGGTGAAATTGTGAAACGTCATAAATAAACCAACAAACAACGCATTTATTATTATAAACTAATATTTTAATGTATTATATATTATATAAATTAGCATTATATAATATATAATATATTATATTATATATTATGCTAAGATCAACCATGATGGAGGTCATTAATCGTATCGTAGTGTAGGACGCCCTCCAGCCCGATGGAACGACGATCTGCGCAAGGTCGCCAGTGGGGGCTGGATGAGAACAGCGGAAGACCGGGATAGGTGGCGCAAACTTGGGGAAGCCTACGTCCAGCAGTGGACAATGGTTGGCTGACGACGATGAGGGAGGTCATTAATATTGAAACTAAAACTGCATTATTTTGTCCTGGTATTATTTATAATATTAAACATGAATTCAATAATGTGACGAATATAATCCAATTCTAAAAAAAATATAGACTGGTAGCTCTGTGACAGACTTAGCAACCCTAAGCTAGTTACATCACACATTCTGTGTTATAATTAGAGGCTAAACACACCCGAGCTTAAGGTACTGTGTAAACAGTGAACGCATCCATCAACTATGCTTAACAGCTTATCCAAATCAATTAGAAACTTGATACTTATGTATACCGAATAACATGTTATAATTATATATTATTTACACAAATTGTTGATGAACAATCTAGCTTATGATGGTATCTTAAGCCGATATTAGTAGGTTCATTTCTTTCTTTCATTTTGGATGGATCAACCAAAATAATCTATATAAACATAAACTTGAATAATCAACTTTCAGTTCTGTGCATTTCAATCGAATTGAATCAATTTGGTTCATCCTTCTAAAATCAGCGTTAGGCTCTCTTCACACACACACTGTCCCCGTATTTGCGGCGACTATTTATTCGGACGTAGATCTTTGACACGTATACGCTGCCTGTTTCCATGATTTCTTCGTAAATTGTTTACAACGAAATGGCACGTAATCACGAGCATACTGTCCTCTATCCGCGTACGTATAAACTGGTGTGAACGGTTTCGTTTAAAGCAAAATACCCGCGCACACACGGCACTCCGCGGCAGCCGTGGTGGAACAGTGTCCGCGTAGATTTGCACGGCTACATCACGATCACGGCACGGCCGCGGTATCGTGTGAAAGAGTGTATATCAATTCTTATATTACTCAACCGTCACGGTACCGTTAATACGGAAACCGTGTGTGTGAGAAAAGGGCCTAACGCTTTGCAAAGGCATATTTTTCAATTGTATTCTTGTTTTGATTACACCTTAGCATTTCTAAGAAGTAGATATTGTAAATTTAATACGTCATCAGTCAAGTGTTATCCACTATTAGATGTCAGCCTCCCTAAGTCTGCGGTGACTATCCCGGCCTCTCTCTGTCTTCATCAGCCCCTACTGGCGATCTTGCACAGATCCTTGGTCCATCTGGCTGGAGGGCGTTCTACACTACGTTTGCCAAGATACGGTCTCCATTCCAGTACTCGTTTGCTCTATCAATCATCAGTCTTGCGACAAATATGGAGAGCCTACTACCATTTCAGGTAATATTGTGAGCTATATCGGTAAACTTGGTACCAGTATACTTAGATATACATACATATTTCAGATTCACACAAACCTAGATTTTACAAATACATGATGACATAGAGGTAAGCGAAGCTTTAAGTTAATAATTACTGTAAAACTAGATAAGTTTCAAATAAAAAAAATCATTAACAGGGCGTCTAATGACAAAAATTAACATAATATTTGACCTTTGTAGTACCTTCTAAAAGCACTTATGGGGTAAAAAAAAAACTACAATTCGGTCAACATCTTTACTGACGACTATTATTTCTTTTCAATAAGCAGAAAAAACTTCTAGTGAAAAAACCTCGAATAAACATCGGCTAAGTGTGCATCTAGCCACGAACAATGAAAAGTTCTATATATGTGACGAACACACACGTTTTTGTTATTTGGCTATATAACCTTTAAATCATTCAACGATCAAATTCAAAATTTGTTTGCGCAATAAATAGGTAATGACATGATGTTCTGTAACATATAATATACGATCTTAATTAATTGTACTGTGTCATTTACAGATAAACATTATTATTATTCACATATATATTTTCTGTCAAATTTTTGTAAAATGTATAAAAAAAATTGTGTGTGTGCAGTTCACACGCAGTGGAAGTGAAACTTCAGGGAATGTACAGGCGAACATAATTATATCTACAACGCTTAGTAGACAAGTGTGCACTGCACACGTACATTTTCGCATTTGTATTCTATTATAGACGTCTTTATTCTTAGGTATTTTGACCCGTATTCTTAATAATTCAATCTAAATTACACTTTAAATCACTAGCATAAAGTTAAAAATTCAATGAGCTGTTACGCACTATTTGCTTTGATCTACGTATAAAAGAATATCTGCCTTCATATAGATAGACCTAAAATTCATTTGAAATCTTTAAGTTTTATTTAAGTTGAAAGATAATACTAACGGGTAAAGAGAAATGTGTTTTATTTCGAATTAAATAATGTTGAATTTTATGTGTTTATCTTGTTTTATTTTTTCTTGTTTATCGTGTTTTTAGTGTCACTTTTTTTTCGTTTGATCGAGTTTCAAATCACAACGATTCTAAAGAAGTTTCATTACGATTTTCATTTTTATAAAAATACTAAGTACTACATATTTAATATTATTATAGTCATTAAACGGAAAATACACTACGTCTCAACTGAGACATTTTATTTAAATCTAGTTTTCCTTTAAATTAAACTTTAAACTATACCTACTTGATTTTTTCTAATTTTCCCACGCATAACTTCCCACCTTAATAACTTCTTTTTATACTATATAGGTTCGTTTGACCGACATTACACCTAGTATCAGGTAATAATACAGTCTAAGACGGAGCACGCTTCCCTTATCACGCTAGACTTGAAGACATCTAAATATTATGTTTCAGGAAAAACAGACGATAGTATGGAGTTCCAATCCTCAGCATCACTTATTATAAAAGTAGAAGCAAAGCGCTTTATGCTTATATTAGCAAACTTAAATTTTAAAAATCAAATAAATAAAATGCCGCGCATTAAACAGTTAAATCGTATTTTAATTATCTGTACTAGTCGCGAAAACTGAATAAAATATTTACTATTAAAAAAAGTTACTCAAAAACATCACTATAATTGTTAACATTTGTGGGCGCATCTCGCACTTATAAACGACTCAGCCTTGACTGTGTTAGATCTTAGATTGGGTAGGATAGATAAATTAATAAATAAATAATATTAACTGCGACTCGCACCGGACTACGATCCTGTGGGGCGCGGTCAAGTGTCAAATCAAAAACGAGTCGCGTGCGACTTTACGCCTACGTGCCTTTACGTGTAAAGGCCGCCAAGCTGTAAGTCTATTGTACCAATCTATGCAATTCCTACCTGTGTGTAAATCTTCACGTATAATTTGTACCTATTATCAAATATTGTTATATGTGAACACGCAAGATATATAAATTACAAAGTCAGCGGTTGTTTTAATGGTAACACCACTACCACTACGGCTTCTGTAATGAAAAAGCATATATCTCAGTTATATAAATGTACTAGCGGTACCGCCAGACGTTGTCCTGCCCTGAAAAAATAAAAATCTTGAACCCGATTCTAGCGGCAAGTATTTTGTTTAGATTGACATTTTTAAATTCATAATATCTTTTTGAATGGAGTGTTCGATTTAAATAATTCAAAAGTAATCTACAGGTATCAAAGCAGTCTTGAACGCAAAATGATTTATTTGGATAAGGATTAATACAAAGGTATGGATAAAATGGTCTGATTTTGGTCGGCATTTCTATCAACTTTTAAAATGTAAAAAGTAGTTATAGTAACATAACTACAATAGTTGGACATATGGTATCACAAAGTTTTTGTAGGTATTGATCTGTTCTTTAACATTGTAGAACTTTTTTGTGCTCTCGTCAATAGTTTCCACAGCGCATGAGATGAAAGACTAATGGAAAAGAAGTAAACCGTGGCTATTTTTTTACACCTTGGGTTATATTATTGAAGTATTAGTAGGGATCCCTAATTTTTTATAGTAATAAATAAAACCTATATTACTCAGGGATAATGTAGCATTCAAACGGTGAAAGAATTTTTGAAATCGGTATAGTAGTTTTTGAGTTTATTCGTTACAAACATACAAAAATACAAATCTTTCCTCTTTATAATATCAGTATAGATATGGCGGCCATCCATATTTTTACGAGCTTATTTTTGTTTAATCACGATTTTACTGCATCACTTTATATCGATATAATATGCAATACATCTTTTCGGTAAATTTCATTCATGTACAATCGGCAGGTTTTGAGAAAAGACTGTAAAACAAATAAACAGACGGACGTGATCGAAGAAGAGTTTCATTTTTGCCACAATGGTTAATGTACCCTAAAAATGAAACTGATTTGCTAAAACAGTTAATGAACCCCAAAAATGTTAGTCTTTAAGCAGAGCATAGCGAACAAGAACTAATGTCGATTATGTTTTGATTTTCTGTTTCAGTAGCGGTTGATAAGTATAGCTTATAAATACCGCACTTTTGATCTGTTATATTTCACTGAACAAAATTATATGTTGTGTGTGTTAAATATGTAACATGTATTTAATATGTACTCATTATTTACTATTCTTAGTGTATTTATTACTGTTTTATAGTTTATGCTAGCAAAGACACTAGAACTAGCCTCGTTTCATATCTACTACTTTGTCAAAAAAGTACAGGGAATAATCAATAATACACAAAATGTTAGTTATTCATTCAAATTTATTTTATCACCTTCAAAGTATGCTCATTCAGAAACGATACACTTACGCCAACGAATAATACAATCATTAAAACATTTTTAAACGCTTTTTCTGGAATTGAGTTTAGTTCTCATCGCGAATTCTCCTTTATGTTTTCAACCGAATGAAAACGGGTGCCACGAAGTGGTAATTTGAGTTTAGGAAAAAGAAAGAAGTCGGCTAGAGCCATATATGGTTAATAAGGTGGTTGCGCAATGGCATTTGTTGAGTTTTTGGTCAAAAATTCGTTCACTATGATGGTCTTGTGCGAAGATGCATTATCGTGGTGCAAATCCAAAAATTTTCTTTCCACATATCTGGCCTTTTTCGTCGAATTTGCTCTCTTAAACGCCACGTAACGCTCAAATAATATATTTTATTTAGCGTTTGACTTTCCGGTAAGAATTCCGACTGCACAACACCGCGGTAGTCAAAGAAAACAGTCAACATGACTTTGAGTATTGATCGACCTTGGGGTGCTTTTTTCGGTTTCGGTTCAGTTGGAAGACGCCACTCCGAAGCTTGTAGACTATTTTGCATGTCAAACTCGTAAACTCACGTCTCGTCACCAGTAACAATGCGTTTTATGAATGTTGGATCGGAATTGACTCGTTCTAGCATGTCCTCAGCGACTCTTATGCGATTGAGTTTTTGGAAAAAATTCAAGTCTTTTGGGACTAGCCGAGCGGCAACATGTTTCATACCCAAATAATTATTTAAAATCATACGGATCGACTCGTGAGACACAAAATGTTGAGCGGCTATTTGTCTCAAACTTGAATGAGAATTTTCAGTCTCTATTTCTTTCACTTTTGTGGTCTTAACTTCAGTTGAAGACGTTTATGGCCTACCAGGGCGAGGCAAATCTTCCAGCATATCTCGACCACTTTTGAACGCTTTGTACCACTCATAAGCACGTGTTTTCAATAAAGTCGATTCACCGTAAGCCTTCTGTAACATTTTCAATTTCTTCGAATACGAATGCGGATGTTCGGCAATGCAAAATTAAAAAAAAACTTTTTGTTCGATGTTTTTGTCCATCTCAATATACCCTAGATATGATCTAACTAAAAAAAGCACTCTATTTAATTTAAATGACCGATGCAACTCAAACTCCGCGCCAAAACGAAAAACAGTTCTGCCAATCTAACAAAAAAAAATGAATTTGGAACCATAAACAAATCATCCATTCCCGATACTTTTTTGACAGAATGTATACTAATTTTAGAAAGAGGTAAAGTTTGTGACTTTCTTTTTAGGAAGTAGTCTCTTGAACTACTGAAACAATTTTGAATTTTTTTTTTCAATGGAACAGTATATTTGATTGTTATTAAAAATATTTTTTTGACTCCCAGCGTAGTGGGCACGGGTCACCTAGTGTTTTATAAAATCACTAGCAGTCCCGGGAGACGTTGTTTTGCCTTGAATTTTTTTAACCCTATGGCAGCGCCACCTGCGGGGTCCAATTGTAAACCTAAACCATTCTCGAATCCACCAGAACACACACAAAAAGTTTCATCAAAATCGGTCCAGCCGTTTAGGAGAAGTTCAGTACCCACGCACGCACACACGTTCACACACACAAAAGAATTATATATATAAAGATTAGGTCGTAAAACTGCATGTAGAGACAAACAAGTATGCTTATATTGTCATTTCAATTATTATCGATCTATTTTTATACACACAGTAGTATAACAATGGACAATGTACATAAAAATAAATAATCCTTTCTTACATTTTTGAAGCTTAGATTATAGTTTTGAAAAAGAATTAAATAAACTGGACGTATTTATCCTGACCGATGGAGATAAGCACAAAAAGGACGCCGAGAACGTCTTTGAGATGAAACTTGTCGATATCCATTTAAAATCATTGTTTTGGAACAATATATTTGTCACAATATCTCGTTATGACAATGTTTGTTATTCTTTTAATTTAACTGAAATTAAAGAATGCGTAACGAACAGTTTTTATTGTAGTAGGTATATTATAATTTCCATTAAAAATAACACAAGGAATTGCAATCTTTCTCTGAAAAATGTAACTCTTAATAAAACCTTCAAAATTACAAAAACAATAATTGAAAATAACATCATCTCTCAAAACCTACTCAGTGGATCATGATCAACTCCTTTTTGACAAAATAGCCACGGAAGTCACAAAAAATCTCAAGAGAAACCCCTTGAAACGGAGCTTTAATTAGTTGTAATGATCACTAAAACTCTAAGAATATTTCAATCAGAAGCACTCAAAACACTCGCCGTACAAATATTTCTGTGTAGACAATAAACATTCAACGCCAAATCGTCACGTGTAAATAAATCGTCAATTAACAGCTTAACATATTTTATAATTATAAAGCTAACAAATGTAATAAGATTAATAACAGTTTAAAATTTCATTTCATAAAATGGTCAGATTGTAAGATAGTGTTAACATCGTGGCTGCTAACTTTAAATTTAATTTAAATATACCATTTTTGATTGTAACCTAAATAACTCACAGTCAAATAGCACACACAGACACGTTTAAATGACACACATACTCTCTCTCTCTCACACACACACACGCACACGCGCGCGCGCGCACGCATTGTTATACAATCAATCAAATTTTCAAATGATTATACTTCAATTTACTGTAAAAGAGGGGAAAGCCACAAGTTTTATAGTACGGGTTTTTCTCAGTTTTGATGCCAGGCTCACCCTACTTGACTTTATAATCCTTTATAATATGTAAGGACAAAAGGATTTGCAATAAAAATGATAAGAGCTTACCGGACAGTATCGCTAAATGCGGCTCTCATATTGGCTGGGCTACTTTCGCTTGATCTTCGAATCGCCGAAGCGGCTCAGCTATATGAGGCAAAACGGGGAAGACTTGTACCTGGCCAAGAAAACAGACAGCTCGAGGGCCAAACATCCAGCCAAAGAGGTAGACATATCATATGTCTGCCTCAACGACATGCAGCCCGAAACTACTGAAACACACCGGCTACCAAAGCTGCAGATGTATACAGATGGCAGTAAAACCGGTGATCAGGTAGGGCCGCCTACAGCTGCTGGAATGATGGGGTTGAGGTTGAGGCCAGGAGGATGAAACTCGAGTCATTTTGCACGGTCTTTCAGGCAGAACTATATGCTCTCTTCCAAGCCACCGAGCATTTATTAAAACAGGATTACGAAGAGGCAGCCGTGCTCAGTGACTCGAGGTCATCCTTGGACGTGGTCTCTAATCCTGACACTTCCCCCCCTCTTGCTACCGCTATTCTCAAGAATATCGCAGAGTTAACGAGGAAAGGGTATATAACTCAGCTGTACTGGATCAGGGCTCATGTTGGTGTCCCAAGAATTGAGCGAGCTGACGAATTGGCCAAGTCAGCAGCACAACTAACCCAGGTACCAGCGGCGTACGACCGATGTCCTCTGTCGTACATAAAAGCAGAGACCCGACGGGATAGCGTCCGTAAATGGGCTAAACGGTATGCAGAGAGTCCCACCGGAGCAGTGACAAAACTTTTTCTGCCGGATGCGGTGACTGCCTATGGTCTAATAAGAAAAATTAAGGTCAGTCTGGTACTTACTCAGGCGATGACGGGGCATGGCGGCTTCGCGGCGTACCTTCACCGCTTTAAATGTAAGGATAATTCAGCGTGTGTCTGTGATAGAGACATACCGGAGACAATCCAACATCTACTTGTTGAGTGCCCGAAATATGGTGTTTCCAGGCAAGTCCTGGAAGCTGCAACAAAAATGGAGTTGACAGAGTCAACATTATGCAAGATGTTGGCCGGTAAAGAGTCCAGGTCTTGGTTGGAAGCTTTTTGTATTAGGGTGGTGGAGGACTCCGTGAGGAGAAATAAATCTACGTAATGTTTAACATTACGTTGATTTATCTCATATTCACCATGTAGCGTCATCAAGCACGATATAAATGTGGTGGAATACAGACTCGTAGACGTGGTGATATATTTTATGTATTTATATAATATGCATATTATAGATATAACATTTATTTATTTTATATACAACTTACACAATTTTAATTTTAAACTAGAATCTAAGTAATTTTAAGTAGTATAAGATAAGCCTTTTATATATATATATATATATATATATATATATATATATATATATATATATATATATATATATATATATATATATATATATATATATATATATATATATGTATTTCAGATGCCCTAACAGTATCGGGGGTGAAAATGCGATAATAAAAAATAAAAAAAATATGTAAAGACATTCGATTTAAGTCATACTAATATTTGTAGCCTTTTATAGATTCGCAATTTTTTTTTATGTATTTAGTAATTTTATTATTTATTTAATTTTATTAGTACTTTTAAAGAGAACAAATTGCAACAAATTCAACAAATATGGCCTAACCACATTCCATCTGAAGTTACCATAATAAATCTACAAGATGTAATAAAAATTCTCACGAGATCTAAATACCCGCGAAGTTTTTCGCTAGTTTTAGCAGGATGTCGAACTAATTAATAAAATTGCTATTACGTCAAATATATAACAATTTACATATACATAAGGTGTGTCGATATAAGACTCGTCAGCCACAGATTATTTCTTCCTTGTCAACATGATATATAGCGCTAGTATTAAAGTTTAAGTAATAAATTGAAACAAAATTAAAGAAGATCGGAATGTGATCTTTAAAAATATTTATAATGACTCACAGTTTCTTTATAACAGTGTATAAACATTTTGGCGCAATATTCTCACCGCACTCGCTCAATATTTGAGTATTATTCCTTAAAAAATTAAAACATATAACATTCTCTATGTTACACATAATTAGAAAACACTATTAGAAGGTGGACTTTCGACTATTTTGAAAATAATGTCCTTCGACTCGTGATGGCAATAATAGGGTTGTCACCTACAATAGTCGGTAAAAATGTAAATTTAAAATGTAGTGTAAAAATAAAATACAATATGTATTAAATTTATATTTTTATAGTGTATATATTTGTTGCGTATTTGTAGTATTAGGTTTATTTTAATTTGTATAATATAGTTTATCTTTAAGATATAATTTAATTTAAGGTTTTATTTACATTCGTAATATATCGTTGACGCAGACCGTTGAAGATATATACATAATAAACAAATAAATCTTTGCTCTTGTTATTTTGAGATCATAATTTCATTTTAAAAACTTCGAAATAAATATTTGCTTTGTTATAAGTCTGTACGGTCGGACAAATTCTTCGTTGATCAGTTTTCTAATATATTGCTTGGAACGGCTCATAAAGTTTCGACATCCACGTACACACTCTTAATTTCCATATACACCAATCAAGACGTTTCTGAAATGTTTAAAGTAAAGGAAACCATTTTGTATTTAGTTGCAATATTCACTTTGCCAGTTGCAGAGGCCCTTTTTCTTTTGTATTCTGCTCTCGCTTGTTTTACGGACTTAGACTTTATTGCCTCATTGTAAAACCCAAAACAGGTAACATTAACACCCCGCCCCTTAAAACTGATGTTTTACTTGTGCGCGTTTTATTGCGCTGTTAGCGAAACCTTTTGCCAGGTGATTTTAGCCTTATGGGTGATTCACCATCACTTTGGTCTATTGTATATACTTATTGAGACTTTATATATAATACGAAAAATGCCTATTAAGCAAGTGATCGACTTGAGAACAGGTAGCCGTATGGTTCCACCAGTTTTTTCGCCCATGTGTTTTTTACATCTAAAGTATTAGAAGAATTCTATTAGCTCTTATTATATATACATCTATTACCCGGTTTACGCAAGCAGCCCTGATAGCGTTATCTCGAGTTGACTTAACCATCCCTGACTCGCTCTTTATGTGTATGTTCAACACTTACGTAGAATATTATCCGTATCAGCTTAGTACTATACAAATGTTTTTCATTTCACAATTGTGTGAAATTCTATAAAATTCCACGCAAAATAATTTAATTCTCTGAATACGGAGTGTGCAGCTAACGCCTGGCTCCTAAATGCATGCCTTTGAAATAGGATAACCAAATAAAATTACGATGTGACTTTATTAAATTAAGTAATAGATTATTGAGAAATAAAATTATGGAAGTGGACCAATAACTTTAACCCACATACATAATGTATGTTTAACAGTAATAGTATTAAAATTTTAACAGTATTAAAAATTTGAGCCTTCAATCGAGTAGAAAATCTAGAAAATGTATCAATCAGTATCCACTATCGAAAAGAAAACGTTTGGGGAAACCAACGCTCATTTTTATGGATCTAGTTATTAAATCTTATAAAACTTCTGAACGTAAATATTTACAATATTAAAATTTGAAAGTAATATGTAACCTTCATTGAGAGTATATGTTTATGCCGTTTACTATTGAAATGCTTGGACCGTGGTGTCTTGAGGTCATGAGTCTCTACCAAAATTTATCAAAACTCATGGACACATCATATTCAGAGAATTAAGTTATTTTGTGTCTGGAATTTTTGATTGATTCTTGAAGTGATCAGAGGGCTGGTGTCTACTTCGGACAACGGATCAGTATTGCGATCCAGCAAGGAAACATAGCCAGCCTTCTGGGCACCTTACCCATAGAAGACGGTGATCTAGGCTTAGTACCCTATTTATACTCTTTAGGGGACTATGGTTAGAATACAATACAACTAAGTTTTATTTTATTGTATTAGTTTATAAAATCGTTGTAATAAATATTGTTCACCTTAGTTTGAGAAGATCAAAAATGTACGAAATAGGCAAAAACAAGTCGGAATGTTGTTTATTATTCTTGCCACCTACGCTTTAAGAGATTATGCATGTTTTCGATATTTGCTCCAGTTTTGAACATTTATTGATTTGCGTTGTTTTTTCGTCTTCTACGTCTTTTAAAATGTTGGAATAAACAATGAGGAACATTTAGATGTCAAACGTATGACGCCAGGATCGTGATTTATCAAACTCTGTGCTTGCGTTAAATCATCTTAAAACTAAACATTACAACTTCCAATTCCGTGACATATTTTATGATCAAAAACTCTTCATTAAGATTTATCCGATAATTTATTTCTTTGTCAAATTAATATTTTTTCATTAGCACTTGAGTGAAATCTTTAGGCAGTGACATTTTAGTCGTTGTTGACATTGTGTAATATGGCAATGGAATTTTGTTTCAACAATGCATTAAACAATCATGTTCTGTAACAATCTGTTCAACCGTGATACGAAGTAATCAAAGCAATTAATGGCATGAAAGATATATCTAGCAATAAACATGTTAACAAATGTAAGATCGTATTTGATTGGATATGTAATTTTTACTTTGATGTTTAAACCATTTCGATTTGCTCAAATAAGGATAAAATTAAAATGAGTATAGGTAAAGATGGCCGTTTTATATAGAGGCCAAACTGAAGAAGTGCCCAGCTTAGAGTTGTACGTAATTTCCCGAGAACCAACCAGAATGGTGTTAGTGTAGGTAGAGTAAGATATGAACTTGGCAATTGTAATAATCGGAATGAGGTGTGGAAAGTTGCAATATTTAATAATTTGAAACTTAATTAATTGTGGTGACTTTTTAATTATATTTTGCATGTTTTTTATATTGTTTAATGTTATATTTTTTTGCGATTTCTTACTATATTTACATGGTAATTGCACTAGCATCGCCTATATCTATTAATGAATATAGTATGTTTTTTTATATATTTATAAGAGTATAGGTTTGCGTTTGAGCCCTGTCTCACCTTATGTTGAGTGATGACGCGGCCTAGGATGGAGCACGCTTACCTAGAAGATACTTATTCGTGACTTGAAGACTTCAAGATTGTATTTGTCAGGATAAACAGACTCCAGCAAATTATTCCACTCTTCGGCAATGCGCATCAGAAAAGATGAAGCGAAGCGCTTGATTCTGACTGGTGGTGTTTCCACCATGCAACAGTGGCGCAAACCGGTACGTCTGGTTGTTCGATGGTAAAATTGGGATGGAGGAACCAGCTCGTGCAGTTCTAAAGAACACTCTCCGAAATGTATCCGATAGAAGATAGATAAAGCCCGCAACCTTGTGTCTATGTTCTATATTCTGAAATCGAGCATATAAAAGACGGTCATCGCCGAACAGCTTTCTGGTTCTTTTCTCAATTGATTCCAACGCCTCCAACTGGTATTTGACTGAGCTGTCCCAAAGATGAGAACAGTACTGAGAAACAGAATTTGCCCTTGGTATAAGTTCAGCAGTTGTTCTGACGTGAAGTACTGTCTCACTTTTGCGAATACACTCAGCTTTTTGGCGGCCCCTCGCGTTAGAGACTCTATGTATGTGCTAAAATTGAGTGTTGGAGTCAAAGGGATGGCCAGAAGCTGGAGTCCATTAGCCAATGAAAAGGACACACCCCTGAAAGTGGGAGTCACTTAAAAGGACTATTTTTGTGGAGAATAGACATGCCTGGGTTTTAGAGGCGTTGGGCGTAACCAGATTTGCATCACTCTATTCGGTAACTACCTGCAAGGATACATTCAGTCGTTCGACCATCGCCTCTCTGTGCAATTCGATCTGGGCTCTGTCATCTCGCATATTGGGTATATGTCTCTCCACAACCGTGCTATCGTCTACGTAGGTATCCAAAAACTTCAGGTTTAAGTAAATCATTAATATGTGGAATAAAGAGAGTTGCGGAGAGAATAGATCCGTGTGGGACCCCGGCACTGGTTGCCATATAATCGGAAGAATAGCCATCTACAACGACTCTTATCGATCGTTCCCTCAAGAAATCAGATATCCAAGCACAGAGACTGCCAGGCAATCTGTATGCTGGAAGTTTGTAACAAGGCTATTGTGCCAGATCTTGTCAAACACCTTCGAGATATTAAGAGAAAAGCCAAGCGCCTCTCCTTTCTTCTCAGTGGCTTCACCACAGATGTGTGTGGCGTACGCTAGAAGATCTCCTGTTGCCCTATTTCGACGAAAACCCATGTTCATTAAAATGTTAAATTATACATCAGGGTTATTTTCATACACAGAAATTGACCTTACCCGTCATAAATGAAATACACACAAATCAGAATCCATACTAACGCGTAAAAGTAAATATTAATTCTTTTTGATAATAATACATGTATGCGTATATATTTCGTGTCTTTTGTCGGCTATGGTTATGAAATTTTCACGATATTTGATATAATTATATGTAATATACAAATACTTCTAATATCAGTAATATATAAATATTTGAGGTATATACAGCCAGATTACGTAATTATGAAACCGTACTAGGAATGCGTTGTAAAATATACGTATTTATTAAAAATAAATCCAAATTAGATACATACTGAAGTTCGTTTACGTAGTTCTACATAAACAAATTCATCCATTTAACATATACATATTTGTGTGCAATATCTATAATATTATAAAATTCTGAAAATGCCGTGTCTGTATATTTAAGCTATTAAAAAAAACCAACTGGAATAGGCAATATAAACGATGGAGAACAGAATGCATTTTTTTTAGATTTCTTGTGTACTTGTGTGTATCAGTTTGTCTGTTTGTTCGGGATTCACGTAAAAACTACTAGGCCGATTTCGATGCGGTTTTCGCTGATGGACAGTAAATTCTTAGACTTGAAACCTGCGCAAATTTTTATCCTGAGAATCCCGCGGGAAGTTTTCTGGGAATTATTTAAAATGACAAAATTGAAAAAAAAATTAATTCCAATATGATTTTTTCACCGATCGATAGCAAATTTTATGTAATAAAATGTGTGATACTTTTTATTCTGGGAATCCCACGGAAATTTTCCCGGGAGCAGTTTGAAGTTCTTCGGATGCATACAAATTTGCTTTTTCCGATACAGTTTTCATTAAAACGATAGCTTACATTCTTTTTTAAATGCTGTGATACTTTGAATCTCGCGAGAGTTTCAAGACAAACGTGGACGAAGTCGCGGGTATATGTAGTTTACGAAATAAAATTAAAAAATTACCATGGTAACTCACTTGGAGTATTGCTTTCGTGAACCAATGGTAAGAATCTGAGGTCATCGGAATTGGGCGGCCTTGCGCGGTCGCCGACCAACGTTGACACCGCTGGCGACCCGCGACATTTCATATATCGCATCTCGTGTTACTCATTAACATAAAACACCAAACTTTATACTCTATTTTTAATTAATAAAGTCCAGTTTTTAATGTATTCTTTAGATTCTGACGCGTAGGTGAGAATTTGCGCATTATAGAACTAATACTACTAAATAAGGTACAAATTAGAGCAAATGTTAATATTTGTTTCTAGAATATTTAATAAATTCTGTAGCGTTGACGTAATTGTGTGATGACAATGACATTTTCAAAAAAAACCTTTTTAGACTTATTGATTATGTTGTTTAGATACTTTTGAAGTTGACTATTAGGGTACCGTTGGTAGTACGAGTGATGAAAACGGTTTTAATTGTAGCATTTAATTATTTTTTATTTCGATGTATCTGCCACTTTTCAGTCTTCCGTGATCACGGCTACTGAAAAGTGGCCGAAAAATTAAACAATAATTAATTAAAATACCGCGCTTAAAACCGTTTAAACATAATTTTAATTACCGTTGCTATTTAGAGAAAAACGGAATCATTTTAAAATGTTGTTTGTTTCTCTGTTATTTTTAACACAGTAAGTTTTCTCAGAAACTACTGGGTTTTAAGTGGATGAGTTTCACAATAATGTTGTGTAATTGCAAAAAAACTTAAGACGTCAGTCTTTACATGGTGACGAGTTGTATGTACGTGAGGTATCAAAAAAGATTTTCAATGTCCATAGTTGTATTAGTCAGATTTAAAAAATCGTAGCTACCTGTAACTGTCAACCATTTTAATATTATATAAAATTATTAGAGCTAGGCATGTTTGCTGAAGAGTTTCTTGCGCCGCTCCTTCTCTTCAAGCCACAACAGCAAAGGGGTGGTAAATTAGATTAGGCCCCCATAGCGTAAATAATAACAACAAAAAAAAGAAAATTGAATAATTAAAATTACCAAGTTGGCGGTAAGCTAAATAAAACTTTAACAATTTAATTAATTAACAATACTTATTGACACCTGACATCTTTGTCTTCCGTGATCACGGCTACTGAAAAGTGGCCAAAACGTCGGAATAATATAAATCAAATAAATTACCGCGCTTAAAACCGTTAAAACGTAGTTTTATTATGTATACTGGTCGCGAAAATTTAAGAAAATATAATCGTAGCTATATTTTATAGAGACTTTATGATGATAGGTGAGTAGATATTGCCTTTTAAAGTGGTAAAAAATGGCATAGGCGTGAAACTTTTGAAGTACAAAGTGGAAAATTTGTAACAAATTCAAGCTTAAAAAATACTTTCACCAGTAAATAGTTTATGATTAAATATTGAAATATCAAATAGAAAATTATGAAAAAACTCATTCTGCTAGAATTTAAAAATACTGTAAAAAAATAGGTTTGATCCGTTGAGTAGTTTTCGAGACATATTGCACTTTCAATTAAAAACTTTTTTGAGAGGTCCGTTAGATAACTAACAAAAATAATGGACGTTCGTCACCTTTACAGAACCCTGTTTTATGCATGGACTAGCAATCACTTGGCTGAATTTTAATGTAACATTTTAAACCTTATTCTATAATGTAATATTTTATCTATTGATCTACTACGGATTTTAAAATTCTGTCGCTATATTAAAAATTATGGAATGAATACAACATATTTTACTACTAAGCGATAGTAGGTAGGTTAGGAAATAAGATATTCTTAACTTATGACCTTCAAAATCTTCTTTACCATATCGAATATTGAATAAATATTTGTCAATTTATACTAATAATTATATAAATGTGAAAGTAACTTAATTTTGATGAATTATTTTTCTGTTTGATCCTTATTCATGACCTCGGGAAAACCAATTATCATCAAATTAGACTCTTAATATACTGTACTTTTGGTAAGCTAGAATACATTGGTATTGACATAGTATGCGCGTAAACCTCTGAAATTTACAAGCAAAACAAACATGAAGCGAACAAAATGAATTCACTGCAATGATAATTAATTAAGTCTAACTTAAAGTACATAGAATAACTAGAGTTTACCCCACGGCAGCGCCGCGGGTCAACCTCGAGTGCGTGCTTCTTGTTTAAAGAGCAGGCGTTAATACAGGTTACTTGTACTAAATTTTTATGTTAGTGCTATTTGCACTCGGAAGATTAATTTCATTTTATATCGCAAACTATCCCGTCCCCCGGCATGAAAAGTATTTATGTCCATTTTCGGTATTAAAACTACATTTAAACAAAATTACAGCAAAACCGATCCAATATTCCTAGTAGTTTTCCGTTAAAGATTAACGGAAAGACATATCGAGTTACTACCGCATTTTTTCTACACGATGAATTGTTATATTTAAAAACTTGAGAAATGATTGGTCTCATCCAAACTTTCATCCTTTATTTCAAACCATCTTAGTTTTATTAATCTACCCCCGTCTATGAAACTACATAAATGACAAAAATGACAATAATGACAAAAAGGACAAAAAGGATGAAAAGGACAAAACGGACGAAAAAGGAAAATCACAAAAAACCTATCCCACTTTTTGGGATAACCTTTACATAAATCTAACCCAAAAACTATCCCACTGTCTGGGATAAAAAGTATCCCTTATCCACCCTCGGTATCAAAATTACGTATATATCGAATTTCAAATAAATTGGTCCAGTAGTTTTTCAGTAAAAGCATAACAAACAGAGAGACACATATATTTTTATCCGGGAAACTATCCCATTTTTCGGAATGAAAAATACCCTATGTACATTCTCGGCATGGAAAATATATATATTGAGTTTCATCCAAATCGGTCCAGTAGTTTTTCCTTGAAAACAGAACAGACAGAGAGTTACTTTCGCATTTATAATATTAATAGGGATGTTACAAAATTCTAAAATGCTGTGTCGGAATAGACTATTTAAACGACGGAGAACACAATGCATTTCTTTTAAATTTCTTGTTGTTTGTTCGGTATTCACGTAAAAACTACTGGGCCAATTTTGATGTGGTTTTCAGTGATCGACAGCAAATTTTTAGAATTAAATGGTGTCTAAGGAAGTCTACGTCAAGCAGCGGACTACGAATAGGGGACAACAAGTCTAGCCCATTAAAATCGTAAGCATTGTTTTATCTGCCATATAACACATACTCGAATACGTATTCTACATGAACATTTTTTTTCAAATTTATTTTAATAATATCCAACGCCGATACATTTATTTTAATTCAAATTATAATCAGTTATAGAAAAGCATCTACGAACTAATAAATTCAAATTCAATGCCATCCAAAAACCACATAACGTTTTGCAAAAACATCCGTGAAAGTTCTAGATTTTATTCAAAAGCAATGTCAATGTACGGATTATGTTACAAAGGTTTTGGTATACAAAATTATCGAATAAAGAATCTTATATACATATGTATATATATTTGTTAGTATCATAAAGATTTGGCCATATCCACTATTCAGTTCATATTTTTTGTTTCAAAAACAATTTAAACAAAGTAAAATAATTGACTTATAGAATCACATTAGAGATTATGTTAGATGAGAATGGAAGGATGTGGCTAGCTTTATTGTTTAATAAGTTAATGGTCGATGAGACTGTACCCCAGGAGTGGCACCAATCATATCTACCTTACCTTACCGTACCTTAAGGAACGTTTTAAATTCCTTCGCCTATCCACTGCCCACAATTTGCGCCATGATACGTATCGAAAACTTATGACGCCTGCACACACTTCATCCTATTATGATAATACTTTATAGTGCAAGTTGTCTAACTTTGGAATGTGCTGCCTCTTACTGTTAGAGAGGCCAAATCCTTACCAACATTTAGAAATTTGCTAAGAAAATACTATTTGTCCACATCTAGCTGTCTGATTAACACAATATAATCATGCTAATACATTTATTATAATAACATATGTATTTTGAAATGTATTATTGTATATATATGACTATGTACATATGTGTGTATTTATATATCTATTTCATCTAGGTTGCCTGGAAGAGCTCGTTTTGAGCGATAAAGCCGCCTATTGTATTGCCTAGAAAATATTGTAAATATCGTCTGTTTTTGTAATTGTACTATTATTTTAGTGTGCAATAAAGTGCTCTCTCTCTCTCTCTCTCTCATATCTGGTGCCCATATTCAAGCAAAAAGGCCACATCCAAGACTGTAATAACTATAGGGAAATAAATCTGCTGTCACATACTATTAAAGCAGGGAGAACGTGATTGTGGACCGAGTACGGAAGGAAACGGTGATGATGCTATCCCAGTTTGGGTTTAGGCTTGGTCGTATCACAACAGATGCCATATTTTCAATACGCCAAGTAATGGAAAAATACAGACAGGTATATAAAAATTTCCATGTGGTCTTCATACATCTCGAGAAAGCATACGACCGCGTCCCCCGAGAAGTTCTGTGGTGGGTCTTCAGAGCGAAAGGTATGCCAGAGAAGTCCGTAAGACTGATAGAAATCATGTATGAAAATGTTAGTACACAAGTCCGCTATGCAGTAGGAACCACGAACAAGTTCCCTGTGAAGGTAGATTTGCACCAGGGATCCGCCTTAAGCCCTTACCTGTTTCTGCTGGTCATGGATGCACTGACCGCAGAGGTACAGGATGAGGCCCCCTGGTGCATGCTCTTCGCAGATGATATTATCCTGATGGACGAAGACGGGGTGGCACTTCAAAATAAACTAGACCAGGTGGCGGCAAGCGCTAGAGGGCGTTGAATTAAAAATCAGCAGAACCAAAACCGAATACCTGTTTTGCGATTTCGGCGGGACCTCTAGTGCTGTGCCTCTTAAACTACAATCAGCCACACTACCATGTATCCCTGAATTCAGATACCTTGGTTCACTACTGCAGAGTAATTGTGATATAGATAAGGATGTAAGGAGAAGAATAAATGTAACATGGCTAAAGTGGAGACAGATAACTGGTGTGACGTAGGTACGACAAACTAATGCCACTGAAACTAAAAAGAAAGAAAAAAAAATATGTTAGACTAGAAGATGGATGGGTACAAATGTAAAGGTAGGCAAAAAAAAGATGGATAGATTGTGTAAAGGATGATATGATGATTTGTGGTGTGACAGAAGATGTATGTCAGAATAGAGGAGTGTGGTAGGAAAAAACATATTGTCCCGACCCCAATTAATTGGGATATGGTGAAAGAAAAGAGAGAGAGAAAATCACAATAGAGAAATGGCGCGTTTTTGTGTAGTCTTACTATAAAGTATGCCAAAAACGTGGTAAGTTGAAGAAGTCATGTAAAAAAAGAGAAAAGTTAAGGTCATCGACATATTGAAAAATTTAGCCCATAACCTGGGCATACACTTTAAAACCCAAAGCTTGGACGTTCAACACTAAAACAGAAGTTTAGTTTTGGAATTTATCTCTATAGTTACAATGAGTCTCTAACCTTTCAATATTTCCTTCCTGCAGGTTTTCCGCCATTTTTCGGTTACAGTCTATACATATGTAATATTTTTAATATAATATCAAAGCAACATTTCTCTATGAATATTTTTCTTCATATTTTCTTTCTTATTTTTTTATTCATGACAATATACTCGATCTATTCAATTTTGATTCAAATCCTCAGAATATTTACTTGCAAGACAATATTCTGCTTAACAAGGAATTTCTCAATATTCAAGGAAAGCTATCAAAATATTTCCATTGCAGATACCTTAGGCCGATGAATAACGTCATCTAATTACTAGTTTATCATGTCCTTTGAGGTTTTCCAGCCAGTTCTGTACAGTGTTAAATATAAAATTTATGACAACTGGCCACCGCAAATTTAAACAGAGATGAGATTATATGTATGTATGACACAAACTTGAGGTTTTAATAAAATTGTTCTAAAAGGGAAGTAATTAATTATATTTTTTTCTTTCTGCCTGGCAATAATTTATTCCAGCTGTGGAGACTGTTGCCAGAAACTGGCTTTCTAATCGATTCGCTTTATTAATTAATAATCATTAATATTCTTTATAAATCATGATAGCAGCGAGGACGGTAGAGTTGGTGTTGGTAGACCACACTTACTTACCAAATCGGAGACTTTTAGATCAAGATCAGTTACTAAGAACATGAAACAAACATGCGTGTACGAAGAGATTTATGAAAATAAAAGCGAGGATATTCAGGATCATAGTAAGTGGAGATTCGTTATTTTGGCTTACCCTACAGAAAACAGGCGTAATAAAGACGTAAATGTGTATGTATTTAATTGTTTCTATCGTAAAAGTCCATTTTACGTTTCACAGTAGTCAGCCATCGTTTTTATTGGCATCTACATTTTTCTACTGAGAAAACTATTAATATACTCACCTTTGGAGATTGTCCTTAAATAAGAGCATATCTTGGCAACCCACTAGAGATGATGCTTTTAGATTATGTTCTTTATCGCGTCATATGTCATAAACATAATTATTACTTACTTTTTTATACGAGCAACCAGGCTCGCAAGCAAATAGCGAATTTCAAATAACAATATTGAATGATGCAAGTTTATAGCATTTCGAAGTACACAAATAAATGAATAAAAATTTGAGGAATTATAGAAGAATTTATATTTCATTCGAATACATTAGTCATAAGTCAAATGCAGTTTTATACTACCCCGTTTTGTTTTAGTTTAAGAGACCTCCTTTTTTAAATAAATGATCAGTTCAATAAATACATTGCTGCCTAACGGAATTAAACGTAGTGCAATACAGCTAACCAAATTTTAACTCCATCTACTTGGGTTTTATCGATTACTATCAATACATCTATCTATCTATACGCATGATTAATATTTTATTTGCAGAGAGGTTGAACCGCTAGAGTTTAGTGAATGTAACTTATAAGAAACGGTGTTAATGAACGTTTACTGTTAATGTGGATAGATTCTCAACACTATAATTATTACACGCCCAACGACAATAAATCACTGATATGTATGATTGATATATCAATTTTAGTTTAACAACCGTTACAACAAATGCATTGACCTACCATCGTATTAGCAAAAAATCGAATACACCTAATTTTTTAGCTCCAAACAATACCATTATAAATAATAATTCATAAAACTAAGAGTTAATTAATGGATGTTTTAATGGAAATAACAAAGACGAATCTTTTACATCAATATTGCTCATAGATAAAAAAATCAAGTATTGTTTATCTTGACACTGAAGATAGAGTTTCTCACCGTTACTTTGGTTTTAATACAGAACCTCACTGTCATGATTTTACACCGTTAGTCATTGTCAGTTTTTTCCAAAAGTTAACATGATGCGTTTGATCACTTTTCAAAATTTCTCCGCACACTATACAAACAGGCTGCTAACAATGGCGCCAATAATGATAAGGGATATTGTTAAGTAAATTTGCATATACGCACAATACAAAAATGTTCATAAATAATAATTGAGTAGCCGTATAAGTGCTAAACCATGCTTCGTATAAATTCACGAATTACTCAAGGTATTATCAAATGTGTAAATAAAATTGCAATTGGCGGAGCAAGAGTTCAGGTAAGCGTCGACTTAGTGCGCGACTCTGGCGCCGTTCTCAATAACAGCGATGTGGCAGTCCATTACCAAAAACAGGAATTTGCAAGAATGTTCGGTATGTTCAGGCTATTAATTTTGTCTTGCAGGCGGATGTCGCGCAGGCGTCGTCGGCCGGTTCTGGTGGCGGCCGCGGCTTGGAGCGAAGGCGCCAGCGACGACCGTGCCACTCTACATGCGCACAAATGTTTTTATTTTTACACCCCAATCAGAACGAAGATTAAAAATAATTTTCCATTTGATGATTTCTTTGAAATATGTATTTTCTCAAATGTCCTGTGAATAAGTTGAGTTGTTATTTAAAATTGTTAAAACCAGTCCTTTGAATTTGAACACATAAATTTGGAATTAACATTTTCAGATAACATTATAAACGATCTTATGCTGTTATGTATGGAATTATTATCGTATGTTTTACTACATGTATATTATATTAATTTTTTTATCTATATTTGTCTATCCTTACGGAAACGACGTCGTTTATAGGGACAAAACTATTCTAAGTGTTAACCCGAAATAAAAGCTAGCTTTATTTATAATTTCATTTCAATTCATTTAATAATTTTCACCTGATGCTTTAACAAGCAGATAGACAGACAATAATTTAAAAACTTACATTGTCCAAATTAGTCCCTTGATTTTTCTCATTTGTAAATGCATTGTACAAACTCGAACCCTTTACAGGTTTATATATTATATATTTAGGGTTTTGAAGTATTAAATCAACCACATAAACTCTGATTCGAATCTGTAAACATTATCATCCCCGTCAACATGTCTGTTGCACTCTAGTAATAAAAAATAAGTTATTTATTAATATCTTATAATCTAACTATCAACAAATGACGTTAATTGACACTCTGTGAATGGTTATTGTTAATAAGTAAAGGATAATCGACATCAACGTTGTTTTTGTACAGTATCAATCAATCACAATATGACTGAAAATGAACTATTAGTTAGATATTTAAGAGTTTATACTAAAGATCTGGGTATGGAGGCATAATGGTAAGCAGCTAGAAGGTTTATAAAAATGTCGTAATGAAAGAACTGGTACATGAATCCAAGATGATATAGATGAGAGTTAAGATAGTTCAGTGGGCAGGTTCTCCAGATTGAGTTTCGTAAATGTTCTCAATTTGATGAATTTATTATGCTAGAAATAACATGATAATTCAAACTGTTGTCATTATTAGATAAATTTTTCTGTTTGGCTCGAATTTTCACACCCCCAGAGCCAATATTTTGGGGAAAAACCTCCCCAAACTGACCCAGGTGGTACGTTGATGATCACATTTTTATTAGACTTAGACTGGATTTTTCTAAAATCTGTCTATATAAATTGAAAAAGAAATGTCTATCCCTCAATTATAAGTATGGCAACTACCCTTAATTATTAGTTTTTTTCACGATTTCACTAATGCAATGAAAATTAAAGAGGGTATGTTGGGATAATAGAATATACCTTTTGTCTAAATGTTATTAATGTAGACTCGATAGCTGTTTATGATGAAATGGCGATGGCATACAAAGTAGTAGACGACAGACGAATGCGAATGGGTGGAATCACGATTCTGTAAAAGTTCCGTTTCTTTTAAAAAAATGTTACAGAAAACTTTATAAAATGTTCTTTAATACTTGATGAGAAGAGGTTAAAATTTGATACCCGAGTCAGCAAATTTCCTGGTTGGTAAAATTTATTTTTAATATATTATACGGTGTCATGTTATATGCACAATACCAAAGCGTATTTCTAAAGGGCATTAGTCAAACTGTAGTCGTCTCTTTAACTTTCTTATGTAAATTGAAGAACTTGAATATGAAACCGTATATTAAATATCAAAATATATTAATGGCCGAAGTAGGAATAAAACAATTAGTCACGATGCAATAAATATTAATTATACCATTATCAACACGAGTAGCGAACAAGGAGAAAAATATCAAGTAATTTATTTCGAATGGGAAATTAATAATGAAGTCTTTATTGAGTATAGGCCCTTTGAAAGAACAGCTGGAAATACGGTTATTGAATACAAGAACATTACCAAAATACGCCAATTAGACAAGATTAAGTCGTCAGGAAACTAATTATGAAATAAATTAATTTATTTTAATTATAATAGAACCTGTTTTTAAGTTCGATGAAGTTGTACTTAAGAAAATGATTAAGTACAACACTAAAAATTAACAGCATATAATTTTTATTTCTGTCAATTTAAAAACAAGATTAAGTGTGTGTTTTATTAAAGCATACAAACTATAAAACGGAAAATTCTAAATAGTTTAAGACCCTTAAACTTAAATATTTGGGTAAGTACTTGACAATCCACACATAATGAAGGGTTCTGTAAAGGTGAGAAATTCCAAATGAGGAAATAGTGGACCTATTTCCTCATTTGGCTACAAAATCATAAAATAGCATTTAATCGAAAATACACAATATCTCAAAAACTATTTAACAAATATGGTTCAAATTTTCAAATAGTTTTCGAATATGTTAACTGAGAGAGTTGGATAGATGGACGACCAAACACGGCGAAAACATAAGCCTCCATTTTTGGTAGAACTACTACGAAACCCCAAAAAGCAATCACAAGTCTCATAAAGCCAATAGAATAACCAAATATTGTTGTTACCGCAACTTCAACAGGATTTCATAGTACATATTTCGGTTATAATCAGAATCAATTAAAGTCATCGGTTAAAGCAAGTTTGATAATGAATCAATTAATTTAATAAATGACCGATTGGTAGCATGAATTCCGTCGAGAGGTCGTTCATTGTTAGCTCTTGGAAATTGCTCGGCTAACATTGAATGTTTTGAGAGTCACTGGTGCAGAAGGCTCATCCGTAAACAAGCCTTTTGAGCGTCGCGACCTCGGCAGTCAGATACTAAATGGGATGTATTTACGCTGATTCATAGAAATTATATGCCAACTGACGTTTATCGTTCCTAAGAATAAAACCGCATGCGTTGAACTAAAGCACGATTAGATTTAAATTATTATTTTCTGCGAAAATTGTACTTAGCATCAATATGTAAATAGTAATGTATTATTAAGAACTCAATACTTCATTTGCTCTTACGGCTTTTTTATCTAAAACTATGTTTGCAATTATTTTACATTATAAACCGTACCTTAATATTAAACCATAAACTAAACTAAGTAAAAAATATAGTACTAACTAAAAATAAAACTAGCAATACAAGAGGAGAAAAAACTATTTTTTAACCGACTTCAAAAAAGAGGAGGTTCTCAAT
This sequence comes from Dendrolimus houi, assembly GCA_039645545.1. Lineage (NCBI taxonomy): Eukaryota > Metazoa > Arthropoda > Insecta > Lepidoptera > Lasiocampidae > Dendrolimus > Dendrolimus houi. The sequence continues at coordinate 18,371,031 of CM077118.1, forward strand.
TTGATTGTTTTTGTTTATTTTTTTATGTATGTACACCGATTACGCTGAGATTTATGATCCGATTTACGTGATTCTTTTTTAGTTTGATGCGGAATAGTTGCCATTTAGTCTCCTAAAAATTTTACATAGTTTGACCCAGTAGTTTTCATTTTATGAACATTTTCCGTTACTGTTTCTTGAGACCTATATTTTTAAGGCATGCAGCATCTTTCGTAGGTCTACCCATAGCTAGACACTAAAAAGTAACAAATAAAAAAACTTCGTTTAAAAAAACCGACTTCAAAAACTAAAAAGTATAAAATAACTTAATAAAGATTTTTGAGTAAGGATTTATTTAGTTTATTAAGAGACAAAATAATATACACTGTTATAATAACAAAATGTTGCAAAATATTGTAATTTTTATGGTTTACTTGGCACTGACTTTAAGATGTAGAAAATTTTATATTATTTTGTCTCTTAAGAAACTAAATAAGGCCAACCATGCCGCAGACGGAGCCTAAGTTATTTTATACTTTTTAGTTTTTGAAGACGGTTTTATTAAACGAAGTTTTTTTTATATTAATGTTAATTGTCCGAATAAAAGATGAAAGTATAGTTTAAAAATTGCACAGGTAGGTTGCATCCTTCATGCCCTTGGAATACATTAACAAAAAGATTGAAGATTTTTGTTAATGTAATGACTATTTAATAATAATCCCTATTAATATTAATATTATAAATGCGAAAGTAACTCTGTCTGTCTGTCTGTCTGTTCCGTTTTCACGGAAAAACTATTGGACCGATTTGGGTGAAACTCAGTATATATATATATATATATATATATATATTTTCCATGCCGAGAATGAACATAGGATACTTTTTATCCCGAAAAATGGGATAGTTTCCGGGATAAAAATATTTTTTCTTTCTGTTTGTTATGCTTTTACGGAAAAACTACTGACTGATTTAGTTGAAATTCGGTATACATGTAATTTTAATACCGAGCGTGGACAAGGGATATACCTTTTATATCGGATAATGGGATAGATTTATGTAAAGGTTACCCCAAAAAGTGGGATAGGTTTTTTGTGATTTTCAATTTTGGTCATCTTTGTCCTATTTGTCCGATTTGTCTGATTTGTTCGAGTTGTCCGATTTGTCCGAGTTGTCCGAGTTGTCAGATCTGTCCGATTTGTCCGAGTTGTCCAATTTGTCCGATTTGTCCGAGTTCTCCGAGTGGTCCGATTTGTCCCATTTGTCCGAGTTGTCAGATCTGTCCGATTTGTACGAGTTGTCCGATTTGTCCGATTTATCCGAGTTCTCCGAGTGGTCCGATTTGTCCGATTTGTCCGAGTTGTCCGAGTTGTCAGATCTGTCCGATTTGTCCGAGTTGTGTGAGTTGTCCGATTTATCCGATTTGCCCGATTGATCGATTTGTCCGAGTTCTCCGACTGGTCTGATCTGTCCGTTTTGTCCGAGTTGTACGATTTGTCCGATTTGTCTGATTTGTCTGATTTGTCCGAGTTGTCCGGAATATCCGAATTGTTCGAGTTGTCCGGAATGTCCGATATCTCAGAGTTGTCCGATTTGCCCGATTTATCTGATTTGTCCAATTTGTCCGAGTTATCCGAGTTGTCCGATTTCTCCGATTTGTCAGACTTGTCCGATTTGTCCGTTTTGCCCCGTTCTTTTTGTCATTATTGTCATTTATGTAGTTTTCATAGACGGGAGATAGATAAATATAGCTAGGACCGTTTGGAATAAAGGATAAAAGTTTGGAAGAGACCAATCCTTTCTCAAGTTTATAGATATAAAAATTCATCATCTATAAAAAAATCGATAGTAATTCGATATGTCTTTACGTTAAGCTTTCACGGAAAACTACTAGGAATACTGGATCGATTTTGCTGTAATTATGTTTAAATGTAGTTTTAATACCGAAAATGGTCATAAATACTTTACATGCCGGGAGCTGGGATAGTTTGCGATATACAATGAAATTAATCTTCCGAGTGCAAATAGCATTAATATAAAATTTTAGTACAATATAACCTGTATTAACGCCTGCTCTTTAAACAAGAAACACGTACTAGAGGTTGACTCACGGGGTAAACTCTAATAAGAAATATTAGGCAAATGTTATATCTCTAGCATTGATAATTCCCCAGAAAATCACCTGTGACATGCAGACGGACAGAGATCGCAGCCAGACCCGGGTTACAGATAAGGGTTTCTTTTACCTCTAAATATCTGCCAGTGAACTAACAAAAACAGTCCACTTAACAAAACTAAAAAATGTTCATTATACGAATATATTAAATTAACTATTTGACAAACAACGTGGCATAAAAGGTATCTTCTCCATACTTGACACCTAAACAACGCGGAAATGCCAGTTTTACATTAAAAATAAAATAATCAGGACCGGTACATATCTTCAACTTGATACAACATGGGTGCAGCGCTTTATTTATTGTTTGAAATTTTATTGCTGCACCCAAAAAATAAATTAGACCTATAAAATTTACAATGCCTAAACTTGTCGTATTTTTTTGTAAAAGACTATTATAATATACTTGTTAGGTTGTTGATATATATATACATGTATATTTGCGTTATGTTATTTGGATATGTGTTTTACTATAAGAATATGTTCTGTCAGCAAATGTGTTCTTGAAATATTAATGTTTTTGCAAATATAACCTCACTTATGTCTTTCATTAACATTGCACTTATATCATGAGTCCAAAGTTGAAAAATCTGAAAAGTTGTTGAAAATTAAATAAAAACAGAACAGTTTTAACAAAATTACCACGAAATCTAAGGCGGGAGCTCCGCTTTGATTCCCTCCCGCCTTAGATTTCGTGGTAATTTTTAGTGTTATCCTTCTATATCAAACTATAAAGAAAAGAGAAATGGTATCGATTAATTAATGTTTATGATAACGACATCTCCACACAGAGTTACCGAACCGTAAAAAATCTGCACTTCATTATAGTAATTTTTTATCGTGGCTTAATTAATTAAAGTTAAAGTTCATTTTCTAGACTCAAAACAGTTTTAGTGGTTAAAAAACAGTTTTATATAATACACAAGTATATTTCTAAAGTTAGATCACACTTTGTTAATATCTAAATTAGAGATCATTGTCGCGAAATTTAAATTGCCATAACTAATTAAAAACCGTTTTTCTACACTTATAAACCAGCTACACCCACTTGCCAGAATTTCATTTACCATAATTTCATCTGCTATACTGGTCAACAGATATAATATTGTTTCTCATAATTTTATTTGTCATACTCATTGTTTACTATATTAGTCACGTGCTAAAAACTTTGCTCCCATAAAGTCAATTTCAATAACATAATTTGTTATCATCATTGTAAGGCGTAATTATTATATGCCATAACATTATTTGCCATCAAAATTGCATGTAGAAAAAAATCATAAAATCGGTTTAAACTAAACGATCAATAGGTTTAGGTTTGGTTAGGTTAGGTTAGAACATGAAGCCCCCGTTTGTGGAGACCGCCTGACGGCCAGAAACGTAGCTCTGCTGCGCAAGTACAGCGAGTGCTGGCCGTCAGGGCGATACGAGGATACCGTACGGTGTCCTTTGAAGCGGCCTCGTTACTCGCCGGATCCTCACCATGGGACCTCGAAGCCAGGGTCCTCGCGTCGCTGTATCAGTGGCGCAAGGAGGCCCTGGCGAGGGGCACGAGACCGGCGCCTCTGGAAACAGAGGCCTGCCGGTCAACCTCCATGTTTTTGGGAAGAAACACCTCAGCGCGGGCCTCGCCATCAGTGGTGAGACTCCTGAAACTATTAATGTTTTCAGGGCACGGCTGCAAACCTGTGTCGCCTAGATCAACCATCATTTACACCGTACGGCGCTGCTTTCATTAACGACCGTGGCTCCCGACCGTGGTTCGCACCATGGTCGGGAGCCGTACCGAATGGGACGCCGTTTCCTCCTTCTGCGAGCGCGTTATGCTTGCGAAGGAGGAGGCGGAGCGGGAGCGTAAGCGCACATCACTGCTCCGCTCCCACCAAAGGAGAACGCGTCGGCGGCGGAGGGCCAGTCAGGACCTTCGGTCACGGGCGGCGCGGATGTGGCCTCTTGGGGTATAGAGGTTCTCACTTACCTGCACATGCCGTCGAGATGGGGGTGCAGCGTGTTCCGCGCGCGTTCACTTCTCCTCCCGTGGGGTGAGTTGCAGACTGCCCCACGCCTAGAGAGCTTGAAGATGCTGGGGGTAAAAGTAGTCCCCCGGTAGAGGAAGAATCCTCGTGAGGCCCGCGCCTGCCAGGGCTGCGGAGAGGCTAGGTCATATATATGACCTATGCCTTAGCCCTGGCATAAGTCGAAGGACGGAACACTCAGGGGTTTTAGTGGGTATCCCTAACTGGGGAGTGGTAATAGCATGGCACCAGTTCCGACTGGGCATCCTAGTACAACCCCCAATCTGGCGAATTCCACACTAGGTCGCGAACTATCCCCCCAAGGTTCTGCCCTTGTCGCAGCCTAGTCCTCAAACGGATGTCCCCTGGTTATAAAAAAAAAAGGTTAGAACATGAAAAACATGGCACGAGTCGAGCGAGCGAAGCGAGCATGCCGCGGCAGCGGTCGGCGAAGTGCTAGAAAGCCAATCGCTTTTTAGGACAAAGGCATTAGGTTAATTTTCTACGGAAGCGACTTGGATCGATTATAGTGATAAGTAGGTATTAGAAATAAAAACAAGTGAATAGCTTGCTGTATTTGCTAATCAACAAAGGCTTAGATGTATTTGAAATTAATTTATTATGGCGTTGAAATATTCTGTTAAATAATATTATTGCAATTAATAAAATGGATAACAATACGTATGGCACTCGTGTCATTATGGAATCTAATGTACGGGCAAACAAGAGAATGTCAAATAACTTTTATGGTAAACAAACAATTCGGGCAAATGAAATTCGGGCAAGTAAAATTCGGGCATATGAGTATTATTGCTTATATTTTTGGGGCAAGCAATAGACAACCTTTATAAATAGTTTTAGTTGTTATAAATAAGTCATAAATATATTCTTAAACACATATCATCATTAAATTCATAATAACAAAATGGGCACATATCTATACCCTACATGAATAAAATAATAATCAATGTGTATGATAGTTCGTAGTGCGCTATCTATGGATAATTATTGCGGGTGATAGATAATGTTGTCTGTGCTACAGGGGTTTGGTCTAATCCTTGTATATCGGTATACTAATCGATTCATAGGTATGTTTATAATAATATGATATGTATTCTATCATCGAAAAACGGAGAATGTTTTAAGGAACTATTTAAATCTGTTGCTAACGCCTCGTTTCCAAAACCATACCGTACCGTATTTCATTGGCAACCACGTTTACATTCACACAATATTTCTATAGAAACTTTATTTTCCAAACAATACAACTTGGAGAGAACTTCCCGCCAAGGATAATCCTTTGCACTACAACATGGAGTCTTTTAAGAAGCAACACGATGTTACGCCTCTAATGTTAGAAACCTCCATAGACAACGGTAATCTCTTTTCATTAGGTCGTTTGCATATTTTCCTGGTTGAGGCAACAAAAATCCAATCCTCGTTGCTAAATAACGTATTAGTATTTTCCATATTTATTTGTTTCGTTTACAGTTGCTACACCATACCATTGTAAGAGAAAAATTAAAAGTACAATACTAAAATGAGTGTGTAATCTATTACAAACAAACACAGCTTAGATTGAAAATAATAAGTACAAACAAATTTAGACATACACATAATATAATCATACGTGAAGCAAAAACTTTGTATTCCTTTTTACGAAAATTGCGGGGACGGAGGAGTATGGAATTTCGCACACATAGTTTAAATAGAGGAGTGCAGAATGCTAGCATTCTATTTTTTTTAATTATGCATAAAAATACATTAAAGCAATAAAAAAAACATTACACACACTACCATGTATTTGACACACACACGCATATATACTCTTTTGTTTATTGTTCAAGTCAAATTAACAGTGTAGCCTTGGTGAAATCTGTGATTATAGAAGTATAGTCTTTGACAACAGTACCTTAATAATGTTCAAACTTATAATTTAAATGAATTATGGTCGAATTTCGACCACTAGTTAATATAAATACACAAAATAGCTTAAATAAGGATTATTTAAACAAAGAAATTAGTGATAATATAAAGTATCAGATGGAAGCATATTGTTCAATATTTGGCGAAACTTAGATAGTGAATAGGCAAATACACACATCGAAAGAGGAGCTATATTTATTGTAAAGTTTAATAATTCGTGGAGTGGGTATAGTTCCATACCCCTTGTTTCAAATCCATTTCCTATCCCATTTCTCCAGTTTGATCTCTTCTATCTTATCTCCTGGAGGTTGGCAACGCGTTGGCTACACCCCTGGCGTTGCAACCATCAACGGGTGACGGTACCACTTTCAATTAGTTGGGCCGTCTGCCTGTTTGCAAACTTCGCAATAAAATAAAAAGAAGTGTAAAAATAGATTACAACCATCTGTTACATTTAAAAAAAAAAAATATTTGTGTATCTCTTATCATACATTGATTTTGGGTCAGTCTAATGTGTTGAATGGTGGACGAAATTAAGAAGACCGTTTTATTTTGAGCGCTTGTTGCCACGAAATGGTAGGATCGTTAAATAAAATGTCATGGTTGGTGGGCGCAGCACACGGTGCCAAAATCTCGAGTAAGGACGGCTGCGAAGGTCGCATTCCGTTGCATCTGCATAATACTCTTTTTTGATATGATACAATGCACCCCAATAAATACCGGGCTAAGGGGTCGGTTATGAGAGACAAGTTCTTGTAAGTTCTAATGAAACAGGTCTTGGAACACTAAATCGCTGTGAAATCGACGCGGACCGTTGAAGAAATCTTTAGGAAATTAAAGTATTGCTTTGTAAAAATGGACTCACAAAGCTCTTGTATTTTGGAATCAACATTCAATTTTAGTTCGGTATATATATCTATAAAGGGTTCGAGTTTGTTAAATGCGTTTAAAAGTGTGAAAAAGATTAGGTAGACTAATTTGAACTTCCAGATTCCGAAAATGCATTTTTTATAATATTTGTCTTTCTGGCTGTTAGAGCAGTGGTTTTCAACCTTTTTTACTTAGCGACTCACTAACATACTCTTTACAAATTACATCATTAATTTATTGGACTTATTATTGCGTAAAAACATAACATACAAACACATAAGGCAAAAAATAGGAACTTAAAATTAGTGTGCGATTTGAGTTTGATGTTTTTTGCAAAGTTTATCTATGGGAGGACGAATTGTTGACAGGCACACTCTAATCTCGCTATCCACATAAAGTAGTCGAGAATGGTACCTAGATATTATGTATTTCATTGCAGAATGGCAGCAGTTGTATATTTTCGATTAGTTTTTAAGTAATCTCAAATGAATGCAATCTCAGAGATTGAATTCCGTGAGTTACCTTAGATAAATATATCGTATTAGTGAGTCTAGCGACAGACTAATGGGGTGCTTGCGACACATCAATATATCGCCAGTGACACGGTGGTTGAGAACCGCTGTGTTAGAGCATCACATGAAAACTACGGAACGGATTGAAATGTAACTCGATACATAGCCAGTTTATATCCCGGGACAACACTAAGAATACTTTTATCCCCATAAATAACGTCGTTTCCAGTAGGATAGATAGATAGAGGCATAAAGCGAAAAAGGTGGCGCTGCGTTCGCATTTTTTTGGGTCCGATCGTTGCAATTCAATAAAAAACGTCCTCATCATGACGCGAACGAAGTTTCATCACACTGTTGATAAATATAATATTATTTGATATAAACGTAAGTTTGATTATTTATTTCTAAAAGCGACTTTAATGAAAATAAGTTAAGATGTTCTTTTGATAATATGAATGAAAATTATTTGGTAAGCTATAACACTTTATTACTTTTTACCAATTTCACTACATCATCGTCTAGTGGCATACATAATATTTCGTCAAATATTATCCATATATTACCTATCTGTATGTGCCCATTAATTACTGAGAAAAATGGCATACATAGACAGACGCACGGATGTGACGTCTATATAATTACGAACATTTGTGTATTTATCATTTAAAAATATACTAAAAAATAATAAACTATTTGACTCGTTACTATATGACGTCAGAAGTTGTAACAATTTATAAGCTGACTAGGATATGCCCGCGACTTTGTCCACGCTTGACTTGAAATTCCCACGGGATTCCCGAAACACAAACTATCGTAGCATTTAAAAAAGAATGTAGGCTATGCTATCATTTTAGTGGAAAACTGTGTTGGAGTTAGATAATTTTTATGCACCCGAACAATTACAAACCACTCCGGAAAAAATTCCCGCTGAATTCCCGGAATAAAATATATCACAATATATATATATATAAATTTGCTATCGATCAGTGAAAAATCGTATTGGATTTCGTTTTTTTTTAATTTGGCCTTTTAAATCATTCCCAGAAAAAATCCCGTGGGATTACCGGGATAAAAGTAACGTTGAGTTTAATTTTAAGAATCAGCTGTTGATCAGCGAAAACCGCATCAAAATTGGCCTATAAGTTTTATGTGAATCCCGAACAAATAGACAAGAAATCTAAAAAAAATGTATCGTGTTCTCCATCGTTATATTCTATTCCAGTTTTTTTAATAGCTTTAATGTACAGACAGGGCATGTTTAAAATTTTCTAACATCTATACTTATCTATAATATTATAGAATTCTAAACATGCCGTGTATATTATAAGCTATTAAAAAAACCAACTGGAATAGACTACATAAACAATAGAAATCACGATGCAATTTTTTTAGATCTCTTATGAGTTTGCAGGTTTGTCTGTTTGTTCGGGATTTGTAGAGAGAGGATAAGGGAGTTGCACTTGTACATTAAGGGTTCTACAATTAAATAAATTATTTTTAAAAAGCCTATAAAATTATTTAAAAAAATTACATCAATTATGGCTCAGATCGGTATAGATAAATCAAAGCAATTAGCTTTATAATGTTGATTTTATAATTCTGTGTCATAAATATATACATGATGGTATAAACTCAAAAGCTTACAAAAATTTGTTATATATAAAGTTTGTAAAACTTCGTTAGTTTGTAAAACTTTAGTTTGTAAGACTACAGCTGTTAATCTCCAAATAAAATAAATATACGAAACAAATAAAAAAAATAGAATATATATATACCTTATTTACGTGTTTTCGAAAGAAATGCTAAGAGTGCTTTGTCTAAAATAACTCGATAAAAAAAATATCAATGATCGATTGATTCAAATTTCGTATCTCTAGATACGGCGGGTAGATATATAAATAACTCTTTATTGTATATCATTGTAATTGTAAGAAATTTATAGGGTAAAACTATAATAAATAACTGTAAGTAAAACGTTATAACTGTTATGTGTGGCATATTATATGCCACACATATTATTATTATGATTTTTATTCTGCGATCACGGCTACCCTAAAGTGGCCAAAACATCGAAAGAAAAATCAAATGAAATGCCACGCTTAAAACCGGTTAAATGTAGTTTTGATTGTTTGTGCTACTCGCGAAAACTTAACAAATACTTTGTTAAGTTACACACTAACTGTGCTCAAAGGGCTTAAAGAGCGACCTCTTCCAGACAATCCCAGCAACAAATTGCATTGATAAATATGATAGTTATATATTTATATTACAGTTGTTTAAGAAATATTAGGTGTGACAAACAAACAAAAAGACAGACCGGGGTGAGATCACAAGGATTCATCTTTATATATGAGAACCTTAAAAACTATATGCTAAACTCAAATGTGTGGTAAAAACTTGATAAATGAAATACTTATTTAATTCATAAACATGTAGATTTTACTGGATAAATCAATTGATTTACAACTTTAATAATATAAGAAAAAAAAAACAAATTATATTCATGAATATTAGCAAAACGGTTTGAAAATGTCAATCAAATATCATCTAAAATATTTCAGTACTCTTCACTTCCTGCTCTTAGACGTCAATAAACCACATAACGAATCTAAGTCACGTTTAATATTTTATGGATCGTGATTTCTGATAGAAATTATTCATGATCATATATTATCTAAATCTTGGTTAATCTTAAGGTTTATTTAACATGTGTCCGCTTTTAAATTCCTAGTAGAAGTGTTTAGTATGGAAGAAGTACTACTACATACGATCGGTGACGTACGTAGACAGACGGAAAGATATAACGATTTCACAAGGCTCCCGTTTTTACCAAAATGGATACGGAATTCTAAATAATCATTAAAGAACAGCATTAAATGTATACCCACCTCTTAAATTCAAATTCAATTTTTATTATTCAAAATAAGTTCCACTGGAGAACCCTTTTGGAGGTCATACATGTAAGTCAAAATTTAAATCTACTACCTATTCCACGTATATCGCTTCGCAATGTGTTATCGCTGTTCAAAAGAGAAGAAGCAGTAAAAAACCCCCCAGCAACCTTAATCTTTATTGTAGTAATTTAAATTCATCAAAGTGTAGCGGTATGAGAATGTCAATCAATGCACGATATGTACCTTCTAGTTAAATTTGAGAAAAAATATTGTACTCGTAACATACAAAGACGGATAACTAGATAACTGGATCGGAGATGCCGATGTCATAAGTGTTTCGTTTTATACCCAAATTTCTATACGTACCCTAAGAGTATAACCAAAACTCACAAAATAATTTAATCCTTATTATCCATATTTTAAATTACCAATATATCAAATTGAAACGAAACGATATATAAAAATTCCATTTATTTCGTTGTTGATTTAATCTAATTAAGAATGTTGATGGCTTATTCTGGAAAATATTTGTGGCTTCTTTGATTTTTCCGTTAAAAAAAACGCAATATCATCTGATTAAATATTTCATAAACATAACTGGATTATTGTGTGTAGAAATAGTTGTCAACGTCGCCAAAAAACGATTATATGTATAAACGACCTAATCTATTCTCATTTATTGGTTTGTTTTTGAATCGGTATTTGAGGTATTTGTAAATATTTTTAAAGTGTCTCTATCTAAAGAATACAACGTTCTGCGGCCCGGTGGCCTGACGTAAGAGGCGACAAAACAACTAACAGCCAGAGGACAGTCTGGATGGCTACCACCCCAGGTTTAGAGTATGTATGCCGCCATAACAACCTTGAATTATGTTCCGCCATTAGTGGCCAGGTTTCAGTCCCCTTTTAGAGAGCGGCAGCATATTGATAACACCTTTGGTGGTACAAATGTCTATAGGTAATGGTAACCGCTTTCCAACAGGTGAGCCATCTGCCTGTCTGCTGAACCCATGCAATAAAAAACGACAAGCTACCGTCCCAGCTGATAGAAAGTGGATATTAGTCGCCTATGGACTCCTAAAACACCAATAATTCAGTCTTAGGAAAACACAAACTTTAAAACCTAACACAATAAGAAAGTGGAAAGCGGAATAGCTGCATTTTAGTTGTCGTAGACAAAAACACTGATAACCTTGTATGGCAAGGTCGAGGTCAATAAACCAAGAGGACATGACCCCATGAAATATGGATGTACATATTTCTTTATAAAAGCGAAAGCAGTTACCACAGTAATGCTATAATTTTTTTAAATCTAATAAAGCATTACGTAATAAAGAGAATTTTCAGTACATATTTATAGAAGACTAGCTGTTATCCGTTCTACATCTTGTAGTTGGTGCCAAGTAAAATATAATAAAAAACAAAATATTTATTTTTTTGCTTTTTAGTTACGTTTGAGGTCGTTTATGTTTTTTTGTGCGTGTTTCGTCACAATATTTTCCTGCATCGTCAGCAAGTGGTACTCGTAATTGTAACAATATGCACATTAGATCGGTAAAACTGACAGGATTTGAACTGACATCATAGAACAATGAGAGAAGGCTGCGTTAACCACATCCGATACTTCACGGAAACGGAAAAGAATTATTAAATTCAAAAGTAATATAGGAATGTGATATCATATTTACTGTACCCAAAAGATCAACGTCCTACCACTTGCTTCCTACCCACTATATTTTTTAATAAAAAAAAATTACAAAACGGAATATACATGTCTCTCTTTCTGTCACATAAAATGATTCACGCAGAGATTTGCAATTCAAGTCAAAGAGCGTTTTGTAATGTATAAAATTGACCAAGAGCGTATCGGTCTATACATAGTGTAGTTCTTGATAGGTGAAAATCACTACTGTTTTTGGCATTAGATGTGGAATTAAAAAAGTGTTTAATAACAAAACACCCTAAAAGAATACACAATGGATATAGTGGAAACTAATTTTCTTAGAAAGTATTTCTTAAACTCTACAGAGCCGTCCATGAATTCTGTCACACGTTCGGAGAGGGGGGGTAGACGAAGTGTAACATTGTAACACGGGGTGGGAGGCGACCTAAATTTCGTGACGTTACTTTTCCGAATATATTTAAGCCTCAAAACACGAAACTTGAACTACTAACCAAAAACTTCAAAATATTTCTAAGTATAGGAATATGAATAAAACTAATTACGAAAGTGCTATTATAATTTAATATTTTATTTTTATTTCTTTTATTGCAGGAGTTCAGCAGACACGCAGACCATCGCCTATGGACATTTGCAACACCAAAGGTGCTACAATTGCGCTGTTGCTCTGTTAAGGGAGTTTGGAACCTGGTCACTAATGCCGGAACACAACTTAAGGTTGTTATAGTGACATATTTTAAGACCGGGGGTGGTAGCCATCCAGTCGGGCAAATGCCCTACTACCTGGCTTTGGGTTGTTTTGTCGCCTCTTAAGACAGGCCGCCCGGCCGCAGGAAATTGTATTCTTTCTCCGTTTCTGCACGGATGAAATAATTTCTTAATGTAAAATTGCAAAATATGTGATATCACACTAGGGAGGGAAGAGTCTCACGAATATGACCAGCTCTGACTAGGACATTTTTTTTCATAAGAACTACACCATTGCGTAGGGGCGGGTATATAGAATACAGCTTCCTGCCAATTGTCATCCGTGTAGAGTGTAGACTCATTACTTTTTGGTTAAAATGCTTTTGACCTATATAAACAAGAGGAAAGACATACTGACAAAAAAAAACAATATTATAAAGGTTACGCTTTTAGTAAAATGACTACGGATCTCTAATAAAAACGAGAAATAAATTGTAAGCTTATTTGAATTACTCTCCATAACAGCACAAGAGACCCTTTCGTGAAAGGTATCATAATACAATTTATACCTATATAATAGCCCTAAAGTCGTCGCTGTCAATGCCCCCTCAATCAATTAAGAAACCAAGTCATATACTGCTTTTATAAAGTGAAGAAGGGGCTGTTGTGAAGTCAGCGAAACTTACTCATCATGTAACGTTTGTAAAGTGTTTATTCCTTTTGACTTTATTGCAAAGAGTATTGAACCCTTGGATTGACCATTATTAATGGCGGGTTCTTATAACTTACTCACCTGTATTTATCTTAGTACCCGTTAAAATTTGACATAAGCTCCTTGCAAGTAATGTCAAATGAATGAAAAGTAAGAGTTATGAGAATCGGCTATAAATGACATTTAATAAGCTAGTACTAGATTTATTAAGCCCATCAATCGTAATTATAACAATAGTTGTACAAGTTTTATAGGCTAGTTAACAAAGAGTTATCAAAAAGTGCTACCCATAATAGCATTAAAAATGTGGTTGTGAATAACACTTATTCTTATGTAATTTTTAACGAGCTACAGGCTCATGTGAGTATTATAAATAAAAGGGTGAAACCATATAATTTGTTATGCTCCACTCTCTTTTCATTACTATTTTTTTGTATTTTTTACTTTGTATATTGAATGTCCCCTAGTAAACATTGAATTTTCCGTGTTCCGTTCCGTAGAGAAGATAAAAATCCTCTTATCATTAGGCTACGGAAACTTAAAGATATATTTAATGGAAAATACATCTCATAATCTGTTCGACGGATATTGCTTAAACTAAATTTTGTTGAAAGTATTTTTTAAACTCTACCCATAATGTAGAACTTTTTCTGAATTTACCAATCGATATTTCAAAAGTATATAGATATTAAAAGGATTACACTTGAAGACTTTGAAAGCGAATATTCACCACCTATTTATGGACTTAATAAAACACCACGATTAAACGTTTCCATGATTTTTTAAGGCTATCTAACAATATGCCACACGCCTTATACACTAAAAATATGACCTTAAATGGCACTCACCACTACCTTTAGAAAAATAAATAGATTTACACATAGAAAGGACTAGTATGAAGCTCCAAGTATCTGTCCTCAATAACTAGATACACAGTGTCTGCTACATTGATGTTTAGATATTCTACGTTGTATAGTGTGTCTATACGCAATAAATCTTGTAATATCAGATTAAACGCTTGCCAACATGTCCATATTAAGTCTATTAAAAAAAAAATATGTTTGAGTATATGAAACATTGAGGCATTGATCGATTAAAACAAAAGTGATTTGCATAAACCTTTCTTTCAGGATGTCAAGAGGCAATATCGATCAAAGGGTCTGCTTGAAAAACATTAATGCCTACATGCGTTTAAGTCAAAAGAATTCAAATGAAGATTCAAGTACGAAACATAAAAATAAAAGATAATTATAAAAGCATCGAGGTTTAAAAAGATGTGACTCATAATAATAATTATTATGATTACCGATACTTACATGTTTTTATTTGACACTTATGAACGATAAATTATTGTTCATAAATTAAGATTTTGCAAATCAATAACTTAATTAAAAGAATGCAATCAAAGTTATCAGTCGATAACGTGATTCACGGTATTTGCAAGTATTCCCCGCATTTACTAAGTGGTAAGGCATTTGTTCGTCCGAAAATCTACCACTCTTGATCGAGAGTTGTGTTCCAGCGTTAGTTTCCAGCTTCCAGGCTCTCCTTCAAGGTTAGTAGCTCATTAGCATGTACCTTCCATGCTACAAATGTCTCTGGACGACGGTTACCATTTTCCATCAGGTGTACCGTCACACTGTATGTAATATTCAAAAAATAAAAAAGCAATGAAATTCATCTTTCTTTCTTTCTACTACTATTACTATTCTTTCTACTTTTTCGAAGCATACGCTAAACGTGCGGTGCAGAGCCTTCAGCGGCCAGCAAGCGGCCCCATCGTCTAATGGAAAAAATCTCTCATACGGCTTTTATGAATATAGCTTGGGTAAAAAGAAAATCTCACATATCCATCCATGTATGTACATTTTACACGATGATGAATTAGCTGTAGAATAATTACAACTCATTACATCTCACTGCTGGACTCCTGCCTCTTTGTTTTATTGGGGAACGGACAGTGTAACCGACGTGCTTAGCCACGGCATATTTGATACATTGGTTATAAAATGTTCAGGCAGGTTTCATCACAAAGTTTTCCTTTAGCCATCCACCGTCAGCACGTGGTAATTTTAATCCATCTGAAAGAAAACTGCCCAAGTGGTACATGATTGTTGGTCAGGACTCAAAACCATCTTTCTTTTGAAATGTGTATTTGTCACTGGAGCGCGTTGGGAAATACGCTACTACGGATATTCTAGTATTTTTGATAAGTGCATCAGTATGTAACTTTAAAGGCTAAAATGGCATAGTTTGAAGAATTATGGTGTGTATCATTAAGTACAAAATAAATGCTAACACCCACCACCGAAGTCTACGTGAAGTGGAAGGAAAAACCAGAAAGTTGAACTGCGACCTTCGAAGTATATATATATATATATATATATATATATATATATATATATATATATATATGCATATGTGAATAATAATATCAGAGTAAAGCGTGAACACTGGCTAGCAATAAAGAATATTCCCTCCTCGCAATAGTTCTAATCATGAAGACAAAAAGTATCTAAAAATACTATCGAATATGAACAACAAATAATAAACATGGCCGTATTTGCAAATTACTGTGAGTCACATTCATTATACATTATATATATATACATTGAAAATTTGGCACTTTGATTAATCACAATATAAATTTATAGGAGATCAAGGAAAATTAACAAAGCTAATAATTTTATTTTCAATGCCAATCAGAAGCAGATATAAATTATAGGCTAACATAAATAAACAATATGTTAGATTGTCTAGATTATAAATCATCACGAGATATCTATCTAGCCTTAAGAATAAAGATTTCAAAGACCGTAAGGGATGGCGAAATACAAATATTTATTTAAAGCCATTATATCACCAAAATGTTTATTGCTTTTATTCATATCAGGTGCAAATGTTACATGGAATTTATAATATTGTTTCGAGTTAGCGCGACTCGAATTAAAATGCCGTTAGAATGATTATAGAGTTTATTAGAACTATACAAACACGTATAACACAGGCGCAAATATAACCGAAAACAACAAATCCAAACGTAATGCAGAAGGTCGTAATTCAATAAAACGCACAAAATCCGTCAATATTAGATTCCCGAATGTACATACGTCACGTCTTGATCGTGGTTCTCGCTCAACTGAGCCCCTCTCTCAATCAGGCCATCGTTTTATACTGCACAAATGCAAATGTGCCCGCCCGGCAACGTCGACATCATTTCCTAGAATCCACTTATACTTATAATTCGTAACACCTGGCTAATGATGCAGCCTACAAGCGGCCGTAAACGAGTACAATAGAAAAATAGACTGTTCTCTACAATACTAGAAACATATGCCACTAAATAAGTAAATAAAAGAAGACGATCATAAAAGGATTACAATTAGTTCAAATGCCGACAGGTAATAAAATGTGATTTTACAGACTGTACGTGGAATTTGCCTTTGTCGAAGCCTAAGTTGTAAGAATATCATTATGACTACCATGGACACTAATCTAACAAAACAGATTAGTTTTCATGGGACACGAGTTAGATATTAAAAGGAGAGATGTACTATATAATCAATAAAATTAATAATACTATGTACACTATTATTATATTGATACTTAACGTAATTATGTACTATATATGTCGAGGTTTTTAATCTTATTCGAGTCTTTTAACCATTAAATAATAAATTGACTACAAGAAAATATTTTTTACTACACCCACAAAATAAAGAAAATTCTTCCCTCTGACAACGATATAAGTAATTAATTTAATTATACATACATACATATTGTCACACCTGTTTCCCATTGGGGTAGACAAAGACGATGGATCTCCACCTGTTGCGACTCTGACAAACAGTTTTCGCTTCATCAACTTTCATTAATCTTTTCATACATACACGCTTATTTAAACTGCTTTTTATTTGACCTTTCTTCAAAATATCATCAATTTGATCATGGTGAGTACGTCTCGATCTATCGGCACCGACTCTACCAGTCACATTGCTGTCATATACTTTTTTTGTGATTTTGCTTTCATTCATTCTCTCTACATGATCAAACCACCTTCCGTTCCATTTTAACTCTTGTCACTACATCTTCTTTCAATCCACTACACTTCCTCATCACACTGTTTCTTGTCATATTACTTACAATAACCTGACACATACATCTCAAGGTCTCATTTCAACTGCATTTATCCTACTTTCATGCTTCTTCTGCATGTCTGTACATTAGCGTTGGGACTAATACCCCTTGATGGACAGCCAGATGTGCCTTTGCAGACACTTTCCGGCTGTTCATAAAAGAGTTCAGCGCTCCATTTACCTTATTACCTGCCATTACTTTTCTTTCAATATAACTTTCATGCTTTCCGTCTCTGGTAAACATGCACCCAGAATTAATTATCATTTATGATATTTACTTGTTTAATTGTTAAAGACAGACATGCAAATAAAATTAAATTTTGCCAAATTTTAATGAATTTGGTACATTTTATGAGTGTTAAAAATATAGTTATCATTTGCTCTAATAATAGCAAGTAGCAAATTATCAGATTACAGTAGCAAACAAGACAAATTATATTATATCCGTAAATTAGAAAAACCGCAATAACAATAAATCAATCACCATTATTATACACACACAACATGCCTGTTAAATAATGTGTTATTTAACAGGCGTTTTAAGATTTTTGATTCTATTTAATATAAATAAACCAATACATTTTTTTAACTGGATTTTAATTAGTTTGTCTCACTTTGAAAAAATATCAAAATTGTTACAAGGCATAATGACCCAAAATTTAATGTGACTGTGACCTTTGTTTTATTTAACAAAACAGGAATACGTTTTGTTAGTTGTTATGCAATATTAACAGGTTTATTAATTTACATAATCCAGATCGAATTAAAATTGTTCTAATTTCCATAAAAGTAGGTAAACTAGCGAAACAGTGGTTCCACAGACAAGAATATTTTGTTATGCGCTTGTTAAGAACGTAATTCACACAAATAGGTATAGGATACTTATTTCTGTTTGTGGTACTAGTGAAAGTTGTGGTAAGTAAAAATTCACATTTCAATTAATACCTGATATTTTTTTTGCTATGAAAATGAAAACTTTTTTTAATATCTTCAAAATAAAACTATTTAGCAAAACATTATTTCAACATCCTGCTAATAATGCCAATTGAAATTACGATTTGAAACTAGAATATCCGAAAAACAACCTGATTGATATATAAGATAGAGCTAGTAAAATCAATAACTTAAAGTTTCGATGAGCTGCTCACATCTGCCATAAGGTGGATGCACGATGGAGCAGATGATTCTTTTGAAGATCATATCTTGGCAAACGTGGCAAAAGAAGGTACTATTGTCACCTCTTTGGAACCTATCGTTGTGCGCAGTGTCAAACACTTGCCCAGTTTATTTCTATAATTAACCAATACACAAGCACGTCAATTGTATAACCCAAGATAATATAAAGGATAACTCTGAAGTAAGCCCTAGATACTCAGGACCAGATAATGTGGCAGAAAGTTCGTTTGCGAAAGCCATAATCATTCCGTGCAGGAACAAAAAAGAATACTAATTCCTGCGGCCGGACGGTCTGCCGTAAGAAGCGACAAAACAACCCACAGCCAGATGGTAGGTAGGATGTTTGTCTGTCTGCACGGCTACCACCCTGATTTAGAATATGCCGCCATAACAACTTGAGTTGTGTTCCTTCATCAGTGGGCAGATTCCAGTTTCTCCTTCGAGACCGGCACCGCGTTGGAAGCACGTCTGGTATTGCTAATTTCTATAGGCAGCGGTAACCACTTTACATCATAGTTGAGCCGTCAGCCTGTCTGCAGTGCTTCAGCAATAAAAAAAATACGACACCTATGATTTTTAAGAAGCAAGTGAGACAATCACTTAGGCCACATAGGTCGAAAATTGTATAATAAGTATGGATATTTAATTTTGTTTCATATAAAGCACCGATTGTGAAAATAAATCGAGAAATTAGATTTTATCTCAAATTGATTTAATGACGTCTGAGCAATAGAGTACAGGCAATACTTGATCGCCTGGAGGCAATTACATTATACAGAAATAATAAACCACCAACATTTAGTCACATTAATATTGTAATTTCTTTCCAAAAAAACTATGGCCTATAATTTCGTATCCGTTTTAATAACTGAAGCGAAGAATATAAATGGGAAAATTAAGAGGATTAATTAATTACATCTAGTAAAGTCTTAATTCAATAAATCGTTGTAAAATAGTTCCTGTCTATAAAACGGTTATAGCTAATTGCGTTTTATAGCTGTCGAGAATGTTTGTTTAAAATTTTAATTATTTCCAAACAACATATAAATCTGATTGCGCTTAATGAACGTACGTGAACGATCACGCGATGAATAGCATCAACCTATGCCCCAAAAGCACTTATATATGAGTCAATCTATTTAAAAACTGTTTACAGCTTTTCCTGGTAACAACGACAATTTACGTATTAATTAAAAACAATTATTTTTTTATTAATAAATAATTTATACACTGAGTAACAACAACCGCCCTTAAGCTTATAATAAGCTGTAACTAACATGTTTAGTCGATTTTCACTAGTAAGAAAATATTTCATTTTGTTTCCAAATTCATTAATATGAATAATTAAATTTAATAATCTACACGATAAGAATGAAATGATAACGAAAACAACTTACTAAATTATGGATGGTTATTTAGAAATATCTTATCAAAACACCCGTTGTACATATGTACTGTATATAGACTAGTTACTATGCAAATTATATATAGAGCACGGACATCTAAAAATCCAGAAAAATAAACTTTATATCACCCCAAATGTGTTTAATATTAAAGTATACTTAGAAAGGTTTCACGTTTATTTATAACCGTTAGTATTCATATTTTCACATATTTTATAAAGAAGAATAAAACTTTTAATAAATATATTGGTTTTTATATTAGAACCAGAAAGCATGAGTTCAAGTCCCATATAGCCATATATTTCATTACATATTTACAAGTCATTATCATTTTCATATTTATGTATACATCCTTGCAACAACCAGTGGGCTTTTCGTTGTTGACTGTATACAGAGATCACAACTGTTTGGGTTTTAAGCAGAATTCGAGGAACTCCTAGAAGGAAGCTGGTATCGTATTTAAAAAACTTAATTGTTGAAGTTAAATGATGTATAAAGGATGTAAATCGTAATAGTTTAGTAGCTAAGTCGCCCATTTCGTTCTAACGACATTGAGCGAATCCTGGCTGGGTATGTATGCAGTGGCTGGCATACACCGCCTAGGCAGTCTTCTGTCTGTGTCTCTGACATAATATTGTTCCAATTACGGAGCAGATAAACAGGAAACCTACCAATTGAGATTAAGAACTGATATGTGAAAACCGTCTAGCATCCCTGGAAAAGAGTGACGGAGTGACTGTCTACTCCCGTGTAAAGGAGAGCCCCAAGTCCAGCAATAAATTGCTTATGGACTGACATTAAATTCAAATACGATATAGTATTTTGTTTTAAATATATGTCTTAAGATGTCTATTGAAAATTTAAGACCTTCCGGTGTGGTTATTATGTACTTCTAAGTACATTTTGCTTAATCACAAATAATTTTAAATTGTTCTTGTATTATGCTGGGCATCCAGTAAGCGTACATAAGCGAAGACGAGAGAGAAGAGATTTAGTGGGCAGGTCATATACACCTACATACATCAAAAGCATGAATTGAAAAAATAATTATTTAACAGAGTTTCGCTGAGTTAAATATGATGTGGTCAATACCGCATGTGAGCCACTCATGCATTTGCAGTAGATGAGCTGCAAGAAAATCACCTACGCTGATACGGCCACGGATCTTTTGGAAATCGGCTGATATATGTTATTTGGGAAATAAATGTCTAGGCACCCCGCCTCCGCCAGGTTCCATTAGGAGGAGCACAAAAAGGAGAAACTAGTATATTAAGTGACAGGCTAATCCGTGGTTGCTTATTGGCTAATGTAGCCACATTTTACTCCAAAAACGTGACAACCTTTTTGATATGTTTATCACAAGTGTGTGAAACCCGCTCATACACTTAAGAAATATGGTCCATTTCCCTAAAATAGGGATGGCTCAGGCGTCCAACTGGAGGACGTTTAAGGGCTGATATTATTTATAACCAATAAACGAAAAACATGCCAACTTTGGATTCCAATGTATATTTGTATTGCAAGGAAGCAGCCAGCTTCCTGGTCCCAGGTAGCAACAACAACGAAGACATAAATTCTGTTATAGCTTACAATACAAATCCTCTAAACTTTAATGGATAGCAGGCTTAATCCACTCAAATTTAAAACATAATTATGAGGATACAAAACTCTAATGTTAAATGTAATGATCGTAAATATTCAGGAATTATTTGATAGATCGTCCGAACGCCTTTTTGGCCTTGTCCATAAATTATTTTTATTGCGACCAATTTTAGAAAATGGATCTCGAACAATACGGGATTTTTATCACAGTGCAAGGTAAGTAAGTTATTTGTGAAATGTCATGTCGTACCAAACTTGAAGCTTACAATTTATGGGCGTTATTCACTGGCGGAACAATGACAACATACGGAGTATATTTCTCATAACTGAATGGTCACTTCAGATATTTCAAACTTTTATTACCTTATTTTCTAGAGCAGTATTAAATGATAATTGGTAAAATAAAAAAAACTAAGATTTCTCACATTTTCAATCACCACTAAAGCTATCGATAGATTGTATGGTTTCTATAAATGGACCAATAATGAATTCAACAGGTGATTTATAGTAGGGTCGTTGCTGTTTTAAAACAATTAATATACTTTATCTGGGAGATATTGAGCGATTAATTCTAATACACAATTATGAATTATTTTCTATCTCGTTACAAATTACAACTTATTGTTCAACAACTTATAAATGTTCTCATAGTTTAAATGAATTGCAAAAATTCTTTTATGAAAAATAAGTTCTTTAACCCGAATTATGAATAATCTTTCTGATAATCTACTTATAACGCACCTATCAAGTTCGTATAACTTATTATGATTACTGTGTTATTATCAATCAATCAATAACTCTTTATTGTGCACCAATACAAAAAAGAACTTACAGACTAAAACTATGTCTCATTATGCACAAAGCGCGGTCTTATTGCTAATACGCGATCTCTTCCAAACAATCCCAATATAATAGTAAATTCAGTTCTACTTATATATTACCCATAATTTCTCAATGTTACAAGTCTGAACCCAGTGCTTTTTCTACAGGTATGGTGCCTAGAACTCTAATAAATATGTTTTTGATAAACAAATCTATAATTTATGGAACGTATGATATTTTTTACTAACTTTTCTTTCAAAAGGTATGCCAAACAAGGATTGATGGAGAAAGTTGTTAATTGATTTATTCTGTACCATAGCCGATAAATTTATTGCCGGTATAAAATTTTCAAATATGTTCACGACAGTAACAATGGAAGTACAAAGTTTACAATATTCTAACGAATAATTCCCAAGAATTTCGACCAATTTAAGGAAAATAACAATATTTTAATATTGTCATCATTTTCTAAAAATAAATACTATTTCTAAGGATGCTCCCTCACCGCGAGCATTCACCTGTAGTGTAATATTTATGATTCGATTTCGAGCATTACGTTATAATACTGCCTCCCTGACAGACAAGCATTCGCCGGTAACGAAACATTGATAATTCCATTTTGAGGATTTAGTTGATTCCACAATGTCAGATGAAGCGGTCGTTGTATCAAGTTGTATCAAAATATTACAGACTGTATCATCACACTGTATTGCATGGTTCTTCTCATTCACTGAAGTAAAGGCCGGGTCTCTAACGTTACATTACAAGCGAATGCTCGCTGTGAGCGGCGCTTAAAAGCATACTAGATATTTTATATTTTTCTCTACAAAATAAAAACGAACGTTGTGTTATACCTAACATTCTCAAATAATCCAACTTATAGAGTTGTCATGGTAGTATATATAATATTAAAGATTTAGGCCGTTTCATTCAGATATGGCGATAGGCTCAAGGCGGTATTTGAGATGCGACATTGTTAATGACGTTAAATATTGACAGATAACGTACGTATATGCACTAATGTGGCTATGCGTTAACGGCGTTATTTTTAACGCTTTAAATAAGACTCATTCGGCCACAGCCTAAATCTTTAACACTAACACAGATGAACCCACAACATTTAAATATAATATCTGTCTTCCGGTTGATGTGAAAAAATCACGTACTCATGACATTTATATACGTCAATTTACTGACAACAATGATGGTACCCGAGTATTGTTCTCGCATTTAAAGTATTTTAATGAAGCAAAATTCCATATGATACGTTCTTTACATTACATATCAATAACTGATATCAATAAAAATTCAGATATAATTCCAAAGGGCTGTCAGGGGTGTCTTGTATCTACGCCCACATTTTACGGCTGGTTATCAATTAACAAATTAATGGGGGACGAACCTGCCTCACATGAACTTAGTCCCGGCTTTATTGATCAACACACGGAAATACAATTTGTTATTGGATAATACTATATATATTACTATATTATTTTATTACGATGGGATAATTCGCGACCCGTGTGTGGGATTCGCCAGATCAGGGGTGGCTCTAGCACGTCTAGCCAGAATTGGTGCCGTGTTATTGCCACACCTCAGTTAAGGATTATTTGGATTTGGTTTTTAGCGAGTATTTGGAAAAATTTAGTTTAGCTGTACAATTTCAAGACCTAGCAACTGATATAGTTCATTAATAAAACAACGGATTTTAGCGCGGTAATTTATTTGAATTTTATTATTCCGACGTTTAGGCCACTGTGATCACGAAGACAAAGATGTCAAGTGTCAGTTAAGTTTTATTTAGCCTACCGCCAACTTGCTCATTTTAATTTTGTTTATGGTTATTATTTACTCTATGGGAGCCTAATCTAATCTACTACCGCTTGGCAACATGTTGTGTCTTGAAGGGAAGAAGCGGCGCAAGAAACTCTTCAGCAACATGCCTAGCTCTAATAATTTTATATAATATTAAAATTTGTTATTGGTTAATACTAAATTATTATTATTTTTATTATGATGATAGGAAAAAGGCTGACAGCCAATCTAATGGAAAGTCGTCAGAGTCACCTTTCTTTTTAGCCAGGGGAAATCGGCTTGAGGATCATAGGCCGCGAAAAAAGCAGAAGCTTTGGGAGATAATTCGCGATCCGTGTATGGGATTCGCCAGATCAGGGGTGGCTCTAGCATGCCTAGCCAGAATTGGTGCCATGCTATTGCCACACCTCAGTTAGGGATACCCACTAAAACCCCTGGGTTTTCCGTACAACGCCTTATGCCAGGGCTAAGGGAAAGAGGAAACTATCCCAACTCCGCATGCCCTAGCAAGTGAGGACCTCAAAAAGCTATTTCCACTGCCGGGGGACTAATTTTGTCATCCGGCATCTTCATGGTATAATCCTATGTGGGGTGGTTTGTAACTCACCCCACAGGAGGCAAGGCGAGCGCGCACGGAACTCTTCGCGCTCCCATCTCGATGGCATAAGCGGGTGAATGAGAACCCCTATTTCCCAAGGAGCCCCACCCGCGCCGCCCACTTAAGGTGACCGAAAGTAAGTTGAAACCCACCCTCCAGCGCCGGCGTGTCCTCATTTGGTGGGAGCGGTGCAAGGACGTCTGCTCACGCTCCCGCTTCGCCTCCTCCTTTGCAAGCATAACATGCTCGCAGAAGGGGTCGACATCACCTATCCCAACCGCAGAGGTGAAGCCAATGCGTTGCCAGTCTATAAGATTGATTTTTTATTGCATGAGTTCAGCATATAGGCAGACGGCCCATCTGGTGGAAAGCGGTTACTGGTGCCTAGGGACATTTGTAATACCAAAGTTGCTACCAATGTGGTGCCGTTCTCTAAAGGGTAGCTGTGCAACCTGACTACTAATGACAGAACACAACTCAAGGATGTTATGGTGGCATACTTTAGACCAGGGGTGGTAGCCATCCCTACCATCTGGCTGTGGGTTGCTTTTGTCGCCTCCTACGACAGGCTGGCCAGCCTCGGGAAATTGTATTCTCCGTTCCCGCACGGATAAGATGGGATAGGAGGGATAGAATAAAGATGAGATACAGGGATCAGACAAGAGAGATGGGATAGAGAGGTTTAAAAATTAAAAATTATGTTTAACTATTTAGCAATAAAGTTTAAAATTACTTAGATCAAAGTTGTATGATTTTCTATCTTGTATAAGAAAATTGTTTAGACATGTAAAAACTTTTTATTGGATTTAATATTTATGTTAAGCATAGTGTTTATATCCTCTTTGTAATCTCAGTGTCTGTCACTGTCAACATTGCAATTTTATTTTTTAACTTTTCTATTATTTTATCCGTGCAGAAACGGAGAAAGAATACAATTTCCTGTGGCTGGACGGCCTGTCGTAAGAGGCGAAAAAACAACTCACAGCCAGGTGGTAGGGTATTTGCCCGACTGGATGGCTACATCCCCTGGTCTATAGTATGCCGCCATAACAACCTTGATCTGTGTTCCGGCATTAGTGACCAGGTTCCCGTCTCCCTTAAGAGAGCAACAGCGCATTTTTAGCACCTTTGGTGTTGCAAATGTCCATAGGTGATGGTAACCACTTTTCATCAAGTGGGCCGTCTGCCTATCCGCTGAACTGATGCAATAAAAAAATTTAAAAAATTCAAACGTAAAATTTAATAAAATGTTGGCAGTATTATTTCTTGTACTCGTGCAAACAAAAGTCGACTTTAAGGTGACGAACATTTTTATTCTGCGACTGTACTTTTGGGGCCTATGGGATTCCATTCCGCAACTGTACATCGACATGTCATCGAAAATCACGATGCAACCATTTTAACTTCACCGTTATATGTAGAAAAAAAACATGATTGACACTCAAGTATGAACTAAAATAACTACATTATCCCCATTTTTTTGTTGCAATGTAATCTATATGAAGACTGCGATTAATAATGAATGCTTACGGTCTGTTGAAAGTTTGATTGGCATTCGATGCCTCATCTATACGTACAAAAACTATCCTATAAATCCAAATTCATGACCAGGATACGGAAGTAGCTATACCGTTGATACGGTCAACCGCAGAATTGGCACCGTTATCGGATCACCTCTAACCCTTTAAATCATTAATGTCAATAGCACACAACAACAACTCATAAACTGTATTGTATGAGGCAAATACATAAATCAGCGCACATCAGAAGGTTTAGAAGTTTTTGCGATGTGTTTTTTATATATATATATATTGTTTATCTTATAAATGGATCACTGATCAGCCAATTGAAATTTTATTATATCGACGGTTGAAAGGTTATTTTGTGACAGTAGGTATTGACATAAAAGCTTTATTTCACTCTATTGTCTCAAAGTTAAAAAAATATATTTGAAGCTGGTTTCCAATTAAAATCTATAGATTATTTCTTGTTCAAAAATAGTCTTTTGTTTATTAATAATGCGTATTCTGGGTCATTTGAAACTTTAAACTCTTCTCTTGACAAATGTCGCTTGAAAAATATCCTTCTACCGCTCGATATGTAATTTTTTTGTTTATTGCTTTAGCTCAGCAAATAGGCTGACGGCCCAACTGTGATGGAAAGTGATTACCGTCGCCTATGGACTTTGAACGAGAACCTGAAATCTGGCCGCTGAACACAACTCAAAGTTGTTATAGCGGCATACTCTAGACCAGGGGTGGTAGCCATTCAGTTGGGAAAATACTCTACCACCTGGCTGTGAGTTGTTTTGTCGCCTCTTACGACAGTCCGCCCGGCCGCAGGAATTAGTATCCTTTTTCCGTTCCTGCACGGATAATTTAGTTGTCATCAGCCAATCGCAGTCTACTGCTAGATGTACACTTTCCTAAGTTTACGACCCACTTCCCGATCCTCGGCTTTCCTCATACCCCTTTCCTTATATTAGTTATAGATTCATCAGACCGGAAAGTATCCTACAGTACTGTTACAACTTAGCCAAAATTCCACGAAGCACGCCGATAAAAGTAAATGCACACCTGCCGGCCATAAAGCCCAAGTTTTATTACCTACCCGCATTTGCACTTCTTTTGTTTACTTTGTGTTTAATATTTATAATTAGAAAAGCCGCCTATTGTGTATTGTAATCTTCCCTGGTAGGCAGTGGCCAGGTGTTATTCTAAGAAACCATTGTTTACACAATCGTGACATATTGTAAGCTGAGTATAAAGGGATGCCCGAACGGAGTGATCGGCAGTCAAGCGACGATTACAATACGAGCAAGACGTATGTACATTCGATTAGCTATTATAGTGACGCACTTTGCGCGTGTTATTTAATTGTGCATTACATGTGGACTTATTGCGTCCGGTTATATTTGTACCTGTGTTATACCTGTTTGTATAGTTCTAATAAATTCTATAGTTCCATATATTCCAATGGCGTTTTAATTCGAGTTCCGTAAATCGTAACAGTACGCTTACCAAGATGCGGTTTCCGCTTCAAGACACATATGCTCTATCAGCTATCGGTCCTGCGGTAGATGTGGTCGACCCACTGCCACTTTGGCTTTCGAATTTTGCAAGCTAGGTCTGTAATCTTAGTCATGTTATGGATATCCACATAAAATACTCAACATATATCTCGCTCCGCAGCCCGATGAATGACTTTATGTTTTTGGACCACCCCGTTATCAACGTTCACATCATTTACTTTATTAAAATTTGTATGCAACCTAATAGACTCATAAAGCATAATCTAACGCTTTAAGCGATAAAGCCGGATCGGCGTCCTTTGTTTAATCTTTATTATGTGTAATTTTTATGAATCTAGTTCTAGTTCATGGTGAACAACAATAAAATGAATTGAGTCAATAATAATCTTATGAATATTATAATTGTG
Organism: Dendrolimus houi; assembly: GCA_039645545.1. NCBI lineage: Eukaryota > Metazoa > Arthropoda > Insecta > Lepidoptera > Lasiocampidae > Dendrolimus > Dendrolimus houi. Next base: position 18,399,470 of record CM077118.1, read on the forward strand.
GAGGGTCGAATTAATCTATTTTAACAATTTAAGGCCAGTGTTGAAGTTAAATATAATACATTGTTTTAACTAAATATTTTATTCATTTTCAAATTTGTATAAGAACATGATATCTGGCTTTTATTTTATTCAGGGAACCTCTGTGTGCAAGTTTGATTGCTATACGATGCAAAATATTTATTCACGAATAAGGATTTCTAGCCTTTGCCTACATAAGCCAATGCTTAGCATAGCATAGATATAGAACCAATGTTCTATATCACTCAAAAATATTATGTAATATCGGTAATAAAGTCAAGTTCTATCTCATAAAAAATGTATTATATTTTTTATGAAAATAATTTTATTATAGTTGTTCAAAGCTGTAGAGCCAAAAATAAACATACTCATTCACTTCCATATTAGGTATATATAGTATGGGTTATATGAAATTTATTTCCCAAATACAATAAATGTTATTAACAGCTGCAAAAAAGTTTCAAAAGTAAGAAAAACTATATATTATATTAATTTATAACCTTCTGTGGGGTCCAAAATAAATTGTCAATTACTGAGAAAATCACTTCATAAATCAATGAATCATCGCACAATAACTTATATTGAGATATAAAACGGTTCAAAATAATTAAGACTTTTATATACAAAAAATGTAAGCTTTTCTAGAGTCAGTAGGTGGAACAAGGTGTAAAATTTATGGTCATTGCCGTTGATTTTAAATCCGATTATTTTCTAATACAATTCATATTTATTAACTTTATTATAGGTATATACAAGAAGTTATAAAACAACTTTGTTGATAGTTCTACCAATCAATGAGTTGTAATTTTTAGAGTTTAGCAGCCGTTTTTACAAAATGGAAACTTATACAATCATCATTTTCGTCGTTGTTTGTTATTTATGTGTCACAATTGTATTTTATAAACTGCTGGATGGATATAAATGAAATTTGGTACAAAAATAAAGGGAGAAAGAAATTACTAGAAAACTAAAAATTATCCTACGTATAACTTCTGGAAAAAAAATCTGAGTACTTGGGCGTATGGGATGTTGTAGACATCTCTTAAAAATCACAATTTTATACATTATTATTTATGCAAATCAATCGGTGGCAAGATATTATTAACTTGTAGCTCTCAAAATCGTGAAAACTGTGCCTTAATTAAGATTTAATTGTGAGGTAAAACTTGACAAATTACTCAACCAAAATTTAACAAGATCTGCTAAGTAGTTTTGGAGATAAGGGGTATTTTAAAATTAATGGTTTTTTAGGACAAGCTATACGATTTATAAATTAGTTTATTTTAGTACTTAATTTTACTATTTTAAGTTAGTTTAGTTTCCACTTATGTGCATATTAGAATTACGACTTAATGAATAAAAACTCGAAGTTTTGAAAAAAAAATTAAATGTACAAACCATATAACAAAACAGTGGTCTTTGGTCACTTCCACACACGCGTTAAAATTCTAACGGAACTTTAACCAAATATTAGTCTTGTAATAATACGATGATAGATTTTTCTTTTTTTGGTTATTGGACCAATATTAATTAATTATATTAAAAAAGAGTAGGAGTGGACACGACAAAATACATACATATTAAGAAATGTATACCGAATACTTGTTAATAGCAATAAAGGATGTTTTTGGTTTCATATTACAAAAATAGAAGACACCAAACAGTTGGTATAATAGATTTTTTCTCACATCGCATACTTAAACAACGGTATAATCGTCGATTAACAATATTTTCGATGATATAATCTAGTTTTGTTAATAAGAATTATTTCCATCGAATAATATTTAGTTTTATTCGTCCATTTGTTTTGGATATTTAGTTTTATAATACCTCTGTCACATTTTCCCAATTATTTGGGGTCGGCACAACATGTCTTTTCCTTCCATACTCTTCTATTCTGACATACGTATGTTCTCATCCACACCACAAATCATCATGTCATCCTTCATAAAATCGGTTATGAAGAATGACATGATGGTCTTCTCTTTTTCGGTCTACATTTATATTCGTACCCGTCAATCTTCCAGTTTAAAAAAATTGTCACTCGAGTTTCATTCCTCCTCATTACATGACCATATCATCTTAGTCTTCTTCATCTCAATGTTTCAATCAGGGGTGTAACTTTCAAAGATCTGCTTATGTACCTACTCATTTCTCACCTTATAATTTCCCTTATTTCATTCTTCTCATTTCTTACCCTACGAAGACGGAGTGTATTGTGATGTTGCGTGTATGTGTATGTAAGTGGATGTGTGTATGTATTAATGCCTACTTTTACACTGCACTTTAGTTACGTTAAAAATTTAAAATTAAAACTTTTGTCATTTCTAAGATTTAGTTTTAGGTCTTAAACGTCCCGTATAAGAGTTTTAGATGATGCTACACGCTGGCGTAGTAAAATTGCAAAACATAAAAGTAAATTAGCGGTAGCTATCATGCTGTGAGACGAAAAATCTTCAAAAATACCATATATAATCTTCAAATACCAAAGCAACTTTTAGTGTTTTTTTTTTATATTTGGCGATTATTTTTATATTCGTTTCAAATATCTAAGAAAATCATTATCTTGTCAGCATTTGGATTACGCTTTTAGTAATTTCTGATATTGAAGGTGGCCAAGCTTAAAAAATACTTTCAAAGAAAATTAGTTTATGCAATGTACTACATTGTACATGAAAGTTATGCTTTTGGAACAAAAAAATATATATTGAAACCTTGCAGAACATAAAATGACTACTAGGTTTTAAAAATAAACTTCATGAATCTCTGGTTATTAATGGTTTAAGAAAAGAAATACAAAAGATATTTATTAAATGTGAAAAGTAATTAATACCCACGTTAATCCTTAATGTAAAGATGTTATTAGTATGTATAATATTAAAATAAATACTCCATCATGTTTCATTCAACATAGTTTTGATTACCTATGCGCAATTAATTCTCAAGTGTTAACGCATACTCAATTCCGTATTTATTGAATTGCAACAAAGTATCCAAAGGTCAATAAACCTATAGTAAAAACCGTTATGCAAGGAAATCGATTGATTAGCACTCCTTATGAAAAAGAAGAAATGTCCAAAAACAAAATTGTCCGCGCGCCGCAAGTCCTGTTTCTTGGTTGAAATTCCACAGGAATGTTATAAAGTTAACGACAGTTCAATAACCTCTATAAATGCATATATGGCCGGCACGAACCTTCAAACGATTTAAGGTACTCCTGATTTGTATAAGACACTAAATACCTTCATGAAGGATTTTACGACGATTAATAATGATTTTAAGTGTTGTGCTTTGTCATTTTGGTGCTAAGATTTTGTTAATGTGTGCTATATCCGTGTACTTATATTTTAAGAGTTGAAATTACATACGTAGTACGTAGGCGTATGAGAATGATAAGGTTGGATTAAGTTAATATAGAAGGGATGTTACAAATATGATTATATCAAAACATGTTCTGCGTATTAACATTCCGTATACGACCGAGTATCTCATTTTGCAAATAAATACATTACACTATTTCGAATATTGAATCTACAGTAATATTTTAATTTATTTTAAAACTCACTCCACTGCTGATATCAGTCAATAAGGACGTTCACCCAAGTGAGATTCGAATTAACAAAATGAGTGCGTAAAAGAGAATTACGTAAACACCATAACCATTTATACATATTTACAGACTATATGCCCAAAAGCGCTATTTTGAAATACAATGCTTCTCACTAATTCGAACGTAAAATGTGCAGTAAAAAATTAATTATTTTGTAATTCCCTAAAATGCTTTCATTAGTGAAGAATTATGTTCGATCTCGCGATTAAGATTTGAATTAATGAGTGAATGTACATCTTAGTAAGAGGAATGATGTGACAAACTGTTCACGGATTTAGTCAAATGTCAAAAAGGGCTTTGGCTTAATAATTATTTTTCACCATACACATTATAGTATATTCTAGTCCAATAGAAATATGTGAATGTAAGGTGAATTATTTGCATATATTTTATTCTAAACAATAATAATAATGTTTTCGCGAGATACGTAGCGGAAGTGCATGCCAATATTATATTATGGAATATATATTATAATAATATATATATTCCACACACATTTATACATATATATATATATATATATATATATATATATATATATAGATAACACTTTATTGCTCACCAAATATACAATTTCAAAAATACACATTTACAATATTGTCATGGTAGAAACAATAGGCGGCCTTATCGCTTAAAGCAATCTCTTCCAGGCAACCAACTTAAGGAATGTATAACCTAATCTGGCGATGTAGGTAGTGCAGATTAAGAGGCCTATCATTATTAAACATACTTAAACTACATATTTTATAAATTAAATACACATACTTAAAGTATTTTATAAATTAAATACATACAATAAATCATAGTATAAGAATTAGGCATATTTATTTAAGGAGAAGTAGTGTTTTCTGAGTGCGCTCTTAAATGTAGGCGATGTTTTGGCCTCTCTGACAGTAAGAGGCTGCGCATTCCAAAGTTTAACAGCCTGCACTGTAAAAGAGTTATCATAAAAGGATGAAGTGTGTGCAGGTGTAGTGAGTTTACGATACGTATGAGTGCGCAAATTGTGGGAAGTAGAAAGGCGAAGGAATTTAAAACGTTCCTTAAGGTAAAGAGGACTACTAGGAATAAATAATGTTATAAAGTAGGGTGAGAATGTGAGTATTCCAGCGAAATCGAATAGGGAGCCACTTGAGTTTTTCATGAAATTCAGAGACATGGTCATATTTTCGCAAACCAAATATGAACCTAATGCAAAAATTCTGAAGTCACTCAAGTTTATTTAGCTGTTCTACGGTTAAGTCGAGATAGCAGGCGTCAGCGTAATCTAAAATGGGTAGCAAAAGAGACTGTGCAAGCATAATTTTGGTGGCAGTAGGCAGAAAATTTCTCAGCCTTCTCAGGGATCTAGAAGACAGAATAACTCTCCGACTTAATTCGGAGAGGTGAGACTTCCAAGACAGATCACTATCGATGACTACGCCCAAATTTTTGACAGTGTCACTCAATGGGATACAAGTGCCGTCAAAAACAATGTTCGGTAAACTTGTGAAATCTACTTTTGCACCTATTCTGGGGCTACCGATGACTATCACTTGAGTCTTACGAGGATTCACTGCAAGACCAAACATTGTACTCCAATGAAGTATGTGGTTTAAGTCTAAATTGACTTGTCTCACGGCACTACTTAAATCATCTGGAGCAGCTTGAGTGTATATCTGCAAATCGTCTGCATAGAGGTGATAGGATGAAGTTAATTTATCGGAGATTGAATTGATGAAAATCGCAAATAAGAGAGGAGATAAAACGCCGCCCTGTGGAACACCAGTAGTAAGGTCAGACCATGATGAGTAATTGTCATCAACACGTATTCGCTGTCGGCGTCCATGCAGGTAACTATGAAACCAACCAACTACTGTTGGAGATATGTTAAGAGTGCGGAGAATGCCAAGTAATATGTCATGGTCAACATTATTAAAAGCACTATTAAAGTCTAGCAGTGATAGTATCGTCAGTAGACCACTCTCCAACCCCTGGCGGATATCATCTGTAATTTTCACTAAAGCTATTGCAGTACTATGGCCTGGGCGGAAACCAGATTGAAAAGGATTCATTAATGAGTTATAATTTAGGAAAATACTTAATTGTTTATGGACTAGACGTTCTAGGACTTTGGATAAGAAGGGAAGAATAGATATCGGTCGGAATTCAGAAAAGGACGTAGGATTAGACTTTTTAGGGAGAGGAATGACATGTGCCTCTTTTCAGGCTGCTGGAAAAGTGCCACTAGCCATGGATGAGTTTAGGATATGAGTGATAATCGGGTTGATAACATCTAGAATAGGGATAATTATATTGCGACTAATACTATCACTGCCGACAGAGTTTGAAGTGATGGATTTTATGGCACTCTTAACATCACATTCAGATAATGGCCTGAGAAAAAAAGGGGAATGAGAAGGAGTTGGAGCAGATGAAAGATTTTTCAATGTGTTAGACTTTATAATATTGTCAAAATTCATAATAGTTGTGAAATGTTGATTGAGGTTATCAATATCGAAGTTTTTCGGAAGAGAATTTTGCTCTAATTTACCAACTCCCAAGGATCTTAGAAATTTACAAATTTTGGAAGGGTCAACTGATTGATGAATATACCGGTGTTGAGCGTCCCTACACACTATATTACAGCGATTACGGATAGTTGTGTAAGCCTGTTTGGTCTCGCTACATGGACTAAGCTTGTATTTGGTCTTGGCAAGAGATTTTTTGTGTATGAGCGTCTTGACGTCATCGGTAAACCACGGTGCAGGTAGGTGCTTGATTTTAATACGACGCATGGGTGCATGTAAATCATATAACATTAACAAGATAATATTAAATACATACACTTTATCATCAATAGTAGCTGCATTGTACACCCCTGACCAATCCAACTCGCGGCAATCCTTGAGTAGAGCATCCGAATCTATACCTCCAAAATTACGCTGCAGGATAATTTTGGGCTTGGCTTTTGGCGGACGAATGTTATACGAGAGAAAGATCAGGTCATGATAAGAGAAAGCGTCCGCTGGAAACTGACCATGTGTGACAACATGAGAAAGTGATGATACGAGAATTAAATCTAAAAGAGACGGAGTAGAATTGGGAAAACTGTGAGTAGCCTTCAATGGAAGAATGGACAAGCCAGAAGCAGCAACTAAGGACTCAAGGAGTGTACTACGATAATCTCGTTTAAGAAGACAGGTATTGAAATCACCCATTATTATGGAATGATTATAAGCAGGGATAACATTTTCTAAAAGTTTTTCTAACGATGAGAAGTAATTAACTCTAAGAGACGGGCTGTAAAATACTCCAAGCAATATTTTATTCAACGAAAGTTCCACCTCGATAAATAAGTGTTCACCAGCATCCGATGCAGGTGGTTGTGGAGACAAGCTGATGATGGAAAAGGGGATATGTGAACGAAGGTAAATGGCAATGCCTCCACCACCACTGCCTGTACGGTCATTTCTTATAAGTTGATATCCAGGTAAGGTATAAGATGTCGATGGGAGACAAGGTTTCAGCCAGGACTCTGAAACTAGTATTGCATGGATCTTAACAAATATATGAAATATATATTTATATATGTAATAAACTGATATATACTATAATATTTATTAATGATAAATATATAAATAATAATATAGAATAAATATAAAATAACAGTAAAAATAAAAATCTCATTTCACCTGCCAGTTACAAAAAGAGAAACAACGATATTAACAATCTTAAAACAACACAAACATTTTATCTTAAAGAAAAAGGAATAAAATGAACAAAAACAATAATAATATAAGAGTGAAATGCACTATAATAATAATAGCACTACAGTTTTGTTACGTTTCTGAACACATCAACAGTAAGTAATCATATTTCTGAACGGAAAATTAAACATAATAATAATATAACCTCTTAAAACTAAAAGTGATAAAATGAATTAGACGAAACAAAGTGTGAATGAAGAAACTATCTAGGTGCTTATTTATTACAAAATCTTTAAGGTGAATATAGTGTTGATAACTAATTTTAAAACTTTTAGTGCCATATAATGCTTATCAGAACTATAAAAAGAAAACAGAAAGAAGAAAGTTTATTAAATCAAGCCTAATTATACATTACAATAAACCTGTGGAAACGAATTGATACTATTTCCTAGACGACGTCGCAGCTTTGCGTGGTTTTGTGGTAACAGAAGCATCTTTAATTGAATGTGGTTGATCTCTTGGCTGAAGTGCAATATTATTCAAGTCGGATAGGAGATTAACACGATTTCGGGTGTCATCAGAGCCCACCACAAAAATTGTACCATTTTGTGTCCAACATTTTGATATTCCGAAACGCTTTCGAGCCTGCATGAAAGTATTGTGTCTCATCTTTGTCAGGAATTCAGACGCAGAGACGCCAGAGCCTTTCAGTTT